>CM037879.1:114773358-115505361 GCA_021292165.1 Shinisaurus crocodilurus
TAAAAACCGAAGTGTTATTGATAGGGGGTTACATTGCTCCCCATATCTGTCCAGCCAAAGACAGTGAAGATCTAGACTGCAGGGAAAATCAGATAGGAAAATGAGATTGATGACTCTGTGCAAATACAGTGCAGAAAGTACTAGTTTATAGTCTCTATAAAGAACGAAACATGATTAAGGCAGCTGCAGTCCTAATCAAATTTACCAGGGAATAATCCCTGTTGAAAACAATCGGACTTATTTCTGAGTGGACATGTATAGGATTGCATGGAAAGTATATCCTGGGGAGAAATGGGGGAGATACATACTTCATATTGCAGTTTCCCAAATCAGAGGTACCAGAACATTCCCAGCTGCCCCAGGAGATAGATTTGACATCAGTTTGAGAGGGAATAGACCAGGGAGTGGGTGCCCCTTTCTCTCCTCACCCTTGACATTGAAAGAAGAGAACAGGATTTAGTCCCTAGCACCCCCAAACGATGAAGAACTTTATTCTGGATTTTCCTAGTAAGACACAAATGGGGAATCTCTAGCTTTCATATATCATATTCCCTATGAAAAGAACTGTTTGGGGGAGAGCTTGCACATTATCCAGAGAAAACTTTTTGATAGGAATGGCTCCGTCTTTGTGTGTTTGTATGTAGTGTTTAAGTGTAGGTGGTAGAGTTTATGCTTTTGGGGGGGGGGGTTTAAAAATAAAAGTTTCACTTTCTCTCCAAATAGCAGACCCCATAACTGCACATGGGGGGGGGGAAGAACTCTTTTATTAAATTGCCCACTTGACACAGATTGACATGATATGTCATAGTATAACACATCAGCCTGAATTACAATAAATGTACTTTGAAAGCATTGCTTTTAAAATTTGGCTGGTAAGCCTGTTGTGGTGGCTGATGCTCTCCCAGCCTGCTTGTTGAAGACAATTGCTCAACGCTTTTAAATGTGGGCTTTACAGCATATTGTGCTCTCCTGCCAGCATTGACTGCATTTCTCATGTTCTGCTTGATAAGGTTACTTTTAATTCTGAGATGCATAAAACCTTTCAGTACATGCTTCCTGGAAGGTCTGTGCCGGCTAGCTACACATGCTGTTCTAAAAAGTGCCTAGCCGAATGCTCACTCTGCCTTTCACACTTAAGAAAAGAATCAATCCTATGTCAGAATATTGATCCATCTTTCCACATGTGTTTGTGCCATACAGTTTGCCTAGCAGAGGAATGTGCATTTAGACATTGCTGCTGACAACAAGGTTCATAGTATTCAGACATCCTGATAACATAAATGGAGAGCAGGAAAAAAAATCTAGTAGCTACTAGCTAGCAAGACTTTACATTACTGGATTTAGAGAGATTATAAAAAGGTTATTACATTCAGATTTGGAATGCATTGTCCTTGTTATGCAAAATCTAGACTGGCAATGCTTCTTGGATTCAGTCTAGCTGTGGTAAGAGACACTCAAGAAATCAGCACCCATCATGAACCCCCTGCTAGGAACCAGCATCAGAGAACGTGCAAAGACAATGTAGAAAAAGAATTACTTTGTGGGCTGAGTAGGTACTCAGAAGGAATGATGGACAAACTTACTCCAAGTGAATGCATTATTCCTGTGGAAAGTAGATTCAACTGTGTAATCTTGATGAGAGTTCTTTAATTCGATATCTCATTCTGTGTATATGACTTTTTGTGCATGCACAATATCAAACTGCATCTTGGGAGCTGTAGTTTGGAATTGCATAATGCATCATGACGTAATGCTTCACCACATTATGTACCTCTTCCTGATTGGTTGTTTTCATGTGGCCTGCCTGATGATTAAGTCTAACTCTTTTGTTTATCAAAAAGGAAACAGGTGGGGAAAAGGTTTGCCACTTGCCAGCTCACCTTAACTGTTGCTGCATACTCCATGAGTTTATTATAATTGCCACCGCACCTAGTCCCAGGAAAATATTTCATTCCAGAAAGTTTAGTTAATGTCTGAGAAAACGACAAACTAGAGATATATGAGAACTTCATTTCAGTTCACATACCTTCAGAACTGAACACAGACTTGGACGCAAGCTGCGTTCGAAATCTGTACATTTCCGAGTTGCAATGTGATTCTCAGACCAAAAAAAATGTGTTCAACAGCATGCGTACATTTGAAAAAATACACATGAAAAATGTACTTTTGAAAAATGTGCACAAAAAATACACTTTAATCAATGGGAGAAGAATGCATACATTTCACACAATTGGTGCATTACAATTGGAAAAATTACACACAAAAATGCACATGGATTTTCATACAAAAAGAAAATATCTAAATTGCAATCTGATACAGACTTAAGTCAGAATGAGCTTCAGGATGGAATTCAGAGAACTTCGGCGAGCTCAAGTTTTGATTCACACATCCCTATGACCAAACTACATCTAACAAAGCCCTGAAATTCATGATGCCAGCCAGCTGCACCAGCTTGCACTACACCACAGAGATCTCATCCTACTTGGATTCTGTTTCCAGTATCTCTCTCACAGACAGACTCTGGAGCCACCCACCAACAACTAGAGTACACCTTTACTTACTAAATAAGGAAAAAGTCCTTTCACTAAAGGGCTAAAGTGAAATCATCACATTTCCTTAAGAAAGAAAACTGTTCAACCAACCAACTCAGCACATGCACAGAAATGCTGTAGTTTAGATGCAGATTATCTACGCTCAGAAGTTTGCAATCAATTCCTGAATTAATAATGAATTCATAACACAGCAATCCAGACTCGCTGAAAAGGTGCGCATTATGAACACACATGTATTGACCAACAAGCTAACTAATTATGAAATTCAGCAGCATCACTACTTAAAAGTACCTTTGGCTCACATTTTCCAGGGAATAAGTCCCTCTAAAGAAGAAGTATTATCCTGCACTAAAAGTCAGGTGTGTGTGTGTGTTTAGTCAAACCTTTCTCTCTACTTTCCAAGCTCTTCTATGGTGCCCCAATGCTACCTTTTCACCCATTATCTAGCTCATTTTCCTTTGTGCAACAGAAGTCAAAATTGCCTTGAAGATAACTATACACGTGACAGTACGCCCTCCCCCATGAAAAATAAAGTTGCCAGAGAGTGGACACAGATGACAGATTTTGCTCATTTTCTTCCAAAGTCTATTGGAGAAAGAGACAACTCGAGAAAATTTGTGATCCATTGTTGTCTAGGGAAGATCAAACAGAAATCTTTCAGAAAACAATGTGCCAGATCATGATCTTCAGTGAGCATTATGTAAATCTCACTGTAAGTGTAAACTCCTGACAACATCTGTCACAGCAGCAGCTAATGACATTTTATGGCAGAGTTGAGAAACACCATCATTCTGCATTCCAAGAGAAAGGTCATCTGCTAATGGGGTTCATTCTTTGTTAGTGTGTTTGACACCTGCTGTGTTTCCAAGAGGTTAGCAGATTCAACAAAAGTCTAACTGATGCTGAAGCCTCTGTGTGTGTGTGTGTGTGTGTGTGTGTGTGTGTGCGTGTGTGTGTGCGCGCGTGTGCATATACTCTCTCTCCTCACCCCATAAACTATCATGGGGAGGTGCCTCTAAATGTGTCTGTGTGCTCTGCCTGTGATAGAAATGTTGCAGAGGTTCCAGACATTACAGAAATTTCTTCATCTGGAACAGTTCCATTTTCACTGTATCTATCACTTCTACACCCTGATGTGTTTCTTATCCTACAAGTGTCATCTTTGCCATGAACATCAGCAATGTCAAAAACTGACACTAGGGAAAATGCTAATATTGGCTTAAAGTTGACCTTTCGCAGGTGATTTCTTTTTAAAGGGGGAAAAATGAAAAGACCCTTGCCTAGACATATTCTTGTGATATATTCACAGAAAAGGGGAAAGGGAGAGCAATAGACGTATTCGTTATATAATGCACAGATTATAAGTAGAAAATTATGCTTTCAGCACAATATATTAAATACTCTTCATTTGCCACTGGAAAACAAAATTATAATAACGTGGAACGTAACAGTAGATTCAAACTTGGGGCCTGCTGCATAGGCTGTGCTTAAGTCAATGTGGTAGAACAGTTAATGCTCTTTGCTTGAGCTTTAAGTCTTGAGTTGCCTTGTCAAACTTACTGCCCTCAGTTTCAGTTCTCATTGTCTGAAATGGGAATAATTTTTACTTGCTTGGAAGTTGTTGCAAAGGCGAAAGATTTACACCATAAATAACTATTTGAGCACACTTCATTCTTTTGCATTTTCCCACAGTGTATCAAAACCCTTCTTTGTCCTCGCCTTTATATTCTTGGTCTTTAGGGCTGCCTAACTTATTTGTGAGATATGAGCCCACTTCCCAACTGATACAAAATTACTCACTGTAACTGATGAAACTTGGATTCAAATGTGTCCATTGAGTTAGAGTATGACTTTGTGCCTAGGATAGCTCAGAATATGGGGGCAATTAGGGGGGTGGGGAAGATGAAACAGCCTCAAGACTAACATTGTTAAAACATCTTGTTCTTTTTTTGAATGATGAAATTTTTCGACTACAAAAATGTGCAACTTCCAAAAATACTGTGATCCATGTTTGATTCAGCTTTGCATGCAAAAAGTCCCAGGTTCAATCCCCAGAATCTCTGTTAGGGATGGGGTAACAGTCTACTACAACATCCTTCCTCTACTTGCTGCCCTCCATATGTGTTGGACTAGAACTCCCATCATCCCCAGGCAGCATGGCCAATGGCCACATCTAAGGCAACACTTGAAGGACACTGGGTTGGGAAAGACTGTTGTGATATCAACTTCAAGCTGGGAGTGTTTCTGTTGTTTTTGGTACATGGTACTGGCTGTCTCAAGCAGGCTGTTTACGTCTGAGCAACACGGTTGTTGACAGTATGCTATTACTGGCAGATGCGTGGGAAAGGAATCATAGTTTCAGTGTGTGAACCAAGTCATGTGCTCTGTTCCTGTGATGTATTGTACTGCTCCAGACAGAAGCCATTTTAAGGGGAAGAGCTTTAGCTTTGGCTCTTGTTCTTGCTTCTTCTACAATGTAACTCTTTGAGTTGGTGGGCTGAAGTTCTCCTTCTCTCCACTGGACTAATGCTTGCTATGCATTTATACTCTGTACATGGACTGTATCTATAGAATTTATACTCTGTAGTGCTTACTTTGAATAAGTAAATAAATGGGTAGAATAGACCTGTTGCTGTTTACAGAATGATTCCTGAGTCCTGGATTAAACTGCAACTGGAGCAGCTGAGCTATTGGGTTACTGCTGTGTGAGAGACACTCTGCTGCTGTGTGTGGACAGCCTGGCAAGGCTAGCACACGGATTACAAATCTCTTTCAACACCAACAAAGACTGTAAAAATTACTGAGTTAGATGAGCCAATGCCAGACAAGGAAGGAATTAAGGTAGTGACTGAGATGTTAAACCACGTAAAAGCTTATTAGAATTAATATGGCACAGACAGGATCACAGATTTCCACCTCCTGGAAAATATATTATTTCCTTGTCAAGCGTATGCATCTGATTTATAGATGGATTTTCCTAGGCAACTTCTAAAGGAAAACAGGGGCTGCTAAATTATACTAAAAAGAGAGAGGAGAAAGGTGGGGAAACTACCTAGGAGAAAATCCGAGAAACCTGCAGGTACAAAATCCAGAGAGGCTTGTTCATGAAATAGGAGTACTGCCTTTGTCCGGACTATTAAAAAATTCACTATAAACCTTCTCCACCTATTTTAAAGCCAATAATACATATCATAAACTAGTATCGGCATCAGTGGAGTAGAGAATCTAGTTTTTAGTATGGATAACAAATCTATAAGGCACTGTGAAGCCAATTTGCCCTGAAAATAGTGAGGGATTGTAGAGATGTCCAGCTCACTACAAGATGCAAAAAACAGGTTTCTTTTAATGAATAGGCAAGGGAAATGGGTAAAGCAATAGCCACACTCCTCTGAGAGACAGTGGAGTCAGGTTGATTGTGGACATAATGTACCCTTGGCTGACAAAACTCAAACAGGATTTATGAAAATAATTGTGTATAAATTCAAGGACATGCACTCCACTGCATGCATTAATACTATATTATAATTATTATTTTTAACCTAGTCTGGTTTGATGTTAGAGTTGCCACCAAATTTTGACTAAAGCAAGATTTGGAGGCTAATTTCCAAGTAACTGCTTTGGTGAAACTTATAAAGACCGTATTAAATTAATTGGATTAGCAAAATAGCTCAGAGGGCTTGCCCACACCCTTAAGGACAATGCTATTTGGGTTACCATCCACATATATAACCAACTGCAGAACTCTCCAGAGGTTATTATAACTTACAGTACAAAGCCTCTATTGGCTCATTTCCTTTTATTTCCTCTTATTGGGGCCTTATGGAGTCCAAGAACAGTTGACTCTGTGTCAAACAATGGTAAACAGGAGGTTTTGGTGGATCTGTGAAATACCGTATAAGGCCAAACAAGTGAAATCCCAGCTGAGTACATTCTAAAGAAGTGCTGTAAAGGAGACTATAGGAGTCCTTGCACTCCTTCTTCTTGTTTAAGGTGCTGCAACGGTTACTACCATAAATCCAGCCTTCGATATCCAGGCTATTGATGTTCTTCTTGTCAGACTATTGACATGCTCCTTGTCACATTTCAGATGCTTCAATGACAATGTTCTAATAAGTACAGTGGGATTCTAGCACAAGATATGCCACATAGCCACTTAATTATGGACTTCTAATGTATTGGAATATGGGTAGATTGGCATGGGAACATGTATAGGCATTATAGCATTGTCATTGTGGTGCAGCATGCAGTCCTAACAATGGATGATGCACGCAGCACTCTAAAGAGCAGAACTATAAAACCGTCTTAAAATGACATAGCTTTTAACTGGAAGATGAACTTCATTTCTCCAAAAAAAACATTTACATAGCATGTCTTCAAACAACAATCCCTGCATATTGGGTGTGAGGAAGGGAGGCTCTTGTTAAGAGTGGTATATGAGGGTACAGCCATGCCTTTGGCTGCCTGATTACATATGGCCAATCAGGAAGCAGTATTAACATGTATATTTAAAGTTGCTATTCCCGCACTCCCACCCAGCTGCCTACTAGCATTTGAGGCAGTGAAGAATTAGCTGGTTGCATGACAAGATTCAATAGGAATTGTTGGCTGTCTTCTTTCATTACCCAAGGGTGAGCAGCTTTTCATGGCCTCTGTACTGCTGCAAAGTAAAGAGGTAACTGAATGTGGTCTGTTTAGGCCAGTGCCCTACATTTTATTAGGTCACACTGGGCAAGTTCAAGCCAGCAGGAAGGAAAAGCATAGAGTACCCTGGGATAATATAGAGATGAAGAAAGGCTTATCCAACCCACATCTCACAATTTACTGGCTTGAAGGAATCTGAGATAAAGAGCATTCTTGAGCACTGACCGCATCATTGACCCCAAGGCTCATCGGTTGAGTTTTCTAATAATTATTATTCTGTTCCATATGTTAAGTTAATAAGGTTGTGACCCTTAGTTCAGCCAATATACTTTGTCGTGTCTTCATTCCAGGGTTTGTGGGCAACTGTTTTTCCAAACCATTGGATGATTATGCTGATTTTTAAAAAGTTACTTACCTCATAGTAAACGTTCATGTATTGTGAATGTTTCAACTGATATTTAAATTGTGGGATTCCCTTTGTTCAGGAGTATTTAAAAGGTGGCACTTTTAAATGTACGTAGTATCATCAACAATTTACAAAATAAAAAGAAAAAAACAAGCCGCTAACCTTATACTAGGGATTGGTGGAAATAGTTCTCCCCAATTCACCACCCTATTTGCAGGAGTCATTTTGGGAGGCTTTGATTTGTTTCCCAAAATAGTTCTGAGGGAAGGGGAGGGGGCTCCTTATCCCCTCCCGCCCCGGTCTTATTTTCTTTTAAATCTTTCTTTTCTTTCTGCATTTATTTAAGGCCATGACCTTCCCACAGGCACTCTGGGAAGGTAGGACAGCAACAGTGGCTGGAGCTCCACTGCTGCTCCCTCCCTGCTGAAGCTGCAGCAAAGCTGGTGCTTTTTTAATATATATATATATGTGTGTGTGTGTGTGTGTGTGTGAAAACCAAGGTTTAAAAGAAAAGTAGGGGGAAATGAGAAACGAAAAGGTGAGAAGCCCCCACTATGCAGCAAAAGATGAGAAGCCCCCACTATGCATTGTAAGCCCCCTTCTCCCGGATTGTTTTAGTCCTTTCCCTGAATTGTTGTTTCACCCATTCCCTTTTCATTTTGCTTTAGAGTTTGGGTCAAAATGCCAAATTGGAACCCCAAGTTCAATCAACCCCTTCAGTCAAAACAAAAGGATTATGCTAATTATACTAAGAATTAATGTTTATATCAAGAATAACTATTTGCCTGACTGTCATAATTCTCAGATGTATTACAAATCAAACGTCTGAGCTGTGGTTCTTGTTCAGCATCTTCTGAACAAATATAGGTGATATTTTAAAATTGAGGCAAACTGAGGGGGAGGTGTCTCCCATTACTACTATGGGATGTGTACGTATACATATTACCATGACTGAAAAAAGGTATTTTGCAGTGGAAAGAAGTCTATACTTTATTTATTTATTTATTTATTATATTTATATCCTGCCTTTTTTCCTGCAAGGAACCCAAGGTGGCTTACATAATCATCCTCCTCTCCATTTTCTCCTCACAACAACCCTTTGAGGTAGGTTAAGCTGAGAGTCAGTGACTGGCTCAAAGTCACCCAGCGAGCTTCATGGTCAAGTGGCGACTAGAACCTGGATCTCCCGAGTCCCAGTCCAACAATCTAACCATTATACCACACTGGCTCTCTCATAGTATGATATATATAATGCATTGCATATTATTCACTTGACTTCTGGATGTCGTGTAAACATTCATGTTCAATGACTAATTATGGCATTAAATAATGGAATCCTCCTTTCCATTCTACAAAGAAAAGGATACGTAATTCTTTGTCTCTGTCTCTCCCTTTCTTTCTGTCTGAGAGCACTTGTTGATGACAGTGAGAATTACAGCTGACACAGAAGTAACACCAACACTTGTGGTAATCAGCAAATTTTGTACTCTGATTCCTGCCTGGTGAGTTTTGGCAGGCAGGGTTGCAGCTTTAATATTTTCTCCATGGTTTCTAGAGATCATAAATGGAAATATACACAACTGAAAAGGCTTCTCATGTATTGATTCATGTCCTTCAAAAAATATAATGAGCAAACCACTTGCTTCCCTGGCCTGCTGTCATTGGCAATCTACAGTGTAAGCAATATATTGGAGAGCAGATTGCTATTAAGTGACCTTAGAATTTTAACCTCAGAATGTCGGAGTTGTCAGCCACTAACTGCACTTCATGAACTAATATTTATCACAGCTTGAAACACCCTCACTGTCAAAATATTTGTATTCTTACCCCCCAAAAAGGCAGTCTGTCTTTTTTTATAGATTAAATATTTGACATTATCAATTCCTAGCAGAGTTTAAGGAACCTGAAAGCAGTAGTGCAGAAGACATGAGAACTTATAAAATGATGGGCAAGTTATGAAAATATGTTGAATGTGGTACAGCAAAAAAATTATGATCGACATTTGAGAATTAAATTCTGGTTAGATGCATGTACGTATTGAGATTTTTTAAAAAAAACACACAACACAAAACCTCACCTTAAACAAATTGATTTTGTGTGTGTGTGTGCTCTCTATACCTGGTTTAAGATGTTTTATTTTTAAAGTATCTAAAATGTCCATTTACACAATTAATGTTACCTCCAGTGATACCCCAGTAGGCTATGGCCATATCTACATAACTGAATTTCACAATTATCCAGACGTCTACACTAATTTCGGGAAATTAGTTTTGAATCAGATTCTAGATGTGCTGCAATCCATGTAGAGAAATGAAACTAGATCTATTAGGGATTGCAATATTGCCATTGGAAGGCCTTTTGGGCATAAAATAAAGGCATTCACTTTACACCCAATTGGAAAATGATTGTGAATGTTTCCATTATATTCTTCCCTGAATTACTTATATTACTAAATTACTTTGGAGGCTAGTCAGTGTCAGTCATATTTGGGAAGGTTCAGAAAGTGAGATGCATTTTTAAGGCTTCTTGCCCCTCCAAAATCTCTCTCGCTCTCTTTCTCTCCTTAATTCTGTCAGCCATGTCATAGACTGGTTGTAGCTGAAACAGAGGTTGATAGATCTCAGTGTTTCTGCCTGATCCTTGACTCTGGGGACAGACTTTCTGCCCCCTGAACCTTCATATAAATGAGAATATTAAAAAAATATCTATTATTTGTGATTCATGCCTTGTCTGCCCAACCCTCACAAAAAAGGAGAGTCATGTGAATCAGCCCTGCATGGTTTTCCATTTAAATTTAATCTGTGGAAAACCAACATTTGTTTTTTACTGCTTGCTTCTGCTGCTTTTCCTCCAAGGATGTCCAGCCTCACTAATAATTTGATTTCTGACATCTAGGCTACCAGACTATGTATACACACTTACCTGGTAGTAAGCCCCATTTAACTCAATGTGCCTTGCTTCTGAATAGATACATAGGATTGTGCTGCTGTTAGTGAGTAATCTGAATTCTCTACTTTGCCATTTCCCTGTGTATACATTTAACTTAGCTGGCTAGCTAGTTAATATATTTATGCTTCATATTGTGGAGAAATAACCTCTCACAGAGGGGCAGATGCAGATCTTGGTTTTCATTGTAGACATTAGGGTATCTGGCTTGGAGCTGTTGAAGAGGGTTATCTGGGGGGAAAGACGTGTCCTAATGAGTTGTTCCACTCTTTTTGCCTGCTCACACTGTGAATAAAACTTGTGCTGAAGAAACTTGCGCATCAAGAGAAATCCTCTGAATAGATGTTTGTGCCCTGTGGTGGAGCCATGCTGAATCCAGATATCAAGCAAGCTGCTGCAGCTCAAATAAAGTCAAAGCAAGAAGTCAAAGCGAGATTTCCTGCTGCTTGAGAGATGCACCGTGTATATATGTGTATGTGTGTGAGAGAAAGAGAACAAGTGCTAGAATGCATTTTCCATGTTACTTGATTACCATCATAAGCTGTAAATCAAAATCTACCACATTGATTGCATAATTATTATTGTATTGATTTTTTAAAAAGTATTATTTGCTTAATCCAGTGATTTTCCATTTCAAGTGATCTGATGTGAAGAGATGTTGCGGTTTGATTGCCAGTTAAATTTAAAGACGAGACTAGAGTTGGTTGAGGCTAAGAAATATAATTGACCAAAAGCAGCATGAGACAGGAATCTTGAATGACTGAAACTGTAGGTAAGAGATTATATAAGGAAAGTAGTAGGTCAATAATAAAGGCAGCATGCTATCTCAGTGCTGGCCAAGGTTGGCTTTGGTTTTTCTAAGCTTTTTCAGAAATAGTTCAATCTGGGGGCCTCCCAACCTTTCCAAGATCCCCTCTCCCTTTCCATTTCCCCCCAAATTACCTTCAAACAGCAGCAGCACTCCTTGGGCCTTCAGTAGACCAGAAAGTTTTACCAACAGGAAGCTATCTGTGCAAAGATCCCTTGTTGGAATTGTAGTTTTTATTTATTTATTTATTTATTTAAGTCTATTTATACCCCGCCTTTTTTCCTGCAAGGAACCCAAGGCGGCTTACATAATCCTCCTCCTCCTCTCCAGTTTATCCTCACAACAACCCTGTGAGGTAGGTTAGGCTGAGAGTCAGTGACTGGCCCAAAGTCACCCAGTGAGTTTCATGGCTGAGCGGGGACTAGACTCTCCCGAGTCCCAGTCCAACACTCCCACCACTATGCCACACTGGAATTGTAGTTTGCTGGAGATCCTCGGTGATTACTATGGGTCCAAAAAGCATAGTCATGATGTAGAGTAACTCTGAGAGATTCTGAGAAATAAAAATGGCAGCCTTCAGCTGGCAGGAGGGAGACTGTTGTTGACATGGTAAAACAGATGGTGGTGGAAAAATAGGAGATTCAGTCCCCTCCCTTCACTCCACCCAACCTCCCAAATTAAGATGAAAATTTGAGAACTTTACTTTTGGCTCAACCTAGTCCTGAGCACTGGCCAATGTTCCACTATAGAGCTTCCACAATAATATTCTGCTACCACAGGAGTTGATGGCTGTGTGTCACCTCTCCTCTAGAATGTGATTATGGGAAAGAACTACATAATTTGCCTTATCCCATGATGGTTTGTCTGCAAAGTTGGACCTTGTTGGTCAGGCAAGTTGCATGGCTCTTTTGCATAACCAGGTCCCCGTGGAGAGATGATGCTGGCATAATTCACCAGACCCATGTGATTATCAGGATTGCATGAGCATGGGCCACACAAGAGATGAAATACAAGTGACCCTTCCTTTTTGTCTCCATATGAATTGGCTCTTTTTCTATAGGATGTTCCACTCTTTCTCTTGCTCTAATGCTTACAGTCACACACACAACCTATTAAACTATAGCCCATAAAAATTAGAGGCCCAATAATCTCTCCTTGAACACGGCTGCTGATTTTATGAAAGGGGACTGTGTAATAAAAAATAAGCCAGGGAGCAAATGAGTTAATGAGTTGTGATGTATGTGGTTAAACACAAAAACTTCATTAGCCAGACTTTTCCTTCCCATAAATCCCATTTTATTGAAGTAGATACCTAACAAGAGGAAAAACATATTCTTTTCACAATCTGATTATGTGTGATCATCACATAATTTTGCATTACAGTGTGCATGTTATAATCTCTAACATTAGTAGCCTAATCTTACTCATGAACCCCACAAAAAATCAGTCAGACATGAATGGAAGTGTAGCTCTTTTTTCTTCATCATCCTTTCAAATAATAACTATTGAAAAAATGACTATTCTTTCAAATAACAACTATTGAAAAAGAAATAGTATAATATAAAGTACTGGACAATTAATGCACAAGTAAATCTTTTCTAATTTCTGAAATACTATACAGTGTTCCTATCTGCATAGAGCCTTTCTGTTTCTTAACTGTTGCATGGCTGCTCAACAGCTTCTAATTAGTCCAGAGCAATTAGTCCAGACTCCAGAGCAATTAACTCAGAGAGCAATGGTTTGAAGAAATTGTATTTAAAGTTCATGTAGATTAAGAAAAAAAATAGAATTGGATGGGTTGATTGCTATTCATGATCACTATGTTGATCCACATGCTACCGTTTTGTTTTGTTTTTCTTAGAATCCAGCCTTATAATATCTGAAGTAGGGCATAATTAACCAGGCATACAAGTCAGCATGGGGCTGTTGTGTAGTGTGTGAAACATCTATGTTATTCACATTATTAGGCCTGCTTACACATTGCAGAGGACAGGAGCAAACAGGAAACTACAATCATTCCCATCCTTCAGGCATGCCAATCTGCATGATAGATGTCTGCAAATGTATTTTTCGCAGCCAGACTTCACATTTTAGCTGTACACCTACAAATATAATGAGTGCGTGAAGACCATCCCTGTAAGCCTGTATGCTTCTGAGTCTGATCCAAGGTGCTAGTGCCAGGGCTTTTTTTCTGGTGGAACTCACCGGAACTGAGTTCCAGCACCTTTTCTTCTATTAATTGCATTACAATTTAATTGCCATCTACTCCCGAGGAAATGTAATCCAAGAGTTCCGGTACCTTTTTCTCCAGGTACCTCTCCCAACCTGAGTCCACCCAGACACTACAGTCAACATCTGAGGCCTTCCTCTGAGTGCCACCTCTGAGGGAGATTCAGAGGGCAGGCAACAAGAATAAGTTCCTTTCAGTGGTGGCTCCCCAACTGTGGTATGATCCCCTCAATGGGGCTCACCTGGTGCCAACTCTGTTATCCTATCTTCTCCGAGGCATTCAATGGCATTTATTGGCATACGGAGGCCATTTATGTCAATCTAGTTGTATTGAAATTGTTTTAGCTGTTCAAATTGTTTTAAATTCTGTTTTAAATTTTGTATATTGGAATTTTATGCTATTTTTATTATATTTGTGGTTTGTGGTTTTTATGAAATGTTGTTAACTGCTCAGAGAGCTTTATTGGGCAGTATAGAAATGAAATAAATCATCATAATCTCAAATTCACCACAGTGCTTGTTCGTAAATGTTTCTAAATTAGTATTATGGCTTCATTAAATGAAGATGTGGGCATCACTATCAGAATTACAAGGGATAACTAATAAATGGCTACTTCATACAAAATCATATGAGTTCTCTTCTGTTTGGTAAGGATCTCAGGAGGATCATATTGTAGGCTCAGCATTTTCTGTTTTCTTCATACACAATTGTGTTCATATAATCATCTGGGTCGACAAAGTCAAAGGTGGTTTGTTCTTATTAAATCATGTTTTATATATCATCAGTTCTTTCAGGGTCAAAGATCTACTTAGTACATATCTGCAAGGTCTTCCAAGTAGAATCACATTATTTCAGTTATTGAAACTTCTTACTTCCACAACTTAAAGGGGCTGACAAGGTTTATTTTTCACAAAGTTAAGCTATTCATATTATAGCTTGGATCCAGAAATATCTTCCATGAATGGAAAAAAAACCCCACTTCCACTTGTCCACAAAGAAGCTCCACTGAATTTATCTGATTTTCCCATTTTGCTGCAGTCTCCCATGCCCCATCTGTTGACTCTCAGGACTAGCTTTGAGGGGAGTGCACGGGAGGCTCAGAAAATCTCCACTGCGCAAGCAGAGCTCTGTTCAATCTACTCTAGATTTAAACCTATATCTACAGAACCAGTCATGTAGATAGATTCAAACAGCAAGGGGTGGTGATAACAGAAGTAAATACAACTGTACTGCAGGGGCTAGAGATACTTATATTTATATATTATTTAAAAAGAAAGACAAAATGCAGGCCGTGGCATGATGGTCAGAGTGTATTGTGCTTCTTCTAGCTGACAGGTAGAAAACAAAGTTCTAGTGCTCTTAGAACAGCTGCTAAGCCTTCTATCACTTTAAAGGTTTAGCTAAAATAAAGTGTAATACTGCTGAAGATGGCCAGATCAGTCAAACACCATACATATAATAATAATAGTAATAATAATAATAATAATAATAATAATAATAATAATAATAATAATAATATCTACCCTGGCAGGTCTGAACTGTCTAGCTCTTACCATCATTAAAGCACAGGCAGTTTCATTTTCCAGAATTACAACAAAGAGTCTTGTGGCACCTTAAAAACTAACAAATTTGTTCTGGCATAAATTTGTTGTTTTTGCTGCAAGAGACTAACATGGCTACACCTCTTGAAATTCTCAAGAATATTACTTTTCCATTGTATAGGTATATAATTAGCAAATCCTTTCTTGCCCTTACAGCAAACACAAGTTTAACTTAACAACTAAAGACTATTAATTCAGATATTAGTGGGCTTGATTATGTAAGAATCACCTGCATTTCTAAATCCTTGTTAAAACTATAACATCAGATCTGTGTTCTACAATGTGGAGCACATATATCTTTCCATTTATCAGAGCTTTGTACACATATTTTGGCTTGAATGGAAATTTACTTTACTTGACACCAGAATTAAACATTTGAAGTCTCCTGAACACCCTTCTTTTATATGGAAGCTCTGTATTTTTGTACACGAAATCACCATTATCATCAACAATAGTCATCATCACTGGCCAACATTTTTACAATAGCCTTGTTTGGTACTATATTTTTCTTTACTTTTCATAATGACTGGATTCACATGATCGGAGAAGGAAGATAATTCAACTGTGGCTTATTTTCCCTCCCCATGCATGCCAATCGTATACCACCTAATTACCATAATTATGCTCACTGGGCTCAGCTTGTCATGTCATCTGAACCTGGTGAGTGTGAGTGGCAGGTGGGTTTACAAACCATCCTGGAACCCAGGGCTTGTTCTAGGGTTGTGGGGTGGTTTGTAAACCATCTCCGCCACCCACCCTCACTGGGTTCGGATGACATGACAAGCTACGCCTGGTGAGGGTAATTATGGTAATTAGGTATTGCACGACTGGCATGCATGGGTGGGCAAATAAGCCACAATCCTTAGAACCTGCCCAATATTTGGTTGTGCTTCTGAAAACTATATGTGCAAAAGCGTAGTGATGGGAGATGAAGCTCAAGAAGAACATTGGTTCTTTTTCACAAATATAGCTGAAAATGGGGTAGTTCCTATTACATGTACAGGGCAACATGACTGGATTGTGGAATTCAGCTCCTACTAAACCATAGACTTTTCCCTCCATATTTCAGAACAATATCTGAGAACAGCCTTTGTAAAAAAAAAAAAAAATCCATAACAAAAAGTAGACTAGTACCTAATTTCCTTGATAAGAATAGAAATGGCATTTACTTTTGGCTTGAAATCTTGAATAAAAAATGTTTTAAAAGTACAGAGTGTAAAAGCGTATTATTTGAATTAAATGACACATGTTACTTATGCATACAATTTTCTCCTTCTTTATAAGAGAGTGCAAAATAACTAGAAATGGGCTTTGGGCACTTAGTTGTGCAATGTGCTAAAATGGTAGAAATTAGGTCTGTTGAATGAATTATTGATGATTCAAGCCTAAGAATCATGATTATTTCTTACCATTCACACAAGTGAAAGGTGTTATACAGGGAGATAATATTTTTTGATGACTGAATGCCAAAAATAATAACCAAGTTCTACTTTTTGAAATTATGGACATGAACTTGGTTGTGGGGAGGTGGGAGGGAAGCGGAGAAAGTACCATTTCGCCCTTTTTATAGGGAAGAAAGGATTTTAGGTAACATAAAATGAGGGCTTTTGATGATGAAAGGTGTAAACGTCCATTATTATTTCTTTCTGCTATAAATGTGTAACCTTTATAAGTCTGTAAGCCTGTAGAAGAATGGTTTCATAGACAGAGGTCCATCAAATAGATTTGATTCTCTCTTGGACTTGTAAGGATCTGATACTTTTGAATCTGAACTTTGTTACTTTTTGGATCTGATACTTTTGATATTCTCTTGGATCTGAAAAATGAGTATCTTACATCTGTTTCTGAACTCTGTCCATTTGTTGACAAGTCATGGCTCCACTGGGTTTGTGTAGAAGAAAAGAGCATGGGCCACTCTCCTTGGCTCAAGGCAAGCTCCCATGATGGGTTTGATGGTAAAAGCCAGTTGAGCATGTTGGGAGGACAAGGGAGAAGAAAGAGAGACTAATGAGGAATAAATCTGCTTCCCTTCTTTGGCTGCCCTTCTGCTCCCCCACAACAATAGCTTGATGAACCTTACTCATATTTCAGAAAGATTTAGCATTTTAGGCCAGCAATCTTGAATTAATTTAATCAGTAGATCAATCAACTGAATCTTTCATTGATTAATTGGTAGAGAAGATTTTAATCAGTTAAGGAAATTTTAATCACCAAGGAAGGTTGTCTTTAAAGGCTAAATTGGTTCTGGTGCTTTAAGAAGTGAAAAAGAAAATATTAAAGATGGAGTTTTATTCTAACAATGAGTTTAAGTAAGTTTTTGTTTATAGTATTGTAGGTTGTCTCACAACACTTCAATATGTCAAGGAAACAACTATATTAAGATTTTTGGCAATATTAAAATTTATTTAAATGTTACCAATTAAATGACTAAAAGGCAGGTGATAAATCAGCTAAAATTCTTTAATGTGTTGACAAAAACAATATTTCTCCTTGGGCAGCATCCAGTACTTTGGTTCCACCTCTGCTGGTTCTGTTGTCCCCATGTGAACCACCGCAAGCGCAACAAGAATTAGTGCTTCTATAAAGAACCTCAGAAACAAGCAGAAGCACTCATTTGCAGAACATGACTGATCAGCAGAGCTGCCTTCTGGGAGCTCCACTGATCTGCACTGTTCCAAAAATACTCTTCCACCGACCCTGCGCAGCTTGGGGAGGGGAGAGATTTGCATGTGGGAGGAAGGCAAGTTGAGGGGCCAATTGCGTGACTAGCATGCTTCTATGAGGACCTGGGGGTGGGGCTCCAGGGACGATATTAGTCACAGCAGCCCCGCCCTCAACCTCTTTCATTTACGACTGCCTCCCTCCCTCCCTGTTAGCAGTGTGGGCTCTGCTGATTGCATGTTAGGGGGGCGAGTCGAGTAGAAATTTTGGTTCATTGTCTCGATTGGCTGTATGGGGCAATGTGCATGTTTCACCCAGGGCCGGTCGTGCAAGGCAGTTTGGTGCCCTAGGCAAGATCAGATATTTAGCGCCCCCCCTTCCCACTTGAGCCCTCCCTCCCTCCAGCCCAAACAGCTGCTAATTGAAAGCTAAAAACAGACAACATCTAGTAATGTAGCAGGGCAGAAATCCTCAAATCCAACAATTCAATCAGCTGAAGACCTGCCAAAAGAAAGTCTACATAGCCTACATAGAAGAAAGAAGAAGTAGCAGTGGCCAGACGAATGGCGAAAACAATCCACAGAATCAGAAATGCATGATTTCCTATTTTACTGTAACAGCAGTAACAAAGATCCATTTAAAAATGTAAAGCATAATTCTCTAAGAATGCATAACTATTCCTTTTGCTTCTATTTTGAAAAATAAGGTGACTTGATTAACTATCTTCTGAATGATACTGACCATGTAAAGACCTTTTCTTGGCCCATAATTTTTATTGACCTCTTCAAGACAATGAAAATTGTCTTGACGTCTTTACACAAATGGCATACCCATTTGTGTAAATTTTATTCTAACCATGGGGGTTCGAGCATTTGGGTTTTTTAAACTGCAGATTGGAAGAGGGCTGTTATACTACTCCTGTTTACACAATAATTCTGTGTTCAGTGAACTCATGGAGAGCGGAACAATGTCCTGCCCATTGGCCCCAGCCAGCCCTACCTCTGTGCATACAGTCAAAACTGTAGACAGAGTCGACATGCATACAAATAACATGCACCAATGTTCTGCACCCATGAGAGGCAAGCATGTAAAAAGCAGGGTTTCCAATGGCATGTACGACAACCATTCTACTTGCTTAGGGTTTTCAGACAATCTACTGAACCTGTGCAAGAAGGACACATGCCACCATGCTCCCATTTCCACTTCATGTGTGTTCATTTATCTTCTGATTGTCTGGAAATGGTGATTTGTGTAAATTGCACTAGGGATACACAGTTCTTGGCTCCAAATTTGCGACAATATTTTGAGCAATTTCATGGAAGTCGACCCTCCCCCCCCCCCGACTCAGCCTGCTTTTGGCCGTCGGGTCAGAAATGGGTTGAAAGTCCATAAAGCTCAGACAGAACCAGTTTTCTAGTGTTGGACATCCCTAGTAGAAAGAGACATGCTTTGCATACAGATAGTCCCGGGTTCAAAAGAATTAAGGTAGCACAGCTTTCCCCAACTTGGTGGCCTCCAGATGTTTTGGACCAGCATTCCTGACCATTGACCATTATGGTTGAGGCTGATGGGAGTTGAAGTCTAAAGTATCTGGAGGCCACCAGGTTGGGGAAGGCTGAGGCAGCAGCATGGGGGAAAGCTCCTACCCAATTCCTTAGATAGCCACTAGGCTCAAGCAATAAATAGTCTGACTCAGCTTCACATGATGTTTACATGACATCAGGGGAGGCTGGTGACTCCTATTTTGGTGGGGCTCCTTTTCCATTACAGGTTTTTCATCTTTTATTTGGAGCTTCATAGGAGCTATCCATGGTGGTGAACCTAGTTTGTGGATGGAGTTCAGCACCATGGATAACTCCTATGAAGCTCCAAATAAAACCTGCAAAACCCGCAATGGAAAAGGAGCCCCACTGAAATAGGAGTCACCAGCCTCCCCTGATGTCATGTAAACAAAGCAGTAGTAGTAGTTGTCCTGCTTTTCATTGATCTTTTCATTTAAAAAAAAATATCACACATTTGATTCCTTGGGTACAGGAATTAATTAGAATGAAACACTGAAAAGATTGAACAGTTCCTCTTTGTTTTGTTTAATTTCATTTTTAGATGGCTGCTATCATAATAACAGTTAACAGAGTGGATTTTGATCTAATAAATGTATAAAGATTTGCTTCTGTAAAAAAAATATATCAATGTAATAAAATGGTTTGCCAACTCTATGTCCTCTTTATAATTAAAACCAAATCATTAACTCAGTTGGGCATCACTGCTCATGTGTGAAGGGACACTCTGGAACACACAGGGATATTGCCAACCTAATTGTTTTTGACACTGACAATATTATTAAAGGCCCCCTTTGCATTGCCAGGTAACATTACTATCATTTGAATTCTACACATCTAAATTCTTGATGAAGGAATGAGGCAGGGCTTTTATGTCAAACAATATAAAGGAACAGAGCTGTATTTTTTACTTTCAGTGACCATATTAATGGCCTTTGTCGGCATAAACATCAGAGCAAAAAAGTACATTTTTTTCCCAATACTTGCTTTCACTGGCCTTTGAGAAAATCTCTAATGCTTTTAGCTCTGATTCACTCATTGGATAAAAACCTTAGAGATACATGCCTGAATCTTTCAAATCAAATTGCTTCCCTGGTTATTGCAGCAATCATTGCAGCCATGTTTTAGATGGCTTTTTTTGCTAGCTAATTATAATTCATTTGGAAATAAACTAAATCCATTCTGCTTCATGAAGGATACTGTGGGTTTATTTAATAATTTGAGCCATATTCCTGTTTGTTCAATACAAGCTCAAAATGATTTGTAATATAGGCACTTCTGTGCATCATAGTTTGCCTGTTTATAATTTATTAATCCCATTATACTTGGAATGCAAACCTAATCGTTCTACTACAATTGTTCTTATGAAATAACTAGCAATATTTTTTATGTGCATGAATGATGAATACACATAGGTTATAGTTATCAGGTTGCTTCTTGTTTGATATGCTACTTAGGTTATCAAAGATTATCTTAGGAACTTGATGTACCATGCTGAAGATGCTATGAAAAGTTTAAGGTGCTATCTGAAGGGAATATAAATTGCTTTGGGAAGAGTCAACCATTCTTATTTAATTTCAGGTAGCTTTATAAAGCTGTTTCGTAACATAATGTGTGAGCTTCTTTTCCTATTTTCCATTCATTGTGGGGTTGCACAATTTTGTCAAGGATTTTACTGGTTGCAGTGCAACAGGGGGAAATCCAGGATTCTTGGATGAGGTTTAATGTATTGTGAATTGAATTCCTGTCACAGCTCCACTCTCAAGCAGAGTTTGTTTCTTTCACCACTGGGTAGCCATGAACAGCAGTGGGTGTACCAGAAAAGTATATGGGGAGGAGGCACAGAAGGATAAAAGGAATTTGTGCCACATGTGAGATTTCTTGAAGACAATCTACTCCTTGAAGAGTGATTTTTAATAATCCACTCCTTAACATATTTTCTCTACGGTAACTTCTATTGAATTTGATGGAGCTAACTTCTATACTTACGGTTGCAATATGAGTTTAATTTCCTGTTTATAATGGATGTATAATTTATATGTGAAAAGTGCCTTTTGTTCAAGTAAATGTAGGGGGTAGAACAATGGAGTGGCGTGGGGATGTACTATTCATCGGGGAAGCCACTGAACTTGCCCCCCTCTGGCACTACCAATTCTGGCAAGACCCATACATTTGAAGTTACCCAGGAGAGCTTCTAGGTCAGAGAGTATAACTTGTATGAAGGCTTGAGCCTTGGCATCTTTCACTTTAAAAAATCAAAACACCATGGTGGAGTTTAGCAAACAGCACTTATGGGGGGGAAATGTATCATTGGTGAAATACTTTCTGTGAAAAAGCTGTGAGGAAGTTCATCTAAGCAGCAATCCTAGACATATTTACCTGGAAGAGAGGCCCTTTGAACTAACAGGGGCTTACTTCTTAGTAGATCTCAATTCAGTGTTCTTGCCCTAATCTTTAAAGCCCTTTAAACACTGTTTTCTGCCTAAACAATTATAGGATTGTGCCCTAAGTAGCTAAGGACCAGGTTACCTTGGGGACTGCTTGCCCCATATAGGCTTGCCTGGGAATTAAGTTCAGCTTCAGAGGCCTTGCTCTTGCTGCCATCTTGGGATATTCATCAAGTGAACACAAGAGACAGTGCCATGCCTGTGCCACAATTCTGGAATGCTCTGCCGATCAAAATCCGTTAGGCTCTTTATTTCAACAGGTTTTTTAATGTATAGCATCGCATTTTATTGCTGCCAGTTTTAATGTGTAATATTTTAGGCTTGCTGCTGTTAAGTTTTAGCTATTTATTTAAGTAATTTATGTATCACCCTTCATCAGATCAGATTTCAGGGCAATGGTTGGTTTTGGTTTCATTACATGTTTTCTATTATATCTATTTTATGTCTTTTTGTTTTGTTTTATTGTATGTCTTTTGTTATTGCTTCTAGAAATAGTTTGTTAGTTGTTTTTTATTATTATATTGTATGGTTTTATGGTTATATTGTTTGCTGCTCTGGATGCATTTAGCAGAAGAGTAGGATATTATTATTATTATTATTATTATTAATAATAATAATAATAATATCAACAATAACAAGATTATTTCTTAAATTCTCTTAATGTGGGGTTGTTGTTGTTATTACTATTATTACTATTGTTGTTATATTATATAACTCTCTCTAAAGTACTTTTCATGTGGGATTATGATGATGAATCTCTTAAATGCTCATCACATGGAGTTTGTTCTAAAGGGGCCTCATTCACTCTCCCGTGGTTCCCTGGCCTGGCCACTTCAAGCTTCACATTTGTCACTATTTTGGTGTCGGGCCTAGCCCAAGCACTGCTGTGGGCCCTAGAGTTTTAGAGTCAGAATGTGACTCAGAAGTGGACCGGGATTGCTTAGAACCCAGTTCAGTTATGGGACGCCTGGGGCTGGAGAGTGTAGCATGCCCTGGTTTCTCATCTGAAAGCAGGCCAAAGGAGGGGGCTGGTTTGGGCCTGCTCAGGCTCCGTAATGACAGAATAGTGAAAGCCTAGCTCTGCCTGGCCTCCCATCTGAATACAGGCTGAAGATGAGCAAGAATCCCTTTCAGCCACAGCTGCAAGGTAAGGCTTTGAGGCAAACATCTGATTGATTTACAACCTGAGAAATCTTCTGTGCGAATCAAGCAGGGAGAAGATTCTGCAGAGGGAGGGGGCTTTGGGAGGTGTCACACAGGTTGAGAAACCTTATCCGATGTAGTGCGCATAACAGGAAATTTCCCCTGTGATCAGGGGAAAGGAGGGCTCTACCTGCCCTGCCACTGCATTTAAGCCAGTGCTGAGTGTAAGGAGCTTTTTCTGGGAACAGCCATCTTTAATGCCCCCAAACCCTTTCTGCCTGGACTTTTCACCATCTGAGCTGCCCAAAACACTTTCTCACCAGGACTATCCATTAAATCTGGACCCTTGTCTGTTTGAACCTTGTATTGTTGAGAATCTGCCATGGAATATAATGCTGGTCTTTTCATAAACCCTTGATTCTTGTTTGTCATGAACCATGTACATTTGTTTTCAATTACTCAGAATGCCTTCTGGCCTGGACTATGCATGACTTTTACACTGTTGTTTGCCTTAACACACATAAAGTGGAGATTCTGACATAGAATCTATTGTTGGACCTGGTCAGTGCCTTTATGTAAATTTCTCTTGGACTGTCTCTTGGACCATGTCTTGAATTGCCTGGAATGTTTTCTCACCTGGATTTATTGTGACCCTTGACCTTGCCTTGTACAGTAATACCTTGGATTGCAAGTAACTTGGTCTGAGAACATTTTGCAAGACAAGCAATTTTTTTTAAAATAAATTTTGACTTGATAAACAAGCGACGTCTTGCAATACAAGTAGTGTAGAGATGCAACCGCTCACCTCGAGCGGGCATAGCAGGCCGAAATCGGCCCCGCTCACGCCCGCCAGAGACTCGCTTTGATATAAGAGTGTTTTGGATTACAAGCACAGTTCTGGAACAAATTATGCTCGCAATCCAAGGTATTACTGTATTCCGAACCCTGACACTTGCCCTTGCCTTGCCCTATGAACCCTAGAGATCCTGACTTGGAAACTACCATTGGACTGATCTCTGACACAATTTTAGTTAATAGCCTTGAACTGTTCCTTGAACAGTGTCTAAGCAATGTGTCTATAGCATTTGTCTTAACTTTATGATTTATGAGGAGTTGTAGCCATTAAGCTTTTGCCATGAGATTTGTTACAATAAAGAGCCTCACTGATTTTGGTGTGCTGTGCCAGAGTGTGTGCCAAAAAAGGGGAGGCATGACATTTGGTTTCTTTTATCATGTCACTGTCTTCTGACAGAATTAGGCACCATTCAATATGCCTGACTTCCTCCGCCTCCCCCCCCCCCCCCGCTGTGACCTGGACACTTTGTTGTAGATTACCTCTGCTGGAGAATGGAAAGAAGTTTAATTAATTTATTTATTTATTGGTACCTAAAAGAGCTCCTTTTAGTTTACTTGGCAGTAAACATACAAGGAGAGTGACTCATTGGAATATACGGTAACCTGATGGAGTGTCAGGTGGTAGTTTAATCCTTTCAGTCTCTTAGAGTGACAAGCTGATTATTCCACACATATATATGGTTTGGCAGTAACTAGCATCAAGATTTAGAAAGACAGTATAATCAGAATGTGATACTTTAGATCTGAGGCTTCATATTCTACTTGCAATGAATACAAAGTTCACAAGGACCATTTTGCATTGAAAGAGTATTAATATGTCAGTTGGACAATCTATTCGCGTCGGAAAATTGTAACCATTTTATTTTATTTCAGCAAGCAGATGAAGTAACAGCGTTGGAGAACTGGATGACATTTCTAACAAAACAGCATTTGCAATTGTCTTGTTACCACCACTTTTCTAGGGCATGAAAGGATCTTGCACTAACCTTGGAACATATATGATAGATCTGATGAACAGTATAATAATGTTTGAAAGGATGTGGCCTTTCTGGGGCACTGCTGCTCTCTCCTACTAGGGAGGACTAGTTGCAGCAGATTTATTATATGAAATTCATCCGACAGTGAGGGTAAGCAAGGGGGTGTTACTATAAATCAAACATGCAGTAACCAGTAGCTATCCTACCGACGATGGTAGCACTTGTTGTCACAAGGTGACTTTTGGTTTAGTTGTAACTGTCCTCTATCCTTCCCCTCACCCACACCCACCTGCACATATACATGCAAAACTTTTTAAGGTTTTCTATTATGTTTTATCATGTTGTATTTTAGGGTTTTAATTTTTGTGAACCGCCCAGAGAGATTTGGCTATTGGGCAGTACAGAAACATCAATCATAAATAAATAAGCATATTTCCACACTCACCATCCAGGAAGCTGAAATAACCACAACATGATGGATCATGTGGCGGCCCCCATACCGTGGAACTCTCTCCCGAGTGACCTCCGCCATGCCCCCTCTCTGCTGAGCTTCCGCCACTCACTAAAAACTTGGCTGTTCAGGCGGGAATATGGGGTGAGCTAAGATTTTAAAAATTTATACTGTTTAAAATGTATTTTATCCTGTTTTTATCTTGTGTACATCGCCCAGGGTGGCTGGTTTGCCGGCCAGATGGGCGATAAATAAATGTAAATAAATGTAAATAATAATAATAATAATAATAATAATAAATCAGCACAAGGCCCTGAACTACTGACTGATCCGTATGCAGCTCTAGTAGAAATAACTACAATGTTCCTGGTGCCAGAGATCTATGCTCATCACTGCTGGTTCCTCTATATCAGGCTTTTAATAAAGTTATTAGATTGGCAAGCAGATCCTAAACATCCTTTAAGGAAGGAAGGCTTATAGATTTGAAAGGGGGTGGGGGAAGCAGCCTCTATGGACATGTACACTTCTTTCTCAGCATCCAGCAGCACAGCAGAGGTGACTAGCAGTGGATTTTTCCAACTCCCCTGTCCAGAGGACCTGCTGCAAATGGACTGTAACCAATATACAAAGGGCATCCTGCAGGAAAGAGGTTATTCTATTGATTCCACAATGTTATGGCCATAGTCCTATTCAAGCATTCCATTATTTCTGAGTAAAGTAAACATGGAAGGAGGGGGAGCACACTGGCCCCCCTTCCACTGCCCTCCTGTATCCATGGAGGGTCTCCACATGATTTAGAATCCTGATTTTCCAAGGTCATAAATCATGTGGAAAGCCTCTATGGATAGAGGAGGCTCTCCCCTTAGGAAGGCATGGCATCCTCCATGTGATGGAAACAGTTATGGAGGAGGCGGGGCTAGCATGTTCCCCCCACTTTGTATGTTTACTTTACTCAGAAATGGAACTCCTGAATAGGGCTCATGTTGTTTCTGTAATGTTTGGGGAGAACATTTATGCAAACATTGAAGAAAAGGGCACCTAGGAACCTTAGCCTATCACAGTTCCTAAATGAAAGTCTTCCAGGCATTTAAATATATGAATCTCCTTCAAATGAGAGCTGGAACAGCATGGTGAATAAAATATTAACTGTGAACCAGGAAGTCCCAAGTTAAATTGCTATGAATTTACTAAGGAGAATTTAGGAAAGCCACCGTCTGTTAGCCTCCCATCTGCAAAACTGACATCTTACAGTGTTGTTGTCAGTGATCTGGTTTTCCAGAAAATTTGGCACCTGATTTAGCATGTTTATGTGAGTTCTATTTAGAAAGCAAACTTTAAAAAAAAAAAAAAAGTCTGTCATAGTAATTTTACATGCAGTGTAATTAATTCAGTTTTTTTCCTAAAAGGTAAAAGTGTGAACTAAAAAGTATTTAGCTAGAAAAAAAAAAACACAATTTAATAAAAGTACACTTAATGGGTTTTTTAGGCAATCACAGTTTTAATTTTGGTTTTCATTTTACTCAGTCTAATTTATCTGATGAAATCAAAAAATGCCTGTGCTTGTGGCTATGAAGCCTTAATATGAATATCACACATGTATCAGGAAGAAGGTGTGTGTACAGTGGAGGAGAGATAAATAATAATAATTTAAAAAAAAACAGAAAGGGAAAAATGCTGGGTAAAAGTAGTACGCCTCTGTTCATAAAATGACAAGGGAGGTGGTTGTGCCCCCTTCTTCTACCTTCCCCTATGTGAGTGAGGGTCTTTGCCACAATTACACTCTCTTATGCAGAAGCCCATTTCATGCAATTTATCTCAGAGGTAACTCTTTGTGATCAGGCATCATCATGGATTGCCCAGTGTACTTGGGGTTTTTTTTAATTTAATGCCATCAGTGACATCAGGCTGGGACAGGAATGGACAATGAGGTGGGGTAGGGAAGAAAAAGGTAAGCAAGAGATACTGCATGCAGAGGGAAGCTGTCCCATGACACATTGATCTGAGGATAGTATAAAAACATAAGGAGCGCGCTGCTTGATCAGACCAAAGGTCCATCTAATCCAGCATCATTTCCCCCACAGTGGGCAACCAGGTCCCTCCAGGTCAATAGTCTTTTCCTGTTCTTGCTCCCAGCAGCTCGTATTCTGAGGCATACTGCATCTGAACCCATTGATAGGCTTATCCTCCATGAATTTGTCTAGATCCCCTTGAAAGTACCTAATTTGGTGGCCATTATCTTGTGGCAGTGAATTCCATAAATTAAGTACATGTTGTGGGATTCATAATTATTTACCAGCCAAAGTGTTGGCTACAGTCTCCTAGTACAGTGGTTTTCAAACTGTGGATCACTGGTGATCTGACTGCAAGCTCCATTCAGGTGGTCCACAGAGAAGTTGTGGAACAGTTGAGAATATCTGTATTTGGTCATGCACTTGATTTATTTTTTCTCATGACAAAGATCGAGGCTGCTTTGACTAAAGCCGAATTACTGAGCAGACTATATGATTTTCATAATATATGGCACTGGTTCAGTCTACTAATTTTTCTCCAAAAAATGGCCATTTAAAGTCACCCATCCCAAGGGCCTGACCTAGGGCTTGCAGTTTTCATAATACAGCACTACTGTTGTTTTTATACTGGTGCTAGTGCTGGAAAAATATTTTTAAATATTGTGTGTGCTTTGATTTATAGAAGAAAAAAAAGTTTAAGTGGTTTGGCAAGACCCCCAACAATTTTGAAGTAGTCCTTGTGAGTGGAGAGTTTGAGAACCACTGATCTAGTATAAGTGTTGTGAGGTAAAGTGAAATAACAAATGGATAAAATGTCACACTGTTTACTCTTGGATATTCAATAATTCAGTAAGACCAATATAGACATATGCACAGGGGCAAATTTATGTTGACTTTAATGGGAGCTGTGTGTGGCTAAAGTGAAGCTTACCACAAAGCTTTTAGCATCCAAAAAACAGTAGTTCTTTAAAGGTAAGTACAAACAGATTCTAGGTGACTGAGCAATAGTGCACAGAGAAGCAAACTGGGGCACTTAGTCTTTTAATCATATTGTACAGCATCAAAAAGGCAGGTGACAGGCAAGGAGCAGTGGTAAACCACACAGCCAGTGAGATAGAAATAAAAATGGCTGTCTCTCAGGGAACAAGAAGTTGTATTTCAATAGGAAACAATTTTTTTAAATAGGCACCAGGTGCTGTGTTCTTAAACCTATATCTTCTCTATAAAAAAAACCTTAAATAATCCATGGTATACAGCTATTACCGGTATTCAAAATTACAAAGCTGTTAAAATATCACACTGTGAGTGATTGAATTAAATGTAACTCCGCAATTGTACATTCAGTTGAGTGAGTGTTGGTTAGTGCATTTTAATTATTGCCACTGTGTTTTAAACAAGTCATGCTGTAGAACAAATATGTTAAATAATCAATCTGCCTGGATTCTGCATTCCACTTGGTACTTTGGGTGGAACTGAAAATATGCATTCCTGCCTATGTCCCTGAAAAAAAACACCCATTGTCCTGTCAAAAAAAAAAGCCCCTTTAAAAGGGACCTAGAGTTTTGACAGCTAGCTGTCAAAGCTGTCAAAACTCTTTTTCCCAAGAAAAACTGGGGATGCACTTTTGCACTTTCCCAAGCACCTAGAGCCTGTGGACTGTCAGGGCAGGAAAAAAGTGGGGGGTCTTGCTGTGAATGGGATGTAAATCATACCACCCCGTTTTCATGAGCAAAGATCTCTCGCACCTTTGGTTTCTTTTGACAGCTGTCAAGAAAAACCAAAGGGTGAAAAAAACCTATTTGGAGCCTCTTTGGTTCAATGTCTTATTTGGAGCCTCTTTGGGGCAATGCACTTTGGCAGCAGGTAGTCCCCAGGACATTGCCCCAGCCGAGGTTTCAAATCCCTACAGTTGCATAAATGTGTCTAAAAATAAATACATACAAACCTTTTTGTGCACATTTTGTGTGCAAAAATAATAATTAAAAAAAAGATCTGCCAGCCACTGACAGTGCCTCCAAGGTGCTACTCAGGCACTTTGAAGGGGCTGTCAGTGGCTGTCAAAACAGGGATCGTGAAAGCTGGCTTTCAAGCTGGCTTTTGAGATCTCCAGGGGGGAAAAATGGAAAGGAAAAAAATGCTTTGGTGAGCCAAAAATGGCTTGCAATCATGATGGGCAGTGGGGAGACAAGTCGGTCCTGCCACGATGTCCCTGGGATACCCGTGGGAGGACCGAGGGAGAAGGAGGGGGAGGGAGTGGGCCAACAACCCATGGTGAGCTCGATTGTCTGTCGGGCGCACCATAGGTTGTTTGGCATATTGCCAGGGTGGGTTGGCGTAATGTACAAATGCTCCCATTATGTTGTGGGGACTGCATGTTCGGTCCTACAAACTAATATGACTATTCCTTCACAATTATGGAGATATTAATAACATTGCATATATTGGGTTTGATCCAGACTTAGTCATACTTATAACAGACCCATTGAATTAAGCCCTATTGAATTCAGTGGGTTTATTCTAAGTATGACCACATCTGGATCCAACCCATTTTCTGCAGCTTGCATTGATATGAACGATTTGAGGGAATGTGGGTCACTGAGATGACATTCCTGAAGGTGTGATACCTGTGAATTCAAGCTTTCTTGTAAAATTCATTCAGGAATCTGAAACAAGAGTTATCTCAACTGAATACTGAACAGAGGTGGGGATTCAATCCTGGGACTTACCCATCACTCTCCAATAATCTTGAATAGAAAGTGAAAAGCCCTAAATCATTCCTGGGGCCATGCAAAAGAAGAGATTAATCCCTCACACACTCTTTATTGGAAGGCTTAGCTGCAACAAGGAAAGGAACCTACAGAAAGGTTAAGACGCACCATTATTGTACTTATGCTTATGTTCTAGAGATATAACATAGTGCTTCTTTATTTTTATTCAGACACATGGATTTGTCTAATCCTATTTTAAATGCATCTAAGTTAGTAGTAATCAACATATCTATCAATCAATTATGCACTGTGTGGATAATTGCTTTCAGGCTGCATGTGGTGTGTCACACACTGAATTCTTCCACAACAGGAACAAATATTTATTTATTATTCATTTAACATCTTTACCTCACCCGTCAACCAACAAATGAACAAAGGCTCCCAGGGCAGCTTATAGAGATCAGTAAGCTCTGTAATAAAACAGTTCCTGCCCACAGGCTTACAGTCTTAAAGATACACACAAAAGGAAAAGTGATTTGGAGGGAGGAGGAAAAAATGCAAAACTCAGGCAACAGTTCTTAGTTACAAAGTTCTTAAAGGTGTTCTTTCTGGGAAGGAAAGAAAAAGCCAGCTCCCTGCAGCTGTTCCCTCTCTGACTGATGCATGGGGTGCGGTCAGTCTGACCGTTGCTGTGATGTTCTTCCTGGGAGGCAAAGGGGTTCAGCCTCCCAGTGGTCCTTGGATGAGGCTGAAGGATGGAGGCAGAGTGTACATGGTTACACAGGTCAGTTTATATTGTATTTTTATTTTAAATATATATTATTAGAGCTATCAAACTGTGTTGCTTTTCTAGGGATGGGCAACCTGCCCAGCACGTGACTTGCGGTGCGTGAGCTGAGCGCTCCTGCTGCGCGAGCCAAGCCAAACGAAGCGCGAGCGCTAGGGGTGTACCCGCTCACCTCGAGGCGGGCATAGTGGGATGAAATCGGCCCCGCTCATGCCCGCCAGAGACTCGCGGGGTCTTACCGGGTCCCGGGGCTCCCTCAGCTTGCCGCCTTGAGCCCGCTGCACAGGCTGCGCTGTGTATTTTGTGGAGAAACCAGGGCAACAGGGCTTAAAACAGCCCTGTTGCCCTGGTTTCTCTGCAAAATACGCAGTGCGGGGGCCCAGCACGCTGGCGCAGGGTCCCGTCATGTCACTTCCGGCCAGCCGGAAGTAACACGATGGGACCAGCATGGCGGGCTCGAGCGGCGCGGAGAACTGCTCCACGCTGTTCAGAAAACCAAGGCGGGAGGGGCGGAGAGACGAGGCGGTGGCGAGGCGGGACCCTCTGAAGGTTTGTGAACACCACTAGCGAGCCCCAGCTGAGGTGCTCGCCAGACTTCCAGGTTCCCAGCTCTATGTTGTTGACGTAGAAAACGGCCAAATTTGCACAAATTTTCGCAAATTTTGGACAAATTTGTGCAAATTTAGCCATAATTTGCGCAAATTTGGCCGTAATTTACGCAAATTTGGCTGATTTCTAAGTAAACAACGTAGCACCAGAAGCCAGAACTTGCTTTCCCCGGCTTAGCTCACAAGAACGTGAGTCGAGCCAGGGAAAAGATAGGCTGAGCGGAGCTCGGGGGGGTCAAGCCCGGCGGGTTCGCTGGACTTCTACCCCCCAATCAAGCTCCGGCACATCCCTAGTTACTAGCGCTGTGCCAAACCCCACACCCTATTTTCAGGAATTTTTTCTCTCCCTGCAAAAGAGGCATTGTTTTTCATGCCTCAATTGCAGGGAGGGGGTGAATTTCAAATAATTTTCTCCTTGCGGAGGGGGACAGGGTTTCCACTTGTTAAATTTAGGAGGTGGCTGAGGGATCTTCTTTCTATTTTATTTATTTTATTTTTGCTTTAAAAACACCCCATGCACTTGCTAGGGGTGGGCGATCTGGCCACCACCTGACTCGTGGCGCGCTTGGTGAGCGCTGCTGTTGCACCTGCTGAGCCAGGCTGAACGCGAGTGCCAGCCAAGGTGCTCGCCAGACTTCCGGGTTCCCGGCACTGTGTTGTTTACCTAGAAAATGGCGTAAGATTCTTTAAAAACGGCCACAATTTGCGTAACTTGCGCAAATTACGGCTGTTTTTAACGTATCTTACGCCATTATCTATGTAAACAACGTAGCACCAGAACCCAGAAGTCGCTGGGTGAGAACACAAGTCAAGCTGGGGAAGCAGGTAAGGCGAGCGGGGCTCGGAGAGTCAAGCCTGGCGAGTTCGCTGGACTTCCACCCCCCAGTCGAGCTCCGCACACATTCCTACTTGCAGTAGCTCGAGATTCTTTACACAGCGGCTTCTCCAACCTGGCAGCACTTCTTGAACTCCTTGAGACCATGGGGCAGTGCCCTCTCTCACAGGCATTCAGGAAGAGCTCCTGGGCTGCAGAAGCCTCTCTGCAAAGAGTCCCGGGTTGCTGCAAGCAGCCCAGTAGGAGTTCCTGAATGTCTCTCTGCAGAAAGCCTCTCTGCAAAGAGTTCTGTGCTGCCACAAGCAAGAACAGAGTTTTTCTAAAGCTCTAAAAAAACCCAATTTTTTAAATGCAGCCTGGGAGCACTCCCTGAATGCCTATGAGAGAGGGCAATGTCCCATGGTGTCATGATAGTTCAAGAAGAGCTGCTGGGCTGGAGAAGCCTCTCTATAAAGAGTCTCAGGCTGCTGCAAGTACAGGGGGTGCTTGCTTTTAAAATAAAAAGAAAGAAAATAGAAAGAAGATATCTCAGCCACAGCTGCCTGCACTTTAAAAGGTAAGCAGAAATCCTGTCCTCCCTCCCGCCCAGGAAAAAAGTATTCCAGATTCGCACCTCCTCAGCTTCTTTCGCCAGTTTCCATTTCAACCCCCTCCCCGCTCCCCCCCCCCACAAACTGCCAAAAATGGAACAATCAAAATATTTGGCACAGCACTAGTTTTTACTCTAACAACAGTTGCAAAGCATGGAATGCCAGTGGGGCAGGTGGAGTGGGGGGTATGAACGTTCATTGTGTGCATCACTGTAGAGGTAATATACATGACTGTCTAAAGTGGGGGGGGGGGATAACCATAAGACAATTAGGTTGAGGGTTTAAAATTACCTAGCTGCACAACTGATTGAAGCTGTATCTAATTTAAACATTGCTTCTAGACAGCTCAAATCATGTTATTCTATTCCCCACCCCACCCATAATCTACTCATGTGTTGTCTAGATGTCAGTGCAAAAGTTTGAGCCCATAAATTAGCTGGCAGTAACTTCCTGTGCCATAGATTCTATTGCCTTAATCATGGAAGAATTACATATAGAAAAGGACGTCAGCTCTGCCACCTTGTTCTAAGTCAATAAACCGCACCATCAGTAAATCACATGGCTGGCCCTTGGGAGGAATATATTATTTCCCAACTACTCAGCATCAAGGATAAGTTACAGCTGTAATTCTAAATAGCTTTGATACCCTTGCTTGGTGACTGCATTGTTGTAATAAGCAGGCAGCCTGCCAAACATCCCTCCAGGGCTGTTATTTCTCTTTCAGCTATATCATTTTAATTTACATGGAAATTATCAATACTTTAAAATGGTACTTGTCCATCAAGCTTGTTTGTTTCCCATCTCCCTAAAGTGCTGCAATCCAAATCCAGATCATTGATTGGTTGAGCAACCATAATAGCCTCCTCCACATTCAATTCATATTGCTTGTCTCATTCTGCTCTAACTGACCCAAGACCAGCTGTTAGCAACTCTTCCTGTGTAAATCCTCACTATATTACACTGCATTTCCTCCATTATTTAGTTATGCTACAGCATTTAGTTATGCTTTCGATGTGTTACATGGTGGCTGGTGTAATTATATTATACAAATATCTACTAGGGCTGTCACTCAGTTAAGACCTCCAATCCTGTGCAGATACGCATCTCTAAACTCCATGGACATCAGAGTCATAATAATACCATGTACAGGGCTGGCCCTACCATTAGGCAGAGTGAGGCAGTTGCCTCAGGCAGCAGATGCTGGGAGGTGGCAGCAAGGTGCTGAAGGAGAGAGCTGTGGGCCATGCAGCCTGCCCTGCACCCTCTAAGCTAGCCTGCTGCTTCCAGGTGTGATACAGGATGCTGTCCCATTGCCATTGTTGAAGAAAGGTTCAACTGCCACTCCAGTCAGGTATTGTACATGTAATGGGAAGGGGTGCCATCACATCCTTTGCCTAAGGCAGCAAAATGTCATGGGCCAGCCCTGGCAATGCAAGTTTGCAGTCTAACACCCCAATCCTAAGCATGTGTACTCAGAAGAAATCAGATGGAAAGCAGGACAGACCAAACCAGAGGAGATAGAGGGAGATCCCCCAATCCTCAATCAAAAGAATGCATGCACAATGTTGTCCTTGGCTTGTAATTCTCACAAATACTTCTCACCATGCAGATCAGGTTCCTAGTGAAGTAAAAGTAAAAAATAGGGATGTACGACCATTTTGTTTTGGTTCATTGGTAACCAGAACCTCCCACGGTCACTCCCCCAAATACAATTTACTGTACAAACAAAGCTGAGAGCTTGCAGATTCCCAAGCTTGTGATGCTGGTTCCAAAAATGTGTACTCTGGGGGGGGGGGGGATACATTTTTACACTTTAATCAATGCAGGGAGTACACATTTTGGTGCACACTTTTTAAAAAATGTGCACTTGAATGCGTTTTTTTTTTTTCTTTCCTGTGCAAGCAAGAACAAGCTCACAGTCAGGAATGGAAATGAGGTGGACCAAGCTTCAAGTTGGAACTTGGAGAACCTTGACAAGTCAGACTTCACTGATTCTCCTTTCCCTACTTGTACACTTACCAGATACCCTGTTCCCATTACTTCTGAGTAGTGGTATGCATGATCAATTCTGTTAAGGGATTAATTCAAAGGTCCATCAAGTGCTGATGTTCTGCTCAGAGGAGAAAGCCAAGACTGTGCCAATTACAGTCTTGTTAGACATTCAGGCAGATCGTTGGATGTCATGTTTATTCCCCCACCCTTAAGCTGTTGCATGCCCAGGATTTCATACTGATGCACAAATCAAGCTATATATCTTATGAAAATCGCATAGTATTAATGTGGAATATTCATATTCCATTTGTTTCCAGAGTCTCTTTAGTCATTTGTTACCTCAAAGCATAATGCTTGTATGAATTGTATGCTCTTTCTTCTCTTGAGTTAACTCTAGAAGTGAACATTATAAAAGAAATCAATTTCTGAAACAATCACGAGAAATTCTAAGAGATGATCTTATCATAATTATATAGCTGTTCCCCTTTTCCTTCCAGGATGAATTTTTGAAGATTTTTTAAATTATTATTCTTATACCTAAATTGCATCCTACTATCCCGACCATCCTCTTTATTTAAGTAGAAGGAGGAAATGATGTGGTAAAATGAAAAGGAGACTTCTGCCCAGATTCTAATTATGATCAATTAGGAACAGGAAGGATTTCAATTGAAGACATCAAAGCAAGAAGAGAGTGAAGGGACAGAAGATTGAATGGGATGGTGAGAACTCTAGCCCTTATTCAAATACTTCATAAAAGTGGTATAGAACCTACAGAAAGATACAGATTCCATATGAAACAAAGGATGACTATATAATTTCCCTTCCAATCCACAGCACTGTTAAACCGATTTCATATTACTAATGTCTAGGATGTTCAATTGGCTTAGTTTAACTGTTGCTTAACTGCACTATTAAGAGAGACATAAGATATACACTGATGCATTGGAAACTGGAGATAGCAACCATGTCTTCTGAATCTCTGGGTCTGCTATATAGCCTAAAGCAGGGGTCCTCAAACTTTTTAAACAGGGGGCCAGTTCATTGTCCCTCAGACTGTTGGGGGGCCGGACTATAGTTTGAAAAAAATATGAACGAATGGATCAAATAAAAAAAAAGGACCTGGGTCCTTTTTTTTCACTTGATAGGGGTGATTTTTTTTTTCTTAAATGGAAAGTTATTATAAATTAATTATAATGTTAATAAGTTATTAAATGGAGGATGGAATGTTATTTTGATGGCAAAAGTGGGTATAAATTAGTGATTTATTTATTTATTTATTCCATTTATACCCCGCTCTTCAGCCATTATATTGGTGCCTGAGTTTGGCATTCTTCCTCCTCCCTCCCAATCCCTTTTCCTTTTGTGTCATGTCTTTTAGATTGTGAGCCTGAGGGCAGGGACTGTCTTATTATTAATCTGTGTAAGCCGCTCTGAGAGCCTTTTCTGGCTGAAGAGCGGGGTATAAATGCAATAAATAAATAAATAATAAGTGATTAAATGGAGGATGGAATTTTATTTCCTCCAAAAGTGGGTTTAAAAAATAAGAATGTACTACCTTTTTTGCTCTCTAAAATTGAAATACATTATAAAAGGCTACATACAAATTATAAGCGTGTTTTGCTTTTGTCTGGCTGCTCTGTGTGTGTGAGTGCTTTGTGTGGGGTAAACTGAAATACATTATAAAAGAGTCACTGACTCTCAGCCTAACCTACCTCACAGGGTTGTTGTGAGGATAAAGTGGAGAGAAGGAGGATTATGTAAGCTGCCTTGGGTTCCTTGAAGGAAAAAAGGCGGGGTATAAATATAATAAATAAATAAATACAAATTATAAGCATGTTTTGCTTTTGTCTGGCTGCTCTGTGTGTGTGAGTGCTTTGTGTGGGGTAAACTGTGGGTGTTTGTGGGCTGAGTGTGTTCAAGGAGCTGTGTTGGGGGGGGGGACCTGAACTTCCCAGGATCTCTTTTCAGATCGGGTCCCCCACTCACCAGTGAAGGACGCGGCTCCGCCGGTCAGCTGTGTGGCGGCCGGCCGCTTCCCGCTGAGAGCGGCTCCGGCATGTTCGGCAGCCGCTCGCTTCACCCGTTTTCACCTCCCATCCCAGCTCTGCGGGGGGGGAGGCTGCCACTTCGTGCCTGCCTCCCCGGGCCTGCCTTTTTTCTCCCAGGGTTGTGCTGGGCTGGGGCGGCTGCCGCTTCTTGAGCGGCGCTGCGGCGTGTGCCTGCTGTCGCCATTCTGCCTGCGGTTCCCACGGAGATCGGCAGTTCAGGCCATGGGCCAATAGGGCGGCCGCTTGTTGAGCAGCCCGGCAGTCACACAGCTCTGCTATTGGGCAGCTGCCCCACCTCCAGCCTTAAGAGGAGCCTTGCTTCTGGAAGCCGGTTACGGCTCCTCTGCTCGGCTCCGCGCCTCCCATCTTCTTCAGCCTGGGGTGAGTGCGGGGGAGCCCACGTGGCCGCTCGTGCCGGGCAGCGCGGTCCCGCTGCTCAGCTGTTTGCGGCGGCGGCAGCAGCAGCAGCAGCCTCCCCTCCAGCCTTTTGCAGCTGGCTTGAGTAGAGAGGGGCTTTGCCCTTTTTGCACGGGCAGCCGCCGGGCCGGATAGAACGACAAGGCGGGCCTGATGTGTCCCGCGGGCTGTAGTTTGAAGACCCCTGGCCTAAAGGATCACCCTTCCCTAAGTTCCTGCTTTCAAGCTGGCCCTTCAGGCAATCGATAGGTTGTGTAGCCCTACTGAGCAAGTCAGCTGCTATTTTTTAGGTATGCCTTACACACTTTAACCCTATAATCTCCATTTTGTTAAAAACAAAAACAAAAAACCCTGGCTAAGCAGTTTTACACAGCTAGTCTTTTACACTAGCTAACCTGCTCAAACCCAATTAAATCCCCAACCCAAGAGCAACCCTTACCCCTGCAAAAAGCATGGGGACTCTGAAACCTGCAGATGGCTCTTTGATTGCGGAATCACTATTCTAATCAAGCTATGCTTACATGCTGAACTGGCCAATCCAGAGCTATAACAAGAAAATGTTCCATTCACGAAGCACCACCACTACTGGTAAACACATGAGCAGTCATTCATAGCCATTAAGAATAGGCACCTCCATATGGGGTTTGCACATAGAACTCCTCCTGCACCAACAGGGAAAGGTGCAATAACCCAACTTAGCTCCCTATTCAGTTTTGCACAAGCCCCCCCCCCCCCCCCGCAAGAGAGTTCAGTATCCTATATCCACCCTTTTACTCTTTGTTCTGGAAATAACCTCTTACCTCAACTAAGTTTTCAAAACAGGCATTCCTTCCAGGAAAATGGACTAGTCTTTGCTTCTACCTGCAGTTAGTTCAGCTCCTCTTCCCACCTGCCCTTTTTCCCTAGTCTCCCTTGTCTACATCCTTCTTTGTTATTTTACTATTGATCTTGTCAAAGCCCCTAGGGAACACACAGCTGTTACAATTGGATAGAGTCAAAGTTGGCACCCCCCCCCCAATGACCCAGCCAGCAGTTGTGCCAACCCCACGCCACCCTGAGAGGTGCTAGGATCTTTTGCTGGACTCTAGCATGTGTTGCTTGTGGTGTAGGTTCCCTACTTACCCCTATACTAAACTAAAACAGACAGACACACTCAGAAAATACAAGAATACTTTTATTACATGAAAGATAGAACAGATACAGAGTTCTTAAAATAGTCTCTTAGATTTAAAGACCAGCATTAAATAGCAAGGCAGCAATTTACCATTCACATTCATACCCTATAGGTCTAAGAGATAGAAGACCTTATCCTGATAACCTATGGGATAGCAATAAGATTGGAGACTAGAGCTCCATCCATGCTACAAAGAGAGAAAGAAAGTTCAGAGACCCCGAAGGCATATACCTGTCCTTATTGTTCGTCCAGTGAAACCAATTCTGACAGCAGTTGTTGTGTGGGTTAAGGAGAGCTAAGAGCTACCTCCATTGTAAAACCTTTGATTCTCATACTCTTCCCCCCCCCCCATTTGCCCTATGGAGAGGGGAGGGGTCCCCTCTAGCAAGCAAGTAAGGCCTGATGTGTCCTACACTAATCCCCCTATTGTTCTATTGTGTTTTCCCCTTAGTCAGACATTGCTTCCTGACTAAATGAATATTAACCATATTCTTTACAATATTTCCTTCTGTCTACCTCCTGCTTTTCCTTAATCCACAAGCCCATCATCACTCTGATATTGACATAGCCTGCAGTCTGATCTCCTGCTGGGCATATGTTAATCCCCTTCAGGCTAACATCTATTGTTACTTGCATGTTAGCTTCACTTCAACTCAGACATCCACCTTTCCCAATCTCTCCCACGTATTCTCAGACTCTCAGTCCAGAGGTTACTCCAGTTCATACTTGACCAATGCCCATAAACCAATGCTCCAGGCCTGTATGAATTTTTGTTACTCTTTCCACAAGAGTAGTTATTATACAATTCAGAACAATGTCCTTCCCTTTCAAGCTTTCCAACAAAAAGCCTTAGAACATGCAAAGGTTAAATGGACCTGTGAGGGACTTGTTAGCCCCCAGTTCCCCATTAAGGAATCACCGAAGGACAATCCCTCAACCTGGAACTGAGACCTACAGCATTCCAAACCTCTAATTTCTATCCTTCCTCTTTGAATTGCCCAACCCCTTGCCTCAGACAGACATTCTGAATTTGCCCCATGGCATCTAGGCCTCCAACACCACTTTCCACATCCCTAGCACCCCCCACTCTCTTATTTAGCAAATCTAACTTCCCCACCTCCATCATTCCTTTTTTCTGTCTGTTTCCTGGTTCTGGACATTTAATGTGATAGATGCCAGTCCAAACTTAAACTTAATTGCATGAATCTAACCAACTTTTCAATTCTGAATCAAAGTCATATCTTTGGTAACCACATATATCTTGTATTCTTCAATTTAAGTTTTGTCTGTGACTCATCTGTGTTACACTTACCCTCCCTGGCGTAAGTGTCACGTGTAACCTCCCCCTGGCATACATCTTTAGATGGGCCAGTCGTTTATAGATGTTGTAAACTTGTGTGTTGGGTATATGGTGTGACTGCGGGGCACAAGGTAACAGTAGAGCAAGCACCAAATGGCTGGGAGAGAACAGGCACACATTGTTGGGAGCTACCTAAACTCTTAAAGAGATATAGCTTCTTTAAAACAAATACATTCCTTTTTGGGGGTCTATGATAAGAAAGATTTCTCTCTTACTCTCTCTAAAGGGGCAACCTTTGAAGGATAACAAGCACAAAACTGCTCTGGACCTTCACCTCTGAGACCCGTCTTTACATTGCCATGCTGAAAACTCATTTATCCTTGAACACAGCAATTAAATTTCTTCAGTTTCAATGCGTTCTGTTCACCAGAATGAGTCCTAAGTACTTACAAAACCACATCCTTCAATTTTGCTTGATATTCTGAATAGGTAGCATTCAAATTTTATAGCTGAAAGGTAAGGTAAGTGGACTACCATTTTTTATTTATCTAGATAATATTCCTCACTAGGAGTATCTGTTGACCTCCTGACTCAAGGAAATAGGCATACATTTCAATAGAAATGTACTGAACGATTCTCTATTAAAAATAATAGCTTGAATGACTAGAGAAGTCACAGCAAAGATTTAGCACAGATTATGCCCAGCTGGGGATGCAACAGAGGTTTGTATACAGTGTCACACAGCTGATAATATGATGGGAATTTTTGATAAAGATGAATGTCCCCTCTATGAATCCATGCTGTGGCATACTGTGAGAATCTGAGGCATAATATATGAAAAGGAGAAGTGTTGGCATCATTTTACATAGTGGGCCTTCACTGTGATGCTGCATTATTGGACTTGTTTGTGATCAGAATGGCTGTACTCCTCTGCTAAACAAGGTGAAAAAACCTAAACCTTAGCCTTTCCTGACCAATAAACTCTGAGACCTGTCTTTTCTTTTACTTTGGAAATGTTTAGCAGTGGTGTAGTGATACATTTTGAAGTGCAACTGCTCATCATGACAGCCCCCACAGCCTCCCCTCCCCCCTGGAGAGTCCAGAAATGCAGGCAGCAGTGTTGATCTCTCTCTCTCTCTCTCTCTCTCTCTCTCTCTCTCTCTCTCTCTCTGTGGCAGTCCCTTGTGTCCCAAAGAGCAGCAGTACATAGCACAATACAAATTTCTTAGGCTCAGTGGACACTCATAGAATAGTGAGCTGGCCAAAGGCACTGTAATAACATGTTGGACAATAGGCTGGAGAGACCTGGGTTTACATTCCTAATCCACCATAAAGTCCACTAGATCACCTTGGGCCAGTCACTGTCTGAGCCTAGCCTGACTCAGAGGGAACACAAAGAGTATGTGTGTGTGTGTGTTTATAACCGATTGTAGGACTATTATGTTATATAACTTTCACGTTAAAAGGCTCTGATTTTTTTAATTTAATAGATTTATATACCACTTACCATATTTTTTAAAAATATATCTAAGTGGTTTACAAGTACATTAAAATGTACACATTCTAATGTACACAATGAATACAGAAACATTTACTGTCTATAAAACGTTTATAAAAAATATTAAAACCAATACTCACAAAATCATGATTAACTAACAAACCTGGCAGCACACTCATTCATTCAGGGAAGGCCTGGGTGAGAAGGTGGGTCTTTAATCGGCACTTAAGGCACGCCACAGTCGGTGCCTGCCAAATACCAAAGGGGAGGGCAGTCCATGAGGTGGGTGCCATCACAGAGAAAGCCTGCTTCTGGATTCCCACAAGATGGCAATCTGCCGGTTGCAGTATAACCAGGAAGGCTTCCCCGATTACCTTAATGATTGCACAGGTCTGTATTGGGAAAGGCAGCCTTGCCAGGTAAATTAATGAATATAGCCTACAGCAAAACCCATGGCAGAGAGCTCAAATACAAACATAAGCTCCTCATTATTGCTTTAACAGCATACAGCATACTTACCCAGGTAATGTATTCATGTATGCTGAAACTCTTTGGTATTAAGGCACAACGTCAGAAAAGAAACATTGCTTCATTCAGCCAGTTAAACCCAAAATGACAAGAGAGGGACAAAAGGGCAGACAGCCATATAGGTGTATAAAAGCCACCCACCCCACCCTACTGTTTTGGAAGATGAGAAAGGGAAAAAGGGGAACACAACATGTTCCCAAACAGCATAAAACCACCAGCTAAAGATTTCCCATAAGTTCTTTTCCCAGCACCAGGGAGAAACACTGTGAGCTGGGTCACAATATGATCACTGAAGCCCACCATGGCTTATCAACTGAGGTGGGTTGTGGTGCCCATGGGTGACAGGTGGGTGATCCAGCCCCCCCTGCAGTGGCTTCTCATTATGTGAGAACCAGGCAAGGGTGGCTTGCTTGTTGAGGTGGTTGACAAGCCACCAAGAACCCATGGGCTGTTTTAAGTTGCGGGTGGCTTCTCAACAGTCCGAGCAACCCACCCTTGCCGGGTTTGCACATAATGGGAAGCTAAAGCACACCCTGCCACTCCCTAAATAGTCAAAATGGTGGCAGCCACCACAATGAAAAACCATCCAGGGAAATTCACCCATGATGGCTTCTTGTTACCTGCGAACTGGGCCTTTATCTCAAAGTCAATGAACCAGTTGTAGTAGCAGTTTTCATCTCCACCAGGAGCAGATCTTTTGTAAAACTAAAAGATCGTAGTAGCCCATTCATGACCAAGCCACCCGAAAATACTTTACATTACAACAAGGATAACTCACAACAATATGTAATTGCTGTGGAAATCAATCTCCCCCCCCCCCACGGCTACTGTGCAGATTGAGCAGCTATGCTCAGAAGCAACAAGGAATTCTGAGGGGGTTGGGGTGGGATGAAGTGGCAGATGACATAATCATCACGCCTTAACAAAAAGTCCTGCTGTTTTGCAGGGATGTTGAAGAGTCCTTGGTCTCGAGTCACGAGTCGAGTCACGAGTCTTTGGACCCGAGCCTCGAGTCCGAGTCCGAGTCCGAGTCCTTGGTCCAAAATGGTGACTCACGAGTCATGAGTCACTCCCAAAGCTGACTCCACGAGTCCCTATTAAAATCAATGGGTTTTTTTCCCAACAAAATAAGGCTACTTCAGATGTCTGGTTTAAATAAATTCTGGGCACAAGTGTGCCTTTTTATTTCAAAACTCTGCAACTGATTTTGGCAAGAACAGACCAGGCAGACAAACCCAAAATAACCAGGCAGGCAGAGGAGGCAAGAAACCCCAAAACAGGCAGGCAGAGGCGGTTGTCTTGGACAATTCAACTGTTGAACTGGTCAAGAAGAGACCAGGCAGGCAGAGGAGGCTGGGAACCCCAGACAGGCAGGCAGAGGCAGCCAAACCCAAAATGTCTGAAAGGTTGCATTTTAGAAAAATGATTTTAAAAAATAAACTTGCTGTACTTCCTAAAACTTATCCATGTTGCATTTGAGGAACATGATTTTTTCTAAATGTTTGGCCCCCATTCTGGAACAGTGAGATCTCATCACAATTCCACCCTCACTGAACACTCGCTCCACTGGTGATGAACTTGCTGGAACCAGAAACACACTCAGAGCAGCCACACAGAGTAATCTCAGGTCCTTCTTCTGCCTCTCCCAAGTACGCAACACATCCATCAAAATAAATCTTGACACACTGTTGGGGCTGTACTCCTGGTAGCCGTGCGTCCATAGTGGCCGAGCAGAGGCGCGCCTTGCTTCCATGCGCTCTTCGCCGGCGATCACGCTCCTCTCCACTCCTTCTGGCACAGCCCACGGATGTTGAAGAGTCCTTGGTCTCGAGTCCCGAGTCGAGTCTCGAGTCCCGTTAAAAATATTGGGACTCGAGTCCGAGTCGAGTCAGAGGGGGGACTCAGTCCGACTCACGAGTCGAGTCCTCGAATCCGAGTCCCCATCCCTGCTGATTTGACCCTGTGATCCCTAGCTTCTCTGCAACACTGATTAGCTTGGTTTGGATGTTTGCATCTGCAAGCTTTCTCAGTAAACATTCATCAAAGCTCTTCTGTTAGCAGGAAGTTCTTTCCCACTTTGTAATGTTTGCATGAGCATGATCACATTACTCCTTCTGGGAAAATTATTTAGTACCATCCACATGACTCAATTGTTCCCCCACTTCTCTGTTCAGTAGTACGCTATAGTTTTGTAAACTGCAAGCTATTTTAAAATTCCACATAGGTTCACATCAATCAACTAAAGCTTCATCAAGTGTAAGGAATACACTTAAAGGACTTCTATCCAGGCACTTATAAAAGCAGCCTGGTCTGCAAACATTGGCCCTGTTTTTTGCAGAATCTTACTCTTATTTAACATTCCAAGCCAGGGAAGAACTTCTGGGGGAAATGATGCTTGATTCATAATACAGATGAGATTTACAAGCTGAACAAATCCATTTTCTGAAGCAAGTAATTAGCCATCACTAGGATTGTTTGTATGTTAGAATTTGTTCTGAACTGACAAAAGGCAAGAAGTCTATTTAATATGTTTTCTGTTTTTATTTAACATCCCTGACAATATGTCTTAGATGTGGCTCTTGGGCTGCAATCCTATAACACTTACCTGGGAGTAAGTCCCATTGAACTCAGTGGGACTTACTTCTGATCAGACACATATAGGATTGCAGTGTTAGGAAAATTAATTGTAGCCTTAGATCAACAGCAGGTTGAGGTGGCAAAATTATACAATGACCTGGTTCGCACGGTGGGTTGTTGTGTCGTGAGAACCCCAGCACAGTTTCTGTAGGGTGGCTTATTTTTTCACAAACAAACTACACTGAGAACCTGTGGCTCGTTTTAGGGTTGTTGATGCCCATGGTGGCTTATCGTGCTATATGAACCTGGCAGGGCCACTTTGTCATGGGTTGTTGGGAGCCGTTTCAGAATCGCCCTGTCAGAGTGGCAAAAACCACTGCCTCTCCTTGTGATCTTGCTCGTGCTGCCCCATCCTCCCTCATCCCTTCTCAGTGCCTGCCTCCATCCCCTGCTCCTAAAAATAGCAAAGAAAGGACACTGGAAAGTGTCTGAAACACTTTCACAACTTTTTAAAAATTATTTTTATTTTCAGTCCTGTGCACATGCACAGGTGCAAATGAGAGCTGCCTTTTCAGTCGTGCAATTTCCCCCTCCGTGTTACTGCTTTGCCATGACATTTGTGTATGTTTAGCAATCCCGCTCACTGCTCTGTAACCCATATCTAGAATGTGACAGCTAGCAAAGCAACAAGCAGGAAGGAAGTGGGGGGAGAGCCAAAAGTGGCTGACGGCTGCAGGAGGAGTCGCTTTGGGGGTGGAGGTGCTTGCTTCAGTGTAACATGTTACATGAAGCAGCCTTTAAAAATAAATAAATAATAATAATGGTGTTCACTAGTTAGCAAGGGAAGCCCTGAAGTGGAAGAGGGGAATACGGGGATGTTTGGCTAAATATCAGAAGGGTGGACTTGCACACTTGTGCAATACCATAAGTCCTGAAAAGCAAAGCAAAAAGATGCTGAACACATTCCTATGTTTAGAAGGGCTCAGTTTTTGTTGTTGTTGTTGTTGTTGTTGTTGTTGTATGTGTGTGTGTGATGCAGCAGGGTGAGGGAGCCAAAGAGGCTGGAGGAGAGAAAGCACTTTGCAGGTGGGTGTTCTTACTTTAGTGTAACGTGAAGCAGCCTTTAAAAGGTGTTCACCAGCAAGACAAGGCCAATGAGAAGAGAGGGATATCAGCATGCTGGGCTCAATATTGGAGAGATGGTCTTACCCTCTTGCCCATGAGCAAAATTCCCTGACTTTTGTTTTTTAAGCTGGCAGACAAATTCCCACATTCATAAGGGTTCTGAAAATTAATTCCATTTGACAAGCTGATGTGAGGGGGGGGGGATTCCCTTGCTAGGCAGCAAGCCCAGGGGACCCATTGCAGAAAGGCTCCTGATGTAGGGGCCGAGGCAATGAGGAGTTCTGCCGCAAAGGCACCTGGGATATGTGCCAGAGCCAGCAGGAAGACTGCGCAGGAATGAGGGGGGAGGAGAAACAAGCCATGGCAAGCCCGATTGCTCATTGGGAGTACTGTGGGTTGTTCAGAGAACAATCGAATCAACCCATGGTGGTGGCTTACTCACAGGGTGGATCAGCGTGGTGTGAACCCGCCCAATGAGAGCTAGTATAACATCATGACTAACAGTCTGAGCTACAAATCAAAAAGTTCCTAGTTCAAATCTCTCCTCTGCCATGGACCCATTAGGCAGCCTTAGGCAAGCTACTCTCTCTCAGTCTCAACCTCACTTCCCCCATCTGCAATATGAGGGATAATCATTCAGACTTACCATACAGGGTTGATAGAAGGATGGCAACTAGATAATACATGTGAAATGTTTTGAATGCTTGAAAGCACTATACAAGTGCTAAGGAGTATTATTGTAAAATCATTTCTATACGGTACCTCTTTAGATTACTTGGTTAAAGGGGCTTCCATATAAGAAAAAACCCTCTCTGCACATAGAAAACTAGGGTTCTAGTCTAGCCCTCTCACTAATATAATGTAGTTTCAGGTGGTACAGTCCAGGAAGAGTTCTATACCAGCTTATCTACTGCTTTTGTAATTCTTGCAAGGCAACTAGTAGTCCCGCCCCCTGCAATTTTTATTAACAGATAATCAAATTACAAAAGAAAATGAAACAACAAGGAAAGTATACTTTAGAGGAAGAAGCAAGACTTCATGTGGAATATGATGGTTTGAGGACCACCAACTAAGCAATTGTTAGGTAATAAATAAAGCCTACCATGGAGGTACTACTGACTGTGAAGCAGCATGGTAGACAATATTGGATTTTATATGGTCAATAGCTTTTTTATACTTCTGCCGTTAAATCTCAAGTATTGTTCAAGATGGTGAGATTTTTAAAGAAATAGTGAAAAGTGAGATGGCAACTAGATAGTGGTGGGTGATCCGCCCACCACCTGAATCACTGGGTGTACGCTGCTGCTGTGCCCACCGAGCCAAAAGCAAGAGCCACCCGAGCTGCTCGGCAGAACACGAGTTGAGCCAGGGAAACAGGCTGGAAGGATGGCGTTTTGGGGGTCGAGCCCAAGGAGTTCGCTGGATATCCACCCCCCAAACGAAATCTTCACACATCCCTACAACTAGAGCCTACAGCAGATCACTTAGGGTTACTGTTGACTGCTGTGGATTTCTAAGAGCTCAGGCAGCATAATCCTATGGCTGCTATACAGCATCTAGACAGCTACAGGATTTTTCAGACTCAGCTACGAGGTTGGAAAATCACTCCGACTACATGACTAGGGATGTGTGCGGAGCTCGTTCAGGAGGTGGAAGTCTGGCGAACTCGCAGGTCTCGACCCCCTGACCTCCACTCAACCTACCTGCTTCCCTGCATCCAGATTGGATTGTGCCTTAATAGTATCAGGTGAATATTATTGTCACTAATTATCACTTCAGTAGAATGTTTAGTATATAAAGTGTATTATCTCATTTATCTTCACAACAAGATATGTCAACTGCCTTGGATTTTTTAAAGAACAAAACAAAACAAAATACAGATTAAAATGTCTAAGGGTTGTAGGATTTTTTTCTGCCTAACATGCATAGGATGGCACCTTTGATAAATAAAAACAAACCTGAAATGTTGATTAGGATGAAAGACGGTTATTTCCAAGGCTATCTAGTGCATTTCAAAGGTGTGCAGGATGTTATTCCAGACAGCAAACAAGTAATATTTTTTCTGTACATATTATACAATCTGCCTGAAAAGTGAGGAATTGGCAGCTAGAGTCAGAGGCTTCCTCCTCTTCTTCCCTCTGCCTGAAGACAGGATCTTAAGGCCACTGCTTATTGGCCAGGGTCATTAAGGTTCATTTTGCTGTCTGTAAGTAAGTAAGAAAGGTTGAAGTGGAACAAGTTGCATGGTTAGTAGGCGATCCACCTGCTGCTACATGGAGTCCTTTCTCAGGGTAGGAAATAATTCTCACTTTAGAGAGGTCAACTTAACTGAGGTTGTGTTCAGTCAAGTACTAATATTCTCATTGATCTGAGATGCCTATGTTTTTTTCATAGCCATATTTGTTTTTTAAATTAAACTTGCTGATCTTAACATTTCCCATCTGGAATCTCTGACAAATACCCAGTGGGACCAATCTGAGATATAGTAAGAAAGAAGTATGGATCACTCTAAATAAAAATCATAAACAATTCACCCACTTTGCCCCTTTTGCAAAGCCAATTCAATAACTCCAGGATGGGGAGATTTCTCTCTTCCTAATTCCAAAGCAAATATTATTTACTTATAGTGAGCATTTTTATACAGCTTCCTGTCACAATCTGGACAAAAATTGCCTTTGAAGCTGTTATTTGACCCATTGGCACCAACTGATGCTTCCGTCTTGGGGTTTATAGCAGCTGGGGGTGGGGTGGGTCAGGTCACAATTAGAACTGAGGCAGGGGGAAGTATTAACCCCACCCTCTCTGCCCAGGGTGGACCCAATCCCAATCACAGTGTCTATTCAGGTAAAAGTCTGTACATTAATTGTAATGACATAATACCATCATGTATAGTATATGCATCAATATTAAGATGCATAAAGAAGAAGGTAGCTAATTCTTTTGAATCAGTACTGCACTTAGGTAATACTATCATTTTAGAAAAACCACTTAGCTATGTCATCTCGGGTTACACATTTAAGAATGTACCACTCAAGGTTACAGACCAAACTTGGAGCCGTTGTATTACTAAATGACATGACTAACAATGATAGGAAGAATTTGACTGCTTTGGCAGAGCTGGCTTCTGTTCTCAGAAGATGGCATACCTTATTCATTAAGCTGTTGCCCTCAACATCTTATGGTAACCATCAAAATAATGAACCCACTATCCATGCCACATTCAACAACTACATCATTCCAGCCCCTGCTTCTTGCAACCATAATGCTAACTCTAAATGGCATAATACAGTATCTTAAGTTGATGTGCTTATCAATGTTTCCTTCTCAAACTAGGGAGAGTGGGGTACCACAGGGCTCGGTCCTGGGCCCAGTGCTCTTCAACATTTTTATTAATGACTTGGATGAGGAGGAAATTTAGTGGTGGGACCGAGCCTGGAGTCGGCTGGAGGCTTGCTCCAGGCTCGGCCCCCCGCGAGCGGCGGCGGCCTGATCTCGCTCTTCAGAGCGGCGTGGAGCGTTCTCCATGCCGCTCGAGCCGCTACCAGAGAACCCCCCCGCGCATGGCACCCCGCCGCCACCACCACTGCCGGACCCCCCCTGCCCCCTGCCGCTGCCGCCAGGACCCCCCCGCCGCCTACCTGGTCCTGCGCGCCGCCTCTGGCACGCTGGACCCCCCGCCCGTGCTCTGTTTTGGCGGGAGGAACCAGGGCAACAGGGCTTAAACAGCCCTGTTGCCCTGGTTTCCCGTGCCAAAAACAGAGCGCGGGGGTCCAGCACAACTGAGCAGGGTCCCGTCCCGTCACTCCCTCCACGCCGGAAGTGACACGACAGGACCAGTGGAAGGGGAGGCAGGCTCTCCGCAGAGCCAGAGAGCCTGCAGGTAAGCCTGCGCGGGTGGCCAAGTAGCCTGGCGGACACGAGCAGGCCCAGTTCGGGCCTTGCTCCTGTCTGTCGGGCTACTCGGGTACATCCCTAGAGGAGGTACAGGGAATGCTTATCAAATTTGCAGATGACACAAAGATGGGTGGAACAGCTAATACTCTGGAAGACAGAAACGAAATTCAAAGTGACCTCGATAGGCTGGAGCTCAGGGCCGAAAACAACAGAATGAAATTTAATAGGGATAAATGCCAAGTGCTACACCTAGGGAAAGGAAACCAAATGCAGAGTTACAGAATGGGAGACACTTGGCTCAACAATACCACAAGTGAGAAGGATCTTGGACTTGTGGTAGATCACAAACTGAATATGAGCCAGCAATGCGATGTGGCTGCAAAGAAGGCAAATGCTATTTCGGGCTGCATTAATAGAAGTATAGCTTCCAAATCGCGTGAAGTGATAATTCCCCTTTACTCGGCACCGGTTAGGCCTCATCTTGAGTACTGCATCCAGTTCTGGGCACCACACTTTAAGAAGGACGTAGACAAACTGGAGAGGGTTCAGAGGAGGGCAACAAGGATGATAAAGGGACTGGAAACAAGGCCCTATGAGGAGAGACTGAAAGAACTGGGCATGTTTAGCCTTCAGTAGAAGAGACTGAGGGGAGATATGATCGCACTTCCAATACTTGAAGGGTTGTCACACAGAGGATGGCCAGGATCTCTTCTCGATCATCCCAGTTTGCAGGACACGGAATAATGGGCTCAAATTACAGGAACCCAGATTCCACCTAAACTAGGGATGTTATTGGTGGCTCGCGCAGGCGCAAGTGGGACCGAATTCGGCCCCGTGCGAGGCTCGCGCGGGCCTACCTGCAGGCATCCGGCAGCTCCGCGGCTTGGCTCTCTGTGGCGAGCCGCCCCGCACCAGCCATGCTGGTCCTGTCGCGTCACCCATGCTGGTCCTGTCGAGGACGTTGTCATCCTCCAGGGCCTTTCCTGTGTTTTCCAGCCATTTTCATGGCTTTTTTTTTTAGAGTGAGAGAAGTTAGCTATTAAATTTTACACTGGAACAAAGGCCTTGTGTACAGCTGAAAATCCGCTATACTGCAGCTATAACTCAGTGCTACCTTGTGGTTGGTTAATAGAATATATAGAAAGGCAGAGAAAGAAAACCCCCAGAAAAAAGCCACCTGTAACTGAGGCAGTCTTACTCCCACAAAGGAAATGGAAGAAGTCTTGGAAAAGCAGCAGGTTAAGTGCCTCATGTAGAGAAACCCCCAAACTAAAGAGTTCATATTTGTTGGGGATGCGAACTAAAGAGTTCTTATTTGTAGTACTAGTTGTTGTAGTAGTTGTTGTTAGCAGAATGCCTCTGTCCTGCTCTAAACTGAGGCCTCTTTGCTAAGCAATTACAGGGATGTATGGAATAGAGAAGTCAATTTAGCAGGCTAATGGTCAAGCAGTTTTTTCCAGGCACGTAGTGGTTTTATCAGAGAGAGGTCTGAAGAGCAGCCTATGCCAAAAGCCAGGAGATCCCTCAAGTTGAACCTGAGGCAGAAAGCAGAGTCAGATACCAGCAGAGTATGCTGGCATTACAAGCCAATTTGGGAGGTTAAGGATTGTGTCAACAACTAGAAGTCTAGGGGTGAGTAGCACAGAGGTCCAAACACACAGCAAGAGAAAACAGGATACTAGCAGCTGAAGACAAGTGATTGCTGACAGCTAGAGCTACTAGAGCCCCACCCATGGCTGAACTGCATCACATTAGAGCAGTGTTCTCCAACCTTGGGTCCCCAGATGTTTTTGGCCTACAACTCCCAGCATGCCCCAGCCAGGAGTTGTAGGCCAAAAACATCTGGGGACCCAAGGTTGGAGAACACTGCATTAGAGGCTTGTCCGATGTCCTCCTCATGAGAAAAGTAGTCCTCAGTAGTCTTCAGTAAGCGAGCACTCCTTCACCTGGCCACTGCCCTATCATGGATCTTAAGGCACCAGCATGCTTGGGGGCAAGGTGATGGCCCACCACCTCTCTCTGCCTCTCCAGGAGGCAGATTCAAAGGCATCATCCCTGAGGGTCCTGGACTGTCTGGCTCTGAAGGCTGTGGCCTCTGGAGATGATTCCAGTGACAGCAGGACACCTGAGTCTATGGCAGCCTCAGATATACATGCTTTCTAGAGGCTTTAAATGAGGAACAGATGGAGCAAATCCATCACAGATCACATTTGGCCCACCCTAATAGGGTTCCACCTTTCCCTTGCCCCTCCCTTAAAGGTGCTCTGTGACTGTATCAGCTGCATAATAGGCAGAAATTCAACAGGTAGAGTACCCTTCATTGCAGCATCTTGTTGCGGAGCAATGCTGCCCCTGTTATTCAAGGCAAATGGGAGCTTAATTTCAAGCATGAAAAGCTCTGTGGTTTTAATGGCTCAGTGGCAGTGAAGGTTGCAGTGACTCTATGGTGGTGGGACAAAGACACTCTACACATGCTCAAATGCACCCATTCCTCTTCACCCGTACTGTACATTAAGTCCCAGAAACTGTATGCTGCCATTAAAAGCCAGTTTGGGAGGCTAAAGATTGTGTCAACACATAGAGCACTCTTGATTGTGGTGGAATCCCACCCACTCTCAACTTGTAATTCTGCATGCAGAAGGAGAGGGTAGGTCCCTAGTGCCTGTGCTCTACTGGCCTTTGAAAGCTAGCAATGTGTTGGTATACTCGATTCCAGCTGAGCGCTTCCATTAGCAACCAATGGCAAGATGTCCAGCCCACAGGCATCTGGGATAAAAATTCAGGAATTTGAAGCCCCAGGACCATTTTCAGTTGGCACTTCCTTCAGCTTTGTGTGCTGTGCTGCTTTAAAACAACAACAATTAAGGGAGGAGTTGTCAGGATCTCTAAAGTGTTTAAATTAAACAAGAAAGAAAAAAAAGTTGCAAAGAAAAGAAAATGAGAAGCCTCTAATGGCTGTTCTTTGCTAAGAATGTAAGTCCCTTGCCCCTCTTCATATCACCAAAGAAAATGAAGGAAGTCCTCCCACCTACTTTTGCAGACTGAGAAAGTGAGGAGGAGGCACATTCAGATCAGCCCTAAATTGTCTGTCTTCTGACATACATGATGGTACTTTTTAAATTTTTCCCTCCTGTGCCCTCCTATTTGTTATGCAAGCAAGTTACATTTAACAGGCCAATCCCTTAGAGAAATGTTAACACAAAGTTTTTAAAGGGGGGGGGGAGCAAGGGTTTTAGGGTGGCTCTGTGGAAAAGGAATTGGTGGAGGAATGCTATTTTATTTATTTATTTATTTATTATTTATTTATTATATTTATGAATCGCCCATCTGGCCAGACATCCGGCCACTCTGAGCGATGTTTTTAAATCAACTCAGAAATTAGGATTTGAGTTGTGAATTGATCCATCTCTAATTCTAAAGGTATAGAGCTTTGGGAATTGGAAATCATAGATTTTAAAAAAATATTATTTAGTGTAAGTACCAATTTTTGGAAAAGCTAAAATTATTAGAAAGTCTGTTTATTGCATTTTTATACCACCCTATCTTTAAAACACAGACACACACGAAGCTCAATGGAACAAATTTCTCACGCATCCCTATTTGGAAGGCAGGACAGACACAGGGCACACTGGGGTGAGCACACTGAGGTGAGCACACTGAAGCATTAGAGTGGTGAAGGGAGGCTTATCCTAACTAACCTCTCGTGGCTTTCCAGCTTAAATGAATCAGAGACAGGGAACTGCCTTGAGCCAACCTCACAGACCCCGTGGCTCACTGCTAGTGTCTCCTTGACACTTCCTTCAGCTGTATGTGCAATGAAGAACAATGAGCATATCCTTATTGCTGCAAGGTTTGAGCCAGGGCTGGTGTGCCCAGGTAGGATGGCAAAGAGGAGACCTTGTCAGTAGTAAGTACACTTGCGCCAGATGGTTAGGAAATCTGCCCTTTAAATAGTTGACTATACTGCAGATCAGTTAAATTTAATAAGTTGCAGGTCCAATGAACAGGCCTGGTGTTTTCATTCCTGGGTGTGGGGGCAAAGGAGAGGAGAATTTCTGGCCATCTACCTGTGTTTGTCTTTCCTAATCTCTGCTTGCATTTTCTCAGAAACATTTTTTACTCAGAGGTGCCTGGTATTGCCCATTCGATTTACTTGTTGTGCAGTATTTTTGCCCAGGAGATTACCAGCTGTGTCAACTTGCTTGGCTTTGCTGATCATAGCAAGCACAGAGCAATACTGCCCTAGGCTGTATACTGCTGAATGTTTGAAAAGAACAACAGGGAAGAAAATGCTTCATTATTATGTCACTGTGCACTTTCCCTGAAGCACTGGCAACAAGCAGCATCAATTCCTGTAAACATGATACTGTGCTGGATGGACAAATGGCATCACCAATTAAACTCTTTTTATATCTTGCCTCTTCCAGTGGTTCTCTGGCAGTGACATTTTTAGGTATATATTCTAACTGGGGTTAAGTAAATGTGTAAGAAAATACGGAGGTGGATCTCAGCCTCTGTGTGTGTGTGTGTGTGGAAAGAGAGAGAGAGAGAGAGATGAACTTATTTTCAGCATCAATTACAGGAAAGGGGAGTAATGTTGGAATAATTTATATCTATACTATGAACTTATATTGGCTAGCTTTACTCCAGTTTAACAGGGCATGGCCTCCCAAAAAGGTTCCTGCAAATTTTAGTTTTGTGGGGATGCTGAGAATTTTCTCAATGGTGCTTAACCTTCCTCACAGACAGTTCCCTGGGAGAACTGCCATGGTCCAATTTCAATTTGGGCCCTGCTCCATAGCGCTAAGGCTGCTTCTTCAAGTATTATTATTTCCTGTAGGAGATCACTCTCTGTGTAGCAAATGTACAGTGAGAAATACAGCATTTTACCCCATTCCAAAGTATATTCTGATCACCAATCAGGCATGTGATATGGGCAGTGGTTCAGCATGATTTCTGCACATGATATTATAACACATGAAACACAGCCTTAAGTAGCATTTCAGTGACTAGATTAAAAAAAAAGTAATATGGTAGTATATTAGTATTTTTAAGAATACAGCAGCATATTAATTATTGTTAGGCCTGAAGCTAAGCATCTCTTTGGAGCAATCTAACATTTCAGCCAACAGAATAGAAATTAATCGAAACAGACAGTGAGAATGAGGGCTCTAAGGTTGGAATGTAATAATGAGACAGGATCACAATCAAGTATTCCAACACCTTGATTTATGTATGTTTTCTACAAATATCCTGTGGGAAGCAATTTAGCACTTCAGCTGTAAACAATGGAGTGAAGGCTAACTCAATTAAAATTAAAGGGTAAGTGCTGAATGCATAAAATGCTACAGGCCATCTAACACAATTGATATTGATATGGTTGATGGACCAAGACAGAATTTGCCTTTTACGTGCTTAGAGCAGCTGAAGCATGATATGGAGACACAAGATTTAAAAGAGAGGCTATAAACAAAGCTGTAGAACTATTTCATAGTAGAAAATCTCTCTCTGTGTGTGGGGTTTGTTATGCTAATAATAAACATAAATGGAAAAGTAGAATCTCAGTCTTTCTTTCTTTTTTAAGAGGTACATGTTAAATCCATGTTGGGTTGAGTGATACATGTCTGAAGCCTACTTATCTTGTTTATTATGGTAACCATGAGGTTTAGTCAGCCAGTGGCTCACAGTGGACAACAGAGAATTGAGTACTTCCTTACTACAAGTTCTGTTCCATGACTCCTCTAAAGCAGGGGGAAACCCGCCTTTTTGAGTCAGTGGGAACATTTGGAATTTTGAGAGTGTCATGGGCAGTCTCAGAATATGGCTTCCATGAGGGTGCCAGACCGTTCATAAAATGGCTGCCATAGTGGGTATAGCTAGTCACAGAACACTCCTCAGGAACCAAAGTGGTGCAACTAAAACAAAAGTAACTTTGCCAAGAACTTAAGTATAAGGCAGAGGTGGGGTCTGAGCTCCAAAACACAAAGCCACTCTTTTGAACCCAAATTAAGATGGTGCTGGAGGGCAGGATTTTGCTTTAAAGCAAGCCAGGCTCCCAGTTTTTTTTTTTTTAAAATGTTTTGATTAAAACAAATCTTAAATAAAATGAAAGTCAGGAGGACCAGGAAGCCTGGTGGGCACCACGAGAGGTGTCCATGAACAGCATACAGAAAGAAACACTGGTAGAAACTGGATGCTGACTGACAGTGCAATCCTAAGTGAATGATCTGCCAGCTGGAGGAGATTAGGATGATGGTGACCCCATCCTGTTCGGGGCCGGCCCTGCCATTAGGCAGTGTGAGGCGATGCTGAGGGGCAGCAGTGGCACCCTCCTGGCTGTTTTCATAAACTCATAAAATCTCTTGCTGCTCCCCTCTGTTGGGGGACAGAGTGGTGTATGTGAGACAGTCTGTCTTGGACTCCCAAATGTAGCTGGTGGTGGGTGGCGGTGGAGGACGCCCACCCATCCCCAATATTAAAGTAAGATTCAACAGCCAGTTCAGTCAGCTTTTGTACGTGGACTGGGGAAAGGGTGCCATCTTCTCCTTCATCTCAGGCAGCAAAATATCTTGGGCCAGCCCTGCCGCCCCTCCAGTGGAAAGAGCCTTTGTTGGATGAATCAGTCTCTTGGACAAATCAGTCTGTTTCCGGTCTGTGTCAGTTTCACATGTGTTCAATCAGAAATCCTTTCTGTTCCTTAAGAAAAGAAAAGGAAAAGAAAAGCATAATGTTTGCATTTTTAATCTGCAGTTCCCCTAATATATACATTTTATCCAATTTCCCCTAATATATTAATTTTATATGCATTTTTAGCCAACAATTTCACTGCAAAATTCAGAGAAGTGCGCAATCAAAAGGATATTCTTACCGCTAAGCTCCTCAGCTCGGGGTAGCAGGTGGGGGGATGGAGCTGGCTCCCACCTGATGTTGTTCGCCTACAACTCCCATCATCCCTGAACATTGGCCATGCTGGCCGGGCTGATTAGAGTTGGAGATTGGAACCACAGGAGGGAGCCCAGTGGGGTGTCCCAGACACTGGCAGGGAGTTGTGGTTGCTGTCAGGGTCAGAGGGGCAAGCTGGGGAACTTCAGGTCAGGTGTATGTCACCCATTTGCTTTCCAGAAACCCACAATAAAGAGCAGGAAGGCCCAAGAGGGAAGGGTGCAAGGGTGGGGCAATGAGAATAATGGAGTGAGGAGCTAGTGGGGCCAATGCAGGGCAGGGTGGCCCCAACATGGAGTTAGCTGAGCTGTCTCCAAACGTCCTTGAAAGATCATGAGTGGCTGGCCCGGCTACCTAAGCAGCCCCTGCTCTGGCATTCCTGGGCCATGGCGGATATGGGGAACAACGTAGAGGCCAGCTGCCTGGGCTCCTTCCCACCCTCCCTTTACTGCTCTTGGCAGAAGGGATTGATATCTATGTATTTATTTGTTACATTCATATCCCGCCTTTCCTCTAAGGACCCCAAGGTCCTCCTCCTCTCTATTTTGTCCTCACAACAACCCTGTGAGGTAGGCTAGGCTGAGAGTCTGTGACTGGACCAAAGTCATCCAGTGAGCTTCTTGGCCGAGTGGGGACTAGAACCTGGATCTCTCAACAAGCCCCATTCCTGCACTCTAACCACTACACCACACTGGCCCTCTCAGTGCCAGTGGTCTTGCTGGCAGGAGCACATGGATGGGTAAATGTGGCTGCCTCACTTGGCAATGGCTTCCTGCTTTGCTTTCTACCCGAGTGTGTGCCCCGCCCGCCCTTCTCCATGCTGCTTCTCTCCCACTTCATAGCAGTACCTCTGCAACTTCTCACTCCGCAGGCACTGTATGCTCTCTGCATCAGCATGCCCCTGTGGTGGCCCTCCTCAAAGGCCATGGAAGTGTGTCTGCAGTATTTATAGTCAACATGTTTGTGTTGTTGTTTGTGTTGTTGTTGTTGTCGTCATGATCATCATCATCATCATCATCATCATCATCATCATCATCATCATCATCTTAGTGTATTGGGGTGCTGATTCTTTAAGATTGTCTTCCCTGAACTCAGTCTTTTGCAAGGGCAGGTATTGTGCTGTGTGCATAGCATGCTGTGTGTATGTATTTGAGGGTGGCTGTGGAGCTTGCATGTGTCTGGGGGCCCTGTGTTCTTGTGAGGTGGACAAGGCTGGGGAAAAATAAATAACTGGACCCTTTATGGGAATTGAATTATCAACATCCTGAGCTTTGAGCTACATTACCAGGCTGCATGACAGAGAGTCCTGGTTTGTGGCTACTTCCACAGGCCTTTTATCCTTTCATCTGGCAGCTTGTGTGTGGGGTGTGTGTGTGTGATGATGCTGGTGGGAGATGGAATGGGTGGGCTATGGGTATACTGTGGGTGGGGGCTCCTGATTGGTTGCTGCCAACATAATTTCCAAGGAGATGGCAGGTGTTGCTATTTTCCCACCAGCACATTGTTTTCCTCCACACGCCATGGGCAGTGAGGGTTTAGAGGCAGCAGAATTTGTGCCACACTGACTCCAGAGGGTTTGGTTCCTAGCGGTTCACTGCATTTAGATTGCTCTGTGAGCTGCTAATTTAATTGTATTGGTTTGACTCAAGAATGATACAGAGCTGTAGATTATTTTCAGTTGCAGTGACAGAGCAGGTGATGCAAACTAAAAATAAATGCCAGCACCATACCTGCCCATTCTGGCATTGCCATTACTTACATCCCTCCTTGCTAATAAGCATCAAGGGTAGGCATGGTTGGGCTTGGGCACCTACTGAAGGCCCATGCTCCAGCAGGGGCCACTGACAGCAGCCCCCTGGAGTTTCCTCCTCTTCACCTTTGTAACCTGCTTATTCACCTGTCTCTTGCTCTAGCCCAGTCATCAGTGGGGGTGAGAAGAAGGAGCAGTATATGTCACTGGCTACTTGCTTACTGTCTGTTTGCCTGTCAAGCAAGCAAGTGGTATTAATGATGAGAAAGAGGATGAGGAGCAATAGCAGCTGGTGACATTGGTGGTGAGAAGGTAGCGTCAACTGAGAGAGGTGACCTGCTGAGGATGTCTTGCCCAAGGGCCTTGAAAACCTGGAGCTGGTTGGGTACCTTTCCACAGCATTCATGGCTTGCATGATGCCATGCCAAGAGCCTGTGGAGGATCCTCCCCACTCCTTACAGCTGAAAGATCAGCGCAAATGCCTTGCAGGGCACATAGAAACACTTACTATGTGCAGTTTGGTCATTTCATTGTGAGTGTCTCTCTGCTCATCCTGAGAACTCCTGGCAGTGTGGGAGGAAACATGCAGTCTTACAATGTGATAGCTGAGCTCCAAACAGTAAGTCTTGTAAGAAACAGAATCACAGACATCTGATGGATCAAGAGCACAAACCGCAGAAATATATACATTCAACAATCCCTTCCAAGATGTGGAAGTGCTTACATTCTAGTTATTTCAATGGAACCTAACCTTTCATACTAGATTATGCTTAAAGTCTGCAGGCCTTTCACAGTTAACTGTCCGTGAGCAGTCTCCTCTTCTGTATTACTGTTGTTGCAATCCATAGCAGGACTTTGGTACTCTAATGATTATGCCAGCCTAGTTCAATTTATAACTTAGGTTAATAGATGAAATTTATGCACAATGTCTTCTAGATTCATGCAATATGTGTGATTTAAGATTAGTACTATGTATGTCAAGAATAATAAATAAAGCAGGAGGAAGAAAAATTGTGATGGAATTTCTACACCTGAGTAACTTTAAACAGAAAACATCCATATATCTTGGTTAAGAAGACATTCAGCGCAACTGAAAATGCAAATACGTTGAGGACAAACCTACCAAACCACCTACCTAGTACTAACATCCTTATGACATTGATGATGTTACAAAGCCCACACAATCAGCTTAAATTTATTTTGATATTACTGTTGCTGTTTTGCTAGGTCAGGCACTAAAGATGAGGTGGGGAGAAAGTCCTAAAATTAACTGTTAAAAACAGTTTAATTGTACTTCTAGTTAAATCACAATCAATCAGCTCAGGATTCCTGGACTACTTTTCTCCCACTATACTTTTGCTATTTTCCAAATTAAACTGGTGACTGCACCAGCAGAGGGCCCAGTTCTCTGGCATTTTTTAAAATTTATTATTATTATTATTATTATTATTATTATTATTATTATTATTATTATTATTATCATCATCATCATCATCATCATCATCATCATCATCTTCACCAAGCTCCATCCCAAGCTTTCTGACTGACTAGTGTGCTTCTAAGTTAATTCCAGATCCCCGCTAGAGCAGTTGTTAGTCTGTGCTCTCATCGTTATCTGGTTCCCTGTCAACCCAGTTGGATCTTGCCCTGCACACTCTTGATTTTCCTATTCCATTAATTTGCATCTATTTGTACCACAATCCTGCACTGAGTCTACTTAATGGTTCCCCGCCCCGCCCCACACCCTGGAGAGAGTCTGCTTGCTATTACTGCTCCTCAGAGTTAGGCTTCTTCAACCTGATTGTGAAATAACGTGCCATGCTTCTATGGCTGGATGCTGACACAGATTTCCTTTGGAAGGTTGTTGGGACCTTCATCTAGAAGTGTATTATTTATCATTCTAGGCACCTCCAGTGTGGAACCCTTTGCTTACTACCGTTTTCTGTCCATGGCATGTGGAGAGGACTATTTGCAGCTTCATTTATTTATTTATTTATTTATTTATAACCCACCTTTTTGCCAATACTGGGACTCAAGGCGGCTTCACAACATTAAAATTCATACTGTTAAAACATATAAATAGAGAAATACAAAAGTTAAAAATATAATTAAATCAGCAATAGTACATTTCATAGATCATAGAGTTGGAAGGGGCCTACAAGGCCATCGAGTCCAACCCCCTGCTCGATGCAGGAAACTAGGGGAGGGGTCTCCCATTCAAGTAACAACCAGGCTTGACCCTGCTTAGCTTTCCACGCTCAGACAAGCTGAGCCAGCGTGAGCCACAGGCCTGTATTAAAATTATATAAAATATCAAAGCTAAAACAACAACAACTATAGGAACAGTGCAAATTTATCGCTTTCTCATAGGTCCAGTTTTATTCCCCGAAGGCCTGCTGGACAAGAAAGATTTGCCTGCCTTCGAAAACATACCAAGGAGGGTGCCATTCTAGCCTCGCTGAGAAGGGAGTTTCAGAGTGTTGGAGCAACCACTGAGAAGGCCCTCTGCCATGTTCCTGCAAGGTGTGCTTGAGATGGTGGCGGAACTAAGAGAAGGGCCTCCCCAGAAGATCTCAAAGTATAGGCAGGCTCATAGGGTAGAACACGGTCTTTCAGATAACCTGGACCTGAGCCGTATAGGGCTTTATAGGTCATAACCAGAACGTTGAATAGTGCCCGGAAACAGACTGGGAGCCAGTGAAGCTGTTGTAACAGAGGAGTTGTGTGCTCCCTATAGCCAGCCCCAGTAAACAGTCTGGAGCAGCTCTTTGAACACTCTTCAGAGGCAGCCCCATGTTGCGCACGTTACAGTATGTTGTGATATGTATCACTTCACCAGCTGAAGCACATTGTTTACACATGGAAAGGAACAGAATGGCTGTAAACAAGTTTGTTATGTCTTTCTGGATTCCCGTGTTTTTCGCATGGGAAGCTAGACCGTGGGTGCAATATGAGCTAGTCACATGGTTTGTATTTCTGATGACATGCTAACTTGTTTTTTTCTGTCTGACGCCATCTTAGAGAGAAGCAGGACTGCTTTCTCTCTTCTCCTTTGTTTCTTCTTGCTGGACTTTGTTACTGTCTGCAACAATGTAACGTCTTTGCTGAGGTGGAGTGAAGCTCAACTTACTCCACTGGATGTAATGCTTGCTATGCATTTATACTCTGCACATGGACTGTAACTATTTATTTATTTTTATTTATTTATTATATTTATACCCCGCCTTTTTTCCCTGCAAGGAACCCAAGGCGGCTTACATAATCCTCCCCCTCCTCTCCATTTTATCCTCACAACAACCCTGTGAGGTAGGTTAGGCTGAGAGTCAGTGACTGGCCCAAAGTCACCCAGTGAGTTTCATGGCTGAGCGTGGACTAGAACCCGGATCTCCTGAGTCCCAGACCAACACTCTCACCACTACGCCACACTGGCTAGGAAATGTATACTCTGTAGAACTTTACTTGCTAAGTGAATAAACAGGTAGAATAAACAGGTAGAATTAGACCTGTGGTGTTCCAGAGTGTTTCCTGACTCCATGGATTAATCTGCAACGGGGAAGCTGGAATCAGTCTGACAACAAGGCTGACTGGGCTGGAGAAACTGGCACAACATGCTGCACGCTGCGCGGGGGGAGGTGAGATCTGGAAGATCTCCCAACTCGCACATTTCATTTCATTTATTTCATTTATATACCGCCCCATAGCCGAAGCTCTCTGGGCGGTTCACAACCCTCTATACATAAAAACAACATTAAAACATACAAAACAGTTAAAAAAATTAAAAACCAAATTTAAAAACACAGTTTAAAATAACAATACAAAAAGCCAATAAAACTGAGCCTACAGGTGACAATCCCCTCCGTGCTATTCCAAGCTCCTAACTAAATGCCTTGGCATAGAGGGAAGTCTTAACCTGGCGCCGAAAAGATAGTAAGGTTGGCGCCAGGCGGGTCTCAGTGGGGAGCTGATTCCATAACTGGGGGGCTACCACCGAGAAGGCCCTCCTCCTCGTTGCCACCAACCGAGCCTCTCTTGGAGGTGGCAATCGGAGGAGGGCCCCAGATGTTGAGCGTAGTGTCCGGGTAGATAACGGTTGGGAGAGACGTTCCGTCAGCACACTCTGCTCAAACATAACACCAACAGGGTTATGGGCCCAGATTGGACCAGAACCAGAACCAGATTGGACCGGACCAGAACCAGGTTGGTACCAGCACCAGAACCAGCGCCGGGACCTGTTTGGCAACAGCTTCGACTCCAGTGATTTCAGTGATTAATGGCAGAGGAGGAAGACGTCAAAGAAGAAAAAATATCTCCTGGTCGTTCAACCGGTAAGAAGGGGGAGAGAATCTGTTTGGCTGACACAGACAGCTTGCAGGCAACTTCCAAGGCTGACAGCTTGGAGGGAGAAAGCGAAGCTGAAATTTCTGGTGGGGAGGAGGAAGAAAATCCCCCGGTCACAGAAATGGCTGCTGCACAATCCCTGAATCCACAAATTGTGGAAAAACTGTCTGGGTCGAACTATGTGCTGTGGAGTTTCCAGATGCAGCATTATTTAACCCATGCGGGACTTTGGACTGTAGTAACACAGGATCCAATTGCAGTGGGGGATCAGGAATATGATGGATGGAAAGAGCGGGATGGAATAAAGCCAACGCAATTCTTTGTTTATCTGTTGAAAGCTCACAAGTGCCATTTATCCAATTTCTTTTTTCTTTTTTTCTTTTTTTAAATATTTTTTATTAAATTTTAAAACAATACAAAGAAAATAACACACACACATAACTAATATTGTGCTCCCATCACCATGGGACCAAACAATCCAATAACTCTATAATTGTTCATTATTCCAAAAATACAACATATCTTGACAGGGTAAACTCCCTTTCCCCCTTTTAAACACATATTCCAAAAATAAACCCCAAATATCCTTAAAATTATTTTTCTTTAATTGACCCCATTTGCATTTAATATTACAAGTCAACATATCATTCAAAGCCATATCCCATACTTCGTTATACCATTCAGTAATAGTGAAAACTTGCTGGATTTTCCATTTCCTTGCTATCATTAGTCTACCTGCCGTTAACAAATTTATGATTAATTCTTTAACATTTTGAGAACCGATCACCTTTTCCGTTATTGTTAGCAAAGCTAGTTTAGGGCATACCTCTAAATCAGCTCCAACAATTTCTGATATTTCCTCAAAAATCATTTTCCAAAAATCCATTACATTTTTACAACTCCACCACATATGAGCATATGTACCCAATTCCTGACATCCTCGCCAACACATTGGAGAACATTTATTGTCTATTCTATTTAATCTCACTGGAGTCAAATACCATCTCCAAATTAGCTTATAAAAATTCTCTTTAATTCTTATAGACATATTTTTCAATATTCGCCTATCCCAAATCTTATTCCACTCATCCTTTGATATTTCCTCTTCAAACTCTGTATCCCAAACTATTTTAAGATTTTCTGCTTGCTCTACTGATTTCTGCAACATTTTATATAACATCTTTGTAAGACCCCTAGCTGATGCATTTCCTTCTACGAGTTCTCTAGACATAACCACCTGCTCAAATGCAGTGAAATCCCTTTCATGCTCATGTCTCCTCTTCCATTTCTTACCCCATTGTACTAATTGAATTAAATTTAACCAAGAAATTCTTCCTGCCCCAACCCTATCAATTATTTGCTGTCTTGTCTCCATTTTTTCCAGCCAATCCATTAAAGTTATCACCTTTTTCTCTCTAAAAATTCGTTCTAAATGTCTAACATTCTCGGGAAAATCTTCCATAACCACCACTGGAGTAAGCGGGGATATACCTGGTAAAAATATTTCCTTATTTCTACCCCAAATTTCTAACATATTTTTTAAAAAGGGATTTTCTAATCTTTTTGTCATAATATGTCCTTGTTTTGTAAATAAGAATTTATCCACCCTATTACCCAATTCAAATGCTTCTATTTCCCACCACATAAAATCTTTTCTAACAATAATATCCATAATATATCTAAGTTGATTAGCTATATAATACCATTTTAAATTAGGGAGACCAAGTCCCCCTATTTTTTGAGCTTTATACCATCTATTCTTAGTAATCCTTGATTTTTTTCCCCCATTACAATAGCTATTTAACATTACTTGCCACTCTTTAATTTCTTTCTCTGATATCTTATATGGTATCATTCTAAATAAAAAATTAAACTTCGGTAAAATCTTCATTTTAATCAAAGCTATCCTACCAAACCACGATAATCCCATTTTTTTATAATCCTCTATTTGATTTTTAACTTCATCTTTTAGTTTTTTAAAATTACATTCCCCTATTTTATCCATATCTTTTAATATATCAATACCTAAATATTTAATTATGTTTTTTATCTTTATATCCACTTTCCTTTGTTTAAATCCCCTTTCCTCCACTTTACTATAATTAAATGTCATTATCTCCGATTTATCCCAATTAATTTTTAACCCTGTTACTTCTCTAAATTCATCTAAATGTTTCTCTATCCAATCCCAATTTTCTATAGGCCTTTCTAATGTTAACAAGATATCATCTGCAAAAAGGTTTATCTTACATTTGGTCTCTATTCCTATCCCCAGTAATTTCTTCTCCTGTCTTATCGAATTCGCTAACAATTCCATAACTAACACAAATAATACTGGGGAAAGGGGACAACCCTGTCTAGTTCCCCGGCCTAGGCTAATAGTTTCTGTTATTCCATCATTTACAATTACCGACGTGACATTATGAGTATATAATTGGTTAGTAATACCTATAAATTTTTCTCCAAACCCCATAGTTTTTATTAACATCTTTAATGCAGGCCATTCCACACAATCAAAGGCTTTAAAAATATCCAATGCAAGAACCCCCGCTTTCAAATTATTTTTCTTTATTAAATAAATTATATTCAGAACCCTTCTTGTTAAATCTGCCATTTGTCTTCCTTGAATAAAACCACATTGATCTATCCCTATATACTTATTTAGAAAACTATTCATTCTTCTAGCTAAAATTGCTGTCAATAGTTTAGCATCTTGATTAATTAATGATATTGGTCTATAAGAACCTGGTTCTGCTAAATCCTTCCTTGGTTTCGGGATTAAAATAGTCAAGGACTGTTTCCATGACGGGGGGATCTCTCCCCCCTGTAAAATATCATTAAACAACCGTTTTAACTTTGGAACTAACATTTTTTTAAAGACTTTATAATATTCCGCCCCCAGACCATCCAGTCCTGGCGTTTTCCCCTGTTTTAATTTATTTATAGCACTTTCTATTTCAATTTCTGTGAATGGTTGCTCCATTTTCTCTCTATCTTCATCCTGGATTTTTATTTTTAAATTTTTCTCGATATATTTTCTACTCTCAGCTTCCGACCATTTTCCTGCCTTATATAACTCCGTATAATATTCATGAAAAATTTTCAATTTATCCTTTACTAGATTATATTCTTTACCCCTCTTATCTTTAATCACCCCCACTAAGCTTTTTTCTCTCTTTTTTGTGCTAATCTAGCCAACATTTTAGAATTTTTATTACTATTCTCAAAATACTCCCTTTTTGTATAAATCAAATTCCTTTGTACCCTATCCAGTTCTTTATTCTCCAATTCTTTCCTTTTACCCTGTAATTCTGCAAAAATCTTTTTATCCCTCTTCTCTAAATACTTCTTTTCCAAATCCCTAATCTCCCCCTCTAGCTTTTGATAAAAAACTTCTTGTTGTTTCCTCAAATTTATTGCCTCTCTCAATCCTATTCCTCTCATTACACTCTTCATTGTATCCCATATTATCGCTTCAGTACATTCTTCTGTTTGATTAAATTCCCAAATTTCCCTCAATTCCTTCTCTATTTTTTCTGTTAAATGTTTAAAACGAAAAATATTACAATTCAATCTCCATCTTTTCGCTTCTCTATAATCCTTATATATCTTCAAATCCATGTTAACCAAAGCATGATCTGTAACTTTTATCACTCCTATCTCTGTGCCCAGGACCCTTGAAAACAGTGTCCTGGACACAAAAATAAAATCTATCCTCGAATAATTCTTATTTGCTGATGAGTAAAATGTATATCTTTCCTCATTCCCCTTGACCCCTCTCCAAACATCTAGCAACCCTTCCTTACTAATTAACTTATTCAAGATCGTTAGATTATTTCTCTGATCTTCTCTCGTCGGATTGGATTTGTCTTTTCTTCTATCCAATACCATGTTAAAGTCCCCAGCCATAATAACCCTTTGATTTTGAAAATTACCCATTTCTTTAAACACATGTTGATAAAATTCTCCTTGATTTTGATTGGGAGCATAAACATTAACAATAACATATTCTTCCCCTCCCAAGGTCCCATACATTATAATATATCTACCTGTATCATCCTTTTTCACCTTTAAAACATTAAAACCACAATTCTTTGAAATTATAATTGCTACTCCTCGTGATTTAGATGATCCACATGCTATCTCATATATTCTAGATCACCTCAATTTCAATTCATTGACTCCTTTCCTTGCCTGGTGCGTTTCTTGCAAGAATATAATATCTCCCTTATCCTTCTTAAGAAGTGCTTCTATTCGCCTCCTCTTAGTAACTGAACCTAGCCCCTTAACATTTAAAGTTGAAATTCTTAACTTATAATCCATCTATTAACATCATTTTTTCTTTTTTGGTCCCCAAAAGTGAAAATAATACACAATAACATACCCCTTAACCCACCCCCACATTCATCTAAACTATCCCCCCTGCTAAGCCAGGGCAACTTGCCCCACCCTAAACCTACCCACCTATCCCAGGGGGGGGAAGGACCCATCACCAACCCGAACAGCAGCCCCTCATTCCCTCCCGGATAACTTCTTTATAAAACATTTTCTATTTCTTTTTTTTTCTTCTCGTGTTGAAACGACCTCTTATACAATTCCTCCGCTGGCTCCTTCTTCTTCCAGTTGACCCATCAATTCTGGACCCTCCGCATCATCATGAAGCCCCAACTCTCCCAGCAGGCCCATGCCTTGATCACATGATGAGATCTTGTATCTCTTACTGTTCCACACAAAAGTAAGAAAAACTGGATAACCCCAATTGTATTGTAATCCCTTTCTGATCAAGACTGCTGTACACGGTTTAACACTTCGCCTCCACTTAATTGCAAAGTAGCCCCCTTAAAAGCTACTTGACCTTTCTTTCTGATCGCTTTCATGAAGACATCCTTCTTGTATAAATTTGCAAATTTCAGTACAACATCTCTGGATGTCATACCACGCCTTAATGCTCCCACTCTATGCACAATCTCAATGTCCATATCATCCCAAAGAATTGTTTCTCCAGAGACAACTTCATTCATCCATTCCAAAATACTGCCTCTTAACTTATATCCAGTCTCCCCCATCTCCATAGGGAAGCCTCTGATCCGAATGTTGGAACGACGTTGCCTGTCTTGCATGTTGATCATCTGTATTTCCATCTCATTAAATTTCATTTCATACTTTTCAAAACTTTTTTCATCCTTCACCTGGAGTTTTTGCACCTTATCCACTCTAACTTGCAGCTCTTTAACTTGAACCCCCAAATGATCTATGGTCTCTCTCATGTGCTTCATATCATCTTGATGCAGTTTTTGAAATTTCTCAATTGCTTCTGTATGTTTCTGCTTCCATAGAGCTTTGAAACTGTAATAAAATTTTCTCCCAATCTGGTGCTGCCCCTTTAAGCTTAGCTGGAGATGTTGTTTTTGGCTTGGCACCAGCAGGGAATTTGCCAGCTGAGTCCGCCATTTTTCCGCCCTTCCCCCTCGCTGTCTCGGAACTTTCACTACCTCGTAGCTTCTTATCAGGACCCAGTTGCTCAAATTGATAAGACAATTCAGTATCTTTCGTGTCAAGGATCCTAATTAGCCTTTTCAAACTGTTATCCGAGGGATGCGCCCGATCGCGTTTCCAAAGAGGGGGTAGGGACTTTTTCACCCGTCTGGAGCTCATAAACAATCCAGGGCAAAGCACATCAAAGAAAAGCTATTCTTTTTATTTCTTTATTAGCTCTACATCTGCATACCTTCCAGAAAGCAATCAGCAAAGGAATTTAAACTCACAATTTGTCTCTCCTGTGTATTTTGCAGATGTTTTCAAATCATTCCGGGAGCTCGGCAGAAAAGCTACTGCTCCATAGCCGGCGAAGGCTCCTCCCCCCCGCCATTTATCCAATTTCAAAACACTGCAAAAGAGATCTGGAATGTGTTGAAGAATACGTATCAAATGCAAACAGCGGGCAGCAGAATCTTCGTAAGCTGTACAAATTAAGCTTGCAACCAGGTGGCTCCATGCCAGAGCATTTGAGTACTGTCCGGGACTTGTTTAACAGACTGAGGGCTCAAGGGATGACTATTGATCCATTAAATCAGGTGTCTATTTTGCTATCAAGTCTGGATTCATCTTATGACACAATTGTCACATTGATGGAGGGGCAGCCAGATCAAAATCTGACCATGGAATATGTGTCAGGCAAACTTCTTTCTGAGTGGGAAAAGCAAGAAGGAAAGAAAAACATCTCTGGCTGTAAATTTGCAGAGAGCCAGGCTGAGCTGGCAAACAGGCAAGCTGCAAACAAGCAGGGAGTTACCCAAGCCGCTGCTTTAAAAGTGAAAAAATGTTTCATTTGTGGATCTACAAATCATCTGAAAAAACAATGTAAACAGAGAAAGAAAAAAAACAAACCGGAAACAACAAACACACCTGAGGAGGCAGTTAAAACGGGCAAAAGTTTGATTGCACGGGTAGGGGTTTCTAATGTTTGCTGGGTTTTGGACTCTGGAGCTTCTCATCACATGACTAACTCCAGGAACGTATTTCAATCTCTGGAAGAAGATGGATGTCCAGGTCAGCATGTGGAATTAGCTGACGGGAAACGTATAAATGTTTCAGCAACAGGAACAATTGAATTTACTACTTTGGGTCAACAAAGGGCATTGTTTGTTCCGGAACTGGACACAAATCTGATAAGTATTTCCCAATTAGCTCAAAATGGCTATGAAATGTGTTTTTCAGACAGCACATGTGTGATTTCACGTGAAGGGACAGTCTGTGCAAAAGGTGATTTGCAGAATTCTCTGTATGTTATAAATCCATTTGTAACACATGATGAGAGTGTGAAATATGCAAATTGTAAACCTCATGATAATTGTATACATTTATTCCATAAACATTTTGTGCATGCTAATTACAGGAGCATCGAGAAGATGCTGGGTCTGTGTGAGGGCATGAAAATGAAACCTTGTTCTAATTATGTGGAATGTGAAGTATGCAGTCAGGCAAAGTCACACAGGACTAACATTCAGAAACACAGTGATAGAGTGAGCACAAGAATATTTGAGCTGGTACACTCTGATGTTGCTGGGCCATTTGAGGAAAGCTATGGGGGAAATAGGTACTACATGACTATTATTGATGACTTTCCTAGATTTGGATTTGTTTATCTTTTGCAGAATAAATCTCAGATCCGGGTTCTAGTACCCGCTCGGCCATGAAACTCACTGGGTGACTTTGGACCAGTCACTGACTCTCAGCCTAACCTACCTCACAGGGTTGTTGTGAGGATAAAATGGAGAGGAGGAGGAGGATTATGTAAGCCACCTTGGGTTCCTTGCAGGAAAAAAGGTGGGGTATAAATATAATAAATAAATAAATAAATAAATAAATGTGTCACTGTGGCCAAATCAGACATCTCCAGGTTGAGATGGTAACATACCTTGGGGGGGGCGCCTCTCCTTTCCTCGCTGGGCCCCCCGCCACTCGATTCTCAGCAGCGTGGAGCAATTGTCCGTGCCGCTTGAGCCGCCCGCGCCCGCCGCGACGGGACCCTGCGCCGGCGCGACAGGACCCCGCACTGCGTCTTTTCCGTTGAAACCAGGGCAACAGGGCTTAAAACGGCCGTTTTAAGCCCTGTTGCCCTGGTTTCTACGGAAAAGAAACCACCCTGTGCCGGGTCTCGTTGCGCCGGTGCAGGGTCCCGTCGTGGCTGGAAGTGACGGGACCCGAGTAAAGGCGAGCACCCCCGGAATGGTAGGTAACACACCCCTACTGGTGACACCGAACCCCAAAGCTCCAGACAACCTCTCTCAACGGCTTCATGTATATGTTAAATAGCATGAGGGACAAGACGGAACCCTGAGGAACTCCACAGGCCAACGGCCAGGGAGTTGAACAGGAGTTCCCCAGAACCACCTTCTGGGTCTGCCCCTCCAGGAAGGAATTGAGCCACTGTAAAACAGTGCCCTTAAGCCCCATTCCAGTGAGGTGGCCCAGAAGGATACCATGGTTGATGCTATCAAAAGCCACTGAGAGGTCCAGCAGAACCAACAGGGACACACTCCCCAAGGCAACCAAAGCTGTTTCTGTCCCATAACCAGGTCTGAAGCCAGATTGAAATGGATCTAGATAATCCGTCTCATCTAGGAATCCCTGGAGCTGGGAGGCCACCACGTGCTCCAATACCTTGCCCAAAAATGGAATATTGGAGACTGACTGGTATTTTATGGCACAGACATTACTTCCATAATTTTATTGCAGGCGATCCAAACTTATTTCCCCCAGCTGCACATCTGTCGTAGGGAACAGCATTCAAATCACAGTATTTCTATCTGGCAAAGTGTTCCATTGCTTGCTCCTATCCATTCTCCTATCTCCCCTGCTTCATTCCTCAAGTCTGCCTGCGTCTCCTTCCCTTTTAGCCCACAGCAAACATCATCTGCTCACATGTCCCCGAAGGATGCCTTCTGGGAAAGTGGATAGCAATGAGGAGACACTGCTTTTCAACAGGTGTCCAGTGACAGCCTGAGCTCACATTAAAGCCTCTTTAACCCCTTGCTAGATAGATTCATAGGATGGGGCTTTGGATTTTTTTGTACACTTCCAGACTAGAAAGAAAATTCTGGAGGGAATGGCCTGTAAATTTTTCTCTGTCCTAATGCTGGTTATTAATAATATCAGTAAAATCTTAGCAAGGAAAGCTGGTGATGTGCAAAATGTAGCCCTATAGTTTTAACAAGATTAAAGTAAACATGCAAGAGTTTTCAGCTATCTGAGAAAAGCAGAGCATTTTTCACATACACTTGCAAGATGAAACATGAAATGAATCCTGTGAAGTACATAGAGGATATACCAATTGGTAGGGAATAAACAGATCTCCCTTTCACAGTGCATCAAACTGTAGTGCATAATTAACCATCTGTGAAATACAACTTTGGTGTGTGTGTGTGTGTGTGTGTGTGTGTGTGTACTACAGTTGCCTGACTTTGCAATGACTGGAGTAAAATAGCCTAAACAATTCTGGGGAAAGACTACTTCACTGTCCTTAATAATTCAAAGATATGATATACCATCTGAATCAGTGATGCAAGATGCAAAATATATCAAATCTGATAGCAGTATTATCCTTTAAACTCCTGCCTACAAAAATAGATGTCCACAAAAGTACGACATCGCACAGATGAAGCATTATTGTTAAATACAGAGTGCGTTTTCCCCTCTCAGTCCTAAACTCCACATGTAATCCTATGTTATGGTGAGTTTGCACATTTAGAATATTCAAGTCCATGATTTTTCCTAGACATATTCTCCTCACCACTTCACCAGGTGAAAAGATCATTTCTAGTAATATGCATCAAGATACCACGAGGGATGGACAAATCTTTCAATTTCAGTTTCTCTCAGTTTCAGGACCAAACTACACATTCTACTAATCGCATCAGTGTAGCTGACACTGCTATTTATCTTTACTTTCATGTAAGCGTCTATGGTCCCAATCCAGATTGGAACCATGGCTCTTTGGGAGAGGAGGATTTACGCTTACTCCCACCCCACCCCCCACAACCCATTTCCTCCCTGAAATTCCATTTGCATGTGTATTTCTCCTAATATACACATTTTGCGTAATATATGCATTTTTGCAAGCAGCTTTTTCTAATATACTGTAGATGTGTATGTATTTTTCACCAGTATGCATATTTTTGTGTGCACTATACCTTGATATATGCATTTTTGTAGGCATTTTTCAATTTTTTTTTTGTTGGAGAACTGTATCACAACATTGGGAGAAGTGTGAATACCAACAGATAACTGCATTTCAATTTGCATATTGGTTTAGGAAATGTGAATTCAGTAGGTTTGCATTAAAATGTGAACCAAATGAATTTTGTCCCCATCCCTAGATACCATAGTTCCAAAATGTATGTTAGCTGGAATAATGTGTAACAGCCCCATTACACATATGATTATATGCCTCATTGGTTTTCCTGGAATTCCATGAAAATACAGCTCCAAAATCCAGGAAAATCTATTTATCTGTGAAGTTTCTCCACCAGATTTTGCCCATTCCTTCTTCAGAAAAGTTTGGAGGGATATGTTTAATCTGGGATTCATCTCCTGACAGTGCAAATCCTATATATGACTACTCAGAAAGAAAACCCATTGACTGCAGTGGAAGTTACTCCCAGGTAACTGTATATAGGATTGCATCCACAAATATTGTGAGGTTGGACAGTTACATATAATCAAAATCAAATCACGTTACCTATTATTTTTAGAATTGTTTAAGTGCCCAAGAGGAGAAATGCTGAAAATCTTTATAAGATTTAAACCTTTCAGCTGATATGCTTCCTAATTCAAGAGATTTCTTTTATTTAGGATTACGTATTCTGTATCTTGCCATTACTGGCTTTGTTATAATTTTATTATGCAAATGATTGCCCCTGAGGAATAAAATATACAAAAGTTCATTTCATGTGTGGCCTAAACCAAATGTGTCCAGACCTCTAAGTGACAGGGATTATGACAATGACCTACTAGCTCTCTTTTGTCATCCTATTACTTACCTTTAACAAGTTCTGTCAAATTGTCAGGCCATTGGGTAATGTACAAGTTTTAACTGTGCAAGCTAATGTCAAAAGCACAAGTAAAGTTCCCTAATAAGTGTCCTTGCTGCTGCATTGGTGCAGGATATTATATGATAGTACAGAATATTTATGAAACCAAAAAGTGACTCTCATGCTTAAAGCACATCAACACTGAAATAAATGCTTGAACCTCAGTGCAACAATTTGAACATCCTTTTTTAAAAAAAAAATCTACCTTGTTTTAATCTAGAAGCCCCCACAGACTTCCACAGTTCTAGAGGTCACTACCCCACCCCTCACACTCAGCAACACTTAACCCACATGCAACATTGGCCTGCACTCCACTCAGCAATGTTTAACCCCAAGGTAAAAGTAATACCAAGGTGCTACCTTAAAATGTGCTTTCCTAAAACCGTCTGTGTTGCTCATTAGATGTCTTTTATAAGTATACTCAGTACAAATAGAACTGCAATGTATATCATACCCAGTCAACCAGGTCACCGTGAGGTAACTGAGAGAAGCAAGAGTTCTATCCATGCTTCACAGCCCATTTTTACAGTGAAATATCAAGGTGCATGGGATGCATTTTGATACTAGAAATATCAACTTCTTCAGATACTTCTGTAGTAGATAAAAAGTGGAAATTTAGAACACACATAGTCCAAGGCCCCCTCATTGCTAGAAAAAAAGGGACATTGGTATATCCAGAAATAACACATACAAACTCTGTTTAATAACAGCCACCACTGCAGCAGAGATCCACCTTACCTAAAATAACATACAAAAGCAGATTTTTGTATCTATTTTTGACGTGATAGTTTCCCTTTGAAGAATAAGAAGGTTCTTTTCAAAGTAGGACCATGTATGGTTAATGATAACAGCAGCAGCAGCAATGGGATGGTTCTCTTCAAAAGTGGTTGTGCTCTAGATTCCATCCACCTGAACCACACTTTTCTGCCACCTAAGATTCCTTTCTGCTCTGGCTGGGTTTTTCAAAACCACCATGTTTAAGTGATCCTTGGGGAAAAGAAGAGATTGGTTAACTAGTACTACAGCTGTGAACATGGCAGAAAACTGTAAAAGGGTACAGGATGGAAGAGCAGGGGTGAGCTTCAGGGCCAGGATCTCCCTGGCCGAACAGCTCAGGAAATGGATTCCCTGTCTGTGGTGTCACTATCCCCACTCCTGCCACACACATTGACCAGAGAAATCCCCCAAGCTGAGGAACCCTCTCATCACCACTGAATGAGAGGACATGAAATGCCCTAGTGCTGAACATGCTGGGGATGTCTCTCCTTTCTCTATTGCTTGCCGTGCATTTCCATTTTCAGTCATTTCAAGACTTGCACAGCAAGTCCGTCTCCTGTTCTACTGGCTCTCACTCGTAATTAATTCCTTCCGTCCATGAGATTTCCTCAACTCACACACTTCAATCAACTATTTAATTAGTAGATTACATTGAAAACAACAGCACTTCTGAGTACAGGTGTGCAGGTTCCAGAAGTAATCCTGTAAGGATAAAATCCTCTAGCTCTGTCCTGCAGGCACTATTTGGGAAGAATAACCCAATAAACAAGCAGGGAAAATCAAGACAGCAGATTTTCTAGCAGGGTTGTGAAATTGACTATATTGGATTGTCTGATGAGATCCTGTTGTGAATTTGGACATTCTCTGGTGAAATTTATGGGATTTACATCCCAACCCATAACCATCCTTATTCAGGTGTAAGCTTAACTGCAATGATCTTGCCCTATGTTGCAGAAACTCTTTTTAAAAACCATTTTTTGATTTTATTGTTCCAATTGTGCTGCTTCAAAAACTGTAAAAACACACACACGTGCATACACAAGGATGCTAAAAAAAAAAAAAAAGGCATTGAAATGTACCCACTTCAAAATGTTGGAAGAAGTGGGGGTGGGCAACCAATGAGGGTTGGAGAAACACTGCCCACATGCCCTTCATGTTACTGGAAACAAGGTGAGATGCACACACCAAAAAAGTGCTAGGCCGATCAAGTTTGGATGGACAATTGCAATTCTTCTTGTAACTTACAGCAGGAGATCAATGATTAGTGACACTAGGAGTCTACCACCAGGAAGCACCCATGGGTGGGGGACAAACTGCCAAAAGTCCATCACTGACTTGAGGAGTATATCCCCCCCCCCAAGCTCATCTCACTTTGCTTTCTGCTCAAAGCCCTTCAAGCACCCTACCAAGCTCACAGCGAATGAGTGGCTAAGGGCACAATCCTATCGGGATGCCCAAAAGTCCCCAAACTCTTAGGCTTACAGGTATCCAGTGTAGAGTGCCTCCCTGCTCCTCCTGCTCTGCATTTTTGCTAGATTGGCTTTTTTGCCCCTCTAGCGGGAGCATCTCGAAGGGGGAAGAAAGAATCATAGAATCATAGAAAAGTAGAGTTGGAAGGGGCCTACAAGGCCATCAAGTCCCCTGCTCAGTGCAGGAATCCAGGTCAAAGCATCCCTGACAGATGATTGTCCAGCTGCACCTTGAATGCCTCCAGACTGGGAGAGCCCACCACCTCCATAGGTAGTTGATTCCATTGTCTTATTGCTCTAACAGTCAGGAAACAGTCAGAAAAGAAGGCGGGACGGCTTCAGGATACTTCATATCCTGGCCTCCCCAGTTTCCTCCCTGCTCTCTCTCCCCCTTTTACCCCTCTCTGAGGTTACTTCCCAACCTCAGAGAGAAGCCAGTGCAGTTCTTTCCATGCTGTCTGCAAGGGAGCAGGGGAGGGCAGGTGGAGCTCCAATTCCTAGCTCCGAGGTTGGAGTGCGGTCTCTGACCTCGGAGCTGGGAATCCAAAAAATCCTATGGCTCCTCAGACAATGTCTAGGGGCCATAGGATCGCTCCCTCCAGGATGGATTTTTTATGCTCACTCAAGAGTGATAGTGATCACCATGGTCATATACTGCAGGATCACCACATATATACTTAACATATTTCTAATACAACATTATTCATTTAATTCAAGGTGCTTGCAGTTAATTTTCTAGCACACATGACTATCATATAGCCTGCAAAAACTCACCTGTAAACTTTCTCTTTTACCAGGGTGTTTACTTATTTTAGGAAAGCACAGTAGAAATAAGAAAAAGGTTCACAACATAAAAAATAATGTTCTTTTTGGGTTTCTAATACAATTAATAGATACTAAAATACACGTGATGAATTTGGAGGGCTGATGACATCATGTCACTTCTTGTGATGTCAGTTGATTCTCAGGTAAAATCTTGGTGAATTAAGCATGTGATCAAGACCTACGAATATAGAATTTTGTCACATACAGGCCCTGTTCTATTTCAGATGTTACAGAGTATTGCAGAGATAGAAGCATGAAGCACTTTTGTTTCTTGTAGCCTTCTTCTAACACATGGAAGTCACAGAGTGCTGTGCCCACCCAGTCCCACTACCCACTTCCATGAGTTCATTGAATTTTTGTAATGTCTGCTCAGCCTTAGACATTTCAGAACCATTACATAGTAACAACTATTTCCATATATCATTAACTCACTTCACAATGATCTGAGCACAAAAGGTTGCATGAAATGATGCTGTATGTTAGTGAGTGATCATAAACATTATAACGGGTGTGTTCTATCATATTTATTTATGGTATTGATTTGTACTCCGTCCTTCAACCCCCAAAAAATGGAACTCAAGGGTGGGAAGATACTTTGTGAACTAATTTTATATACTTGTGCTGCAGTCTTGAGATACCAATGAGCTCAGTGTGGCGTAATGGTTAGAGCGCTGAACTGGAACTCCTGAGACCTAGGTTCTAGTCCCCACTTGGCCATAAAGCTCACTGGGTGACTTTGGGCCAGTCACTGACCTACCTCACAAGCCAGTCACTGACCTACCAGCCTAACCTACCTCACAGGGTTGTTGTGAGGATTAAAAGGGAGAGAACTATGTAAGATGCCTTGGGTTCCTTGCAAGAGAAAAAAGGTGGGATATAAATGTAATAATAAATGATGTGTGTGTGTGTATCAACATTAAAAGTGATTACAGATAATAGCACAGATTTTTAGGGAACAAGTATGAAAATACCCTAAATATGAGTGTTTAACTAATTACCCTAGGATTCATCCTTTATGCTGTGCGATTCTATACATAAGGCTGGCCTAAGCTCATTGATTTCAATGACTTTATTACGATCCTCCTTTTCTTCATTAAACTGATGTGCAGTCTTACATGAAGGATTCAGGTTACGAATTAAATTATACTTCCCTATGAACAGAAGTAAAAATGTGCTTCCCTTGGTGAAATAAGCAGCTATAACTCAAAGACACAGGGGGAACAGATAAGTTGAATAATAAGGTGCTGTTTTTTATGGAGTAACTGGAATGACATTTTAAAACAGAATAAGGAGACATTCATCCACTAAAGCTCCAATTAAACTTCGAAAAACTGAAGACCCAGGAGAGGGAACAAAACTTGAAAAGGGAGAAGATAAGAATTTCAATTAAACTAAAAAGATTTTCGAGGTGACATTTGCTATCTGGCCTGGAGCTTTTGTGGCACAGGCAACTACATCTTTAAAAATGAAAATAGAGCAGCAGAAGAAATAATAACTAATTGAGCCCTTTAAAAGGCTTTTACAATGAACATGGAACTCATGAAGGTGAAAATCTAATAACTAACAGTATTGGATGGATGGAATGACTCAGAGTATTCTAATGCAACATTGTGCTTTCAAACATGTTGCAAGCATAGCTTTGAAAATACATGTTTTTCCTACTAGAATTATCTATGTAATCATCATAAAATAATACTAGAATTGCCAAACTGGGGGGGGGGGGACCCACACTAAAAATACTACGGTCTCCCTACACCCCCAACGCATCAAAGCAGGTTCCTCCTTAATTAGCATCTCTGCCAAATTTGCCAACACTTCCAGAAAATATGCTGCAGACAGAGGCCTGGGCTTAACAAAATTGGCCATGTCAGATGTACTGTATCTATAGCAAAGAGTACATTTACTAAAACACCCAGGGAGTTCAAATAGGCAAGTTAAATCATTATGGCATGGATGGAAGTCCAGGATTAACAACTATTCAAGCCTTTAAAAAAAAAGTCCTTCCCCAAAGAATTTAAGTATGAAATTTGAACCTATTCATAAACACTCCTCAAAGGAAAATGTCCTAAATTTAAGGATGCACACTGGCCATCACATTCAGTTGGGACTCCAATTCGGTGATTCAGAGAACAGACCAATTCACCTTGGACCAATTCAGAGGCTGCCTAGTTTGATCCAAATCCAAATCTTGATTTGGAAATCTGAATAGTGTTGTTTTTTGCTGTGTTACAGAGCTTGATGCAAACCTAGCAGCACCTTGTGAGGGGATGAAGCTTGTTAAATTTCAGATAAATAGGTGTGTGTGGGGGAGTTCTGCTAGGCACCAGACATTTTGATTGATTTTTTTTTTTTTTTTAGGAAACTGCCAATACCGTTTTTTTCTTGGCAAAATTGGATTACATTTGCAGGCACAGTTTTCCATTCTGAGGGGATCAAGCCTGCTAAGTTTCAGATGAATAGGTTCAGGGATCTTTGTGCATGAACAACCTCTACAGTTTGGGGGTTTCAAAGAAAAAGGATGTGTTTATCCACCTATGTTTTTCGTGGGCAATTGTTATGAAAATGGCATAAAGCATAGTGGTGGTCCTAACTAAGAAACCTGCACAATTTCAGAACGATAGGCACAGCATTTTTTGTGAAAAGGGACAAGAAACCTGCAAAATTTCAGAATAGGTGCACAGGTTAGGGAATTGTAATGAATTAAAAACATCCCTTCCCCAAAGCACTGTGATTGGAGAGCCCTGGTTAAACCATTCAGTGTGATTACAAGCTATAGCTGTCAGTCACCAAACTATACCCCCCTCTTCCACTGCCCCTCTCCCAATCCTGGGATTTTCCTTACATGGAGAGATTGGGAAGACATCATGTATCAAATTTTTGGAAACACACTGTCTGTGTCTTTGTGTCCCCCTGAATCCCCAAGTCACTAATGTGGAGAGTTCAGATTTGGATTTGGTTGGCCCAGCTTAGATTTGGACATTTCCCAAATCTTCCTGAATTAGCCCAATTCGGTAATGGATTTAACTAAATCAGATGCACATACCTAAATTGTTAATTATTAGATTGTATAACTTGATATTTTGGGTTCAGGCCAAAACATCTGATACATCAAAAGGTGGGTGGTAACTACTCTGATATGCTGTTTCCATCCTGAAGTTGCACTTTTCAACTAAAATGTTGCTAGTTTGCAATGTGGATTATTCAATAGCAATTCATTCTAATATTTAGGGTAGGGCATGGGAGCTTAGATGCATTACATGAAGTGCACCTTGAAAATATTCATATATGATAGAAATGTTAGTCAGGGAAATGTTGTTGCATATCTTTTGATAGAATTACAGAAATTGCCATTTAAAATATTCCCAGAAAATACATGTTTTTACTCAGAGGTTCACATAATTTACAGGAGATCCAGTGCTGTGTAGCAGTTAAGAGTGTTGGACTGGAACTCTGGAGACCCAGGTTCTAGTCCCTAGTTGGCCATGAAGCTCACTGGATGACTTTGAGCCAGTCACTGACACTCAGCCTAATCTACCTCATAGGGTTGTTGTGATGTGAGGATAAAATGGAGAGAGACATCATATATGGTACCTTGGGCTCCTTGGTGGAAAAGTACGATATAAATGTAGCAAGCAAATTACCATGCCTGGGCAGGGTAATGAACTGGATGAGGGCCAATAAACTGAGACTCAGTCCAGAGAAAACAGAGGTACTACTGTAGTAGGTGGTTCACCTACCCAGATGGGTGATATTCAGCCTGTTCTGGAGGGGGTTAAACTCCCCCTAAAGGATCAAGTTCATAGTTTGGGGGTTCTCTTGGATCCAAAACTGTCACTAGAGGCACAGGTGGTCTTGGTGGCATGGAGCACCTTTTATCAGCTTAGGGATATATCAACTACATCCTTATCTGGACAGGTCTAGCCTAGCTACAGTTATCCATGCTTTGATAACCTCTCGGCTGGATTACTGCAATGTGTTATACATGGGGCTGCCTTTGAAAACAGGCCAGACACTCCAGCTCAGGGCTCTCCAGCCTTGGGTCCCCAGATGTTGCTGGCCTACAGCTCCCAGCATACCCAGCCAGCATGACTGATGGCAAGGGATTCTGGGAGCTGTAGTCCAGCAACATCTGGGGACCCAAGGTTGGAGAGCCCTGCTCCAGCTGGTCCAAAATAGGGCAGGAAGATTGCTAATATGGACTGGCCAACATGATCATATTTAGGCCAGTGCTTTACCATCTGCATTGGCTGCCAGTCCATGTCTGGGCCCAATTCAAAGTGCTGGTATTAACTTACAAAGCCTTAAATGGCTTGGGGCCAGGTTACCTTAAGGATCGTTTCCTCCTATATATACTTGCTCGGACACTAAGATCATCCTCAGCAGTCCACCTCCAGGAGCCCCTGCCAAAGGAAGTGAAGTGGGTGGCTACTAGGAAGGGGGCCTTTTCTGCTGTGTCACCCCAGTTGTGGAATGAGCTTCCCAGAGACGCTCGAATGGCACCTATTTGTGCTCTTTCCAGCCCCAGGTGAAGACCTTATTTTCCCAGGAATTTAGTCTTTTAGTCTCTGTTTTAAATTCTTTACTGTATTTTAAATCTCTGTACTGCTGCTAGGTTTTATTTCAGCTTTTACAAGTATTTTATACTGTCATTTTAATTTTTTAAAATTTTATACTTTTTTTTTTTTGTATTTTGTGGTTTTAATTGTTGTGAACTGCCCAGAGGGCCTCGGTTATTGTGTGGTATAGAAATGTAATAAGTAAATATTAAATAAATAAACAAATAAACAAACAAAGGTCACAGCCTCTCTCTTGACGAGGAATGCTTCCAAATTCCCACTGCCATCTGCGGTCAAGTTATCTGCCATTATCCTCCTAGTGTGGGCTGGGTTTACACTGACTCACGCATTGAGAAATATGGTCCAACATAACATGCAATATATTATTGCAAAAACTCTTTCAACCTGAGGGCCAAATTCCATTTCGGAGAACCTCTCAAGGGCAACATCATTCCAGTGATGGGTGGGGCTGAAGGCAAAAGGGTGGGGCCAAAAATGCCAGAGTATTTAGCTTACAAGCTCTTACTGCCAGTAACTCAGCCTTAGGAGAGAGATTTCAACATTTTAGAATTGGGGGGAAATTGCACAAAAGCTGGGAAGTCACCAAACAATCAGTAGTTTGGGAAAGGTGGCAGGGGTAGAAGGCATGGCCTTCTGGGGAACCCCAGAGGGCAGATTAGCTTCCGTGGAGGGCCAGTTCTCCCCCCCCGCCCCCAGCCTGCAGTTTATCACTCAACAGATCGCTGTCTGTTCTCCAAGAGACTGAAATAATAAATATTGCAAAAGCTGTGAAGTCTGAAGCGAACAGCGGTAAAAGGAAGTTAAAACATTAGGCAAGTGATATTCACTTGTACATGTTTTGATACAGTGAAAATGGAAGGTATTCATTTATGTTCATACAAAACTGCCATTTGTCATTGATCAGGTTAGAAAAGGAATATTCATTTTCATTCAATTTATCATCCATATATGAATGACAAAAAAGAAAAAATCTCTTCCTCCAGAACTGGTCAGTTTTCCCTATAATGCCTCCCCCCCCCCCAGCTATTTATTGCTTCTCCACAGAATTCAGTGCTGCATCCCCTGACCCGCAAAGAAAAATGCACAATTGCCACACTCTGTGTTTCTTTCTCTATGTCACTGTTTCCAAACTAGTAAGGTCACTGGAGATCTCATACTTGCTTTACATTTGTGTGAATAGATTTTCTTCATTCATAACTGAAATGTAGAGGGGGAAAACATTACAGGTTTAGGCTTAAGGGACAGCACTTACTGTAGGTGTGTGAAGCAAAATTAGCTTGCTGTGTCGCTTATGTTTTGATATTGTTGCAGTTCAGTGTGGCGTAGTGGTGAGAGTGTTGGACTGGGACTCAGGGGATCTGGGTTCTAGTCCCCGCTCGGCCATGAAACTCACTGGGTGACTTTGGGCCAGTCACTGACTTTCAGCCTAACCTACTTCACAGGGTTGTTGTGAGGATAAAATGGAGAGGAGGAGGAGGATTATGTAAGCTGACTTGGGTTCCTTGCAGGAAAAAAGGCGGGGTAGAAATATAATAAATAAATAAATAAATAAAATTCTATTGTTGAATAGAACTGTTTTGACTACAGTGTGATTCCTAAGTCCTGAAATGAAATGCAACTGGGAAGGCTGAAGCTAACTGCTGTGTGGGGGGGAACTCTGCTGCTGTGTGTGGAAGGCCAGGGCTTCATTTAGCTGGAAAGCACACAGACCAACATTTTAGTCCAACCCCAACACTTACATTGCAGTCAGTGGGGCATAACAGCCTGTCTGAGACATGTTTACTTGAAGCAATTCCTGCAGCGTTAAATGGGGGTTAACTTCCTGGTAAGTATGGTTATGATTTCAAGCCTAATATCTTTTATTTCAATGGGAATTAGGTATTTCTAGATTTCTGTGGTTTGTGCCCAATGTACAGTGACTTCTCACTGTAATTTTATTGTGACATATCAGCTGTAAAATTTTTGCGGACGTATAGGTGGGAAATGAAGAACCGAGACAATCAGTTGGTGTTTAACTGGGCCACGTTTATTTACATATTTACATACAAAGAACTGCAAAGGGATCGAGTGCGGGTTATTCTATTCTGGCCTGGTAGGCCGCTCTGTTATGCACTTGGGCGGAGCATCCAATTCCGCCGCCTCCCCCTTTTGCACTTTCCAGTGTTGGGAGCCTTTGTTGCGTCGCACCCTCTCGGAGTCTCACGACAACAAGCTTGGCGAGAACAAAGGCCTCACAGGCGTTCTTGACCCCCAGCTGTCTGAGCCTACTGACCCATCCGAGGCATCATAAAACCGCCTGTCACCTGAATGGTGCCAGGGATGCTCACCTCACCCTATCCATACCCTAACCCGCACTTACCTGCCAACTATCTATTTGTGACCATTTTTTCCCCTATGTGCACTAACTAAAAATTCTCCCAACCTTGCAGTAGTATGGAGTAGGCGAAACGCGCCCACCCCTCTAAAAGGGATAAGCCAAAATTCCTACTCGGCCCCTTAACGGCGACCAGAGGAGCCCATACTGAATACAGGGCGGGAGGGAGGGAGCTGCGAAGAACAAAGAGGGTGTGGGGCGGTGCTGCAGGTCCTAATATTGGCTCCTGTAACCCCGCCCCCTCTACCTGAGCGTACCTGCGAGAACTGGTAAGTCTCGCCTCTCCTCCCACCACGTCCGCAAAATTTCTCCCCGCCCACAGCTGCGCGTGATGCGGGGGAAGGTCAATATGCACACAACTTAGTGTGTATACATACATAGATACCTACATAGGTTTTGTCTCTTATTTCTATTAAAATCCCATAAACCATAATCAGCCAGATCTCAGGGTTGTTGAAACTACATCTCCCAGTTGTAAACTGCATGTTATCTTAAGCAAGCTTCTTATCTTTTTTTAAGTCTGTCTAACACTGGCCACCAATTTTTATGGGAGCAGCGGGTGGGGTGGGGAATGAAGTTGTCAGTGTTAAGCACACTTTTTAAAAGCATGCTTAACATACCCTGTTTCAGAGCAAACCTTCAGTTGTTATGGCAACATTTAATTAGTGAAATGTCATCAAAGCCATATCTCTCTGGTGCTTTATGTAGTTATTTTGGTTAAGAATGATGAAATGTTCTTTTTTTCCACCCCCAGCCAACAGTATCCAAAATTTGTTGTTTTAAATGTGAAATACCCTTGTTGGAACCTAGGAAAATGGACCATATATACTTTACTCATATCAATTACTCTCCTATAAGAGTTTCTAGAGCAATTAAGCATTTAACGCACTTGAAGATGTTGGTCAAATAAGCCATAGAAAAGGGGATGGGCCTTTTCCATATGGAAGTGACTTGTACAAAAAGAAAGACACTTTCTTTCCCCATGAAAACGTAAGGAGAGCTCTGCTGGATTGAAGCATAGGATAGGCTATTTAGTCCAGCATTCTGTTCCCATAATGCTAAACCAGATTCCTATGGGATGTCCATAGCAGGATATGATAGCACCTTCCTGCTTGTGTTACCTAGCAACTGGTACTCAGAGGCATATTGCCTCAGATACTGGATGCAATATATAGCCATCGTGACTAGTAGCCATTGACAGCATTAACCTCTGAATTTTTCTAATCCCTTTTTAAAACCGTCCAACTTGACAGCCACCAGTACAACCTGTGGTCGCAAATTCCATAGTTTGACTATGTGCTGTGTGAAGAAGTACACCCTCACATTGACAGCTGATACAAGTTCTGTTCATGCATGGTACTTATGTGAAGGGCAGTCCTATGGTAAATCAGCAGTGGGACCACACTTTTGTCCCACCCTTGATATCACATTCCCATTCTCCAACATCCCATCCCTCCAGACAACTACTTTGAGTGCACTTGTCTGCAAAGGAACTCATGCTTGCATGTAGAAGCTCCATGTGAACAGGATGTTTGCAGAACCAGGTGTCCTGATCGCATGTAGCCTGTACACATGAATAGCTGGGGTTCCTTTGCAGACAACTGCACTCAATATGTGGGTGTCAGTGTTGTGATATGTATCACATTCACCAGCTGTAGCACAGTGTTTAAACTTGGAGAGGAAGAGAATGGCGGTAAACAAGTATGTTGTGTCTTTCTACTTTCCCGTGTTCTTTCTCATGGGAAAGCTAGATCCTGGGATCATTATGAGCTAGTCACATGGTTTGTATGTTCTGAATGACGTGCTAACTTGTTTTTCTGTCTGAAGCCATTTTAGAGAAGAGCAGGACTGCTTTCTCTATTCTTTCTCTCTTCTGGCTATTGCTTGCTGGACTTTGCAACAATGTAACGTCTTTGCTGAAGTGGAGTGAAGCTCAATCTACTCCACTGGAATTAATGCTTGCTATGCATTGTAATCTGCACATGGACTGTAACTAGGAAATGTATACTCTGTAGAACTTTACTTGCTAAGTGAATAAACAGGTAGAAATAGACCTGTGGTCTTACAGAGTGTTTCCTTGCTACTTGCTACTTGGATTAATCTGCAAACCGGGGAAGCTACAAGCTGGAGTTGGATTACAGGCAAGCTAGCTGGCAGCTGCAAACCGACACGCTGGAACGCTGCGCAGAGGGGGGGGTGAGATCTGGAGATCTGTGTGTAGAATAATGGGCCTCTATGCACAGACAGGATTTTAATTCTCTCATCCAGCACACGCGGAGCTCTGCTATCACTCACGCGCCTTCAGTCAGAGGGTGGGACTAGTGCCCCTCTGGGGTCAGAAACACAACCCTACTGCAGTTTCAAACTATGAGGGCCCTACTGTGCATAGCACATGAACAGGGCTATGTGTTATGGCTACAAACTATTTTACATATAATCTAGAAGCAAGCCTAGGTTTGCCCCAGAGTGTACACTTCTCAAAAAACTGCAACCAGACATGGTTGTGAATATCCGAATGTTGTGAATGAGATCATTGGACACCCCCCCCCCCAAGGCCTGTCTGGCAGACCCCCAGCATCTGCCACGGCAGGGGGGGAAAAGAGAAAAGCTGCTCTAGAAATGGGCTGTATGGTTCCCGCCTGCTTCCTAGATTGCTGTAGGGACACTCTAGGAATCAAGTTTCTATGGCAGGAACCACAGAGCCTGTTCTTTTAAACCTTTCTTCAACAGTAGGGGAGGGAAGGGAAAGCTGTGGGTCAATAGGTATGTACAGGTGTGAGTGAGTAGTGGGGGAGTGACTGTGAGTGACTGAGTGAAGGGAGAAGTAAGTGGATGTGCATGTGAGTGGGGGTAGTTTATATGTGTACAGGGGGACCTCAGTCCCTGGCAGATTGCCCCCAAAGGAATTCAGCACTCATTGTCCACCCCATCTTAAATGGAAGGTTTTTAAATTGTAGAATGTATGCAAGACAAGCACAGTGTGAGCTAGTGGTGTGTGTGTGAGTGAGTGAGAGAGTTGTATGTGAATGTACATGCATGTATGTGCATGGGTGTGTGTGTGTGTATGCGCATGCACATATGTGAGGCTCTTGCCACAGCAGAAAACCCCTGATGTGGCCCTTAGGGTAAAAAAAAGGTTGTGTATCCCTGATGTACATGAATGATGCACTTTCAATATGTGTGACTTATGTACATGTGTCCATACACATTTGTTATGTCCTACTCTATACCTTTCAAGTGTCTATAAAGTGTACACAAAAAAAGGTTAATGTGTGAAATGATCCAAGAGCATGAGTTTTGAGAAGGCAAGATCCTTGAAATCTTCCTCATTGCACAAATTCACTTATGTGTCCTTTAGGCAAGCCTCTGTTCTTTTAGCATTAGCCCCCTTCACCCTCTACAACATGGAGATGATAATGCTCACCTAACTTACCCAGGATGTTGCAAGGATTATTGAGACAATTATGTGAAGTGTTTTGAGCACTTGATATAAGCTATATAAATGTTAAGTATGATAAATTATTGTTATTTGTCCCAGGGATTATTTAGGATAAATGATACTAAAAGAATCAGTGGGATCATCTTATCCTTTATCCACAGCAGGTTTTTCCCCTCCCTTTTCAATTTCATAATGTAGTACTTTGATTTATCACAGCCATTAATTATCATGAAGGAGTTAGAAACTGCAGGGTTTGGGCATCACTTGATATGAAAATGAGATGCAGGACATGAATGTCTAATGCCATGTGTCTCCGCTCCTGAGGTGGAAACCTTGCACCCGTATAAATGACTTTTATAAGTCTACAAAATAGCTCATTAGTGTCCAGTGGCCTAGTGTTAACTGCTTAGTAGGATGACAAGAATGAATGTCTGAGTTTATTAGCCTGGGTGCTAACAATTTTTCAGTTTTAATACTTGCCTCTGAAAAACTCCTTGGAGTTCAACCTAGTATAATGTAAAAAGTAACCAGAGTGATTAGAAAAAATAATATGCTTTGGTTCATGGTCTACCAATCTGAACTTTTAGAACAATATGAGCAGCAATATATTCATGAATAATAAATGTGTGATGTTTCCCCTCCAAGTCAGTATAAAATCTGAGGGTCTTCCTTAAGTTATTATTTATTTCATTTCTATACAGCCCAATAGCTGAAGCTCTCTGGGCAGTTCACAATAATTCATAAACGCAGTTTATGCATGTTTACTACGAAGTAATTCCCAGGTAAGGATTATTCCTTACTAATTGTACATAGGACTGCAGTCTCAATCATTGAGGGTGAAATGATGCATTATGGCAGACATGGGGCTGCCACCAAAAACTGTGAGGGATGAAATGTTCAACCCACCTACCAGCAGCAGCAGTCATGTTTCTTGCTGCTTTCTCCTACCCGGGAGACACTGTACCAAGAGTAAGAAGCATTGCATTCCTGCTCCTACCCTCACTCTAGTTTCTCTTTATGATGATGACACTACTGGAGAGAAGTAGGGATGGCAGAGAAATCCACAATGGCTTCAAATGATTTTGGATTTCTATGAATCCAATCTGCAGATTCTGCAGTGGACTGGCTTTTTCTAAGTTGTGTGGATTCCGCAGGCTTGCAGACTGTTGTGTGTGGGTTGTTTTTTTTTAAACTTTCGGGGATATTTGTGCAAATTTGCACTGGCGCGAATGCACACTTGCATTAATGTGCATTGGCACAAGTGCACATTTGCGCAAGTGGAACAAAATTCTCGTACATCCCTTAAAAAAATCCAATTCCGTCAATGGGCGGACATTGGAACGGAAGATGCCTGACAATCAGCAAAGCACAGATGGAATGGTTTTAACAAAATCCATCCATCCCTAGAGGGAAGGAAGGAGCAGGAAATAATGCTTCTTGCCCTAACTCTGGTATCTTCTGGATAGGAAGAAACTTTGAAGAAAAATAGCACCCAGTAGTAATGGGGAGTATGGTCTCTGCCATTACCACTGGAACAACATGAACAAACAGTAGTAGTGGAAAAGGGAAGTAGGGGCAGTTTGTAATCTTTGGCCTATCCCAGCCCCCACATTTTAGACCCCCAAAAATGTTACTTTAACTTATATCTCAACTCTAATACCAACTGCATGACATTATGCTAACATTGCCAATAGATATACATAAAACCAAAAATGTTTGGTATCAGATTGTCTGGAACACAGAAATATGAATATCACAACCGGACCATTTCATCTGGACAGAATCATGCAAGTCAGTGAAATGTGGACTAGAATGAACATACCTCATCAAATTGGCAAATGAAATCTGAATATTTGTTTCCATTGGGAAACAGTTTGATTAAAATTTGCAGTGAGCATATCCATGGCATTAAGGACATTAAAAGATCACTGTGTGAAAATACTTGTTTCCATGACAGAGGCTCCAAGTGGATTGCTGAAGGGCTCTGTCTTTGGCCCTCTGCTGTTCAACGTTTTTATAAATGACTTGATGAGAGTGTAGAGGGGACGTTTATCAAATTTGCCAATGATAAAAAAGCTGGGAAAGATTCGCTAACAGTACAGAAGATAGAATTAAGATTCAAACTGATCTTGACAGACAGGAACAGTTGAAAACCATCAAGATGAAATTCACAGAGATAAATTGAAGGTCCTACATTTAGATACAACAAGTCAAAGGTACAAGTATAGAATAGGAGAGACCTGGCTTGGCAGCAGTTCATGTGAGAAGAATCTAGATATCTAAGTTGATCATAAGCTGAACATGAGCCAAAAGTGCAATGTGGCTGCTAAAAAAGCTAATACAATCTTAGGCTGCATTAACAGAAGCATATTGTCCGGATCATGAGAAGTACCTAATCCTATTCAGGCATTCTGAACCCAAATGGAGTAAACGTGTGAGGAGAGGCAGCACGCTAGTGCCACCTCTCCTTACTTGATTCTGTCACCCTCTATTCGTAGAGGGCAATTTTCCAGGGTTGTAGTAGTTACAGTTACATACCGCATTGCAGATCCTACACTGAGCAGGGTCAGGGGACAGAGATGGCTGTTGACTATGATTCTATGCTAAATGGAATTTTCTTCCCAAGATAGGCTTCCCCTCCCCCACAAGGTATAAAATATTATTTTTTTCTATTTAATGAATGTGATTATTTTGAATCTACATCAACTAACTTTCCAAAAGAGCATTAAGATACAGAATCTGAAGCACACAATGGGTTGGATCCAGAGTGACCCTCCTATGAATGAAAGGGTTCCTTCCATTCACAGAAGGGTCTGAGATCCAGTGGAGGATCCCATTGGAGGAAGGAAGGGAAGGTGTTTTGGGCTTATTCTCCCTTCTCTCCAAAGTGCCCTGTACCACCTCCCACAGTGCCCAAACCCTCTGGCATATCTTTTCAGGGGTCACAGGGAGCTGTAGGGGGAAGGAGAAGGAATGCCTCTTCCCTTCAGTTGGAGCATCCAATGAGTGCAGTTCTGCTCACAGAAACTCTGGGTCCAAGCCGATGTTGTTGATGATGATGATGTAATGTTTATATACTGCCTCATTTGCTAAACAGCCATCAAGGTGGCGTACAACAATTTAAAACAATAATGCCTTAAAACAATTTTAACCCCCCCTCCCCACAATAGGACTGTGCCTTAAAGCATTAAAACCACATAATTAAAAAGATGTGTCTTCACAACCTTTCTAAAAGCCAAGAGAGTGGGGTCCAATCGTAGTTCTTGGGGTAGTGCATTCCACAGCTTGTGTTGTGAGTGACATAAGAGAAAGCCCTTTCACAAGTGTCAAATAAATGAGATTCTGAGGGCAATGGTGTTCTTAAGAGGGCCGACCTGCAGTTCTTAATAACCAGACAGGTGGTCCCTTAGATAGAAAGGCCCTAAGCTGTTTAGGGCTTTAAAGATTAAAACCAACACCTTGAAATGAGCGTCGAAAGCATTTCGCAACCAGTGCAAGTCTTTCAAGACAGGTGTAATATGGTCCTGATACTGTGCACCATTTAGCAGTCTAGCTGCTGCATTTTACACCAATTGTGTTTATATAATTACTGATAATTATAATCTATGTTATTTCCTTTGTGCAGTTAAGTTCCAAGGTGGGTTGTTTTTTTTTTTTTGGTTTTTTTTTTGGTGGGGTGGGGAAATTAACTTCCAGGCTCTAGTTCTCATCTTATAATGAGTAATCCTTTGTTTGAATATAGCTGAAGAGATGATTTCAACTCCCATTTTTCATTTCTTTGTTTTGATTCAAACACAATAAATACTGGTCCACCAAGGACAAAAAACCACACACCCTATAATGAAGTGGCATTAAGAGCTTAACATAAATATATAGAAGTAGCAGAATTACAATGCTGAATTGCCTTTGTTCACTGATTATGTCTAATGACTGCAGGCATTGTATTGAAGTCCATGGGTACAATATTGCAATTAAAAGTAACGCAAACGTATTTCCAATTACTCTAGGACAGGGGTTCTCAACCGGAGGGGGGGAATTCCCCCTGGGGGGGACTTTAGGGTTTCAGGGGGGGAATTGGGACCACAGACTCAAACTGTTGGAATACTGATCTTTCTACAAATTACAATTCTACAGATTGTATATAATCTACAGGACATCACACCTTATTGTATGGCACAGATTAAGACAGACAATCATGGACAGGGGGGAATGACATTCTGACATATGGTGAAAGGGGTGCATGGGGCAGAAAAGGTTGAGAACCACTGCTCTAGGATTATTAAGGATCATTAAGGTTGCAATCCTAAACACAGCTTAGTCCCCTTCATGAGATACTCATGTGAAGGGAGCATCACACAATTACTTGGGACTGTGGCCAATGCTCCTGGCCTTACCCTCAGTGCTAGGCATGCTCCATGGCCCTGCATAAAGATGTCCACATGCGTTAGCATGATCATCTTCAGGAGAAAGCCTATGCACAAGCAGTCACTTATACATAGGCTTCCTCCTGATCAGGACACACAATCATGTCAGTGTCCCAACTGCATGGAACCATGGACAGCTCTAAATGACCATGTATGGAGGTCTGTAGGCAGGGCCAGAAGCATAGCCCTGCTACTCAGTAAATATATGAAGGTGCTTCTATGTGAGTAATAAAACAAAACAAAGAGCTCTAGGGGAAAAAACTCTATTGGAAACAATGAAACTTATTTCCATATGATCATATATAGGATTGCACTGTATGGCTACACTCTCACGCACACTTATTTGGTAATAAGCCACACTCAACAGAAGAGAATTTACTTCATGTAAGCATGTATAAGATTGTCTTGCATGATAGTAACAAATAGAACAAAAGTTTCAAGTGCAAATTTTGCCTTCATTCCATCCATTTCTTTCTTACAAAGACTGGTCATTCAGCCATGAAATTAAAATGTATAGCTTAAAAAAAATCTCAAGGCATACCGTATATGCTGAGTCTGTGCTCATTTATATTGCCAAATGTAAGCCAAGGATAGCATTTGACCACACTGGTCTTTCTTTCTATGTTATCTTACACCCACACACCAAGCACATTACTCAGGATGATGTGTAGCACCATCAGTTGGCATCAACTGCTTTTCATCTTTTTGCTCAGGGTGTTCCACTGCCTGTAGCTGAAGTTACAGCTGTGTGGTACAGCAGAGGTGGGTAACCTATGGCCTTATGGATGTTTTGGCCTACAAAGTGCCTCATGATATCCTGATTAGCAAGCTAGCTAAAAGTGGGCTTGATGGAACAACTATCAGGTGGATCCACAACTGGCTACAGCATCGGACTCAAAGAGTGCTTATCAATGGTTCCTTCTCAAACTGGGGAGAGGTAACGAACGGGGTACCACAGGGCTCGGTCCTGGGCCCAGTGCTCTTCAACATTTTTATTCATGACTTGGATGAGGAGGTGCAGGGAATGCTTATCAAATTTGCAGATGACACAAAGTTGGGTGGAACAGCTAATACTCTGGAAGACAGAAACAAAATTCAAAGCGATCTTAATAGGCTGGAGCGCTGGGCCGAAAACAACAGAATGAAATTTAATAGGGATAAATGCCGTGCTGCACCTAGGGAGATGAAACCTAATGCACAGTTACAGAATGGGGGACACTTGGCTCAACAATACTACAAGTGAGAAGAATCTTGGAATTGTTGTAGATCACAAACTGAATATGAGCCAGCAATGCAATGTGGCTGCAAAGAAGGCAAATGCTATTTTGGGCTGCAGTAATAGAAGTATAGTGTCCAAATCGTGTGAAGTGATAATTCCCCTTTACTCAGCACTGGTTAGGCCTCATCTTGAGTACTGTGTGCATTTCTGGGCACCACACTTTAAGAAGGATTTAGACAAACTGGAGAAGGTTAAGAGGAGGGCAACAAGGATGATTAAGGGACTGGAAACAAGGCCCTATGAGGAGAGACTGAAAGAACTGGGCATGTTTAGCCTTCAGAAGAGGAGACTGAGGAGAGATATGATAGCACTCTTCCAGTACTTAAAGGGTAGTCACAAAGAGGAGGGCCAGGATCTCTTCTTGATCATCCCAGTTTGCAGGACACGGAATAATGGGCTCAAGTTACAGGAACCCAGATTCCACCTAAACATCAGGAAAAAATTCCTGACTGTCAGAGCAATAAGACAATGGAACCAACTACCTAGGGAGGTGGTGGACTCTCCCACTCTGGAGGCATTCAAGGTGAAGCTGGACAGCCATCTGTCAGGGATACTTTGACCTGGATTCCTGCATTGAGCAGGGGGTTGGACTCGATGGCCTGGTAGGCCCCTTCCAACTCTACCTTTCTATGATTCTATGAATATCCATCATCTATCACAATTAGCTATGCTGGCTAGGACTGATGGGAGTTGTAGGCCAAAACATATGGAGGGACACAAGTTGCCCACCCGATTGTACACCATCACAAACTTGCTTAGTGTGCAAAACTGGCTTACTCCCAGGTAAGTGTGTATAGGATTACAGCCTTAATGTGGGTTCAATTTCTTACTAAAATGTCAACTTCTGCTCACAGTGAGCGAATCAGGCAAGCAGGGAATTAGTTCAACCAAATTAAAAAGCTACTGCACACAAGATATTTCCCCTACCTTTAGATTATTCCATGTCTGGAAAAATGCATCCACCTATGTTCACCATAATGTGTAAAGATAATCATATGTTTATTCTGCTGCAATCATACATTTTAAAGCTATTGCATGCTAGTTTCCATATATATTTATAATCATGGGAAAATAAGACACCTGCACATTTTCCCAACACGCAAGCAAGGTTTTTTTTATTATTATTTTATTATTATTAAACTAAATAGAGTTTGTCTTTTGGCAGGAAAAAGGTAATGTGCAGGAATCTGTGTAAACCCCTCTCCTGGGGGGGGGGGGATGTTAGCCCCATGAAACCTCCTGTTGCTTCTCTCAAGTCCTTTGATGTTTTTCCCCCTCCAAATTTGCCTCAGTTTTTTATGTTTCTTCCCTACACATTTTCACTTTAGGTGAACCAAAGTGACAGCTAAGGAATGTGTAACACATAACACTGAGACATTTTACTAGGCTTATGAGAACTATTTTTGATTCCCATAAACCTCAAGTCGAAAGTCACTCTGATGCTGTAGCTTAGATGAAATTCTATGGCAACCTGAAACAGGCATATGAAGCACATTATAGTTTTATGTGATTGCTAATATGTGTGTTCCATGCATGGTACAGATGACTGAAGAAGTGGGTTTTATGGCCCATTGTCTACTTTCAATTTCATATTTTAGGCAGCTTTTGCAAACATGCTTTAAAAGAACCTGCTGTTAATTCTAAATCGCAATATTTTTCAACTTATAAGGTGTGGTATTTTGCCTAATAGGATTTTTCTGAAACATAATGTGTACAGCTAATTATGTCCAAATCTGCTATTGCAAACAGTGTGTTTTTAAAAAGCTCTTCAAGCTTGACTACTCAGCAGGAGTACTGGTACCAGTCTACATCTGATGTCCAATTTACTTGTCGTCGTCTTCTATTTTTTTTAAAGGAAAAGTAAGAGTGAAATAATGCTGCCATTCTTACTTTTCATAATACACCATTATTATTGCAAGCACTGAGTTCCCTTTTAGAAATCATTAACAGATTTATATCCTTTAAAAGATATAAAAATGCAAACTTGTTAACTATCCAGTTTAATTATTATGCATCACCAAAAAGGCTCTAAATCATGACAGTAAGGCAAATGTTTATGTCACAGACTGGTAACACCCTGTTCCATGAGTGAAAGGAAAAACAGGCAAATGTGCCCACACACCTTTTTGCTCTTCCCTTTCTGTGGCCTTTTCCTTTCAGAGACTTCAGTAAAAAGGAAGTCTTTATTTTTCTGGCTGCCTGCCTTCGCCAGACCAGCCTTAAACTTTCTATGTCTCAGATATATACTTCAAGTAGTGTGGGTTGGCTCTTAGACAAAGGGTGGGTAATGAGAGAGAGAGAGAGAGAGAGCACAGTATTTCAAATAAGAAAAGTAAATTTTACTGAAGAAAAATGACAGTCGGACAAAAATTAAAATCTGAATGGATACACACACACATTCACATATATACACCACACCACAAAAAGCCATATGAGTAGTAGGTTAATAAAACAAGGGATAAGTGCATCCAGGTGACCTGAATAGACCATTATATCCAGTCCTGTTCTCTAAAGAAGAGAACAAATCTTTGCCCTCTTCTGTGTCACAGCCCTTCAGGTATGTAAAGAGTGCTATGTCCAGGCTAAACTTTACACCTGTTTAACACACACACACACACACACACACACACACACACACACACACGGCTGGCCCTATCATTAGACAGGGGGTGAAGCTGCTGCCTCAGGCAGCAGATGCTGGAAGGGGCAGCAAGATGTTGAAGGACAGAGCTGTGTGTGCCAGGAGGTCTGCCCTGCATCCCCTAAGCTGGCCTACTGCCCTCAGGTGCAGTGGAGGACATCATGTCAAAGTCAGTTTCTCTGTAGATGGAATGGGGGTGGGAGTGTTATCTTGTCCTTCACCTCAGGCAGCAAAATGTCTTAGACCACATGTGTGTGTATGTCTCATAATCCACCTCATTGACTTGGATGGTGAGTTGCCTCAGCTCAGACTGACTTTGTACTTCACCTCCGAACCAAGGTGGAGGCTCATCTCCCCTCATTTTCCCCAAACCTGGGATGTCATCCCCATTGATTAGTACATGAACAAGTGCCCTATACCTTTTTTCTATATTTCTGTTGCACAATTGTATGAAATGTTCAATGAAATGCAGTAGCCCCTTCTGAGGAGATAAAGTCTGACAGACTTCAGACAGGTAGTGAGCAATTTGCTGTGTTCTTTGTTGTGTGTGTTGTGTGAATGTGTTGCACATGCACACACAGTGCTAGAGTAGTGCTTGGTACACAATATAAACAAAAAAAACCCCACCTGCTTGTAAAGCCTTCAGAGCACCAGCACCCTAATCTTTCAGGCAGAGAAGTGTCTTCTTTTTCACTCTTTGCTTCAGAGCCGAGAAGCCCACTGTGAATTTATTTTAAGACCCAGTGTGTAGAGCTGCAAATGAAGCACTAACACCACCACCCCTGCACTGTACCAGGCAGCCTAGGAGAAAATGCTAGAGGAGCTTGATTCAGCCTATTGGAAGGAACATGGTGGAACCCCATGTATCTGAATGGGGAGTTAGTGTGTCAGCCACACCCTGAACATTTATAGTTATAGAGCAACATTTCCCAGTTCGTGATGGTTCTCAAGCCATTCTTGGAATCTCCGAGAGCTGTTGCTGCTGCTGCCAGATAGACACTGTAACAAAAAGCAGTAGAAACTGCTTCTGATAAGTTCCTTCTATGTCCTTCCCAAAAGCACTGTGAGCTGAAGTAAAAAGGAGAGCCCTGGTAAAGTCAGTCCCTGGTTGAAAGCAGCAGCAGGTGTCAGACACAGAATTATACCCTTCCTCTTCCTCCCGCCTTCCTCCCTTCTGGCAGTTACCATTTATGAAGAGCTTGGAGATGCTTGTGGGAGGTTCAAAAATGAATCAGATTGGTTTAAAAAAAAGGGGGTGGGTAAAAACAAAAAATCCTTTCCAAAACTCCAAAGCAGTTCCAAAGTCTCAGCACCAGCCTGCTTCATTTCAGACCACTTCACCTGAGACCATAATCATCTCAGACCTGAAGCGATTCAGGTTTGAGATGGTCTGAATTACTCCAAAGTGGGGCTATTCACCTCATATTTCTGCCTCATCCAAGGCATTTGCACAGTCCTCCTAAACATGCTCGGCTCCTTCAACCTTCCCTCCATAATTATACCAGTGACAATCTGCATTGCCCTTCTCTGGATCTGCTCCAATTTGTCTACATCCTTCTTGTTGGAGGCCGTACTGCAGATGAGGTCTGACTAGTGCAGAATAGCTTATGATCAGTAGCATGGTGAATTGGCAGACAAGGCAGCTGCAGGTTTCCCCTGCCGCTCCTACCAATTCTCTAACCCTCAAGTCCTTTTATTTGCTCACCTTTCCCGTTGAGAATCTTGTTTTCTACAGCAGATGGCAGGGGGTGGGAGACAGTGGTGCTGCCAGCAGTGGCACTGCCAGGCATGAGGGGGCCCTGGGCAAGATGCCCTGACTCCCCCCCCCCACAGCACCCTGGTTGCTTTGTCACCCTAACTTCACCCCACCTTTCCTGGATGCTCCCCCCTGCACTTCTCAGGCAACTCTCTTTTCCTTTCTTTTTGTACACTTTTTGCAGAGGTTGTTGGGTACTCTGAGCTGGAAAGCTCCAGCATGCCTGACAACCTATGTAAAAAGTGTAAAAAAAGAAGACAGAAAACGCATCTGCTTGTTCCCTTCCCCCATGTCTCCCCCACCCCCTGCTTACCAGGCAGAAGCAACAGGAGCAGGAGGTGCTAGCAGTCACCAAACAGCAGTGCCAGCAGAGGAACTTGCTGTGCCATGTCCTGTGTGAGTTGGTATTCTTGGGGGGGGACGACTTTTAATAAAAAGTCTACACCTGGTCTTGGGGTGGGACCCTCTACTCTAGGTCAACCCCACCATCCCCAAATGTGGAGAATCACCCCTCACCACTGGGCATTCCTTCCCCTCACTTCCAGTCCACTGCCACCATTAAACCTAATAATAATATTATTATCATCATCATCATCATCATCATCATCATCATCATCATCATCCCATCTTTTTTTCCCTGCAAGGAACCCAAGGCGACTTACACAATCCTCTTCCTCCTCTCCATTTTATCCTCACAACAACCCTGTGAGGTAGGTTAGGCTGAGAGTCAGTGACTGGCCCAAAATCACCCAGTGAGTTTCATGGCCGAGTGGGGAATAGAACCCGGATCTCCCGAGTCCCAGTCCAATACTCTTAACCACTTTAGACATGAGGCTAATCAGGTCAGAGAGGCACCAGGAAAGTAAACAGAGATATAGTATTTTATTAAAAAGAAATAAATCAAGAATGCTTATTAATTAAGATTGCTGTTACTACTTTAAAACAGGGTTCTGTGCAGTTACTTCTAGCACGAATCAGGTGTTAGAAGCACAGTTCCAAACATAAGAAGCCCTAGCCAAGGATAAGCCAGTTCCCCTGTCACGTTCCACCCCAGTTAATTCACCAGCCTAACAATGAGGACTTGAAAAGCAGTCTTCTCTCTCTGGCAGGGCTGCTTCATTTCTTGATTCATAAGATTGAGAGTTAAATGAGAAGCTTCCAAGTTTGCCATCTGGCAATCTCAATCTGAGCAAAACTGAGGTGGGGTGTGTGGGGAGAAGGAGAACCCTTTCCATGCTGAAAACAGCCTAGTGCACATACCTTGCATTTATTTTGAACTGCAACAACCTACTGATTTCAGTTTAAATTTCTTCTATGTAGGTAGGTTTAGGATCACAGCCTAAGACACCCTTGGCAGCATATTAAGTGCAATATGCACTGGGATAGCCCTGAGATCTGTAATGATATCTCCCTGCCTGTCATTCACAAACCTCCTCTCTCCCTGCCTGCTCTCTCCTTAATCAGGTATTCCCAATGTCTCTTCTTGCAGTTTACACATCTATTTATTTCTCAGAGCCACTGCTTGAGTTTGCGTGCAGTCATTATGGAAGGTGGCAAAATGAAGGGTCAGGCAGAATAGCAGGGTGTCTATTTAAAAAAAAAAGTTTTCCCTTTTATACAGCTCCAAGGTGAGGCATCCAGCAAAGTGCATATTAGCTGTTCTGTCTGGTGGGGGGAATACAGCTGCCAACATAACATACCCCCTCCCAGTAGCCCAATCTCTTGTATTCCTTCCCAGCAGCCTAATCCATGCTCCACTGTACATTTCAGTGGCATTGTTACCTATAAAATGTATCATGAGGGATAGCTTAGACTGGAGGAGGATGTGCTGTGGAATAGGAATACTTAAAGAAAAGCCCCCATTCCCTCCTAGACTATCCACACTGCAGTGACGGGAACAGTTGTTTCCTCCCTCTGCTCATATACCCATGCAGGGCCCCACTTGTTTTTACATATTCGACACCTACGTATAGCTACCTGAACACAAAACACATCCCGTACATATATTTATTCATTTCATTTCTTTACCACCCAATACCACCCACCGTCTCTGGGCGGTTCACAACAATTCACAGAAACACTGACTTCAACTGGAGCAGGCCCTGATGTTCCCCCAGCCTGCTCCTTCTTCCCTCGCAGCTTCTTCTTTCCCACAGGGCCATTGATGTCAGTTAGCCCTGGGCGTGGAGGGGGGCAGTTCAACTGTAGCAGGCCCTGGTGTTGCCCTTGCCTGCTCCTGTGTCCCTCGCTCCTCCTTCTTCAGATTTAGAACCTGACATGTGCATTTAACATCGAAGTACCCTGAAATAGGGCCACAACCCTTTCCTAGTTACGTATTCATTCTGCGTCTTTAACAGATTTGAATACGTACACGCTATTCTCACTGAATACAGTTCATATGAATCTTACACTTGGCTAGTCATACCCAAGTACAATATATCAAATGAGAAGTGGCCTTAATTCTCTCTCATTCACAGAGGCATCTTCTATCTGCTGTTTCCTCCCCTTACTTCTGCAACACCCAAACACCAGTTGAGCTTAAGCATGGATGGGTCACATATGCAATGGCAAAGGAAAGGGATAAACTGAGGGCAAAACTGGACAAGGTGCTAAATACATCATTTGGAACCAGAAAAATGCACCCCTCCGTGCTGCTACTACCCCAGAGAAAGAGCTCCCATTGGTGCAAATCAGAGCTTTCTTCTGGGGCTAATAGCAGTGTGGGGAAGGGTTTTGTGTGTGTGTGTGTTCCCCCCCCCATCGGTCTACCTCCATGCCTGCTAATAATTAAGGGGGGGGAATCTGACGTGGTTCCTAACGACATGTTTAGTTCCATGTGTAGCTTGGCCCTGTGTAAATGCGCCTCTAGCCAGTGCAATTAAAAAGTAGAGAAACTACTGTCCTATATATGATAGGCTCAGTGAAAGTGAGGAAATACATTTTCCAATGACTTTTTTCCCCCTCCCATCAATAGCTATTTTACTAGGACAGTGCAAAAAAAGCAAGTAAGAAAAGTTAAGAGCAAATTTATGTTTCTAAAGAAAGACCAAGGTATGGAACTACCCAAGGTCTCCCTCCTGAGGTTGTAGACACTCCTATGACCTTGGGATGGGTAATCCGTGATCGAATCCTTTCCCTGCCCCTGTGCAGCTGCTGTGGAAATTACTGCAGCAGCTGCTTACTGAGGTCGCAACAGCAACCTCAGATGACCTTATAGAGGTAAAAAGGGGGGGGGCATTCTGGTGGGCAGGGAAGGATCCACAGGATACTAGGGCCACTCCATTGCCTGTCCCTACCCCCACCCACCACCAGTAAGTGAGCTAGCTGACTTTTTTTTTTGGAGGAGGAGGAGGAACAGGAAGTGAAATCACCTCCATCCTCCTTGCCCTCCACCGGCAGGGCACAGGATAAACAGAGGTTTCCATTCTTGGAGCCCTCTATCTCTTAGTGGGTTAAATCATCCAGTACTAATATTCATCTTTTCTTCAGTGGATGGACACTTTCCTCTACAACCAGAGAGACATTTAGTAATTTCATGTATGTTCTTTAAAACACAAATCTACACCAGGCTCTACAGTATATCCATGTAACTTTAGAAACTGGAGCCATTCAAATCAACCTTGTCAGTTCTCAAATATCTTTGGACTCAACAATACTATTCACACTCTTGTATTCACATCTTCTTAGTATGGTGGTTGTCCCACACACTGGCATTATACTGTAGTTAGCAGCTCCACCCTTAACCCAGTTAGAACAAAGTGTTTGGATTTAAGCCTATTCAGTCCTCTTGAAGCAAATGGGACTAAATTCTCTTAAATCCTAATACTTCAGCTGCACTGGATTATGGATTGGGCTGCTCATTTACTTATTTGGGAGGATATTGTATAAAATAGATGGGGAAAGATCTTATTTGTAATGCAGACACTTGAAAAGCCTTTTTAGTTCCTACCCTCTTTCAGAATGCACTGACTTCATATAAAAGTGCCAAGCTGTCTGAATTCAGACTTGCCTTCTCATTTAATCTTCTGTGTGCTTTATCCCTCTCATACACTTCATTTAGAATACTTCTTTGTTGCTTCACTTCATTTATTTGGCATAATAATAATAATAATAAAAGTTCTATTTATTACGTTACAATGGGGAAATGGCTCCCAAACTTACAATAAAACCAGAGGTGTTTATTATATAATGGGAGCTCTTTGTACTACTGGAACATGCACTAAAAATGTCATTGCTTTTAATATAGGAGAATCTGATAGTATCAGACCTATATTATTTGCCAGAAGAAAATGCTGCAAGAGATTATTACCAGAGCTGCAGGCATTGTAATTTGGAACTTATTTGAAAATAATACCACCCGATCTGGGAGAAAAAACAACCAAAAAAACCCCACCCAATACTTGTGAAGGGCTGAATTTTATTTTCAATTACTCTTAAAGCAAAAGAACATAGGAAGCTACCTTATATTGAGTCAGACCACTGGGTATATCTAGCCCAGACATGTTGTCATTGACTGACAATGGCTTTCCTGGGTTTCAGGCAAGATTCCTTCCTAAAGCATATCCTCTAACCACTGAGCTACAGAATCCCTCATAGGATTGCAGCATAAGCATATATTTAGCCACATAAGCAGGACCAGGAACCCACATTCCACTACTGTATAATAGCATATCAACAAAATGGCGGTATTAACTTGTATTAATATCCACCCAACAGCTGTCACGAAGCCCATGTACACACACAAAGTGGCAACACTATGCTGTATACTGATATAAAACAAACTGACAGGATACAACCCTTCCAGAAACTCTTGAAAACACACTAGAAACCCACACTTGGTGCATTTTTCTTTTTCTTTTAACTTTACATAAGGAACAGAGGACCAGTTGGTACTTTTTTATAGTTTGCTAGAGGGAAAACAGACCTAAATGTGTTTTGGAAAAAAGAAAAAAAAAATAGATGCTGGAAAAGCTTTTGGTTTCCTATGAAATTCTATGAAATAGGGGGATCCCCCCTCCCATAAGCATATGTGCTGGTTCCCCCACCTCTTCCTGTAAAAAGTTCTCAGTAACTTTTGCTTAGCAAATAATGAAGATCCTACATGTCCACAAATCAGAAACAATATAAAAGACAATCAGATACAAACAAGAACATACATGACATCTCTACATGAGGCATTTATTGTGCGCTTGTGATCCCTCATGGTAGTTTGTGAGTGCTTTACACAACATTGTCATCCTCCATGGCCTCTCCCATTCTTTGCATTCATTATAGCATTTGTTTGCGTTTTCTAATGAGGATAGTCTGGTATTTCCATGAATGGCGGCATGAAACCCTGGTGTATTTGCGTAATTCCGCTATACCACAGCACCACCCAGTGGTTGTGTAATGGAACATATAGAGAGTCAGAGAAAGAAAAGCCCTGGGGGGAAAACATGTGTAAAGGACCTGATCTTAATCCCACAAAGAATCTGGTCTGGAAGCAGAAACCTCGGTAAAGTGGTGTGTTAGAGAAGCCTCACATAGAAAAGCCCACAGTGAATAGAAAGTGCATTGAACACCAGGCCACACAGTCTGCGTGTCTGCCACTACTTGCTTCTCATCTCATAGGATTAGGAATAGGGAAGAAATTTGTTCCAGTTGTGTTTTAATGTGAGCTTATCTAATTTCGCACTTCAGTAACCCATATGCAAACTGAAACTCAGTTTTCCTTTGAAATTCGCACTCCTCTGAATTTTGCAGTGTAGTTCTTCAATTTAAAAAGAAAGCACACAACAGTATGTATAATAGGGGAAAGTGCACAGAAATTCATATATTCATGAAAATAACATTTAAATGCATTATATTGGGGAAATTGCTTGCAAAAATGAATATATTAGGCTAAGTTGTATACAAAATGCATATGTTAGGGGGTGTGTGCACAAAAATGAGTATGCATTTTTGTGTGAACTTTTTAAAAAATCTCATTGCTATGAGCAGGGAAAGAGTTATGAATTTCACAGTTCACTCCCCCCCCCACCCTTTGGCTGTAATCCACAATACATTTATTTCAGATGGCTTGGATAAATGCTGCACAGAGAAAGCATAGCATGGGGCTTGCTTTACTCCAGCCATAGGTTTTTGAAGATTCAGGCTTGGACTGGAACTCATTAGTGTCTGAGGCTGGAGTCGTGCTGCTAAGCAGAAAAGCAGTAGGTCTGGATAGCGGACATTGAACCAGTTCCCTTCCCTTGCCACACGAATATTCTACAGCCAGTTTCTAGACTCTACTGTATAAATAAATGTGACTTGCTGCCTAGGTGCGAGTTCCTAAGGACCTCTTCCCATAGTCTCCATTCCAGTCTTTACATGTCTTCAATCTGGTGCATGGCAGGCCATTTGGTGCAGTGGACATGTGCAAAGCATGTTCAGTTCAGTTCAGTAAAGAGACTAACATCAGCAGAACAAAAGCTCAAAATGAAAACAGGCTTTTCAAATTGCTCCAACTATCTGTCCACTTGGCAATCCTCCTAGCTCCCATCACTACCCTACACATAGTATTAACCTCCCTAAAAAAGAATAGTAATAAAATAAATAATCTAAAGTTATCTGTAGTGTATGTTTTATCCTTATGTGTAGAGGATCTTGCCTTAGCTTAGGCTTGAGGCAGGGCCGGATTAAGCTAGGGGCTGTTGGAGCGCCAGCTCCAGGCCCCCTACACAAAGTAGGCCCACAGGGACGCGCCCGTCCCCAGCTTCTCTCCTCCACATTCACCGTTTCCTTTCGTGGCCGCTCGTCCCGCTTGTTGCACGCCTTTTCCTATCCAGGATCCCCCCCCCTTTACCCCTCCTCGAAGCTCCGCTTCCAAACCTCTTGGATGGCGTGTGTCCTAGTCCTCCTCCTCCCAAACCTTTGTTTGGTTTCCTGAGCGATCATCAGCCCCGCACCCCGATCTCCCAGCGCCGCTTGCCTGGCTCCCTTCTCCCCGGCTCACCCGGACGCGGGTCTCCAAGCAGCCGGCTTCTTCACCAATCCGTCGGCGCACATCTCCCGCCTGAGCCGCCCCCTTCCTGGAGAGGGTGGGAGGCTGGGAAGAACTGAGAGGGCGTCCAGCGAAAGAAGGAAGTCCTTTCCTGTTTACCCAGGGGAGGGGGGAGAAGGAAACTTGGGGACGTCGCAGCCGGAGAAACCAGGGCCTAAATAATGTCAGAAACCAGAAGGACCCCCCCCCGCTCGGCTAACTTCCCCGACCCGGTGCCCTTCGGACTACAGTTCCCATAATCCTTACAGCCCAACACGTCAGGGCTACAAGGCACCACCGCCAGATCAGTTTGGTTGGGGGAAGGCCAGACGGTTCCCGCCGCGACGGGTGCCTTTCAGGCAAAAATTCAACAGGTAAAGTTTTACCCTAATGAGTGGGGTTTGACTCTTCGCACCCTGGTCCTCCCTTTTAGGGACAAGGTTGCGATGCTGCATCAAATGCATTGTTTGGGGTCATATATCTTGGGATGCAGTCCTATTCCCCCCAATTTATTTAAGAACATAAGATCAGATCATCTAGTCCAGCATTCTTTTCAAACAGTGGCCAACCAGCTGCCCACGGGAGACCCACAAGCAGGACAGGAGTGCAACAGCATCCTCCTGCCCATGTTCCCCAGCAGCTGGTGTACATATCCATACTGCCTCTGCTACTGGGGGAAGCACATAGCCAGCCAGGACTAGTAGCCACTGATGGCCTTCTCCATGAATTTGTCCATGAATTTACTTGTCTGAAGTAGTTTTATGCTGCTCCTCAGACAAAAAGGGTTTCAGAGCAGCTTACATATGATCAATCAAATAAGACCTATTAATTTAATTGGTGTGATTGTGCAACTCTATCCCCCCCTTTCTTTTTTTTTAAGAAAAAGAAAGCCCACAGTTTAGTGGTAATGGAAATACTCAAGAGACTGAGACTTACTACTTCGTGGGATTGCCAATGTCTGTCTTTTGGAAGGGCTCTTGTGACTTCTAACAGTTTCACAACATGCAGAAATCCATGTTGTGAGAGCCAGTGCAGCGTAATGGATAGAGAGATCTGGGTTCTAGTTCCCACTTGGCCATGAAGCTCACTTGGGTGACTTGGGGCCGGTCACCGACTCTCAGTCTAATTTTCAAAATGTACCAATCTTCCACTGCAAATCAAGACATTCATGGGAGTCAAAAAACACAAATGTACAAGTTTATGATTGCACAATCTCTAGTCGGTGCATTTCCAAATACATTTGTGACCCTCCGCATGTATTTGTGTTTAATGGTCAGCAACTGCAGTGGTGAGCGTTCATTTTCAGCATTAAAACGTGTGAAAAATGAACTAAGGTCTTCCATGGGTCAGGAGCGTTTAAATGCGCTCTCTCTGTTGTGCATTGAAAGTGGTTTGCTGAACGAGCTTAATCTTGATTCTACAATTGAGGAATTTGCAAGTAAAAAAGGAAGAAAAGTTAATGTGTAGTTTTATTTTCATCTACCAGCTTGATTCATTTAGTTTAAATGCAGGTTAGAGTTCAGTGAATAACCTGTTTGTGTGTTTAAAACTAGTGGTTGCTATTTATTTCAAGAGTTACTCTCTGCACCATAATCATAACGCAGGCTGTATTGATTATGATGCTTTAATAATAATAATAATAATAATACTTTAAGGAACAAATTTTTATGAGCCAAACATCATGTTTATATGATTTATGTTTATTTAAAAATGGTTGTTGTGAATGTTCTATTTATAACGGTTTTATTGAGTTAACAAGCTTATTGTTTACAAAAAAAGAAATATTTTCAATATGTTTCTGTTTTGGCACTTTAATGGTAATTAAAATATTTAATTTGTTTTAATATAAAATTGCGTCTTCATTTTATTTATTTCCATAAAAAGGCCCACCAAAATCCTCAGCACCAGGCCCATAATGCTCTTAATCCGGCCCTGGCTTGAGGCTTGGATAAATGATTGTCAGAAACATTGTGGACAATAGGGTAGGGTTATGCAGAAGGCTAGAAGGGCCAAAGGTGGGCAGGAACAGAACAAGGATGAGGCAGAAGGTGGAGGGCCTTGAGGGAGCCAGCCAAAGAAGTAAACTATGCAAGAGGAAAGGGTTAACAGAGGCAAGTGCAGAAGAGGAGGTGTATGACCTATGGTTTCAGAGTTTTAAAAGATTGGGAATTCAAAAAACTGCTTTTTTGTGATGCTGTGCCAATTTATTTCCCTGCCCACCAAACACATTCGGCTTCGCAGGTATGATGTTAAATCCAATGTACTTCAGTTTCTCATTTTGCAGTTGGTGGTTACAGCTGGAACAAAAGATTTTCTCTGTACTATCTGCCTGTCGTGACCACCTTCGGTCTGCCTACGGTGACCCTGCCCTCCACCCCACCAGCCTATGTAAGTTGTTTGTGGAAGGATAGCTGGAGATGAGGAACTTGAGGTATGGAACTGGAGGTTGTGGAATTCATGTGGAGGAGCCTAATTAAGGGGAGAAAAAAGACATGTCTGCCACACACATTCCTTGTTCTTTCCTGTGGTTATTTCCATAGATTCCAACACCTTGTGTAGCCTCAACAGTTGGATTAGAGGTTATTTGGGGTGCTATTTATTGAATATGGACTGCAGTCTTTCAGACAACATGGTAAGCAACTACATCAAAGCATGGTGTCCAAGCAAATTCAGGTGAAAGATATTGCTAAGTTAAAAGTTGAAAACTACATTTTAGGGAGTTAATTTCATGTTGATTAGGATTTTTTTTTTGTCGATGCACACACTGCCAACTTTTCTAACCTCCCAGTTATATTTAGATACTTTCCCCCATCTGTTTGAAATTGGCAGTGACTCTGTTTTAACATTTGTTATCAAATATGTTTTTCTCATTTAAAAAAAAACCAAAAGCCAAAGTTTTTGCATTGCCATGAAGAAGCATGGGGAACTTGGAGACAAGGATGTTGGAGCTCAGATTTCTATAACCTTTCAAGTGAAGAGGTTAAAGGAGAGGGGGCACACAGTTTGAGGAAAGGCCTGCAATACCAGATATATTGTGATACATAGGTGTAAAACTATGAAAGGTGAGTCTTTAAAAAATTGGGTGGTGATTTGTTCCTCCTTCTCTCTCCATGTTTCTTTCTTTCTTCTTGGAAATTTGTATGAAAATGGCATACATCATAGAAGTGCCCCTAGGCAACAAAACTGAAATTTTAGGATACAGGCAAGAGCGAGAGAGTTCTGATGAACAGAAAGCAGTTTAAGGGCTGTTTTTGTTTTCTGCTCAAGTGTCACCAAAGTCACAGGAAGTGCAATAGGATGAGGTAGATGATGGACATGGAGCATACAGTGGCAGAAATACTTGAACATCCAGCATTTCCAAGCAAGCACCCAACATTACATCCTCCGAAGTTCCACAAACTCCATCAAAGCTTCTTCTTTTTTTCTTTTTTTACACTTCTGCTTTTGGGAGAGAGAACTAGCTAAGATCACTGAACACTGGAACAGTCCTGTCATATATCATGTCAACATCCTGGCCCCAAGGCACTGGAATTGGAGATCCTTGGTAGAACCATTCACTGTGATTAGAAGCTAGAGCTGTCACAAAACTACACTGCACCTTTGTACTGCAACTTTGTCTCTCCCCCTTCACACGCTGGTGTTTTCTTTGTTTGGACAACTTGGAGAAAAAGGTATCAACCACCCAATCAAGGAGAAGACGAGGATGAAACTTTTGAAAAGCAAATTGCCAACGTTTCAAGGAGGCATGATGTTGTAGTGATGGGGGACTTCAATTTCACCAATATCTGTTGGGAGACAAATTCTGTAAAACATGCCTCCTCCAAGAAATTTCTGACTTGTGCTGCTGATAACTTCTTATTACAGAAAGTGGAGGGAGGAACTAGAGGATCAGCTATCCTTGACTTGATTCTAACCAATAGAGATGACCTAGTGGATAAAGTGGCACTAACGGGAACTCTGGGCGGAAGTGACCATGTTATACTTGAGTTCTTCTTGATTCTAATGGAAGCAAAAGCTGAGTATAACCAAACACGTACCCATGATTTTAGGAAAGACAATTTTAATAAACTCAGAACAATGATAATCAAGGTCCCACGGCAAGCGACTCTAATGAGAAAAGGAGTCCATGATGGGTGGGAGTTTTTAAAAAAGAAAATTCTAAAGGTACAATTACAAACAATTCCAACAAGGAAAAAAGGTAGAAGACAACAGAAGAAGCCAATGTGGCTTCACAAAAAGCTTAGAGATGACCTGAAAACAAAAAAGGACACATATAGGAAGTGGAAGGAAGGCCAGGCTACAAGGGAGGTAGCACAGAACTGCAGGAACAGTGTCAGGAAGGCTAAAGCTGAGAATGAGCTGAGGCTAGCGAGGGATGTGAAAAGCAACAAAAAAGCTTTCTTCAGATACGTGCATAGTAAAAGACAGGGGGAAGAAATGGTGGTTCAACTACTCAATGAGGATGGCAAAATGTAAACAGCTAACAAAGAAAAGGTGGAAGTGTTCAATTCCTACTTTGGCTCAGTCTTCTCCCAAAAGAGGGTCTATGACCCCCCTGGCAAACCTGAAGTAAAAGCTGCAGGGGCAGGATTGTAGCTTGTGATTGATTGATAGGCAAATGGTCAAGGAACACCTAATTACTTTGAATGAGTTCAAATCTCCAGGGCCCGATGAACTGCATCCTAGAGTAATAAAGGAACTGGCAGAAGAACTCTCAGAACCACTGTCTATTATCTTTGAGAAATCATGGAGGACAGATGAAGTGCCAGATGACTGGAGGAGGGCAAATGTTGTCCCTATCTTCAAAAAGGGCAAAAAGGAGGAACAAGGGAACTACAGATCAGGCAGTCTGACATCAATCCCTGGGAAAATTCTGGAGCAGATTATAAAGCAGTCAGTCTGCAAGCACCTTGATTACAATGCAGTGATAACTAGAAGCCAACATGGATTTGTCAAGAACAAATCCTGCCAGCTGAATCAGATCTCATTTTTTGATCAGGTGACCTCACTTGTGGACTGTGGGCATGCTATGGACATCATATATCTTGACTTCAGCAAGGCTTTCTACAAAGTGCCTCATGATATCCTGATTAGCAAACTAGCTAAAAGTGAGCTAGATGGAACAACTATCCAGTGGATCCACAGTTGGCTACAGAATTGAACTCAAAGAGTGCTTATCAATTATACTTGCTCAAATTGGGGAGAGGTAACGAGCAGGGTACTGCATGCCTTAGTCCTGGGCCCAGTGCTCTTCAACATTTCTAGGGATGTGCACATTCGCCTTGCACGGGTGTAGCGGGCCAAAATTGGTCCCGCTCACATCTGCGCGGGGCTCACGCGGGCCTACCTCGGTCTAACAGCAGCTCGCCTCTCCACGGCGAGCTGCCCGCGCTGGTCCCATCAGTACTATAAGTGAGAAGTATCTTCGAGTTGTTGTAGATCACAAGCTGAATATGAGCCAGCAATGTGATGTGGCTGCAAAAAAGGCAAATGCTATTTTGGGCTGCATTAATAGACGTATAGCTTCCAAATCGCATGAAGTACTAGTTCTCCTCTACTCAGCTCTGGTTAGGCCTCATCTTGAGTACTGCGTCCAGTTCTGGGCACCACACTTTAAGAAGGATGCAGACAAACTGGAAAGTGTTCAAAGAACTTTAGGCAACCAAGATGATCAGGGGACTAGAAACAAAGCCCTATGAGGAGAGGCTGAAGGAACTGGGCATGTTTAGCCTTCAGAAGAGAAGACAGAGGGGCGACATGATAGTACTTTTCAAGTTCTTGAAAGGAACACAGAGGAGGGCCAGGATGTCTTCTCGATCATTCCAGATTGCAGGACATGGAATAATGGGCTCAAGTTACAGGAAGCCAGATTCCGCCTGGACATCAGGGGAAAAAATCCTGACTGTTAGAGCAATACGACAATGGAACCAACTACCTAGGGAGGTAGTGGGCTTTCCCACACTGGAGGAATTTAAGATGCAGCTGGACAGCCATTTGTCAGGGATGCTTTGACTTGGATTCCTGCATTGAGCAGGGGGTTGGACTTGATGGCCTTATAGGTTGAGATGGGGGTTGTACCTCTGAGGGGGGCTCGCCTCACCACTCCTCTCCTTGGTGAGCAGCCCCCCCGAAGCCCAGATTCTCCACGGCACGGAGCGATTCTCCGCCCGCTCTCTGTGCCGCTCGGGCAGCCATGCCGGCAGCGCAGGCTCCCATTGCATCATAGGCCCCTTCGAACGCTACTATTCTATGATTCTATGAATCCACAGGTTGGATTCATAGAAATCCTAACTCATTTGAATCCATTGCATATTTCTCTGGCATCCCAATTGTCTTCCAGCAGAAGCTCCTGTAATTTGAGGGAGTCCATTGTGATGGTGGATATAATAGTGACTGCTGTGTATGCTTATATGATACATAAAAGCAAAGAAACACGTTTGATTAAAATTAGTTTTCCATTTCAAAAATACGTATTAAAAATTGGATTATCCCACTATTGTTATTTTCTATCACTATGTTTGAAACAGCACAATTCCAATCCTGAAAATGACTCCCTGAAGAATGAAACTACCTGTTTAAAACGAAATGATTTTCTTTACAACCAGGCTGCAATGTAAGCTGTCAGTAAAACAGAGCCATTTTGTGGGTGTTTAAGTTCCTGGTTTCTCTTTTCAGTCCAACTTCAAAATAATAATCTTTGACTATTTCCAAGGCTTCTCACAGAAGACTGAAAGCACAGAAGGGAAGGTTTGGGGGAGCCAATACACTCGAAGCTTGTTTTGTTCTTTTTTTCACTTTCCTGTGAATCAAGTGTGGACTTGAATCAGGGACAAAGCCGGTTGACACTTCTGGAAATTGAAATTTTCTGTCACATACATACACTCATTGCTTGCTAAAACATTTTTACCATTTGTATTTCCTCGTGTAGTGTGGGGGAAAGAGACTTTCCAGCTCCTACATTTAATAAGTGTATTGTATATTTGTTGTTGTTGTTAGAAGGTTCACTTTAGACTGTAATTTTCTAAGTGTCTACTCAAAAGTAAACCCTACTGAGTTCAATAGATCTTACCTCTGAGTAAATGGTCACAGGACTGCAACCTCAGCTCAGTCACCATACCCCTCCTCCCAAAAGCTTCACCTGGCCATTTCTGCCTTTTGCACCACTGTTATTGGCACATACAAATTGTCAGGGGGAACACTGGTAATCTTACTGATTCTGAAGCATCTGATATTGCATTAATTAACTTTCTATGTAAAAACAATCAGGCTACTTATCAAATCCTAGAAAAAAATGCCATGTCTCCTCTTCATTACAGAATACCATGGTTCCAACAATGTTAAAACTATAGCTGGTCTCCATCTGCAGTCATAAGTTCATCTGTGGATCTCTAGTACTAGTTATGTCACATAAAATAAAAGGTTCTTAATGCAGGATAAAAATTAGAATGGAAATCTAATGAACATATGATTCAATGTAAGGTTATGGTTTTACATTCCTGTTAGTTGATTCTAACAAACCTCGTGTGAAAACACTGTCTAGTCATTCCCTAGATTCTGGCTCCAGCCAAGGTGCCTACAAGATAAGGGCTTGAGCATAATGTACACATGGCACCTATATGAACTTACATTAAGATTAAAAGAAAAAGAAAAAAAGACAAGAAACGTTTGTCTTAAATAATGACCTGAAGAAAAGGAATTGCAACTCTTTCCTTCGAGAGCAGATATGCCAGAGGCTCCAGGATCAAAGACAATCCATGCTTCTACAAACTCTCTTTCAATCATGCTGGCTTGGTTCAGATGTAGCACTCCTTGTTTCTTGTACCAGAAACAATCTGCGTATCCATCCTCTCTCTTGTGCACTCTTGTTGCATGCCCTTATTCAATATTTGCTGGTTTCTTAAACCAGTTTCCCATGATATCCAAACTGGGAAATATGTCTTCAGCAATCTGTTCTTCAGACCAGAATGTCAAACCGGGATCAAAATGGGAAACTGTCATTCAAGAAACCAGCATGTGATGTATCGAGTTATGGCACATGAGAGAAGGATGATGGGAAAGGGAGGAAAGTGGGAGCACATGGGCACACAGATTGTTACATCTGAACTGAGCCAATCTATATAAAAGTGTAAGGTGTTTCTCATCTGAAATCTGCAAGAAAATTTTACTGGGCATCAAGAAAAAGACAGCACATGCTGCTGCCAAGAAATTGGTCATCCAACAATTCAGAATCCCTTTCCAAATGCCAGCCAGCACATTTCTGCTCATGTAATTTCTGGAAATGCAAATATTGGCATTCAGGATTGAGCTTCAGTTTTATGTATATATTGAGGTCATGAGAATGATTTTAACTTGCATGGCAGCTATTATTGAGTATTTGGAAGTCAGCAGTACTGTTCTCAATAGTGTGAAATATATCCCTTTTCATAACAACATTAATTCTCCACCCACCCCCCCCAAAATGCTGGGGAAAAGAGGTTGCAAGGCTACTCCTCCTAGCGCAGCATATTTTGATTTGCAGACTTAATGCTACATTTCATATAGAGCTTCAGCTGCTTACAGTTCCACCAGTTCTTTTTCCCGCCACTTAATACTGTGTCTGTTCAGACAATAACTAAAAACAAGCAGTGCTTATTTAACAATAAAGAAGTTATGAGCAGAAAAATTACATTTGGTGGCCCAATACGGGTGTGATAGAGTTCAGTCATACACCAGCTTACTTCACTGGATCATCATTCTCTTTCCTCTGCTTCCGCAGAATTCTTAGGAAGTTCTCTGTGGTGCCAGCACAACAGTATATGAGTGCCCTAGTCATGCAGACCACTCAGGCATTCATAATCAATCTCAGTTTGAATAACACAAATACTAAGGTTTGTTAGATAGCTATCCAAGCTCAGTGCACATACAGACATTGCAAACGTGATAGATTTTACCAACAAACCACCTAATTTCAAGTTTTGATGGCATCTCTACTTACAAGCCTACTATAGGCAAAAGGCCTTCTAAAGATGAAATGACACAGTGTTCCTTCAAGTTGCCAGCCAGCCAGCCATGCTTTCTCTCATGATCCTCCATTTCACCCCCCGCACGCACACACACACACACACTTCATCCCCCCACACACACAATTTTAATTTTTTTATTTCCCTTCTCCAATAGTCAATCTGTCAGCATTCTGTAGCCACTGAGCATAGGCTGTTTTTGGTGTGTGTCCCCAACCCCATTATGCTCTTTTCCATTAAAGTTCACAGAATCATAGAGTTGGAGGGGGCCATTTAGGCCATCAAGTCCAACCCCTTGCTCAGTGCAGGATTCCAGTTTAAAGCATCCCTGTCCAATCTCTGCTTGGATATCTCCAGCAGTGGAGAGCCCACCACCTCCCTAGGCAGTTGGTTCCATTGTCTGACATCTCTGACCATTAAGAAGTTTTTCCTGATGGTCAACTGAAATCTGCCTTCTTGTACAGTAATACCTTGGATTGCAAGTAACTTGGTTTGAGAGCGTTTTGCAAGACAAGCAAATTTTTAAATATGTCTTTAATTTCTTTTTACTTGATATACAAGCGACATCTTGCAATACAAGTACTGTAGTACGGCTTAAATTAAAAATCTCTGTACAAATTTTTTTGGGGGGATTTCGTTTTGATATAAGAGTGTTTTGGATTACAAGCACGTTTCTGGAACGAATTATGCTCTCAATCCAAGGTATGACTGTAACTTAAACCTGTTATTTCATGTCCTACAGCAGTGGTTCCCAACCTTGGGTCCCCAGATATTGCTGGACTACAGCTCCCAGCATACCCAGCCAGCATGGCTAATGACAAGGGATTCTGGGAGCTGTAGTCCAACAACATATGGGGACCCAAGGTTGGGAACCACTGTCCTACAGTCTTGGATGACAGAGAACAGGCTGCGGCCCTCCTCTGTGTGACAACCCTTTAGGTACTTGGAAAGTGCTATCATATCCCCCCTCAGTCTTCTTTTCTCAAGGCTAAACATACCCAGTTCCTTCAATCTTTCCTGTAGGACTTAGTTTCTTCTGCAAACCTTGTGGTCCACCTGAGCCTGCCGATACCTCTCTTTTGCACATGGCTTGTGCCACTACAGCTACACAAGGATCCACACTCAGAGAATGAGTTTGCAACGAGTATATAGGATGCCCAACGCCACTATTTGTCATGCATCAGCCAGCACCCTCCCATACATCAGTGCTAAGATTATTGGACCTAAGAGATCTGGCAGCTTGATGGGGCCAGCTGTGTCTCATGCTACAGCTGAGTGTGCTGCTGGCAAAGATTTGGAAATGCTGAACCCCTGCAGAGGATGCTAGTCTCTTATTATTTCTAGGCTATGCAGAATAAAACTGTGTTGAAAACTTCCCAAGAAAGACCTCCCAGCCACATTCTCATTTAAAAAGCAAAAACAAAACATTGGGCTATTAATATCTAAGAGCAATGCCTTCAGATTCTTCAACCTTGACAGCATTAAGATACGACAGTCCTGAAACCTAATGATCATTGGGGCTAGCTAGATGCAAGGTCAGGTTTCATCCCCAGCAGCATTTCACTGCTAACCTATTTTAAAAAAACAACAAAACTAAACAAACCCTTAAAAAACCTATAGTTTCGGCAACCACTGATCTTGCCTCAAAATCCTGGCAATTTCATAGTCATGACCAGCATGACACCTCTGATCTGAATTACCATTACAAGCAATGCTTGCATTCCTTAACATAAGAAGAAGCATTTGAATTATCATCACAGTAGCGCAATGCAAGCAGTCAGCCTACTCTCTCAAGGGCGAAAGGTGTGTTGGGGGTTGGAGCATGCACACAAGCCCCACCACCAATGTCCTGACATGCCCCCAATGTCCTCTATTATTTACTAATTAATTATACTTTTAAACCATTCAAAAGCCCAAGTTCTCTGGGTAATGTAAAATATATAAAAACGTTGGGGTAATATCCAATGGGGCTGCTCCACCTCCGCTGGTTCTGTTGCACTTTCAGGATCCACCACTTGCACAATGAGGCTTTGGCACATCTAGAAATAACCCCAGAAATTTCCAGATCAAGACAGGTCAGTGGGGAGCTCCCTTCTTCAAGCTCTACTGACCCGCCCTGTACCAGAAACTAGTGTTTCTGCTTCTTTTGGGTTATTTTTACAAGCGTCAAAGCCCTGTTGCACAAGCAGTGGGTCACACGAGCACATGGCATAATAGGATGCTACCAATAAAATACAAACAAATAAAAACTGCACATAATAAAACCAAGATAAAAGCAGCAAAGAGTAAAAGCACCACAGCACATGAAACTAAAGTAAAACCCGTATCATTAAAAGTGCAGTGATCTAAAGCACTAAAAAGACATTTGCACTTTTAGCACTAACGTCTTTGTTCTTTTAGCACTAACATTGTAAATTTATTCAGCTGATGTACTTCCCTGTGATTTGGAAGCCTGATAAGACAGGTTTCCCCAAACATGGGGAACTACATGAGCTTAAGAAGATTCCCCTTCAGATCTAAACTAGTGAAGGTCTTTAGAGGAGCTGAGTGCCCAGGAATATTGTGGGCAGGGTCTGCATTTGCACCCCCACATCCCTTCACCTGTGCAGGTGAACACCTGCATAAGGCTTCTTTCTCCTAGTGGATGCTAAAAGTCAGTGTCCAACTGGGTATTCCTTTGAAACACCAAACTCTTCTATCCAGCATACAGCAAAGGTGTTCACAGAGAGACATACCAAATACAAGATCTGTGATCTTTCCAGTAACTCACCATCAGATGTTAGCTTAAGTAGAACACTGGAAACATGGCAAACGTATCATCTTGAATAACAGGAATTTCAGGATTTTTCCTATGATTATGTTCCTTCTGAAATCTCATATCCAGAAGAAGCTAGTTACCTTTGTAGGTACTGCAGGCATAATTGGCCCTAATACAGACACAGGGGCTTATTTCTCCCCACTACAGAATACTCACTGCATGCAGAAGACGCTGCAGCAGGTTGTAAGGCATCCTGAGGGTTTCTGGCTTGTATGAAGGGGGAAGGGCTATAGCTCAGTGGTATAATACATGTTTTGCCAATCCCTGGCATTTCCAGGCAGGGCTGAGAAACTCTGGAGAGCCACTGCCAATCAGTGTGGAGAATACTGAGCTAGATGGACCAATGTCTGTCTCAGCATATGGCAGCTTCTGATGCTCCTGGGACCCTGGTCCACAAATTGCTTCTTTCCTGATGTGCTTGTCTTTCCTATATTTAGTAGGGGCTTCAGTCCTCCTCTTCTTCTTCCTGCTTATCATCTGCTCACAGCAGGAAGGAATAGATGCAATTTGAACAGATCAGGATTTTTATTTTTATTTTGGTACAAGGAACTCATATGCTGCCCATACCGGAACAATTTTCCACATACACCAAGTCACAGGAATCATCCATGCCTGAACATCATATAATTAAGCTGTTATATATGTACACACCACTTTGAGCTCCTTGGAAGAAAGATAAGATATAAATGTAATGAAAGAATTAATAAATACATAGAATATTGGATTAGTTATTTTTTCCTTATTTGGACAAAAGATGGTCATTTCCAATCAATATTATAGCAAGAAGTATTATAGCAAGATTCTCCTAAGTAGTAGATGCCTTTGATAATAAAACTCTAACCCTACTTCACCAATAATGCTCTCTCAGCAAGCATCACAGGTCGACATTTTCACTTTGATTCCTTTCAGTGGACACTCCATTTCACTCTATCTTTATTAACTTACCATGAGTATATAAAAGCATCATGTGGGGAAGATTATTAGATGTCATAAATCTTCACTACAGTTTTCTTTCTTGAGATACACTTCTGTGCCCTTATTAGTTTAGTATTGTACTATTTTACATGTGAGTATCCAATTCACTTTATGTAATTAAAAAACTGGACAGAGTTAATGAAGCACATGCTTGTAAACCATTAGACCCGGTTTAGCTGCTTGCAGATATTAAACCAAGGTAATTGGTAACTTACACTTAAAGTGCAACCAGTCCACCTGTTATTTATGCACAAAGAAGGTACATAACAACAAAGCATCAGACTTAATTAAATTACAAGCAAGCAAAGAGGTAACATTAAATTGGCTGCCGGTTAAATTAATGTATTCACCCTGGCACCAGCAGAGTGAAGTGTGTCGGGGGTGTCTACTCCTCCCACTGTGAGGAAAGAGGAGATAGCAGTAGGATAAACAGCAAAACAACTCTGATTCAGTCATTAGAGGAAAGAGGAGCAAAACACTAATTCGGTCATTAAAGTCTTTGTGAAATGCAGCAAAAGCAATCTGAAGAAGAGTTTTGTTCATTTTTATGTGGAATTTTTTATTGACATCACTAAAGACTAAATGTCTATTTTTACCACACAGGTATCATTTGAGATTTAAGCAAATAGGTAATAAAGGATCACAATATAGATTCAGATAATAAAATATCCTAGCAAATATTGTATTGCTGTGTGTACATTTTCCAAATTTGTTTACATTTTCCAATGGTACAATGTTTGCTAGAATGTTTAATGCTTAAGGCAGGAGTGGGTAACCTCTTTGAGTTTGAGGGCTGAATTCAGTTTCACAGAAACTCTCGGGGACCGCAGTCCAGTGGTGGGTGGGGTTGAAGGCAACATGGGTGGAGCCAAAGGGTTGGGGCCAAAATACCAGCATATATTGTAGCTTAAAGCCCTTACTTCCCATAACTAAGCCTTAGGAGAGGCACTGCAACCTCTTAGGATGGGTGGGGGTGGGGGTGGGAAACTGCACAAAATCTGGGAAACCACCAAACAATTGGTGTTTGGGGGAAAAGTGGTTGGGCCAGGGGAAGGAACTGGAGCCATCTGGGGAACCTCCAGAGTTTTGGGTTGGGGCCCCAGGGGTGTCATGTTTAGCACCTGGTCTGAGGTTTCCCGGCCCTGGCTTAAGGACTAATGAATTACAAGTGGACCTACCTCTGCCTTACAGGTAGGGACAGATGAATCTGCAGATGCTATTCTTCAAACGTAACCAGTTTTTGTTAAGAAAAACTGGCAACCAATCCATTCTGTTAGGTGAACGGGAGAGAAATACATTTGGTTTAGATTTTAATGCAAATGTACCTAACTTCACACTTTTGAACAAATACACATACCAAAACTCAATGATATTTGGAAATTTGTGCTTCTCCAAATTTAGCAATGGACTTTTCCAGTCCGAAAATGCATACAAAAACAAGTATATTAGAGAAACATGACTGCGAAACGTGTATATTAATGAACATATTGTGCAAAATGGATTATATTAAAAAATAGTTTGCAAAAATGTGTATATTGGGCAACATTATATACCAAAATGTATGTATAAAGAGAAATGAGTACAAAATGTATATTAATTTTAATGAGAACTTTTTTAAAAAAATTGCCTCAGAGTTTAGGACAAACTGAATTTAAAATTGGAAAAATGAGAAAATGAGAGAAACCAAAATTGAAAGATTTGTCCGTCCTTACTGTATTAAATATGAAAATCAGTCTCAGAATGAGACGCTAATCTGAAACCGCTGAAATGGTACACATAACGTGGCATGCATTTTGGTTACCATGGCCTTCTCCAAAGCAATACATGGTGATTGTCTTTGTGTGTAACTGACAGTACTATTCTAGCAGATTGCCACAATATCCTGTATATTAGGTTTGTTATAGCTTGACATTTGTGAAAACATGGATGCTTCTGTGATGGCCGGAGCTCCTATGACATGAGGCATGCCTGTCTTTATGTTCTACCCTTGCCATGTTCTCTCTCTCTCTCTTTCCATCAAGGCATTGCATAACAGCTCAGTGTGGCAGCACATCTGCAGATGGTAGCTGATTCCAGTGTCGTGAGGCTAACCCAGTCTGCCAGACAGCATGGACTCCTGCTAGATCAGCTCACAGCTGAGGTACAGAGCAATAGGTGGTGACAATGCACTGTTGCAGCAGTGAAAAATACAACCCTTCTTTTCAAGCATAGCAGATCTTATGATCAGGATGTAAGGCTTCAGTCTGTACTTGCTTTCTCTAGAGTATCTTGAAGACACCCCACTTAATCCAGCAGGACTTCCCCAGTGGGAATGAAATCTAAAGCTGCAATCTTCAAATCATTTATTCAAGAGCTAAACAAACTTGTCTCCAAAAATGTCTCCATGAAATTCTCCTTTGTGATTTTTGATTATGGATATTTTCCAAATGTCCTGTGAGTGTTCTCTGGAAATTTAGCAGATCTTTGATAATCAGCAGGAAAGATTTTGCAGTGGCAGTTAACATTTTGACAGCAGTTGCTAACAGTATTTGATAGTGAGCATTTGACATGGCAATATCTGACAGCTGACAAGCAGTAGCAGGCATCATTTCTTATTTGATAACATCAGACATGTAAAAATTTTGCATTTGACAATATTTTATAGCTGACATGCAGTAGCTATATCAGCATTGACAGTATCTGACAGGAGACATGCAGTAGCATCAGTATTTGACAGCACTACAAAAGCTAACTTAGAATAAAATGCAGTAAAGATCATGCTGATCTTATGTGTTTATTCAACCAACCAAAACAGGCAAATTCTGGTGTTCAATTTATATCCCAAAATGTGTTTGTTAAATTTAAAAGTCAAATTTCCATATCATAATCCAATGCTTGTATTCAAATGCTTGCCACTATTCTAGAATAATTTATTTATTTATTTATTTATTTAATCAATTTATAAACAACTTGACTATATCTAAAAAGACCTCTCAAAGCAGTTTAAAATATAACATTTTAAAACAGAAAATGTCCACAGTTAAAATGTGTAAAAAACAGAATACAAAACGTATCAGTTAAAAACATTGACATCAGAACAGCTGTTGCTATCTATATTGTATGAATATTAAAAATTCCCAGAATGTACTGGGTGCACAGAGGCAGAACTCTCAATTTAGATAAGTCTGCTTGTGTCTGCTGGCAAAAAAATTAATATGATATAATTTCCTCTTTGTAGAGCTAACACATTACAGTTCTACTAACTGTTACGTATTCTACAGTTCACGTACCTACGTAGATAAGGCCAGTAAGCACGTAGCACTCAAATCTCATGTTGTCCTGTATATGTAATGGAAAGAAACTTGGTTTGGCGGGTGAGTGTGCGTGAACGAACCCATAACGGGTGGATAGCTCTAATCAGATAAAAGACAGTTTTAAAAAAATGTTGGGGGATGCCATACAATCCAAGTCCGCAGCTATATGTCTCTTATTTTCCAAAAGGCCATTCCACACCTAGAGCCAGTGGAAAATAGGTTGTTAAGGGGGAAAACCCAATGTTGTTAGATTATGTCCTTATAATATCTTTACATCTACACACCCAGTACTGGGCAGGTAGAGCCCTGAAGGATGACCCACAGGATGGTAGACCCTGAAGGAAAATCCATAGCTGTTAGGTATTCTTTTTCTGCCTGTCTTATGCATATTTTCTATATGTAATTCTTCTTTATACTATCTTCTTACTTTGCTTTTTAAAAAATTAATGTATTTTTCCAGTTCTGTCAAGCAGCATCAAACAAATCCTGTTCCCAACTTGTTTTTTTTTCCAAAGGGCAGATGATATGTAAGCAGCCTAAACCCACATTCCTTCCTCTTGCAAATATTTTAGTACAACCAGAAATGCAAACTATCATCAAAACACAGTTTTGAAACTGGTAATATATTTGTACAGAAAAAAACATTACTACATGCCTCTACCCTCCATTCCATGTGTTGCTTTTTACTACACATAGATATTCTGAAATATATATGCAATCCCACTACTCGAGAGGAATTCATTTGCTGGCTAGTTCATGGATGCTAACCAGCATAGCATTTATTGCATTCAGTAGCAAAACAGCTGGACTTAAGTAAAGCCCAGTAGGTTTTGCACAATATGAGTATGTGTTTCACACCAGAACAATACCTTATTAAGGGCACTTGCACATGGCCCAAATCAGCTCCGTATTGAACTAAGCTGGGAATGATTTCGTGCTCAAACGTGACATGCAGTAGCAAGTAACTTTCTCTTAACCTTGTTTTGTTTCTGTAACATGTATTATAATGCTCCAGTTCACATGGTTGTTACGAAGATGAATGAAATAATACTATATGACACTACATACTTAAAGTGCAATGCAATGATGACATAACATATCCATTCTGGATTCTTTTTTTGTTTTGTTTTTGCAGATAATCTTCAACTGCAGAAGTTTCAGATCTAAAAAGATCCTGTCAAAAGGGAACTGACCTGCCTAGAATAGAGATAACAAATAGAATTTACCCAGTGTCCATGTCATCTTCATTGATTAGAAGATATGCACATAGAACCAAAATATTTGTTGTGATCCTGGAAATCTCTGCTTTTCTTTTGGAAATATATATATATATTTCCAGGCAAGACTTCACAATTCCAATAAACAAACAAAAAATAAGAATACTAAGGCATGGGCATACTTAAGTAGCATATCCCAAATTCACCCAGGCTATACACATATAACCACAGAGATTCTACCTGTTCCAAGTACGAGCAACCAACACTTCTTGCAGAAAGTGGGTTTTCCAGCATCCACTGGAAAGGATGAATCAAATCAGAGGCAGGAAGTTAGAAGGTTACTGTTCTTCCCCAACTGGGCATTGTATTATTTGTCATATTGACTCCTAATTTTTTGCTTTTAGAACTACTTTAATATTCCCTTTATAGATCAGTCAGCAACTGATCAAGCCTTACTGTCTGCTGTCATCATACATTGACTTGTCATTCCTGGGAAGAACGTCTAATGCTGTTTGCACCAGTTCTTCCTCAGTAGAAGCAAAACCTCTCTCTGGCCTGGTTCTCTGCTGCTGACCTGGAAGCCTGGAAGGCCTGGCTTTGTATTGCCTTTTCATCTCAACCATACCATTTCTTTTATTTCACAGCTTCAACTTCCATTCATCCTCCTTCTACAGTTAAGTATGCGAACCTCTGCATCTATTAGTTGCTTGTTGTTCAAGTTGTCTTTTCAATAATGTTGAAGATTGATTTACATGAAAATGTGGATTGGATGTGAGTTTAGCTGCCTGGATAGACACACATCCCAATGTGTCTTGAGGCCAAAACAGTTACAACAGAGCACATTTACAGTGATGGGGATACAGGCTTTATTTAGAGAGGTTGGGTTGGCTGCAGTTGTATCAGTGTTATCAACAGATTAAAAAATACAGACTGAAGGGATCTTTCTGAAGTACGCATATTCTGGTACTGAAATGGTCATGTGATCAGAGGAGTACACATCCATCAGTCAGAATGTAGGCTTGGTATTTATGTATATTATCACTATACACTTTCAACAGCATGGCATCCATACCATCTGGGGAGTATGTGAGCTAATAGATTTTAGAGTGGGCCAATAAAAAATGATCCTCCTATTTGCAAGCCTGGTACTGTATTTGAAAACCTGAAGTGTATGTAGGGGACGCACATTTTAACACTGTGTGTATGTGCGTCCCCTATATTGCCAGAGTTTTGCTAAATATATTATACCCCTTAATCCCATGTGGTAAGAGAAAATGCTATTTAAAAAAAAGAAAAAAAGGGGGGGAAGCAAGGAACACACTGGCTATTAGCACTTTATTTATTGCAACACACAGCTTTTCTCCTTTGGCATTCGAATGACAGGACCCAAATGACAAACTATAGAAACTACTTAAGTATAAGCAGCATCTGCTTTTTTGGCAGGTTTCATTTGCAGATGCCTCTGGGTCTGTCAAAGAATAATCCGTTGTAGCAATGGATAGGATATTATTTTGTCTAAATTTATTACACTTTTCACTTCCTAAAATTCCATTTTTGTGGAATTAATATATAATATGTTAAAAAATATCTACAAAATTGTTTTGTGCATGTAAGAGGAGGAAATGAAGAGTCCAGACACAGAAATATGGTATCAAATCGGGGCCACATTTCTCAAAGATCTGCATAGAGAGGAGTGCAGGTATTAACTAAAACCAGCCAGGGACCAGTGGCACATATCTGGGCAAAAACATCCAAACTGGAGTGGTGGTGCTGTGACTCGCCACCCCCAAGTTCTATGCCACTTGGTGCTGGAAGGATCTTCCCAGTGTCACCTCCATATGGCGCCGCACGACAACCGATGTGGGTGAGAAGGGTTGACCCAAAAGGCGGTCCCTATCTCCCACATACTGAGCTGCACAGCTCAGCAATGGAGAGCCTCAGGTTGTTGCCAGTCACCTAAAAGGTGCCATTGGATGCTCACCGAAACCCTAACCACACTGCCTATTCCCACACTTCCCGCCACAGAGAGAGACAAGCCTCTGCTTAGTCAAATCTCCCCCACCTGCAAGAAATAAATTCAAGCAGGGCCCTTCGCAGATCCCAGAGGAATAATCATTACCGGCGTCGGGCAAATGGACCTCGTACGGCCAGAACAGCTCCCTCCAATTGCATCCTATCCCTCCAATGGCCCTGCACATCACTCTGTGCACTTGCTTGCCCACTCTTCTCCAGGCTCAGGGGCCCACACCACCTAGCCAACAGAAGCGTGCAAAACACAAGACCAGAATCTGGCCTCCCAGCCAACTGCAGTATAAACGCAAGGTCCGCAGATGCTTGCAATGTCAAGGCCTTGCCTATGAGCAAGCCTAAGCCATCTCCCCCCAAGTGCCATACCAACACTTGAGGGGGCATGCCAACCGGGCCAAACCAGAATGATGTGAGTAGGAGACTCCGCCACTGCATTTCACGCTGACCCAACCACTGGATGTCAGCCAGTCGACCGATCCCGAGTTGAGATCCAAGGCCCGACTTAGCAGCTCTCCGTGCTGCTCAGAACCAAACTGTGCCCACGCAAGAGCACATGGACTGGCCTCTGTCCATTCCGGTGACCTGGAAAGAGAAGACAAGAGCAGCAGAACCAACCATGGCAATCCGCGTACATAAGAATGATGCGCCTGAGAGGGCTCAATTGGAAACATCTATTCTGGATACAGAAACCATAGCAGAAGTATGAAAAGTGCAAACGAATGCCATAAAGGCTGCTGCATGCAGCAAAACTGCCCTGTAGCGAACACAGAAAGCCATTGGGCATGAAATCCCAACAGGATATCCAGTGACATGGGGAATTTCTGGACCTAAGGGCTGGGGACATTCCCAAGATCATCCGAGGAGCATCTTCCTGGTCCTAGAAGTACAAGGGTAATCCACTAGACCCGGGTTTTCCACGAAATGTGAGCACACTGAAATTACAGAAGGAGGAGCCTCATAGCTGGGGACTATAAAAGACCCAAACAGGTGGCTCAAATTACGCCATTGTCAGACAGGAATTATAATGTGCTGCACATGACAACCGAGCATAAAAGCAAAGATAAAGCAAAGAAAGGAAAACGTGCTCTATCACACTGAGCTTTATGCCCCTCCAAAGCACTTGGTATTCATAGTGGTCACCCATCTAAGTAATAACCCAGCGAGACCCTGCTTAGCTTCCAAGCTCAGACAAGCAGGGCTGTTCAGTTCCCAGGAGATAGAGCCAAAAATAGCAAGCTAGAAGAGGGCAGGAGTCACCCATCCAAGTAATAACCAGGCCTGACCCTGCTTAGCTTCCAAGCTCACATGCTGTGACCATTCAGGGTTGTGCAATTCCCAGTACTTACAGCCAAAAATACTAGAGGAGGGGAGGGGATCAAAGAACCCGCATCCCCCCCCCCACTTATCTAAGCTGACTCCGACAGGCCAGGGGCTGACAAACAACACAGGCAAGCAGTGGCATCATGTGCCCTTAATATGACCAAAAAAACAAACAAAACCCACACCTGGGGAGGAGAATGGATATAATAAATTGTAAAACAAAAGAACTGCAAAATTAACCCTCATAAGCCAGGACAGCTGTGGCTATTGGGCGGTATGGTATTGGTAAGTAAAGAACGATGTAACAAAGAAAGGAAAACATGCTCCATCACACTGAGCTTTGTTCCCCTCTTCAAGTACATGGTATATCAAGGTGGTCACCCATCCAAATAATAATCAGGTCTGACCCAGCTTAGCTTTCAAACTCAAACAAGTTGAAACTATACAGAGCTATCCAGGTCCTGAGAGTTCGAGCTAAAATAGCAAACTAGAGGAAGGGAGGGGGAAGACACTGATGGCCCCAGCAGGAAGCCCTTGCCAAAACCGCAGCAAGACTCAAAGGGCCTCAGAAAGGGAGGCCGGGCTGCGCAGGGAGGAGACTCAGACAGCAGCAAGTGGTCGCTTGAGTAAATTGAAAAAGACGCCCCCACCACCCAGGGGCAAAACAGCCCAACTCAAAAGAAACATGCAGAGGCTAGGCCAGCAATAAACAGGTAGGGGGAGAAGCGGCCACAGCCGTGGCAGTGGGACACCCAGAGACACCCCCCCCAATAAGCGAACCAATTGTCGCTATGTTCCAATCCAGAAAACGGAAAACGGCGAGCCACGTGTCCAGTGAAGAGAAGGCACAAGGATCGCTGTTCAGGAGGTAATCTTTCCCTTAGCAGCCGCAAATGAAAGAGGCTGAGGAAGGAGGCTACCGGGTCTAATTAACGACCCTAGTGCTCCACCCCTTTAAGCCCCATTGGAGGGTGGGATAACCCGATAGTGGTCTCACTCTGCATCCCTCCGCCATGCACAAAATTCTCCCCACCAACAGCTAAGCGTGGCTGGGGGAAGAAAACTTTAACCAAAATAAATATTCAACTAAAAATATTGTCTTACTAAATTCAGCAAAACCTTGGGCATATAGAAAATGCATGTTTGGCTGAATTCACATCCTGTTCATTTACACCATGATATTCTTCTAAAAGCCCAAGTGTGAGTTTTCTAAAAGTATTTGTGTTAGAGAACTGTAGATGTGTTTTTGGGGCTCAAGACTGCAGTCCTAAGCAATCCTTCTTCCTTATCAGTAAGTTCAGCTGAAGCCAAGGGGATAGGCTTCCATGTCATTATAGCCATGCCAGAAATGAACAATGCTTCGAGAGAGAACTAGCAGAAGTCCATGGGTCTTTTTTTAACACTGCACTGGAAGTAAGTGAAGACGGGATTGACTTAGGTAGAGCAGTCAAATGGTCAACTGGCAAAGTACTGCATGGAGACATGACACCCCCCAACCAGCTGCCTGAGGCAGCCAGCTCACGCTTTGCTTAGTACAAACAGAGCTAGACATGTCTAACCTTAAAAAGCCTCTTGAAAAAGAGAAGTCTTAGAAGTTCACTAAACGATAAAGAACCAGTCAGGAAATTTTTTTTGAGAGGGAATTGCTTTGGCTTGGTACCACCACAGAAAAGACCCTGTTCTTTGTGCCCACCCACTCTACTTCATACACCAAAGAAGACATGGGGCAGGGCTTCAGTCACCTGTTGACCTCAGAAAGCTTGTCTACCAAACATGCATAGGATCAGGTTCCACAAGAGACGTAGAGTGATACTTCTGCTTTTGTAGTTATTTTTTACCATTTTCTTAACAAGTAACTTAAAACAGAAGAGCTTGCATTTCAGTATACAATGGTGCTGGAGTATATATATTTTCTTTAAATAGAATAGTTGTCGATCGTTTAAGGAACTTTTAAACTTTTTCTTCATGTGTTAAGTTGAAGGCTTAAATCTTTTGGGAAATAAATTTAAATATTGTTCCATTGCAAGCTGCTTTTCACAGCCTCCTTTACAACTCTTACTAAAAACACAAAAACAAAACATATTCCTTGTCATCATTCAAAGTTTGTTTATTAGCAGAGACCAACAAAGAAATGTTCACACACACACACAAAATCAATAGCTATATTTTCTTTATAGTGCCAAGCACCAACAAAACAAGTTTATCCTGTGAATATCATTTGGGAATTGTGGTAGCCCATCCTGATAATGCAAATTAGTTATCCAGTGAGTAGACACCTTGGCAGGCAAAGTTAATTGTAAAGGCAGAGCCAATAACTTGCAACCAAAAGGTAGCTCTACAGTAGACAATGGAACTGACAGCAGTGCCATGAAGTCTGACCTCAACTGAAAACAACAGGATATTCATGGGTGCCATTTCCAGGATCAATAAAACACCAGGAGTAGAAATGCACTGTTTTTATTATTGGAGTGGTCCACAGGACCTTATGAATGCTTTGGGAGATAAGGAGGCTAGAATGTTTAAATGGAGCAAAAGCCACTCTGTGGACTTACAGGCAGCTTTCATTCAGTGGTCTACCAATCACTGGGCACAAAATTTGTGCAAATGCATTTGTGCGTACTTGTGCAAATTTGCATTTGCACAGATTGGCCAAAATTGCACAAATCACCCCAATATGCATGTTTTCACGCTATCCTTTGTGGGAGAATTTGTTCAATTTGGGAAATATTTTTTGTATTTTGCATTTATTTTGGGAGGGCACCTAAATTTGTGCAAAAATACACGCACACACACAAACCCTCATCTGCAAGCCCCGCAGATTCCACACAACCTTGGGAAACTGGTCCGTGACGGAATCTGTGGGATCGACTTTGAGAAATCTGGACTCTTTTGAGTCTGTTGCAGATTATTCTGACATTCCTAGCTAGGACCATTTCAGAACAGCTCTGAGTGTGCAGATTGAACATCCCCAGTCTTATTGGTCTAGATACCCAGCAGGCTTCAACTGTACTATGTGCCACATTGACCCTGTCAGTTCACACAGTGAATAAGAGCTGGTATGGTCTCAAGAATCAGTCCTGCTGGCTTGATATAGCCAATATGGGAGTTTTGTAAGATATTTGCCTTTTCCAGAGACATTCCTGGTTCTCCCAGCTGTGCATTACAGATTACCAGACTTAGGGATGGGGAAGAAATTTGTTAGGTTTGCCAAATTTCACACATTTGAACCAATATGTGAACCGAAACTCCGTGATCCTTTTGGAATTCGCACTTCTCCGAATTGCAATGGAGCCCCCCAATCAAAAAAATGCATACAAAAGTGCATATATTAGTGAAAATAATGTTCAAAAAGGATTATATTGGGCAAATTGCTTGAACACATTGGACAACGTTACTAACAAAAAAAATAATGTATTAGGAGAAATGTGCAAACAAATATTTATGCAATTTCATGCAAACTTTTTTTTTAAAAAAAAATTTTTCACAGTTTGGGTCAATCTGTACTTGAGATTAGAAAAATTCTCAAAGTTTGGGAGAAATGAAATTAGAGACTGGAAAAATTAGAAAATGAAAGAAACCAGAATTGACAGCTTTGTCCATCCCTACAGTGAACTAGGAGAAGCTGCTGACTGGAAACAATGTTATATGAAAGTCCATGTACAAGCATTCTGCAGCAAATACCCCTCCACTTTTTTGACACCGGGATGTTCAGACAGTGTGCTGCATGCCTGGATTTCTTGCACATCCCTAGAAACCGCACTTAAATTTCAAATGTCAGAGCAACATTCAAATATCTGACATTTTATTAATAAAACATGCATTGATTTCATTGTATTCAGTTGCTCCACCCTTCCTTCAATTTGCATTCTGAATATAGGAGTCCCATCAAAAGTATTATTTTGTAGGCTATTGCCCACTGTCATGGAAGCACAGGACAAGTAAAAGTTACCCCAATGTCCTCACATTACACCCTAGGCAGTATATCCAGAACAGAACATTAACACACACACACACACAACACATAAATTCTACTACTACTACTTTTTAGTCAGAACTGACAAGACATTTTCTCACCAAGGCAGATTTCAGACAAGGTAGGACGGGCCCATGGAAGATAAACACAAACTTGCATATAGCACATTTAAAATGGCAACTTGGGAGGGGGGGTGTCAGAATAAATTAAAGTAGTCAAGTTAAGTTGTCTAAGCCTGAAAAAGAATTCTGGACAGTATAGTTCAGGTTTGTCATACTCACCCTGAAGAGGTAGGTTATTCTTGAAGCTGAATTGATGGCAATTCCCTACGAATATAGAAGCCTCTGGTTATGTAGACACTGAGTTATGCATTCAACTTGCTCAGAAATGACCATTTCATCAGTTCTGGGCTGAACCATCAGAAGGAAGAGCTGGGCCTTGGAGAGCAGACTGAGCAAGGCACTCAGGTCACCTGGTCACAGTCTTCCACACTATGGTGAGATGTACATTATCATATGCAATTGTTATGTACACTGGTGCCATGTTTTGTGTTCTTTTTGGTGAACATTTCCACTTTTTTGGTGGTTCATGAGAGGCCATCCTAGCTTTGACTTCTTGGCTTGCATGAATTTTCCATTCAGCACAGTAGTTTCACACACACAAAGCTGTGTGGACTGTTCCTATGGATGCAAAATGTTGTCAGATCTGGACCAAGGTGTACACTAAATCAAGGGAGACTTTCAGGATAGAATGTTTGGCCTGCATAATGACTATAAATAGAGACTTTGGTTGATTCCTTTATTAATGTGTTGGAAACCATCAGCCTTAGTTCTGTGCAGAACTGCAGATATTTTGTGTTTGTAGCTGATCTTGAAGCATTGAAAGTCATGTCTGCATGAAGGCCTTTGTGTCCATGTGCTCTAAACATGTGGTGTGTACCTTCCATTTTTGCAGGGTTATTAAACCATAGGCTGGGAAGAGCACCGCAATATACATCTCAAAATAGAACTCAGTTAAAATGTGGCAGCTCCTTTATCTACCTTTTCAGATAATCTTGCCGCAGTGGTCATATTTCGAATGTGTTAACTTTTGTCCCTCTTCCCATCAGTCGACTTAAAAAAATCCTTGCTGGTCACAGTCACAACATCAGAACAGCACATTCCTAGCTGTTGCTGGATCACCCTGAATTAACCTCTGTGAATAAGCATGCCCCCATCTCACAGTGCGATGATCAACCTGACTGGCATGAAATCAGCAACTGGATGTAAGCGGGATGGTTTTAAACAGGCTTGTAAATTAAGGCGAAGAGGTGCTCTTTGGGATAACTGAAAGATAACTGAACAGGCTGAAAGTGCCACAGCAGCTACTCAATGGATTGTTTAAATGGATTCAAAGAGTCCAGTGACTGATTAAAAAACACCTAGCTGATCCTGAGTGTTGGTCTTGTCTTCACCTCAGGAGTGGACATCAGGCAGCAGCAGTGCCTAGGATTCTTGGGGAGGAACCCCAAAAGGCTCTGCAGCTTGTATTGGGGAGCCTGGCCAGGTTAGGCCTGCATGCTGGGGGTCCTGCACTCCTGATTTACAACATCCATAAGAAGATGGGGGAAGAATGGCATTTTCTGGATGTCAGTCTTTTTTGCAATTTTTATCCCTGAATACTGCCATTAATTTCTCTGAGTGCAAATTCTGTTCAGCTTAAATTGTATAAGCAAGCCATTGCCATGAAACAAACAAAGCCAAATGTTCTGCAGAATCCTAAATTTTGTTTTACAAAATACATTAACTTAATCACTTTCTCTTTCATTGTCCTTGTTGTCCCACGCATGCCTGTCTGTACTTCTGACTCCTCTCTCTCTATCTCTTTCTCTGAAATCAAATGCCCTCTGTTTGGGAAAAGCTTACAATCTGAGTCTTACATAATTATTCAATTAAGAATTAATAAGGCAACTTCTATCTTAATTAAACATTAAATTGCTCCAAAAAGTCTTATTCACGTTAATAGAGATGCCGTGATGAATTGTCTCTATGGAATTCAGGCAAACTGTTGCCAACAAAGGTGAGGGGATCTAACATAAAGGATCATTATTCAACTGCTAAAAACTATTCAATATATTGGAATGTTCATGATCAAGGTTGGTCTAGAAAGCACTGGATTCGTTTGTTCCACACATTTTCAGATTAAAGCCACTTTAGTTTAGCTAACCTGAAGACCAATGACACCAGCATTAAATGTGTAAAACCATGAACTAAACCTGAGGTGGCCAACCTTTTGGACATGTGTACCAAAAGGTTCAGTTAGAGAGTGTGTCATTCTAATGCGAAGGACATGACATAAAACAACTCCAACCCCCTGTGCCTTTGCATAGCTTTACCTCAAGTGAGCTAGGTGAGCAGACAGGTCTGCAAAGACAGGCTTGCAGGCTTTTCTATTCACAAACACACACTCCTTGTGACACATGTTACATGTCTGACACCTGCAATGTGCTGGGTGCCAATATAAATATGAAGGGTAAGAAGAATAATGACTGCATAAAACATACAACTTCACATTTTCGGGGTGACTTAACATTTAGCCATCTGAATCATTTATCTGCTCTAATTGCCCTGTTGACTAGCGTATCATATGAAGGAATGTGTCTAAATTGTACACTCTGTCACAACAACAACAATGACAAGGAGCCTCAATTCTGGCTGCATATTGGGGAGTCTGAGAAGCTTAGACATGTGAGAGATGTCAGTGTGGCTGGCGTAGTGGTGAGAGTGTTGGACTGGGACTCGGGAGATCCGGGTTCTAGTCCCCGCTCGGCCATGAAACTCACTGGGTGACTTTGGGCCAGTCACTGACTCTCAGCCTAACCTACCTCACAGGGTTGTTGTGAGGATAAAATGGAGAGGAGGAGGATTCTGTAAGCTGCCTTGGGTTCCTTGCAGGAAAAAGGCGGGGTATGAATATAATAAAGAAATAATAAAAATAAATGTTAATATCTGGTAAGATCAAGGATATGACATATGCCCTGATAGATGGATTACTCCAGGAATTGGTTGGAAGAGTGTGGCTCTGTTGATTCTCCTGATCCACAAATACAGTATATGGGAAATGGATATAGGGGTTTTTAGTTGACCACAAGTTGAACATGAGTCAGCAGCACAATGTGGCAGCTAAACAGGGTAATTGACTTCTGAAAGTGGCATCTATATGCCATCTCATCTGTTCAAATGTTGAAAGTGTCATTAGGTCCTCAATCTATTGCATTATAGGACAGTGATGGCAAACCTTTTTGAGCCCGAGTGCCCAAACTGCAACACAAAACCAACTTATTTGTTTCAAAGTGCCAACACTGCAATTAAACCTGAATACTGGGGTTTTAGTTTAGTAAAAACAACTCATACAGTTGTCTGAACTAATTAACATCTTTTGTCTTAAAAGAAAAACACAATAACAGGGCTTTTTCAATGATACAAACAGTTTTTTATTGAAAAAAACATCAACTCAATTTTTTTAAATAGTACTACATTGTACACACAGCCTGAAGGTAATTTAGATACGTTTGGGGGAAAGAGGGGGGGGATTGTGAAGAAGCCAGGGAGAATGTGTGGAAAGGAGGAGGAGGTGCTGGCTAGGAGGGAATGAGGCGGCTGGGGGGCAAGAATGAGGCGGCTGCATGGCAGGGATGTACTACGAGCCTTACCTGGGCTCCTCCGATAGTTCCTGATAGTTCCTGCGGCGGCAGCCCGATCCCGGCGTGGAGAACGCTCCGTGCTGCTCAAGCTGCTGCCACTGCCGTCCGTCACTCTTCTGAGCGGTGCGGAGCATTCTCCGCACCGCTCAAGCTGCTGCTGCCGCCGCCACCCATCACTCTTCTGAGCGGCGCGGAGCTCAAGCTGCTGCTGCTGCCGCCACCGCCTGTCACTCTTCTGAGTGGCGTGGAGCATTCTCCGCGCCGCTCAAGCTGCTGCTGCTGCTGCTGCCCGTCGCTCTTCTGAGTGGCGCGGAGCATTCTCCGCGCCGCTGAAGCCGCCGTTGCAGCCCGTCGCGTCATGTCCTGTGCGCTGGATCCCCGCGCTCTGTTTTTGGCGGGGGGGAACCAGGGCAACAAGGCTTAAACAGCCCTGTTGCCCTGGTTCCCCCCCCCCGCCGCCAAAAACAGAGCGCGGGGATCCAGCACGCAGGACATGACGCGGTGGGCGGCGGATCCGGCGTGCAGGACATGATGCAACGGGTGGTGGCAGGTCCAGCATGGCCGGCAGGGCTGGCACGGAGGCAGCAGGTAGGCCCCGCCCACCGCATCACGGCCTGAGCCCTGGCGTGCAGCATGACGCTGCCTCACGCCACCGCTAGTGACCTATGGCTGGTGGTGACCTATGGCTCGCGTGTCAGCAGAGTGGTCCACACGTGCCACCTGTGGCACGCGTGCCATAGGTTCGCCATCACTGTTATAGGAGGTGAGCATTTATCCTTCCAGTGCTATAATATTAGTATTTTAGCTGTCAAAAGGGTGCAGATAATACATTGACCATGCATTAACTTCCAGGAAGTAGGTAGATAATTTAAAAGAATTTGTGCATCCGTAAATATTAAAAACTGTTCTAATACAAAGTTTATCTGTATTATAACCTCCTCCCAAAAAGAGGCAACTACTGGACATTGCCAAAACAGATGATTAAATGAAGCAGCATTAGCGGTATTACACCTCCAGCAGTTAGCCGACTTAGACAGATCCTTACTAAAGAGACATTGTGGCATCTAATAGACACAAAACAAAAGTTTTTGCTGAATAAGACATAACCTGAGATCCATAAGCTTCAGATATAGACGCTAAAGCAACAATCCATTGATTAGACAGAACAGGACAGTCTAATTCCCTATTCCATTCCTGCATTGGATACTATGTATCATATTTATTCACCGATAATAAATATTTATAAATATGGATCACGGGTCAATATGACTGATCAGCCTTAATAAGTATTTCAAATAGCAGAAGAGACTGTGAAGCTGTAAAAGCAGCTGGGCCAAACCTAGATTCTAACAAATGTTGCAATTGCAAGTATTGCAATTTGGTCATAGCAGGCAACTCGTATTTGGCACGCAAAGCCGAAAATGACAAAAACTCATCATCAACTCCCACTAATTGATCCAAGGTAAAAATGAACTTTCCTGTCCAAGTCTGCCACACACAAAAAATTCTTGAGGCACTTTTGTTCAGCATGAAAAGCTTTGAAGCCAACACAATGGCAACATTGTTAGCCACTAGGTAGGATCCAAAAACTTTGCTTCAGTGTGCCAGAGGTCTTGAGCATGGCCACTAGGACTGTTTATATGTCATATTACACTTTTCTATTAAAGTCACCTGATTACAAAAAAAAAAATTGAAGCTGGAAAAAAACACAAGTTTCCTGTCTCCTTGGGCATTCTGAAGTGCTAGTTGTGCAGTTGTTTACCCTGGACACAGTACTGAATGTAAATACCTGTGGCATTTTTGCATTCTGTATCACATCTGAAATCATAATTAGCTAGAATGCACACCATCTATTCTTTCCCATAGTAATAACATTCAGGAGAATGGCTGATAGTTGCTTTTTAGTATCATGGGTGAACACATTCAATGGCACAACATTGTCAGCTGACCGTACATGCCTCAAAGTCAACTCATTTCTGGGTGGAAAAAACGAAGTGAGAGAGGTTCTATTTTCCATCATCCTTGGCCAACAGAACATGGAATAAAGACGGTTTAAAGGGAAACAGGCCAGCAACCATTTGTGGTTGAATATTTTGAATCTACGTTAACATTGTACTATCCTACATTCATTTCAAGGACTGGTAACTGAACCTGACAGATGATGTTAAACGTTAAAAGCCTCTAAAACCTCAACACAAACCAACTGGGAACCAATGTCATTTCCTATTTAAGCAATGTACATTAGTCAGCACCATCAATATTTTACATTGTGGCTAAAACAATTTAAAGAATAATCCCCCCCCCCCCCCATAGCTTGAAATTTTCCACCTGGAAAAAGTTTGCTTCTTCTCTTTGCTTCACACATCACCCAGTAGCGTAATAAATTCTTGTTGGTATTGTAAAGAATGTAGGAGTTAATATCTATTGGCAAATTTGTCCCTTAAACCTAACGATGATGCTTAAAATTATGCCCAGGAATAAATCATTCCGCTTTTCATTCTCACTAGAGACTATGCTTTATACACACATTTTGTAACATAAATCTTTTATCACATTGACATCAATAGAGAAGCTGCGTACTGCTGCAGCCTCCACTGAATATATAAGTAGAAACGTTGAGGAGATAATGAAATGACTTTATGTGTTCCAACCAGCAGCTTACCTCACCTGCATTTATAAAAGTGTATTTAGCTGACATAATCCCAAAGAAAAAAACACACTGTCTTATTCCCTGTCTTATTTTAAATTTCACAATATAAATATATTAAAATTAATTCATTTGTTTGATTAGTACACTAAAGCTCTATGAGTTGATAATTCAGGCTGTGTTTTGAACAGCCTGTGATGATGGACTATTAGAACATAGAAAGTTGCCTTATTTATTACACCACTGGTCTGTATAGTTCATGTTGAAGTATTGTCTACTCTGAATGGTAGCAGCTCTGCAGGGTTTCAGACAGGAATCTTTTCCAGTTCTACCTGGAGGTGCATTCTAAGGAAGGCATTTTCCGTTCATTTTTGATCCAAAGTTACCCAGTTCACACCAAAAATGGACCGAGATGTAATCTGTGGTCAAAGTCTGTACTCTTCTAAGCGTGAAATGCAATTTGCTGAACAAAAAAGTGTGCTCAAAAATGCATGTGAAAAAAAGCAAGTAGGCTCTAATCAATGGGAAGAAAACGGATACCTTTAAAAATGCACAAACTTGCTGCATACATGGATTAATTTTCTGCAAGAACAAAAATAAACTCTCGCAATCTCATATGGACATGAGTTGGAATGAGCTTGGAGGGGGAATTTGGAGAACCTCGATAAGCTTGAGTGTTGCTGATTCACAACTCCCTAGCCAGGGATTTAATTGGGGACCTTTTGCATGCAAAGCATGTACTCTACTACTGAGCTACAGCCTTGTTTTCAGCTGAAGGGTATTCTGCATAAAAACCTTTACAGCTCTCTGTTACACTCAGTTGTTTGTTTGTTTACTATATTTATATGCCACACGTTCAGGCACTGGAGTTTCCAGGACAGCAAGCAATACAAAATGGAAGATAACAACAGAATCTTTTTTAAAAATACAATAAAAGTACAATAAGAAGACACAATAGCAAGAAAAAAATTAATAAATCTTAGCAGCAGCCATAGACTCCATCTCACTGCTTGAATAGCAGAAGTCCAAAGATAATAAATCCACTAAAACACTGAAATGTGGGGACTATAAAAGCATTTTCACCTCGCCAGGTAATCTTCTCTTTGAAGGATATTCCATAGGTGGGGAGACACCACTGATAGGGCTTTCTTTCCTGAAGCCATTTGCCATTTGTCAGAAGTGGAAAGCACATGGAAGAGAGCCTTTGGGGACAATCCCAATGACATGGAGGGCTGGTATGGCAGAAGACAGCCGAAAAATATATATGTCCCAAGCTGTGTAGGGCTTAAAGGTGAAAACCAGCACTGCTACTGAATGTAAAACAGCACTTTGACCTAGGAATAAATTGGGAACCAATTTAGATGTTTCAAAAAGGGCAATATATGCTCTTCTCACTTGGCTCACATTAGCAGTCTGGCCACAGCAGACTGGATCAACTGCCATTTCCAAACTGTCTACAAAGGCAGGCCCACAGGTTGAAATAATCCAGTCTAGAAGTTACCAGGGCATGGATGGCCATGGCCATGCTATACCTGCCCACCACTTAGACATGATCGCAGCCATGATCAGCTCTGCTAAAATGCTGCTCTATGCACTTCATGTCATGTTTAAAAGGCTTTCAACACATATGCATGCAGACTGCCAACGTATCACTGCGGCTGCCATCTGGATAACAGAACCCTGATATGCAACACCGTGCATGAATCAAGAACTCTTTAAACGTAATGTCAGCCACCTACAAAGCTGTTTTATGGCTAAATGGATTTCAGCAGTGCACCTAAATTAACCCTTGCTACACCCAAGACCAATGTCCCATGCAGTGCTTTACACACATATTCACAGTTTTCTCCATTTCCCTGGCTAAAGTGTATATTGATTCCAAGTAGCATCTGAAGTGTTTCTTAGTCCAGCTCTGTTCTCAGAACCATAATTTGTCCTCAGAACACCCCCCCCCCCATTTCATTCTTGATTTTAAAGTACGTATGTCTTCTTTTCTTTTTGCAACACTTTACTTTTTCTGTTTATCTATGGATCTTACACAATTTGTTTTCATAGAAATCATAGAATAGTAGAGTTGGAAGGGGCCTATAAGGCCATTGAGTCCAACCCCCTGCTCAGTTGCAGGAGAACAGATGTGGGCAGCGGCAGCCCAGGCAGTCACCCATCCAAGCACTGACCCAGCTCATACCTGCTTATTCTTGTTTGTTGGTGAGGATATCACTTTTATTTTGTTTAACATTTCCTCTGCTTCTGTGATTTCTACACACACACACACACACACACACACACACCTCTTTTCAACTGCAGGGTCCGTACTGTTTTCCACATGGCAAAAGAGGACAAGGGCAGGCAAAGATTTGTATTTGATGCTACAAGGTATAAATCAATAAAATTAATCAAATCTGAATAGACCTATTCACTTTGACTCTTTTAAATCTTTCTTGATCTTCCCCTCCTCAGATGTTTTGGAGCAGGAATTCTTTTTGCATGTTACATTCAGAGACTTTGATTTGACTTTCTTTTGTAAGTGTAGGAAAGCCTCATGGTTTTCTCTTCACAACTTGCAAATACTGTATAATCAGGAACTACTCTACATGCATAGTAGTTGTTGGGGTCAGGGCTGGTCACTCTTGAAAAGAGGGCTTTGGTATCCTTTAAAGCAAAAACCTCTCTGCAGGTGTTACCATGGCTTCTCAAAGGCACTAGCACAGACTCTTTGTTCCTTCACCAGATCTGTGCCTTATTCCAGGACTGGATCTGTCTGACCCCACTGGATAATACTTCCAAATCAACCTCAATTGCTTGCTTGTGAAATAAGCTTTGCTGATGCTTTGTCTTGAAGCCTGCATCCAATCCCTGCCATGCTTCACCCACAAGCACCAGCTCTGGCCCATCCTCCTGTTGTGCCTAGATCTTGCTCCTCATTCCTTCCCAGTTGACTAGGGTTTATTCTTTGGCTACAGACTCTTGCTTGTCCCAGCCATTGTCTGTTTTCTGATTGTATTCTACAACTGCTTATCTCTCCTCATCTTTGACTTCACCTCTAGCATCTAGGATAGATTTCTCATCTGGTAGTCTCCAAATATCCCCACGTAGTACTGAGCTGGCACTGGATTACTTACACTGACCATTTCACCAAATGGAAAAAAAGACAACCCCCACCCCACCCCCGATGTTTGCAGTTCCTGGCTTCATAGCTTCTGGCATGATTTCCAGCAATGACACATCATGTAGTAATGCAGCACAACATAACACAATTGGTTGTTGTGAACGCAGCTGTAGAATCACAAGCTATGGCAGGTGGTTCATAGATTCATAGATCAGAGAGTTGGAAGGGGCCTACAAGGCCATCGAGTCCAACCCCCTGCTCAATGCAGGAAACTAGAGGAGGGGTCTCCCATCCTCTGGCAGTGGGCTATGACTGGGGCTGGTTACAGGGAGCAAGTGATTCCTTTGTTACAGCAGCTTCACTGGCTGCTGGTCTGTTTCGAGCCAGAATTCAAAGTGCAGGTTATGACCTATAAAGCACTATAGAGCTTGGAATCAGGCTACTTGAAATACCATCTTCTCCCATATGAACCTGCCCAGTTCTTAAGATCTTCTGGAGAGGCCTTTCTTTTGAGACTTCTGCCTTCAGAAATGCATTTGGTAATGACCCAAGAGAGGGCCTTTTTGGTGGCTGCTCCCAGGCTGTGGAACTCCTTCCCAAGGCTTTCTCCCTTCTTCTGCCAGAAGGCAAAGACTGCTTTATTCAAGAAGGACTTTTGGCCTGTAAGTGGTTCTGTTGGGTTGGGTGCTGCTTTTAATTATTTCTTCTGTAATTGTTATGTTTTCATTGCATTTTAATGTATTGTTTTATTGTTTTATTATTTAGTTGTGCCTGTAAGCTACCTGGGGGTGGGTGGGTAACAAATCAAATAAATAAATAATGTAGAGGTCTCTACAAGTTCGTACATAAGTGATGGCATCTTCTATAGTGACGGGGTGAGTAGGTGAGAATGGTATCCCCTGGGGGCAGTATTTGGGTTTGGAAGGATAAGGTAGGGAGGAACCCATAGATGGCAGGATTTGAGGTTGGAATGGACTTGGAAGGACAAGTGAGATCTGCTGGAATGACAGCTTTGGGGGTGGAAGAGGCTGGGAGGAATAAGGTGGAGTTACTTAGGTGTCAGCGGAGGTATGGTTCTTGCAACATCTCAGTGGAAGCACTTGCAGAACATATAATGCCTCTCCACAGCTGGGTGATAATGGAGATCTGAAGGGAAAAGGTTCTTAGATGTTCCATATCACTGCCAAGAAGCTATAATTTTATTGAGCCAGGAGAAATTAAAATTACATATCTAACATTCTTGGCAGTGATGGAGGGCTCCTGAGTATGTTTGCAAGTCTTCTGTTTTGCTGCTGGGGTCACAGTAGGAGGCCCCCCACGCTGGTTTCCCTCCTTACCACCACCTTTGCAGGTATGAATGGGGAGGAGGGAAAGTGGCAACATATTGCGAAGGATCCAGTTAGCTGTCCCAACTATCCAACTGCTGCTGCAAAAAAAGCCCCCCTGTTCAATGGGATCTACTAGTCTGTTTCATAAGATCTAAATCATGAACATTAAACATATTATATTATAAGTGTTCTAGTGCATATATTTAATGCTGTTCTCCTATTGTTTCTTGATCTCTGTGACTGGCATCTAGCACAATACCCATGGCTGGGAAATTTACTGCTACACAAGTCAAGGGATGCTTGAGAAGTTGTTTAAAATCCCAATGAAGCTAGCGGCCAATTTCAGAAGTGCCAGATTGCATGCACTGGTCATCCCTGGGCTGTTTCTCATGGTGAAAAAAGGTTTTCAGGAAACTAAATGGAATAAATGCAATTCACAAGCTCAAGTGGAACCTAATCCCTAGGAGAGCTTGTGTTAAAGGAAATTATCAAATTACAGATTTCCTGTCTGTCAGTGATTTTTTTCTTTTTCCAAGTTTCTTTCCTTTTTCAATCATATTTCTACATTAGCTTTCATTATCACTAATCCTTTTCAAAGAATAATACATCCCCAAATTCTTAAATCACAAATGATAGTTAACTCCTTCCCTCTAGGCATCCAGTTGGGCATTTTCAAAAGCTATGTTTGCCTTCTGAATGTATGCGTATTTTAGTGCCAGAGTGAAGATATAAAGATACTTTGGGAAAATATTTTAGCTGCATATTTTTGATCTGTATTTTTAATATATTGTCTTTTTAAAGATTTGTAAACAGTTCTGGTTGACTTGAAGCCTACAAAACATAGAGGGAGAAAAATGGAATCAATCGATATTTGCATTAAAAGTCTATAGAAGTTGCCTGTCTCTGCTTAATTGCTCTGATGTCACAGAAGGCTAGATGCTAAGAGGAAAGAGGGAGTATTTAGAGTTTGATACTGGAAGTATATGTTTCCTTTAATGCATGGCTGCTGCTGAAACCAACATCCCTGTATTTCCTTCTTCTCCTCCTCCTCCTCCTCCTCCTCCTCTCTCCCATACTCTTTAGTAAATGATCACATAGGACATAATGTTGTTATCAAAGTGAGTATCTCGACTTCTGCCCATTTCATTGGCTGATGCTTGCAGTGGTGGGGAAACTCACAACATGGCAATACATTTTGTCCTACTGAACATTATTGGGGAAGCAGATGTTGGCCTACAGCTTTTGCTAATAGTCATATGTTAGCTGTCATGTCTAGTTTCTGGCCTGAATTACAAGTTCCATGAGTTATAAGTTCCATATGACAACCTAAATCACATGAATACAGGCCTGTGGCTTACGCTGGCTCAGCTTGTCTGAGCGTGGAAAGCTAAGCAGGGTCAGGCCTGGTTATTACTTGGATGGGAGACCCCTCCTCTAGTTTCCTGCATTGAGCAGGGGATTGGACTCGATGGCCTAGTAGGCCCCTTCCAACTCTATGATCTATGAAATCTATGAATATTGCGTACTGACATGATGGGCTTTCAAATGACAATATATGAATGCCAGCTTGGTTTAGCAGCTTTTGTTGGAAAGAGACTGACAGCTGACTCTCCTGATTTTGGTTATTGATGATGATTCAAGAAAATGTCAGTGCTTGAGTAATAAGAGTATGGCATTTTTGTTATGGGTCATTTTCTCCTTTTTTCTCCTTGCAGAGAGCCAGTGTGGTGTAGTGGTGAGAGGGTTGGACTGGGACTCAGGAGATCCGGGTTCTAGTCCACGCTCAGCCATGAAACTCACTGGGTGACTTTGGGCCAGTCACTGACTCTCAGCCTAACCTACCTCACAGGGTTGTTGTGAGAATAAAATGGAGAGGAGGAGGAGGAGGATTATGTAAGCCGCCTTGGGTTCCTTGCAGGAAAAAAGGCGGGGTATAAATATAATAAATAAATAATAAATTTCATGATTAAATGTGCTCAGCAAGGAAAGTGAGCCAAATCTTCTTTAAAAAGAATATATATATATATATATATATATATATATATTGCTGATGCTCTCTCAACTGTTTAAAAGTCTGTTTTGCACCGTGTGCAGGTGTCACTGGAGCCCTTGTTCAGCAGTAAAAGCACTATTCTTCCATTCTCTGTGCACATTGATTGATATCAGCAGAATTTGCAAACATCTGGAGAGAAGAATAGGCAAAACATATCACTCACAGCTATTGAGGCTCTCTAGGGGAAACATGCTAACATGAGTTGAAGTGGCTGCCACAGTAAATAGCCAGCTTCTAAGATCTTCACAAATGGGCATAATAAAGAAGTGTACTATATAAGGTCACAGTAAAAGCAAGGCAATTACAATCTTCCTATATTTATTGGATTGTACCTTTGCTGAAAGATTTGGGTATGCTTTACCACCAGGATAAGCAGAAGCACAATAATGTTACGTTAGTGCCTGCTGTGTGTTTAGAACAATTTGATTACCAATACTGTGCCCATAATTCTGGGATCTGATGCCCAAGATAAAGAGTGAGAATTGTCGTGTAAAAACTTGACCTCTGTTAAAACAAAGTGAGAAATTAAGATGCATTTGCTTTCCACAGTTACTTAGATGGGAAAACCTGTGATAAGTCAAAAAAAAAATTGCTTTCTTAACAAACCTGTGGAGTTGAAGTAGAACTACTAATTTTAAGAAGGACTAATATCACATACTGCAGCATTTAAGAGCCAACCAGAGGACCTCCAATGGAAGGAGCCATAGTTCAGTAAGTTGGTCTTGGTTCAGTCCTTAGCATCTCCAATTAAAAGGAACCCACATGGCAGGCTGGGAAAGACTCTTGTCTGAAACCTTGGATTATAACCTGACATGATATATATGGCAGTTCTATATATTATTTATTTATTTATTTATTTGATTGATACCCTGCCTTTCTACCCCAAAAAATGGCACTCAAGGTGGCTTATAGGCACAATACAATTGATTAAAACAATAAAATATTATGGTAAAATACAATGAAAATATAACAATTACAGAAAAAAATAAAATAAAAACAGCACCCAACCTAACAGACCCACTTACAGGTCAAAGGCCTTCTTGAATAAAGTGGTCTTTGCCTGCCAGTAGAAGGACAGCAGAGAGGGAGCAAACCTGGCCTCCCCCAGCAGGGAATTCCACAGCATGTTGCCCTGAGTGGGAGTTCCACATATGTGTAGCTTCTTATTAGAACTGAGCATCATTTTCTGCTGTGGAACTCCTGACTAGAGCTGGGTAAGGAATTCGTTATGTCAGGGTTTTTTTTAATGTTGGAATATTAAGTTTGCTCATACTCCAGACTGATTCAAAGACTATTGCTATAATATATAAGAATATATTCTCCATATCCAGAGACCATATATCTCTGATTGCCAGATGCCCAGGAAGGAAGCACATGTGAGCAACCCATGGCCTGTGGGCTACAGATGACCCTCAGAGGCGTTCTGTGCAACTCATCTGGGTACCTAAGGTGTGCCACTCTATTTCCTGAACTCCTTCCCAAGTCAACAAGCTTAAGCCCACCACTCGGCTGTTTCCCAGGCTGTGTGGAGTGCAATTACGATAGTCAAGGTAGTGCAAAGGGATCAGTCTTCCATTGCACCACCCTCCCCAATGGAATCATGCTCTGAGCCCACCAAACTGTTTGGGGGGACCATATGGGTCCTATGTTCGGCTTGCGAGAACACGAGTCGAGCCAGGGAAAAGGTAGGGCGAGCGGAGCTCGGGGGGGTGTCGAGCCCAGCGAGTTCCCTGGACTTCCACCCCCCAATCGAGCTCCACGCACATCCCTAAAAAACCCACACTTCTTCCCCTTCACAGATTTTGATTGTGCAATAAATGTGGCCCGAATTTTTACCACAATTATTGTCTCAACTCGTTATTTCCACCCTTTACACACGCAAATCATTTTTGCATATGTAAGGCCTGTGCCATCTTTTACATCAAGTTTATACCAACACATCTAATGGAAGGAAAATATACTATATTAGGTACAGTGAGTTCCTAAATTCTTTACCTCTTCTGCTGTTGCATATGAAAAATGCTTATGACAGTACATAACTAAAGAGAGTAGAGTAAATGCACACAGGGGGAGCAGGATTGCAATGGCAGGCTATGCCCCACCTCCATGCTTCCATAAGCTCTTCTGTGTAGTCCCTGTCTACACATGATCACTAGGAAGGGCTAGGATGTTGTTGTTGTTGTTGTTGTTGTTGTTATTATCATCATCATCATCATCAATCAAACAATATTTTGTTTTTTGCCAAAGTAAATGCAAAATTTAAAAATATATATCACCGTTTCACCTTATAATCTCTTGTCGCTGTCTATAACAATTCCTGGGAGTTGGTATCCACAAATATTCCTACATTTTATGGCATACCTAGACCTATTTCATAAAACTTCATAACCACAGTGCCCCAATTAATGTATCATAACAGAATAAGAAAATAAAACTTGCCAAAAGGTTCTGTCTTTACTAAATATACTATGACATGTTTCACCAATTTCTCCAAAATGTATCAGCCCACACAATTAGGATTAAGTTTCATATGTAATTAATTATTGCAGCTGAAATGGTATTGCTGTTGCTCTTTATCTCTGGGCATGATTCCAACACTTCCACAGTAATTCATTTCAGACTAATATACAAAATCTCTTTAAACAGGAATGGTCTTGCCCAGTCTAATATCAAAGTCAGCAAGCTTAGTGCTAGTTTTTTTTCTTCTCTTGAAATACCTTGTCAAGCATTACTGACAAGAATAGCAGCATATACTTTTTCACTCCAAAGTTAGTACACACAAAAGGTTTTTAAAATGCTAGACATTGTTTTCACTCAAGATCTCTGTTCTCCAATAAATGAAATATACTTCAATATATATGACTTTTGCACAGAGTAAGCAGTCTTCCTGCAAGGAGTATTGGCAATGACACAGAATATAAATATCTTTGGAATAATCTTACAAAAAGATGATACTCCCCTCTGCATGCAACACTGCCCCTCATTAAAAAAAAATACCAACAACAACAAAAACAGAGGACTAAGCTTTTAATTATCTTAAATCCAAGGATTTTAATTTAATTGGCTTGTGGTTTGGGGTTATTGTCTATGGTGTAGCTGGAATCTGGAATAAAGGTACCCAGAATGTGGTGGAATGGTACCATGTTGAATCCATGTGTTGTGTAGCAATAGTAAAAGCACAACTCACACAATTGACCTCTGCTAAAGCTTTACTCATAGGGTTGCATCCAATGTTAGTCTAATTTAAATCCCATTCATTTCAATGGGTATGCAACATTACTTCCTTGAAATTTGTTAGATATTAAAACTGAGGAAGAACCTATAAATTAGTGTAACATCCCCTTCTTCCAAGACCCGTCAACACTCAAAGGAGGACTCCAATTCAAATGGGTCACAAGTTGCCCCACTTTAGGGGGGAGTCCTTGGCACCTCCTTCTGTACCTGCCCAACCTGAGGATGTAGCTCTGCCATCAATGTCTGACTCCAAAGATGACTCCCTTGCAGTATCTCCTGTTCCTCAGCCATGCAGGAGCATGAGAATGTAGAAACAGGCCCTTTAAGAATTACAATAAGCATCCAGCAGGGGTGGAGCCACCAAGCTCTGCCAGCCTTTTTAAGGCCTTGGTTGACTGCGGTCCTTTGTTGAGACAACATTTTCTTCCAGAATAGCTACAGTATTTTTCCATGTATAAGACTATACTTTTTCCTAAAATTGTTAGACTAAAAATTGAGGGTCGTCTTATACACGGAAGTAAGCCAAGGAGAGAACCATGCAGTTGCGAAACTGCCCAGTGGGGGGCGTCTTATACATGGGGGCGTCTTATAGACGGAAAAATACGGTAATCAAACACACTGTGAGCTATCTACAGTTCTTTAGGGATGTGTGAGGATTTCATTCAGGAGGGATGAAATCCTCCTGTGTTGTGGGGGGGGGATGTGGCGTAACCCCACAATTCAGTTCCCTGGTGTATGTCTGCATTAGTATGTTTAGTGTGTCTAGAATGCTGAACCGAGTGGGTGTGGTTTGTGATGCCTTGGAAAGGGTGGGGGGAGGAGTATATAAGGAGTGTTTGAGTGATGTCAGAGTTAGTTGAAGGAGTTAAGAAGTAAAGTGTTGGTTGTAGTGTGTTGGGAGTCGAGTGTGTTATGGGAGTTAGGCTAGTTGGGTTATTTGTGTCATGTCATGAGTTTTAAGAGGAATCAGTGATTGTATGAGGAGTGAAAGTATTTAGAATTGTAGGGACTTAGGTTAATTATAAAGTGTTTGGGGTAGGCAGGTTTTAAGTTATTTTCTGGAACTAAGATTTTGAGAATTAAAATAAACTTATTTTTATTTTGTTTGCTACCCAAATCCTATGTGTCAACTTGGCGTTATTAACCTGAATTACTTTCAAATCTACACACACACCTTTGTACCCTCAGTATCATAAATTTAAAAATAGATCCTTAATAACCAGAATTAATCTTTTCCCTCATTAGTAGGGGAAAGGTTTCAATTGACCCTCCACTCAGGTTTTTAAGTGTTGATGCTTAGCATGAGAAGGGTTTATGTGCCTGGTCCTAAAGTGTAAGGGGCCATGTCGTCACAGTGGAAATCCAGCAGACTTGCTGGGCTTGACCCCCGAACTCTGTCCCACTTACTTCTTCCCCGGCTTGACTCGCGTTCTCCCGAGTCGAGGCGGAAAGTGACTTCCGGGTTCCAGGTGGGCCACTATTTTCATAGAACAGGGCTCTCTAACCTTGGGTCCCCAGATGTTGCTGGCCTACAGCACCCAGCATACCCAGCCAGCATGGCTAATGGCAAGGGATTCTGGGAGCTGTAGTCCAGCAACATCTGGGGACCCAAGGTTGGAGAGCCCTGATATAGAAAATGCCTTAAGATGCACGTAAAGCAGCTGCATTTTGCATAACTTGCTCAGATTGTGGCCACTTTTGACGTATCTTAAGGCATTTTCTTTATAAACAGCCAGGAACCCAGAGAAGTGCAACAAGCAGCACGGGCCCACTTTTGTCCCAGCTTGGCAGGAGCAGCAGTGGCATCCACTGAGCTGAAGGCGGGTTGGATCTCAGCAGATTGCCCACCCCTTGATCTGATAGCTGCTTGCCTGAACCTTCCAAAGCTAAGACGATAGTGAATTGACGTGTCATGACGAGGGATGCTGGAGAAATCTGCAATGGATTCAAATGAGTTCGGATTTTTATGAATCTGACCTGTGGATTCCACAGCAGAGTTGGACTGGCTTTTTCCGAGTCACACGGATTCTGCAGACTTGTGGAGCAGGTTTTTTTAGTTTGGGGGGGGTTTTGCACAAATGCACATTTGTGCAAGTATGCACTTTTACTAATGTGTACATGCAAATAGGAATGAGATTCCCATACATTCCTTTAAAAAATCCCTTTCTATCAGTGAGCGGACAATGGAACGAAAGACGTCCGACAATCTGTGGAACACGGATGGAATGGATTTAACGAAATATGCACATTCCTATGGCCTCTCCTGACTTACTGTGCCCTGGCTGACCTTACCTTGATGTACTTGGCTGGATCTGACTGAGAATTTTTTTTTAAGTTCACATGAAAATTCATAAGCATTTGTGTGCACATTTCTCCTAATACATGCATCTTTGCCCAATATGCATAATTTTTGCAAGCAGTTTTTCCTAAAATTTTAATGTTATTTTTCCTATTATATTTTTGTAGGCATTTTTTTTACTAGAGAACTGCACTGCAAAATTTGGAGAAGTTCAAATTTGAAAGGATAACTGAGTTTTGGGTTGTATAGTGGTTCAAACATGTAAAATTAGGTAGATTTGCATTGAAATGCATACTGAACAAATTCCTCCCCCCCCATCCCTAAGAATGTTGCTCCCTTACATCTGGTTTTATATGTCGAGGATACATGGAGCCGTGTACCCCCACTTACAGTCTGAAGTTTACCTTCTCACCTCCTGTTTTTTTTAGAAGTAGCCTAAGCTAAGTTGACTTATATGGTAAATATACTAAAATGTTTATTGAGAGACCTTCCAGTATTATGCCCTAGCAGAGTTTATGTAATTTCATGAACTCTAACATCTGACACAAAACATAGTTCAGCCATCCTATACTCTTATGTTCAAGGGCACCATGTTTTACGACTGGGATATTTCTTGCACTTCTTCACATACCATTTCATCAAGGAAACACATGTGTTCACACATGATCAGTACCTCTAAACTACATATTTTGCCACTCTGACATCAATAGCTGTTAAAATCCTACCTTTACCTCTAAAGAAAAATCAAATGAAAAAAATATATGTAGAGTTCCAGTCACCTTTGACATTTTTCAACAGACATCTACTTTCCATTTTATATTAAATTAGGCTAATGCAAAAAAGATGTAGATGTGGTTACTTTTCCTACCATAGGAGTGGATTTTTTATTTTTATTTTTATTTTTTTAAAAACCATACATTACTATGACAGTCTTCTCTCACGGGAAGCATTTCATTTGCTTTATCATGCAGATATTAAAATGTCATGCATAATGTATTTAGGGCTAGTTCATGGCCCTCACAAGTGTGCTAAGAAACAAAGAAGGGGAAAGGGGTGATTCTCAGACAAAAATTCTATGTAGAAGAACCTGCATGTCAGCTGCTCTGAAAGGCTAAGATTTATTTGTCAGAAATCTTAGCCTTCCTGGAGAAATCTTTGCCCCATTGAGAATGATAGTCACCGATTTAAGGCAATTCATGCGGGGAAAATTGTACCATACAAACTGCCTCTCAAGTGAGGCCTGGATGAGTCAGATCCAATTGAATATAGATTTTTGTTAATGAATATTTTTTTATTTTTTTTAAATTATAAACAGATTTTTAAAATGTGAAACCCTTTGGCATAAAATGCCAGCTTCAGCATGACTTATGACAGAGTCCCAGGTGCAAGGAATCCTGGAACATGTAGTTTCAGGGCATCTGCAGTCCCTAATAAGTTTTGAGAAACCTTGGAAAACTGCATGCCCCTGGGGCACCTTGCTGACTCAGTTTATATGCCACCATAGAGAAGAACTACTTGAGGAAATGGTGTTTTATTCATACTGCAGCTGAGCACTACAAACAGCAGAAATGTATATTCCAAGCCTTGTAAATAAGAATTTTAGTGACAACACTAGTAAATATTTGTCAACCAGCTGTGCTGTAAAAGTTTGTGTTTCAGAGAGGCTCAGCATGTTTCCCTATCGTCCACATTATTTTTCCAGGTTTCATAAATGAGTTTTGAAATGTGTAACTTCAACTAAAGCTACAATGTTATGCATTGTGTGGTAGCTAAAAGTAGGAGCTGGGATACTCTCACCTCAGTCATCCTCACTAGATCGATGTATAGCTGGGGGTTCCCAGAAGGTGTGCTGAGGGAGTATAACAGCCCCTTGGCCATTGGCTTATGGGTTCTATTCTTTCCCCCATCCTATTCAACATATATATGAAACTACTGGGGGATGGGGTTGTCGGTTGTTTGGGGTTTGGATGTCAGCAATATGCTGGTGATACCCAGCTCTGTCTTTTTCAACTAATGCCAAGGAGGCTCCGGAAGTCCTGAACTGATGTCTGGGTGCAGTGATGGACTGAATGCTGGCTAACAGGCTGAAACTTAATCCAGACCAGACAGAAGTACTGCTGTTCAGTAGACAAGTGGATGTGGTAATAGAAACATGGTCTGTTTTGGGTGGGATTGTAGTCCCTCTGAAGGATGAGCTTCTTAGCTTGGAGATGCTCCTGAGCCCAGCATTGCATCTGGATATCCAGTTGGCTGTTGTAGCTAGGAATGCTTTCCCCTAGCTTTGTATGCGACCCGAGTTGTATTACTTCCTGGAGAAGGGAGATCTGGCCAGAGTCACACATGCCTTAGTCACACCAAGATTGGATTACTATAATGCATTATATGTGGAGCTACCCTTGAAGAGTGTCCCAAAGCTGTAATTAGTACAACCAACATGCAGCAGCCAGAATACTTTCTGGGGCTTACTAGTCAGATCATATTGCACCACCAGTCCTGTTCCATCTGCACTGGCTTCCTGTTTGTTTCCAGGCCCAATTCAAGGTACGTGATCTTTCATTTGAAGAGTATAATCCACTTAGTTCCTTTTAAAGAATTCAGCAGAGTGCTTACTTATTATGACTTGAATGGGAAGGCTGGGTATGATTCAGTGGTTTGGGTTTGGGTTTTTTTTATGGTGCCCAGTACCCACACACATTTGTGATCTGACATATTCTATTCCAAACTTGAATATATTGGAGAGAACCCTACCTTAACAAAGATATTCTGAATTGCTGTCAGCATCTGTATTTTGAAACATAGCTTTAAATCCTTTATTCTTTTAATCCCTTTGATGTCACCTTGACTAGTCACTTGCTTAAGATGTAGAACAATTGGACCACTGGCACAAAAAACAGCATGGCAACTCATAATTAATAAAGCCATGGACATTTCCAATACATAGAATTGTAATCGACTTCCTACACTGCTGTATTACTTTTTTTTTTTAAGGATAAAAAAAAAAGGCTAAGAGACAGCATAAATAGTTTGCATTTGAACTGTAGGTGTTACTCACATGGAGATATCCAGAAGTTCAGATTTTGATGGAAAGGATTTTGAAGCAGACGAGGCAGGAAGCTCATTTTGATCCCTTGTCATGTATTCTTTACCCTTGTAATTCAACCTCAGCCTGCAAGTTACCTACTTTCTGTGATCTTCACTTCACAGTCACAATCATTAAGGGGCAAATGTTTTATCCATCTGCCAATTTCAACTGACAAAAAATCCCTCTAAACTATTGCCTTCTCGTCAGGATTCTTGTACTTTGAGTCCATTCAGGTGCTATTCATCATCTGCCTAAGCTATGTTCTAATTCAATCTATGCTCATGAGGGACAATATATGGAGAGATTACCATTCTTCATGCCATTTAAAGTGGCCTGCTGTGATTTGACATCATTCTCAAGCATTATAGATTTAGAGAGTCATACTTGTTGGTACCATATAGTGAAAGCACTTCGGCTTTTGCAGAAGCACCCTTTTCAAGAGGCCATACTTAAGGAAATCTTCATGTTCTCCCCCTGCCCCGCTACCATTTTATCCCCAGGGTAGGGTAAAAGGAAATAGGAAATTAGTAGGTTGACTGTGTTAACGCCAGAAAATAATACAGATAAGATTGTTAAAAAGAATATGTTTCATTTTGAAAATACCAAGGTATACCTGAGCTGTATATCATTTCCTGTTTCCAGTGTTCAGGCTGTGAATGGCATTGTTTATGTAATCAAAACAGCACCACCAACACAAAACAGGGGAGGTATCAGCATGCTTGGGATACCTAAGGTTTGCAGCAGTACAAACAATCTGGTTTTTTTTTTAAATCCCAAGAGGAGATCAACAAAACATCCCAATGAGGAGGACTGCATTGTCAGTGGCCATGGAATGTTGCCTGACTGGGGGAGGGTTAATGAAATGGAGTGGCTGGAATTGTACATGACAACACTCCAGACTGTGAAATTTTGGTGGAGAACCCACTTATATGTCATGAAACCTGTCTATACAGGCCTGCGGCTCACGCTGGCTCAGCTTGTCTGAGCGTGGAAAGCTAAGCAGGGTCAGGCCTGGTTATTGCTTGGATGGGAGACCCCTCCTCTAGTTTCCTGCATTGAGCAGGGGGTTGGACTCGATGGCCTTGTAGGCCCCTTCCAACTCTATCTAGGAATCTAGTAGACTTGCTACTAAAATTACCTCCAAAAACCCCCCATAAACAGAATATAGGTTGAATAGTGTGGTTCAGTTGCTTCTGAATATCAATCTGAAGGAACATTCTGATAGCTGTCCACCATGCTTTTGATGAACCCACTTATGGGTCTTGCCAATATCACTATGGGGGAGAATTTGCGATAGGGGCAATCCTCTCTGAATTTCGGTCTGGCTCAAAATGCGGTTCATACATAGCAGTTGGTTCCTCTCTTTCCCAAGCAGCCTCTTTGAGAAGGAGAAGAGACAAGCAGTAGTAGGTAGGACTTGCTAGCCCTTTTGGAAATTTCCTGCTGTGAATCATGGGAAATTCAATTCAGAAGTAGGGATGGAGGATGGATTTGACAACTTGCACTCACACAGATTGTTGGATTTTCATGATTAAGCTTTGTTCCGTCCCATTTCCACATGAGTGTGTATATGCATCTTTTTCCCCCTTTCATTTTTTTAAGGAAGTCCACACAGGAATTCGTATTTTTGGGGGTGTATATTTTTCTAAAGTATGCATTCCCCACAAGTACTTTTCAGTAATGTACTGTACTTTTGTGCACAGTTTCCTCAAATATACACATGCCATGTGCACTTCACACTAACATGCACATTTTTGTGCATTTTTCCAGACGAGCTCCGTCACCAAGTTCAGAAAAATGCAAATTTCAGGATGCAACACTTGGTTCAGGAGGTATGAATTCCTTCACCTTGTTAATCTCTAAAGCATTTCTTGACAGCTTCTCCTAATTGTAAATTATTTAGCATAATTATTATTAATTTAGTATTTGCTTATGTTAGCAGCAGAGCAGCATTCAGCACATCCCAATTATTCACAAAGGGATCATTACAGGATGGCACATTTTTTAGTGCTAGAGTGTTGAAAGGCTCAAATTTAGCTTGTTTGCAAGCTGAATTTGACCATTCCAGCATTCTGTAGCTTCTACTGTGTGCTAAAAGGATAAAATTTAGTTTGCAAACAAGCTAAATTGAACTCCTTTATTGCTCCATAGTGATATGGGATGGGTTGCCACCACATTTTGGAGGCAAACTGCTGATCCTTTAAACATTTATTTTTTGGGGGCCCAGTGGACTATGTGGCGTCCCTGGGGAGTGCAGCCCACTAGGGGTTTCCACTGAGCAAAAACAGTCCCGGGACCTCCCACAGTTGTCCACCCCTAACCTACATGAAACCTTTTTCCTAATAATTGTACCTGGGAATCTATCGTTTATTTCTTGACATCAAGCCCTTTCTTGCTCTAAATTTTAATGTGGGTCAATTTTCCAAGGACATACAAGCATTTAAAAATTAAAATCAGGGTTTTATCCAATCCAGTGATCGTGTGGAATGTTTTTTGAAGTCCTGGTTTAGTCCTGGTTTGAGTGCGTTGCTTAAAAAGATGAGGGTGCTCCTGACTATAAGAAACAGTATGAATTTCTCCCAGGCACAGCAAAGAACTACTATAAGCCATCAAAGGTCTAGTATTAGGTGCCAGAGCACTGTTTTCACAGGATTGAATTCTATTTTTACAGTATTCTTAATCACAATGTGTTTCTCTGACTCATTGCAGTTTACCCAACTGTATGTTATTTTTTATTCCTCTACCTTAAACACACTTTTCACCATAAAAGCACTATCCCCCCTCCCATTTTTCACCACTGCCAAATATGGCAACACGGCACAGTGGAGGAGCAGCAGGGGCAATATGTGGCCCACAGCCTGTGTGTTGCCCACCCCTGATGTAGGACAACTGTGAAAATCTGTTCCCAGGTACTTAGAGTGCTGCTACTCTTGAGAGGAGATAGCATTATGCTGCGATGGACCAATCATTTATCTTAGTGAAGCCTCTTATAACTAGAACAACAAAATAGTCCAAAGTGCTGGTTGCATTACCTATAAAGTTCTAAGTGCCTTGGAGCCTAGCAACTTGCAGGATTTTCTTCAAGAGCCTCCCTCCCCAAAACATTCATTCTTCATCTGAGGTCCTCCTCAGGGTACCTTCATCATTTGTGATTTAGGCAGATGGAGACTACGGAAAGGGGCTTCTCAGCTGTCATACTTCACGTATGGAATTCTCTCCCCAGATAAGGTCACCCAGTGCCAAACTTTGATGCGGGTTTTTAGTACCAAGTAAAGACTTTTCTATTTGACAGCATTCCAGCATGTTTTATAGCTTGTGTGTGTGTGTTGTTTTATAGCTTTTCGGGACTTTAGTGGTATTTGCTGTGGCTTCTGTGATGTTATGCTTTTGCTTTTATGACTATTGTATATGTTTAAAACTGTACTATGCCCTAGGAGTCGGAGTCCTATCATTGAAGGGTGCCGTATGACTTGACTAAATACATACATACATACATACATACAATCAGTATTAATGTAAGTGGTTGGATGTGTGTCGGTGGGGGGCAGTTCCATACGAAACTAGTAGGCATGGATGAATCTGTGTCAAGTTCAATTTCTCTCAGTTTCTCATTTTTCCAATCCTACATTCTGTTCGTCCAAAACGTTGAGAATTTTAAAAACAATTTCATGAAAATTCATAAGTATTTTGGTGCACATTTCTCCTAATTCATGTATTTTTGATACACATTTTTGCCTAATATACATTTTTTGCAAGCAGTTTTACTAATATAATGCTTTGGGGAATGTTGTTTTCCCTGATATGCCCATCTTTGTATGCCTTTTTCTTTGATTAGAGGACTCCATTGTGACATTCAGAGAAGTGCAAATTTCAAAGGATAACTCAATTTCAATTTGCACAGTGCTTCAAAAGTGCAAAATAAAATGCAAACTGAATGAATTTCTCCCCATCTCTGCAAGAAACCAAACTGAACATGCGAGAGCTAGTCAGTCTGCAATTGCTACATTATATCACTAGAGGGGGATCATTCTTAATACACCTACTTAAGCTGGTGAACTCTATGAGATCTGTGCGCACACAGGTACCTATTTGTCTGGGCCCGTTTATAGAATGATTTTCTATATATTTCTTGCTCCCTCATTAGTATTCTTATAACTCCTTTCAGCTTTATTAATGAGCTTACCTATGCAACAGTGATATGAGAAGTGGAAAATGAACAGACTATATACACAGAGAGGCAAAATAAAGAATTCCAAGGACAAGCAAACAGCTGCATGTTGATTTATTCTTCTGCACTGATACTTTCAAACTGCAAGTTCCTACTTTCATAAGTCAGGGGCAAAGGCTTAAAGGATAAATACCATCTCTGGGCACTTTTTATTCTACATATGTATGGAGAAGGAAGGTTGCTCTGGTCCTTCCTCCTGCAGATAATGTCACTGGGGAGATGGACAGAAGTCTATTTCCAGTCTGTGTCTGATTGATGATGTGTTCAATCATAAATCCGTCCTGCCCGTTTTCCGCTAAGGAAAAATGGTAAGCTGCACAAAAACTTGCATTTAAATTGCCCATGTTTTCCCCTAAAATACATATTTTTGTATGGATTTTTTGAGCTGAAAACTGCATCACAACATTTAAAGAAACACACAGTTTGAAGGTTAACTATGTTCTGATCTGTGTATTAGTCCAGGACGTGCAAATTAGGTTGGTTTGCTAAACAAATGCAGACCAACCAGCATTCTCCAGCATCTCTGCTTGTGAGTAAGGTACTGTATGAGTGCCAGATTATTCAGAGGTTTTGTTTGTGTACTCACGTCTCCCTTTTTTGAGAGGGAAAGATTTGAACAAATGGGGCCTCAATGCAACTAATTATTCTTATGGAGCTCTGAAGTTGCGTTATTTTCATAACAGTGGCTAGGGATGGGTGAATCTCTCAGCTTTGCTTTCACCCACAGTTGATAATTTTAAATCTCAAGTTCTTCCTCTCCTGAATATGAAGAACTTTGCAAATTTTAGTAAATGTAAATTTGGTAAAACAAACTGAAACTAAATTCTCACCCATCTTCACCAGTCAAATTCAATAGGTACAGCTATTCCCAGCATGGAGATTACCATGTTGCAGGACTGGTGCAAGGCAGTTTGGTGCCCTAGGCAAGATCAGATATTTAGCGCACCCCCTTCCTACTTGAGAGCGCTGTATTTTTTTTCAAGGCGTTTCTGGCGCCCCCTTTAGCCCTGCGCCCTAGGCAGCTGCCTAGTTGGCCTAATGGTAGCACCGGCCCTGCCATGTTGTACCTAACTGCCATGTAGGTGTTAAGGATGAAGAGCCTGTCTGTCAGAAAAAAGATGTGGCAACCCTATTTCAGCAATCATGGTTGAATATCAGGGATTTAAACCCAGACTTTTAAGAGCAAAGCACCCAATGCCCTGGGCTTAGATGGATGGATCTGTCCGTTTTGGTTTCTCCCACAATATATATATATATATATATATATTTAAAAATCTCAAGTTCTTTTTATTGCAAATATGTAGAACTTTGCACATTTTGGTAAATTCTCATCAGAGCTGAACTGAAACAAAATTCTCACCCATTCCTATCAGGACAGCACCTTTGCTTCAGCAGATAAAGCCCATAACAGGCCCACATTTGAGCATCACTGATCCATAGTCTTCCTGAATATGAGAGCTCTCTTGAAATGAGTTCAAAAAATTCAAGAAGTCGTAGTAGACCTGGCCATGTATATGTACATGCCACAGAGAGTGAGATCAACTCTCCGAATGACTTTAATGAAAATACTTTGGAAATTAAATATTTTCCAATATTTCAAGTTGAATTCCTTTTGATTTGTACAGTTTTTCTTTGTTATCAAGAAAACTATGGCTGAAAAACAGATGGTCTATGAATATACATTGCTATTCAGAATGTGGGCACAGGTTACCACTAGAGTAAAATGGTATGGACAAATGCACATTCAAGGATAGAGGTGCTGACACTCTACAAAATAAAACCTATTTATGTATTCACTTAGCAAACAGAATTGAAGATTTTGGGCTACTTCCATTCTTGAGAAGCAGAAAATACAAAGAATCCATGCAAATAATTAAAGTGATTAAAAACATTAATTAATGATGAAGGAAGCACAAGAATGCTGCATACTTCTAAAAATGAACTGCTTAAACACATTTTGTTCCTTTTAACATTTTGCTTATATGTGCTGGGCCAATAGCTCAGAGAAAGAACTCTACTTCTAATTCAGAGAATGCAAATAGCAAAAGACAGGTGTCCTACCCATGTTTGATTCATTTTGGCTCATCCATAATCTGAAAAGGTTTCCTTTGGGCATGAAACAATTGTTCTGTTCCCACACTCATTTGTCACATTTGTTCCATTTTCACACTCATTTGTCATATGGAAACGTATAGGATGCTGGAAAGAAACTGTAGCAATAACATACTCCACACACAAGTGTCTCACAATAACAGCACAGTGATATAAGACATGCAGAAGCTCCCTTCAAATATTATGATTTTGCTTGAGCAGGGAGCAGAGCTAGGCAGAGTAGGGCAGCCTCAGGTGGCAGATGATGGGTGGGGGAGTGGTGTGAAGGTGCTGGAGGACAGAACTGTGTGTAACCCCTAAGCTAGCCTGCTGCCCTTGGGCACGGTGGAGGCAGTCATTCTTGAATAGGTTCCATTCATGTCCTGCTCATAGGCATCTGATTGGCTACTATGAGAACAGAATGCTAGGCTAGATAGACTAGATCCAGCAAGACTTATCTTATGTCCTATATGGGGCTACAAGGGATGACTTGGAAGAATCTAGAAAACAGCTATGTGGTTGTTATGAATGATACAACTATTCTCAGTTGTGGCATAAGCTTATTCTAATATTATAATATTTGTCTATCCATTTTGATCGGAGAAAACCCAATTCTTAATATTTCGTAACAGATCCTTTGAACTGTTACTAGATAATGAGCTTGAATATAGATACAATGCCTAGCTATTTCCTCTTCCTATTCATTATTAAGCAGCTTGAAGTACTCCAGAAGTACTTCTGGAGTGCAACACACTCCAGCAATATCTATGGAGCATCATCACAAAGCAACTGAATGCATCCATTCACCTTCTTTTCTCTGCTCCAGCTTCTCTTCTCTTGCCCTGCAAGTAATCACCATAGTTGTAGGCTCCTATTCCACATGACAAACTGAACTAAACTCTACAGTCAGGTGTGGAATGTTGCCAAGTGGAAGCAACTTCCCATGTGAATAAGATAAGGTATAGAATAGATCAGGCCTTAATTTTGGACCAGAGACTGTTCAAGTGCCGGGGAAGAAGAATTTAATAAATTCTCCTAAGAGCTAATAGCCCCAGATGTACAATGGCCATTAATCAGAGAATAAGGTAGAAGATATCACCCCCGCCCCAACAAGCCACTCCATGACTTTCCAAGATCCCTAAGTCTACTGTAGACATAAGGTTGGATCCAGACTAAGTGACCTGGACATAGTTCCCCCTGGAACCAATGTGTCTTAAGTTGTGACTAATTTGTCCGGTTGATTGCAATGGTACTTACATTCAACTAACTTAGTCTGCTTCTCTGGGTGGTTTACAATAAACAAACACAAAAAAATCTAATATCCTATGTTCAATGGGGATGCATTTGCACCCACACCTTGAATAAAGCGGAAAAGCATTTGTCATTGGTTTAAATCAGGCCACCACTTTATTAACATCTAGAAAAGGAGACTTGCAGTGAATACTATAAGCTATGCAGGAACACACTGGAAAAGGAAGGAAATACCATTGCTTAGGTGAAGGTATACCCAAATCTGTTCTGAGTCCAGAAGCAGTGCACAGAAGTTTTCCTCCACAATGCAGTGGAGTTCGTATAGAAATGAAATACATAGAAAGATACATAGAAATGTATCTTTCAGAATGACGATAGTAGTGGGTCACAACATGCTTGAATGCTTGCCCATATAATTGCATATGGAGAGCCACAATGTCAGACTAAAGAATAGTTCTCTACTTTACCGCAGGGAGTTTTCAACATGGAGCATGTGATCTTTTGAGGTAGTGAGTTTTCATAAGGACTGTACATGTTCCTTTCCTGGATGTGGAATCAACTTCTCTTGACATCAGTGTAATAATTGTGTATATCTTGTGAGATTCTACACTTATTTTCCTCATTATTAATTGACTTGCCAGAGCTATTAATTAATCTGTTGAAAGGTAGATTAAATGACTTATTAAAGTCAATCCACTCCTTTAAAGCAGCCTTCCCCAACCTGGTGCCCTCTAGATGTGTTGAACTACCACTCCCATTATCCCCAGCCAGCATTGACTTGGGGAAGGCTGATTTAAAGAATGAACAGAGCTGTGCCAGCTAGCCCAACCCTAAGTTGGTGCATGTCCTGACATCCGTGCACTGATACAGTATCTACAAAGGAAAAGTGTTCACATTTACACTTTTATGTACAAATGCTTCCATGCAATCAGGATCCTTGATTGCACAGGGTTCTTGTTCACACTGAAGCCTTTGTGCATACAAGTGTACACCTGAAGACTTCCCCTTTGCAGATGTTTGCATGAATGCATGGTCATTCAGGATGTGGCCCACTAGGGCTGGAGCCCGGAATCTTTCATTTGGAGCCCCGAATCTCTGGGAGGCCATCTGCTCCAACAATCTGATCGCCCTGGATTAGCTGGCTTTTTGCCCACATGTGCTTCATCTCCTGCTGCTCCTCCCTTGAATCTTTCTGCCTGAAGTTGTTGTTGTCGCCCCCCCCCCGAAATCAAATGCCCTCCTCTCCCCTGTCCATACAACCCTTTTTACAATTAGGGGTGTCCTCAGGAGACAGAGTCCTTTAAAGACACACAGAGAGAAAGAGAGAGAGAGAGAGAGAGAGAGAGACTTTAGAGCATATGTAAATTAGCATATACACATTTGTGCATTTGTTTTGCCCTGTGGGCCTGGGCCCTGGATCTTTTCGATACCTAGCACACACACACACACCGATCTTCAAAAATGTAAAGGTAGTATTTTTCTCTGTAAAATGAAGAAAATTAAGCTCTGTGTTTATGCAAACTGAACATGAGCCTTGATTCAGTCAGATCTCATAACTATGTGCTTTTTAGCAGAGCTTGATTTACATGTGAAGTGTCTTTTGGAATCAGAACTGAGTGTTAATGCCTCTGGCAAAGTGTTTCAGTTACTCATCTTGTGATGGAAAACTGCAAGGGGGGGGGGCATGTCTGGCTCTGAGAGGCAGGAAAGCAAACAGACAGCAAGCCTGTGATCATATGCATGGCCTGATCTCTCCATGAAGCAGAATGAGACAGAAATGAGGTGGTAGAACAGACTGTACCACTTCAGAATATAGGAGGAGAGTAATCATATTTTTAAATATATTTTTTAATTTGTTTGTTTATTTAAAATATTTCTAAGCCCTCCCAAGGTGGATTACAACATTAAAATTCATATAATAAAGAACTGATGCAATAATAAGGCAGCAAACATTCATGGAACACCAAACACCAGCAATAAAATATTACTAACCTACAGCATAACTGCAGCTGCAGAGAAGAACAGTCCAATAAAATAGAATCAGGAGGAGGCCAAATAAGTTTTCAGGGCCAACCTGCAATGAGAGGCCCTTATGGACTCCTGAGGGCAATGCATTCCAGAGGTGTGGGGTGACTGCAGGAAATGCCCTCTCTTGTGTACTTGCCCACCCAACTGCCCTCAAAGGTGGGCAAGTGAGAAGTGACTCTGTTGCTGATCCTAAAGTGCAGTCAGGCTAGCACAGTAGGAGTGGGCTTTTCTTCCAGATGTGTTTTATTTCATATTTTAATTTTTTTTTTTTTGCAGGCGGTTGTGGGTTTTCTGGTTTTATATGGAGTAGCATCCTAAGGTGGTGTTTACCACCTGCTCCCTGAACTGGTAACAGTAACACTCCACTCTACCATGCACAGTCCTACCAACCCATTCTACTGCATGTATAAATCAGGTACACATTTCTCATCCAGCAGTGGAAAGGACTGTGAAATGAAATGAAATGTTCACCTTCATATTGATCCACCAGGTTTTAAACCTGAAGCAGCAGCAGTAAAAACTGCAGCATCACAAAGCAGTTGAAGATTTCCACTCACAATCTTTCCTGTTCCTCCTGGACTGTGGTGGTGAAGCAAAGATTTATGTACACTTCTGAATCTGAGCAAGGAATCTCTCTCTGTATTAATTGAAAGGTAGACAGAAATATGCAGTGATAATTGACACCTAACCTGCAGTTTCTTTGTCATCTAATCTTCACTTGCCCTCTACCTTGCTGTTATTTTTTTAAAAAGTCTTCTTTTTTAATGTATATTTCAAAACAATGTTTAACTTGATATGTTTGCTACTTATAATTCATAGTACCAGTTTACCTTTTTAATTTCTAAATTAAAGTTCCAGCATAGTTACCTAGTGTTAGATGTGAAGGAAGGCATCTCTTACTTGGATTAATTGCTAAAAGGGATGTTAGATTAAAAGACACGGGCAAGTCTTCAGGCACATATCTATATTTTCCTGTGATTATGAAAAGTAATTATGTTGTCAAGCAATATATTTGGAAATGTAAGAGGCCCTATAAAAATTAATGTCACATTACAATTTCTGGATGACTCAGAAATATTATAAAATAAATCAAGGGTATTCAACTTTGCTAAATAACAGGGGCATATCCCAAAGAAAGTGAAGGGTGGCCATAAAATACACGTGGATGTCTTACCAGAACATCAGTTATTCTAAGACTTATAGTATTGTAATTCGCTGTTTGCGCCTCTTGTCACAGTTCTCACCTGTGAAGAAAATTGTGTTTATTTGAACTTTTAATTTCCAAATGTTTTTGATGTCCCTAATGCAACTGAGGCTGAGGAATAATTATATGAAGAGAACAGTAATGTTCATCTGCTTAAAGCCTAAGGTATTCCTTCCCGACAGCTGATATCCTAAATTATTCACACATTTTAGTGCTGGGTACTTGAAACTAATAACATAAATGACTTCATATGGGAATAAGTGGAAATAGTTCCTGGCAGTTGATATGATTCAGATACTAATCCTGACAAATCAATTGTCATGGGAGGCCTTGATAGTGTGTGTGTGTGTGGGGGGGAGGTTTTGTAAAAGGACTTTGCACAGATTCATTCTGTGCATCACAAAAGCTTGCATATTCTTAAATATGCATATTCTTAAAATAAATAAAAAAATATTACCACCCTTTATTTATATTGTTTATGTTCTAAGACAAAATAACAACAGTTCTCTTATGCCATGGCCTATGGCTTTTGCATAAATAAACAATGGAACTGACAACAGTTCTTTATAGCAAAGGAGTAGAACACTCTGTTAAAGCTATACAAGCTGGAAATCAAGGTTTAAAGTGGAAAGACATGGGCCCATGGCTAAGGTTAAATACACGGCCAGTTGGAGGTAGAACAGCAGAGGGCAGAGTCTGTGAAACTGTAGCCTTCTAGAAGTGTTTTCAAGAGTCTGTGAAACTGTAGCCTTCTAGGAGGGTTAAAGTAGTTTAAACTTTGTGAGAGAGCAGAAGACTGTCCCCACCCACCTGCTTAGGAGAACCAGTTGGTCCTAGAGATCAATGAGGATTTTGTTTTGATTTGTATTTGATCAGAACTTGCCCTGTTTGCACCCCCAAACATGATCACGAACGCAAGTGCATTTTTCGGGCAAGGCTCACATATTCCCAAACTTGCAATCACATTCACAAAATGTGTTCGTTAGAATAATGCACACTTTAAAAATGTGTCTGGGGAGGAGAATGCACATTTCCATGCTTTAGTTATTTTTAAAGAATGTGTGCCTGAATGCACACAGTTCTGTTCAAAAATAACCCCTCACACTTGGGAATGTGGGAACAAGGTAGACTGAGCTTCAAGGTGGAACTCAGAGAACCTTGACAAGCTTGAGCCTAGCTGATTCTCCCAACCCAAGTCACTTCTTCCTTGGGGGAAAAGTGGTAGGTCTAACATGAAGGTAGATAATAGGATTTACTTGTGTAGTGTACATGACTGTAGTGAAAACATATCAATATGAATGCAGAAGTGGGTTTGCCTGTTCTTCATTCCCATGCCATTATATGTGGTGGTGAAGTTGCTTCATTAGATCAATAAGGTAAAGGTACAAATTCTAATAAAAAACAAACAAACACCTGAGGCAACACGTCTATTCTAAAGTGAATCTTACAAGTATGTCACTTCGCAGCTTAACCGTTTCCTTTGCCAATGTATCTTATGGAGTGCTAGTTAATAGGGATGGCCAATTTCCCTCCCTTTCATCTCAAAACTTCTCCAAACAAGGGATGGATGAATCTGTCCGTTTTGGTTTCTCTTTTTTTTTCAGCATTAAATTTGGTTCATCCCAAATTTGGTTAAATTAATATAGAAGGCTCCCAAATTTTGAGAATTTCTTTTAGGTTTGCATGAAAACGTGTACATGTTTTTGTGCACATTTCTCCTAATATGTGCATTTTTGTATGCAAGTCTGCATTTTTTGCAAGCAATTTTCCTAACAGAATGCATTTTTGAACATTGTCTCCACTAATACACATATATGAATATTTTGATCGGAGAATCCCATTATGATCATTTTATAGTGTAAGCCAGGACCCATGTTCTTCATTTGTGGAACTCTGTGAAGTGCCATCTACGCTGATGGCACTGTATAATAATAGCAATAATACTATTATTCCTTGTATCATGAGCAAACTATAGGAATGATGCTATTAATTTATGAAAAGCTGTTGAATATTTTGTTGCAAAATGCTAAATACATTGAAAGTATAACTGCTTAACAAGGAAAAATTTACTGTGAATGTAAATGAGCCCAGTCTACAATACTATTAAGAACAACTAACTTGGTAATAAATGGGATTAACATACCTATATTAAAGTCACTTAAGTGCATGTAAGTCTACTGAAATCATAATGACTTACTTCCACATTTGTTTATGGTTGAGATGTAAATCACTTGAAATCCAAGCACTTTGGTTAAATTAATATAGAAGGCTCCAGGGTATTAAAATTGGTGGGATATCATATTTTTCTCTACAATGTTTAACCTCCTCCTCATTGCTTTTTGTGTTGTTAATATGAAAGGATAATATTAATACAAAGCTGTCAAACGGTATTACTTCTGTTATTAGCAAACATCAAACTGTACAGTTGTATTATATTTTATAATAGTTGGGTCTTTAATGTAAATGCCACATCATGAGGAATTAAATGACTTTAATGCAATGACAATGGAGGTCACAGTCTCTCTCCCTGTATCATAAGACTATGTAAGAAAATGTATCGCATGCTATTCTTGTGAGCGAGAACGGGCTGGGAGATGTTTCCTTTTTAAATCTATTACCACCACTACTGTGTTAAGTTTCCTAAATCTGAACATGTGGAATCCAGATCTGCAGTTTCAATTATGGAGAAAGAGGCAGACCTGCAGGTTGCCTTTAATTCTCCTTAATTGCTTGGAGCCTAGATGGAGGATTAAGGCAGCTGAATGAGGTGTGAATATTTAGCCCACCTCACCTTTCCAAGTTTCAGTAGCTTTATTCACAGATCCCATAGAGAAAGAAGAGGTCACATTAAAAATCATTTTAACACTATTGTCTAACTAATCCTTATACTTAAAAACAATCTTAAAAGTAGTTTTAGTATTTTACAGATGAAAGTGTGGCTCAGACGTACCCCACCTAGTGCTCTAGGTTGTTTTGTACACTACACTACTAGTGTTTTGTACTACAACACCCAGCAATTCTGACCAATGGCCATGCTGACTGGGACTGATGGGAGGTGAAGTCCACAGCATCTGGTGGGCACCAAGTTGGGAAAGACTGGTATATCTTCTTCATTCATACCCATAGTGTGGATCCTATCCAGGGGCGTAAATAATAATAGTTTCCCCGGGCAAAACAAACGGAGAAAAAAACCATGTTCAAAACTATCCCATTGTTATGTTGGGTTCCAAAAGGGGGCAGGCAAAGCTGATCTGGGGAAAAGCCAGCACCCAAGCAAACAGGATTCTGAGTTCCCTAAGTACACACATGACATGTACACATGGCTAGCAATGTTTGGCACCACAGTAATTGAACAGTAATTCATGGAAGTGGCTTGAAGAGGTGCAAACTTGAGAGGATGGTTTCCCTTCTCCCCAATCAGATATTGACTGGGTCACATGACATGACAATCCATCATGGATGATAAGCTACAGTGGATTGTAATGTCATGTGAACCTGGACCGGTTTCCTGCAGGGTGGCTTGTTTGTGTGCAACAAGCCACCCTGACAACCCATGGCTTGTTTTAGGGATTGTTGTATGCACGATAGGCTGTTGTGTCATCTGAACCTGGGCGACCAACCCATCGTGGGTACCAAGAGACAGTGAGCGAGCCTCTTAGCAAGAGTGGAGAAAACCCCTTGCTTCTCTTGCCAAGCTTGCCCTGGCCAACACCAGTGACACTGACAGCCACCCCTCAAGTTCCCAAGTGGCACTTTGGGATGACCATCACTGGCTCAGTGCCCCCCACCATGATTGTGAGCCCTTTTTGGCTTGCCATGGCTATTTTTCTCTTTACCCATTTTCCCCCCAGAGATTGCCAACAGTGATCTCCAAACTGACAGCCAGTGACAGCGTCTTCAAAGTGCCCAAGTGGCATATTGGAGGATCTGTCACTAGTTGGCCAACTTTAAAAAAACAAACAAAAACAAAAAAAAACAACTTTATTTGCTCCCCAAATGTGTGCACATTTTTTCATAAATTTAAAAAAAAAATCTAATAGGACTTGCACAAGTTCCCACAGGCCAGAAATGGGCAGCCTCACCTGGACAATGTCCTGGGGGTGCCTGCTGTCAAAGTGGAGCAGGCACCGCCCCCCTTCCCCGGGATATTGACCCAGAGAGGTTGTAAAGAGGTTTATTTTTCACTTCGCTTTCCCCTGACAGCTGTCAACAGGCGAGCTGTCGAGGAAAAACAAAGTCATGTGTGATCCTTGCTCCCTAAAGGGAGTGGGCACTTGATCACCCCTTTCATGGCAAGATGCTCTATTTTTTTTTGGATGGACCTGACTCTTCGCAGTGTCCTAAATCTTTTCCACCTTTCCCAAGACTCTAGGTGGTCAGGATGCTGGAAACGTGCAAGCCACCCCCTTTTAGGGGAGCATGGAGTTTTGACAGCTGTCAGGGGGCTGAAAAATGCAAACCTCTTTGCAGCCTCTCTGGGTCAATGTCCATGGGGGTGCCTGCTGCACTTTGACAGCAGGCACCCCCCCCCAGACATTGCCCAGGCGAGGCTGCCCATTTCAGACCCATGCAAGTGTGCACTTGCACAAGTCCGACTAGAAAAATATTTTTTTAAATATTTGGGGCACATTTTATTAAAAATGTGGCTAACCAGTGACAGACCCTCCAATGTGCCCCTGGTTGTCAGTTCAGAGATCACTGATCACCATCTCCAGAAAAACAGTGTGTGAAGGGGGGGAAAGCCAGGCCAAGCTAAAAAGGGATCACAGTAGGGGGAGAGGAGACAAATTGGTCCTGCCATGGAGTCCCCTGGGTCCTGGGATGCCCGCAAGAGGACTGACGCAGAAGGGGAGACAAGGCACGGTGAGCCTGATCATCTGTTGGGTGCACTGTGGGTTGTTTGGAAATAACCAACCCACCATGGCGTATCTGCCCATTGTGTGTGGATTTCATGATGTGCAGCCTACACAATTGTTCGCTTTCAGGATTAGGGGCAAAGTCTCCGAAGTAGACCTACAACATAGTCCTCCCATGAATTGTTGGGTACCGTCACCTGCACAATGTCCCCAATTTCAGCCTCTTACCACTGGCTGTTTTCTTTCTGGAAATGAAAACACACCTGAATAGCAAAACCAAATCTATTGGTTTTGCTATTAGGGTGTCTTTATGTGCCAGACAGAAGCAATGTACTGGAGTGTGAAACTGCCCGATGAGTTTTTGAAAGAAAACTGGTTTAGGGAAGCAGGATTAAGTACTTTGAATGTCACTAGCCATGGGATTTCATTGGGGGACCATTTACTTCACCAGACACAGATTTCTTGTGAGGTTAGAAAAACACCTCAATAACCCCAAAATGTTAGTTTCAGTAATAATAAAGTTTTGCCTAAAGTTTTACCTTGACAGTTTATACTTTTCTAATATTTCTAATATTTTGAGTTTAAAACATGCTTCTTATGACACCACATTTGAGGTAGTGGGGCATTTTACCACCCCAGGATACATTGGGAAATTACATAGTGTACATTTTTAGGGTTGTTGGATGAGCTAGCCCAATGTGGGTCACAAAATTACTTACATAAAATAACCGCCAATACAAGAACAACAAAATTTAAAGATGTTTGAAGTAAGGGGAAATTATTTCTGTACTTTGGATGAATTAAGTGGCTATAAAACTAGGGGTATACTAAAAATGTGTGTGTGTGTGTGTTCAAGATTGCAATCCTATGCACACTTACCCAAAGGTGAATGCCATTGACTCTGGGGAACATCTGAATAAACATGGATAGGACCGGGCACTACATTTCTCTTCCAGTGCTCACCTGATAAACAATATGAAAATGATGGAAGGTAAAATAGAAGTACCTCAAAACTGTTAATTGCAGAAGTGAAAACAAACAAGCAGGTGTTAATTAGTCTACTGGAGTGAGGCAATTTTTCTTAGGGGAAGATGACCTGTCAAGCAATAAAACAAACAGTGCCTCATGAATATAAACACGGTTCACAACTCCGACAGGATTATTTCAGTGAGATTGCTAGGTCACAGTGGCACAGGTGAAAGGGCCTCACCCCTCACCTCTATCCATCAGCAGTTAAAAATGTTATGGGATCTTGGGAATCAAATGGCAGGATTTTTCATCCAATGCATATGAGTCAGCACCTATGTGACAGCCATATGCAGTCTTCAATCATTAAATGGGTTATTTCTCTCTCTCCATATGAAGCAGTCTTTGTCAGTTTGACAAGTGACTTTGTACAGGGTCAGTAAGCAAAGCTGGTACCTGAGGGCCTCTTCTCTTTTCTTCCCATCTTCTTACCAGCTTTTGATTGAATAAAGGATTACAAACCGCACACACAAAAACCCATCCTTTAGCTTTCTAAAGAGCTTTAAGAAGACATTTATCCTTCCCCCAAACTACCACGTTCCGGACTGCAGGAAACAATATTTATAATTTTATTATATAGTATTTATTCTCGGTACAAGTGATGCATCCTGCTCCCAGTAATATAGACACTTCTTACAATGATTTTAGAAATACCTCCAAGTCTGTTGGGGTGGGACCTCTTACGTGGGTATTGCTCTTGACAGAGCATTGCATTAATCTGGTGCCAAGAGCTATAAAAAATGAGGTGTCTGTCTGTCTGTTTCTTTGTTTCCCCAGTCAAATTACCTGTTGTTAATCATTTAATATAAGACTTGCAATGTGTAAAGCTTTTTCATAATGGGCGGGGGGGTGAGCTAGAGACCCAGGGCATTGTGCATAGGGCTGTCTGTCGGAGAAATCTGCAATGGGTACAAATGTGTTCAGATTTCTATGAATGATAGAAGCTCTATCATTCCGAAGTTCCAAAGGAAGTTCTATCATTCCTGGGCCCGAAGTTCTCTGTGGCTCGGTCCTCCGCAGCGGCGGTCCGATCCCGCTCTTCTGAGTGGCGCGGAGCATTCTCCGCACCGCTCGAGCCACTGGAGCCGCCGCCGCCGTACCTGCCCGCTGCCGCCGCCGTACCTGCCTCCTGCTGCCGCCGCTGCTGCTACCACCACCGCTGCCGCCCATCACGTCCGTCGCGCTGGACCCCCGCGCTCTGTTTTTGGTGGGGGGAACCAGGGCAACAGGGCTTAAACAGCCCTGTTGCCCTGGTTTCCCCTGCCAAAAACAGAGCGTGGGGGTTCAGCGTGACGGAGCAGGGTCCCATCGCATCACTTCTGCCACGCCGGAAGTGACGTGACGGGACCAGCGCGGCCGGCACAGCCGGCTCTCCGTGGAGAGGAGAGCTTAAGGTAGGCCCGTGCTCGCAAAGGAGAGCCCCCCGCAGACACGAGCAGGCCCGGTTCAGCCCTCACCTCGTGCCCGTGAGAAGCTCTCATACATCCCTAGATTATGCAGCAGCTTTTTCTAAGTCACGAGGATTCTGCAGACTTGCAGACCAGTTTTTCACTGGGGGGGGGGGGATTTGTGTTAATTCACATTAATACTAATGAGCAAGTGCACATTAGCACTTTAGCTAAAGTGCACACTAGCACCTTAGTAGACATTAGCACTAATGCAAATTAGCACAAGTAGAATGAAATTGGAGGGGGATTCCTATTCTGATTTATTCTGATGATGGAATGAAAGACAAATGACAATTCATGCGACACAGACAGAATAGATTTAACAAAATCCATACATGCCTAATTGTGCCATATAAACTAATAAATGTTTTGTGGAACTGACCCCACTGGCTCAGATGCATCAAGTGTATCCTCAGTGATTAAGTATATATACACACGGCTAAAGTACCACAGTGCTTTAGCTTTTTTTGTGTGTGGTGAAGGTCATTTCAGCTGCCCTTTCCTGCACCTTTTCCAACTCTAAAACAGCCTTTTTGAGATGCAGCAACCAGAGCTCTTTACAATATTCCAAGTGCGTCTCGTAGACTTGTATAAATTTGCATAGGCAACTTCCACAAACCTGGTGCCCTAAAGATGTGTTGGACTAAAACTCCCATCAGTGAAGTTATGCCCTTTTATGAATTATGCTGTGGCCACGCATGGAAATTAACTGACAGGGCACCTAGTTGGGGAAGACTGATATAGGACATTACAGTACATGGCAATTGCCTTTTTCATAGCTGACATCATCATTGAGCTATCTGACACAACCACAAGGTCTTTTCCCAGGTTTGAATTGACACCACTAGTTCAGCCCTCTTCAGTGTACAAGTGAAGTTATGCCCTTTATATGAATTATGCTGTAGCCACACATGGAAAACGAATGACGGTTCTGGTTGCCACATCTCAAAAAGTGTATTATAGAGCTGGAAAAGATGCAGAAAGCAGAATCCATCTTTTCTTGTGTTTTTCTGCTGAAGCTTGGGCTGTTCTTCCCTCATAGATAGCAGCAGCTGAAAACTAGGGATGTGTGAATGAAGAGAAAGCCGCTCCGTTGGCGATTTTTGGGTGACTTTCACTCCGCCATCTGCCAATTTGCAGACTTGGAATTTGTGCAAATGCACAAATTCATGCTCCAGGAAATGCACAAACTGGCCAAAAATGTGCAAATCCCCCCATAATGCGTATATTCATGCTTTACTTTATGCATGAGTTTGCATACTTTTGATCGGTGTCTTTATTTTGCATATTTTTCTACTGCGTGCCAATTTTGCATAAAAATATGCAAAATAAAAAAAATTGATCTGCAAGCCCCATGGACTCCACATGACCTGGGAAAGTCAGTCTGCTGCGGAATCCACGGGGTGGACTCTGAGAAATCTGGGCTCATTTGAATCCGTTGTGTATTTCTCTGAGATCCCTACTGAAAACTGAGTAAACTGAGTATATGCAGCATATCAAACTGGAAGAGAATAAAATGCAATGCTAAACAACAGTTAGAATTATGATGCTTGAAATATAGAGTTCCTTAAACTTATTTAGACTTCAGTGAACTAGAAAATAAGAAAACTGGGGGGAAAACACAATTCATACTAAACATACCAAACTCATGTAAAGGATGTAATCAAACGGTCTTAAAATGTGTTTAAGTATGATACTCATCTAAAAACTACAGCAACAATAACAGCAACAACTCTGAAATGCAGGTTTGAGGCAAATTACTGGTCAGCCACCCTACAGAGTATCTTGTGTTTCTTTTCATAAAGTGTACTCCCATTCAGAATGTTAACTTAGCCTGCACTATTACCTTTGAAGTCATTTCTAAATTATAGTTTTCAAAGTCTGGTTTTGTTGCCCTCTCATCCCCACATACTTTGGATTATGATCTCAGAATTTATCTTCTCTCTCTCTCTCTCTCTCTCTCTCTGTGTGTGTATACACATCATATAACTGTCACCCTGGGTTCTTTAGTTTCAGCTCTTTCTCCTCTACTAACTTTCACTGATGAAGCCAAAACATTTGATAAAAATTAATAATATACAGGTATTCCTGTTTTGCCCATTGCTTTATTAGAAATATAATTTCTTATTATGAAGTTGGTTGCATCCCCCAGGGGTCCAGGGTCTGCCCGATTGCATCACTGTTTAATTGGTTTGTCATAGATAGATAGATAGATAGATAGATAGATAGATTATGGCATTGTATAATGGCTTCAATAGGAAATTATTCAGCATATTATATAGCAGAATGCAGACGCCTGTCTCCTTTAAAATTAAAGGGACCAGACATACGAACCTCCCAGTTGTAATCATGATCTTCCCACATCTCACATGCACTTATTCATCAGCCCATTCTTCTCTATGCCCCATACACAACATACTCTTTCTGGAAGTAACCTGTGCAGCAGAGGCCTGGAATGGATTGGGCCACTTGCCTGTGAGACACAGGAGAGGCTGCGGTTAAAGCAAGGGTGGTCAGTGTGTAACCTGTGGGCTGCATGCAGACCCCTCTGCCCCCCCCAAATATATATTTACAATATAAAGGTATCTGTAGCAGCTATGAAGCACCCAAATGGCCAAATTTAGCTTTGTTTGCAAGCTAAATGTGGCCCATTTGGCACCCCGGAGCTGCTACAGACAGAGTGCCAAAGGGGGTTACACTTAGCAGGTAAAGAAAAAATTTAACAATAGTAGCTCTCTGTAGTGCTATGGAATGCTTTGCCACTGAAATCTGCTCATTTTTCCAGGGGGCGTCCTAGTACAGACTGTGCAGTGCCCCGTGGACTGTGGCCCACAGAGGGGGTCCCAGAGGCAAAAATAGGCACTAGACCTCCTGAAGTTTCCCACCCTGGTTTAAAGGGAATTGCTGGGTGTATTGTAGGCTAGCGCTAGTTTTTCTGAACAGCGACAATGCACTTGACTGGGAGCCAAAACAGAGGGAAGGCAAGGACTTGGCTGAATGTGAGCTTCACATTTGGACCCTCAAAATTAGAAGTCAGGCCTACATTTCATATCCCTCAGGGCAGTGTGGCTACAGTGGAGTAGGCCAATTTGTGTGTTGTTATGCATAGATTTAGCAACTAAAAATCAGAGGATGCTTTCAAGTGACCCAGACAAAAGGTCTCTTTGGTAAACGGTTGAATAAAAAATAATATATAGCCAGTTTCAGGGGCTACATATACCATATGTTCACATAACTTTTGGGTTGTTTTCAAGCTTCAGAACTGTCTGATGCAAATATTTGGATTTCGATATTGCTGGTGTCATGCTATTATTTGCTTTCCTACAGAGCATCTTTCTTCTCAGGTTGTTGCCATAGCACTGCTATTTAACAATTCTTGTACACTGCATATCTTGGAAGAGGCCAACGCATAAGTTAAAGATGCCTTTGGGCAAGTATAATGCACACATGAAAAAGCTAGTTTATCACCTTTCCTTGTTGTCAGCAAGTGGCGCACTTAAATTGCTGAGCCACAAAAATACTTTTTTGTTTTTGCTCTTTGATTTGGAAATATTCTGTCCCACAATGCAACTCAAGGGCATATTAGCCCATTTAACACACTGACTGATATCTATTAGGAATGTCTAGCCAGATTACACATTTCTTAAACAAATGAATAAACTACTGATGATTCTGCCTGATATTTTCTATTGTATAGACTGAATAAGTTTGTCTCAAATTGTAACTCTCTGAGCTAGAAAATTGAGTTCCCCACTTACCAGGGAGCCACTAATGTGAGCGTGGGCGGGTCCAGGCGGCAGAAAAGGAAGGCGGCAGCAATTCTGGTGCCTGCGGAGCAACAACGGCACCTCCCTACGGCCCGATAGCACTGAGTCATTTAGAAGGCCAATTGGCTTGTTGGGGGGTGGGGCCCTGAGAGTGGTAGACCAGAGTGGGAACAGCTAGAGCCTGTCCCCACTCTGGTCCGCATGCGGCCCATGAAGCAAGGCCTCATGAGTTGGGACGGGATCACTGATGTCACTGACTTCCCCGCCCACCCACACCTGGTAATACTAGATCTTGCAGTGGACAGAAGTTAGTTGCCATTTATTGGGGCTGGGAAGGAATTTTGCCTGACTTCTAATTGGCAAGCAAGGGGGGCAGGGCTTTCGCCTTCCCCATCACATTGCAAGATTAGTTCATGTAAATAAGTTGATCTATGTATGTGGGACTGTTCTGGTAGAATTGTATTGTTTAAGTCACAACTGTGAGGGGTGTGATAGGCATTGGGCTGGATCAATTTGGGAGCAGGAAAGGAATTGGGACCCCTGCTCCCCTGCTGTGGGATCCCCTTAAGGGATCAGTGTGGATGTGGCACCAAGACCAGGGGAGCACAGTGGCTGTGAGCTTGCCACATCCCAGCTGGAGGAAAAGGGGTACATGTTAGCGGTCTGTGCTGTGGTGGACCTCTGACCCTGCCGTGCCATCCACCACCAACACTCCTGGCAGGCAGGCCAGGAAGGAAAATCAGAGAGCAGCCAGGCTGCCTGATGGCAGGATCCACGCCCTATGCCTCCGCCCATCCTATTCAAAATGAATAAAGTTGTGGCCAATTTAATAACACATTTAAGTGGTGTCTCTGGTTTGTTCCTTTCATCTGTGGAACAGACACAATTTGGCACTGCGCCACACAATGGCTAGTAAATTCAAACAGCTTTGAACTCCAGCCACCATTGACACGTAAATCATTTTTCTGTGTGAAGTTACAATAAATTAGTGTTGTTTCTGAAACTCCCAAACCTGAACTTCTGCAATGTGTTGTCAGAATTCTTATCATTATTCTAAATGGAGCTGCTTCCTGGAATTCAAAATCCTAAACTAATTACTTGGCTTAAAAAAAACAAAAGTCTGAACCTAAGAACAGATGCTGTGTTCATTTAGCTCTTTCCTATTCTGCCTGTAAGAAAGAGCAGTTATGAAGATGCATAACATGGTTTTCATTTTCTGGATGATTAAGTCTGCCAGAGGCCACCAGACAAAACATTTTATAACGTCCTTTATTCCTGCATGTATATGAGTTTGCTGGAAATATGGGAAAGCAAAAGTGTTCCATTTGTAACATTAAGTTTATGTAATGCAATTGCTATATAGTGACTACTTCTTTTTCTTCTTCCCTTTTTATATAGATCTGAGCTCCGGTTGCTGGATTGGGGTTCTTCCAGTTTGTTGAAAGAATGTTCATTCAGTGTCTAACATAGATGCGTCTATTAGTGCATGCAGTCCAATCCTAGACATGTTTACTTGGCAGTAAGTCTCAATGAGTCACCTAATCAATAGAATGCTGTATTAGCATCCATCTTGGAAGTGTCAATGGATTTTAGATTCTGACCTCTTCTGTGTATATCGGAATGCCATAATGTCTTTTTAATAAAGGCCTGGCTAAGTTGGCTAATTGTTGGAGCTAATACTTCTCTTACCCATATGTTTTGAAAAAGTCCAACAGCTGCCTCCTTTTGGGAGGAGGTTATAATATAGATAAATAAAGTGTTGGAAAACACTTTAATATTTATGGATGTTCAACAGTTCATGTTCTTCTTAATTATCTAACCATTTCTTGGAACTTAATGCAAGGTCAACGTAAATGGATTTTCCGTGCCCTTTTGTAAACTAAAAGACTGATATTACAACATTGGAAGGATAAACAGCCACACTTGATACCACAATGGATTGAGGACCAACTTTTGAATGGGTGGTATTTACTGTAGACGCCACTTATGCATGGATAAACGTGGAGATATTTGGTTTGCCTTTGTTGAAAGTTATGGATAACTACTTCTATTGATAGTAGTATATTTTCTTATATACTTGTAATACATATGTGTACATATTACATATGGATTTATTGCAACTGATATACCTAACCCTTATGCAATTAAAACTATTTTTCCTTTTTCTTTTTTCCACTTTTCCATTGTTTTTTGTTTTCATTATAACCTTCTGAAATGCACAATAAAAAAATATTTTTAAAAAGTTTCAATGAGTTTTTGGGGTCTTATAAGTCAGCATGCAGAGGGTTATATTCTTTGTAAAGTAAGTCCTAGGATGGATCATGGTTTCAAGGAACCTCTTAAGTTCCCACAAGGAAATCAACAGCATAAATAATCCTTTTGGCATTGACTGCCTCTTAAAACCATGCCAGGGTGTAAGAGGTATCAGCTTTGCCTATGGAAATGGGAGAATGTTTGAGCAGGGCTAATATGTGGCAGCCTGTTTCCCCTGTTCATGTAGGTTGGCTGTACTCAATAAAGAGTGCATTGGGCTGGGACGTAGGGATGTGTGTGAAGCTCAATTGGGTGGTGGAAGTCCAGCAAACTCACCAGGCTTGACCTCCCAAGCTCCGCTCGCCCTACCTGCTTCCCCAGCTCAACTCACATTCTCAACTTGGGAAAGCGACTTCCAGGTTCCCGGCGCTACGTTTTTTACGTAGAAAAAGGCATGAGATACGTTAAAGATGGGCATGATTTGCACAAGTAAAGCAAATTGTGGCTGCTTTTAACATATCTTATTCCATTTTCTATGTAAAAAACGTAGCGCCAGGAACCTGGAAGTCTGATGAGCGCCTCAGCTGGCGCTCGCTTTTGGTCCAACTCGCTTTCGGCCCAAGTTGGGTGGTGGGCAGATTGCCCACCCCTAGCTGGGAGTTTTGACTAATTACACCACCATCAATATAATTAAGGAAGGGTGATAATTTCATTTCAGTTTGGTTTTGAGAAGAATTTACCAAAATTCACAAAGTTCTCCATATTCAAGACAAAAAGAACTTGAGATTCAAAAAGATCAAATGTGGGCGAAATGAGAAAGTGAAACTGACAAGATTCAGTCCTCCAGGCCCAGGGCTTTGAGTGCTTTAGTCGTAAAAGTCTGGGTTTAAATCCTTGTGTATTCGACCATGTTTGTGGTGCTGGTACACCATGGTCCTCTCCATGCTGGGAATAGCTGTGCCTGTTGTATTTGGCTGTTGAAGATGGGTGGGAATTTTGTTTCAGTTTGGTTTTGATAAGAATTTACCAAAATGTGCAAACTTTATATTCAGGAGAAAAAGAATTTGAGATTAAAAAAGAAAGAAACAAAGAAAGAAAAGAATGTGGGCCAAGGAAAAACTGACAGATTCACCCATTCTAAATATAATAGAATTATGAACATAGTAAGATGCCTTATACTTAGTCCATCTAGCCCAGTTCTGTCTACTCTGACAGGTAGTGGCTTCACAGGGTCTCAGAAAGAGGTCTTACATATCACCTACTTTCCTGTCACTGGATCATTTTAACTGCAGTTGCTGGGAATTGAACTTGGGACCTTCTGCATACAAGGCATGTTGCTCTACCACTGAGCTACAGCTCTTCCCAGGAGCACCAGGAGATTCCTCAATCCAAATGAACATGGCAATCAGAAATTGCAATGAATGTGGTATCTGTGGAAAGTATCACATTTTCCCAGGTAAAATGTTGCTTGCAAAATGTGATGGCCCAGCATTAGGAGCACAAACTTAAAGGAAGATATAGAGACTTTGCAAAGCAGATGACAAATGAATATCCATTTCATGCACAAAATCTAAGAATCTGGAAAGGCCATGGACATTAGCTTAAACTAAGAAATTCATCCTCCCATATTCCTTTTAGACCTTTTGAAATCTGAAGCACGTGCAACCTAAACATACATCCTGTCCATAAACTTGGGAGAACTTGTACTGTGTGTAGCCAAAGTGGCAACGAGACAGGTTTCAGATTCTTGTGTAGAATGCACGGCAGAGGCATCACTGATGGACCTCATTATCACTGATTTTGGAACAAAATTGAAGAAGGATCATTAGCTTATGTAAGAACCACTTGTGGCTCACGCTGGCTCAGCTTGTCTGAGTGTGGAAAGCTAAGCAGGGTCAGGCCTGGTTATTACTTGGATGGGAGACCCCTCCTCTAGTTTCCTGCATTGAGCAGGGGGTTGGACTAGATAGCCTTGTAGGCTCCTTCCAACTCTATGATCTATGAAATCTATGATATATGTGATCCTTTGAGAACAGGATAAAAGCAGACGGAGGAATATGTCAGCATTTATAAAAGTGTTTTCCACCCTAAAAGAGTCTTAAGTGCACTTTAGAAGATTAACTAAGAAAAAATATACTGGTTTAAGGGTCACAATGCTATGGGCTACATTCACATTGGCTCTGCTTAGCATGGAGTTCACCAAAGCATGGTAAGAATAATAATAGTCACCATGCAGGGTTAGAGAAGTTGAAACATATGACCATTTTGTGTGTTGAAGGTGTTACCAGAAAGACATCATTGCCCATGAAACTTGCACTACTATTTTTTCAGATAAATAGTACTTTCAGGTTTTTAAACAGCTTTTTTGTTGTTGTTTTTACTGGTGAGGGGACAAAAGAAATGTGTGTGTATGTGTATGCACACATGTGTATAGCATGGGCAATGAGGATTCTATATTCATAACACTTCTGAGACGCTGAAAAACTTGTGTTTGTCTCTAGCCTTAATGTAAATGACATGGAAAATTTAGCAAAAGGAATGATGAGATTGAGGGACAATGAAAAAGCTGCTTGAGGAGAGGGATCCAAATTAAAATAATATGGCACCTGCAAATACGACAAAAGGAAATGCACTGCATCTGATACTGATAACATACCTGAGTGAGAGGCTATTAGTGAACCTGAAATGTACAGAATATGGAAGATGGAGTGGACTTTAGACATGTACAAAGAAACCTAGTACGGGTGTGCTTCTTTGTGCATAGCCTACAGCATCCGATGGAGGGTGGGGTGACTGAGCCAAAACAAGGGATGTGTTTTGCATCATCATAAAGCCAATTCAGAAAAACGAACACACCCCTCACAATGGTTATTTTGGAGAGTGGGGTTTATCTGTTTTAATGGGGGGGAATTAGTGATGAGAGATGCACCTCCATACAATTGTGTTTTCAAAAAACAAACAAGGCCCTGTTTATTATCTATCTAAAGGGGAGTGTTTAAAAATGTTCTGGTTTGTTTTTTGTTGTAGAAATGTGCAGGCATACACCTCCATAAGGCTCCAAAATATTATATGAAAATATATATGTTCCTATTTGGGGAGTTATTTCATTTTGAAGTAAGGGAAGTGTGGGGGTGTTACCTAGACCAGACTGCTCCTGGAGCAGAACCTAGGAATCAGCACATTTAATAGTGGTGTGGAAATGGAACAGAACTGGGGGATTCTGCTCATCTTAGTCTCTACCGCCTATATCAGTGATTACATGGAAGAGAAGGAATTCCTGCCTCCCATTATTCATAGCACATCACCAGTTCCTACAAATGAACTGCTACTACAGTGGCTGGCTGGCTGCTACTGTCAGATGTTGATCTAATCAACTGGGCAGCAGGTTCATAGAGAAGCAGACCCTTTATTATTTATAAGTTTATATTATTTATTTTAGCAGTTGCATGACAGCTTCATTTGCATAGGCTCCATGCGTCTGTTCCAGCAATCAGAGAGATCTTGGACTTAGGTCCATCACTCTGCCACTGATAGCCATCCAGCTCCAAGGGAGAGATGATGAAGCTGGACTAACCACAGCTAACTAACCATAGGATACAATAGATTTCATAGATCATAGAGCTGGAAGGGGCCTACAAGGCTATCAAGTCCAACCCCCTGCTCAATGCAGGAAACTAGAGGAGGGGTCTCCCATCCAAGTAATAACCAGGCCTGACCCTGCTTAGCTTTCCATGCTCAGACAAGCTGAGCCAGTGTAAGCCACAGGCCTGTTCTCCTAACATATGTATATTGCCTAGATAACACATTTATATTAAGGGTGTGGCCCTCAGCAGATGATTTTTTCCAGCATTTTGGAGCCTGGGTGAACATGGAAAGCCCTTAACATAATATGTTAAACTGAAAGGTTTTTTTTTGTTAATTTTATGTTGTATTTGTTTATGGTAGTTTTTCTTTTATACAACTGGTATATAGTTGGTTGTTAATATGATATTTTATTATATCATTTAGATATTTATTTTATTTATTATATTTATACCCCGTCTTTTTTCCTGCAAGGAACCCAAGGCGGCTTACATAATCCTCCTCCTCCTCTCAATTTTACCCTCACAACAACCCTGTGAGGTAGGTTAGGCTGAGAGTCAGTGACTGGCCCAAAGTCACCCAGTGAGTTGCATGGCCGAGCAGGGACTAGAACCCGGATCTCCCGAGTCCCACTCTAACCCAGTCCAACACTCTAACCACTATGCCACACTGGCTCACTATACACCACACTATATTGAATTATATTTATTGTTATGTGAAATTGTTCACGTACATTGATATATTAAACAAATTATTGCATCAGAGCATTAACTGAACGGACAAAATGGGAGGCTGCCTAAGAAATCCCAGTTCGAAGAAATGTACTGAGGGATTCTAGCAGGAACAATATCTGAACCTGGCCCTGTTTTATTGCTGATTTACACAAAATGACCCAGACAGGGAGACCAAACTATAACGCCGTTAAATTTGTTCATGGTAGAACAGAGTAACCAACAAGCTGAACTGTGAAAAACTGGATTGCTAATGCATAAGACATGAATCTTGGGAATTGACACCATACAGGAAGGGTTTATGACTTCAGTTTAATAGCATGCTCGTCTGTAAATATTTCTAGGCAACCTGAAGGAATGGGGACAGATTACAGAATCAAGCAATATTTTCAAAAATGTTTCTAGTTGAAGAGATTGAAAAGAGGTTCAGGCAAGTTAAATGAGCTCAAACAAATATTAATCAAACTCGGCTGCTCCCATTTGCTGTGTTTCATTCCATTTCTCTGCTGTTCTCTTTCTCGCACAAACACACAGAACAAACTTTCTGCACTAGGGGACTTAAAAGGCTTTTTGAGACGTATATTGCTAATATTCACTTTGGTTTCTCAGCTGAACATTGCAGGTGAAGAACTGTGGTAAACTTATGCAGCATGATTTCCCCCCATTGTACGTTTCTTGGGATGTAAAGTAAAATACAGTAATACCTTGGATTGCAAGCATAATTCGTTCCGGAACCGTGCTTGTAATCCAAAACACTCATATCAAAGCGAGTCTCTGGCGGGCATGAGCAGGGCCGATTTCGGCCCGCTACGCCTGCTCGAGGCGAGTGGTTACATCCCTACGACTACTTGTATTGCAAGACGTCGCTTGTTTATCAAGTCAAAATTTATTTTTTTAAAAAATTCCTTGTCTTGAAAAACGCTCTCAGACCAAGTTACTTGCAATCCAAGGTATTATTGTATGCAAATTTAATATATTCAAAACAGATAGATGGAAACTTGCAGACACGGCCAAACTGAGGATTACAGGCAATGGGAGACTGATTTCTCCATGCCTTCCTTGGGGCAGTATCCAGTGCTTCCCATGTGCCTCCAGCCCACTGATGAGGTTGTGCCTGCAGGACCAACTGTCAGTGCAACAGGAAGCTCGTGCTTCCTAGAGCAGGGCTCTCCAACATTGGGTCCCCAGATGTTGCTGGCCTACAGCTCCCAGCATACCCAGCCAGCATGGCTAATGGAAAGGGATTCTGGGAGCTACAGTCCAGCAATATCTGGGGACCCAAGGTTGGAGAGCCCTGAACTAGAGCAACCCTGAAAATGAGCCAAAACACTTGTTTCTGGAACAGGATAGGTTAGTAGATCTCCCTTCTGCATGCTCTGCTGAACTAGAAATGGGCTCATTTCCAGGGTTGCTCTAGGAAGTACTAGTGGGGACATGGAGACGCACACACAAGCCCTGCCCCCTCCACCCCAACCTTCCCCTGTTGACCACGAAGATCTGAAGAGAGACTGTAACCACATTGGGCAGAACACTGTTATAGTCCTCTCCATGAATGAGAACCCCGATTGTGCAAGTGTCCCTATCATATAGAGGACTGTAACAAGAGTGTTGTTACAGTCTCTCTTCAACACAGGGACATTGGGGATGAAGGGCTGAGGCTGGCACATGCGTCTCCATGTCACATCCACACTTTCAGTTTTATAATTCCTACATAGCGCTACTGGGATGACAGCTTCTTCTGGGAGAAAAATATCCCCCACCTTGTTTTCTAGCACCTGATTAGCTTCATGTCTCCTTATGTCAAGGCACTCTCTGTCCTGGCTAGGATGGGACACAGGGCAAGCAGCCAGTCACATGGAGAGGGCTGTTCAGCCCAATGTGGTTACGGTCTGAATCCAGACCTTCCTGGTCAACATGGGGAGGCCAGGGTAGAAGGGGCAGGGCTTGTGTGTGCTCATGGAGGTGCTGGTATAGAGAAGTCATGTCTGATGAGGGAAGGGTCACATCCAGTAGACCAAGTCACATTTGGTACAGCAAGGTCACATCCAATAGAGCAAATCATGTTTGACAAGCAAGGCAGACAACTATTAGAACCTTGCTTGGACAGCAAACTGAGGATTTCAGGCAATGGGAGATTGATTCCTCCATGCCTTCCTTGGGGCAGTATCCAGTGCTGCCCATGTGCCTCCAGTCCACTGTAGGAGCTGCTTGACATGAGTAGCTTCTCAAAAAAGGAGTTGTTGTCCCAGTGAGGGCTGCCAGCAACTGAGGCTAAGGTCCTTTAGAACCTCAACCCCCAATGGGTACTGATTGAGAGCCTTAAAGTCCATGCACATTTTTGTAGCCACATGCTCCTACATGGCTGAAGGTCATCCTTGGAGGCCATCCTTGGAGGCTTAAGTTCAGGGGAGAGCCAAGTCCTTGGGCCCAGGTCCCCCCGTGCATGAAGAAATGCCTAGTGTTATCCTTGGAGTGGTGCGACTGGTGCCTCATTGGGCTCAGAGTCCTCTTTGGGATGCTGTTGAACCTCTGAGCCCAGAGACATAAAACAGTTCCATCCTGCTTCCCACTTCATACCTAACACAGCTCTTACTATGATGGATGAATGGAACATTATTTTGTTGGCCACCATGGCTCTTGTGGCTTTCAAAGGACCACTCAAAATGTTCAAGTCCCATTGATGTTTATCATAGGTAGCACTTCATATAAAAATATAATAATAATAATAACAACAACAACAACAACAACAACGTTTATTTCTAACTAAGGGTGTAAGCACCAAAGGGCGGGACATTTAAAACATATACAGTAAACATAACAATACAATATACTTGCTTGAAAGGGGGATAGTGCCCTTGCCCTTGTCACTCCCCGAAGGAGTGACCCAAAAAGGCACACCCCCTTTGGTGCCGCCCCCTTCCACGGCAACCCTGCTGGTGGTGGGCCAGCCCCCACAACCAGCTGGTCTATATGTCCCTTCCAGGTAAGTGGCAGGTGAAGGTGGTCTCCAAACAGCAGTTCAATACCTGGGGGCCTGGTCCTGCATGGAGTGGTAGTCTGCCAGGTAGGAGGAGTCCAGAGGTAGCTCTGTCAGGCAGAAGTCCACAGGAAGAGAACAGTGTTGTTGTTGGTGGTGGTGGTGGCAGCAAGCAACAAACAGCAGCAAACACTCCCTCTTTCTAGGTGTTGGTTCTCCTCTGTCCCCCCTACAAATACTGGCTCATATTATGACATGAAAACAATAGAACAATTTCAGGGATTTATGATCCTGTGGAGAGATTGCCTTATAAAAATGATGGGAGAAACCCATCCTGACGCTATGTCCTGCTTATTGTGCTGACCTTTTCTTCTGAATAATATACTTTAGTCTGTCATCATTTCTTATATACTTGCTGTTTCGGTACTTCTACATAGTAATGCTTTTTTCTGGTTCATAATATCAATGGTCTGAAATTAATTAAATTTGCTGGATTTAGGCAATTAAATACAATTTCAGTTGGCTCTCTTATCTCTGTGTGTACATTTAATAATCCTACAGGTTCTTGCTCTAAATCAAGGTAGTCCCTGGGCAGTGTCTGTGTGGCAGGGAGAGGAAGGAGTTGAATTGTTACATTATGTAGACTTCTCAGCAAGACCTTTCAGTAAGACATGGGTGTCATGCCCCCACTGGAGGAATCCTCCTCTGAGGAGGAGCTAGAGCTCCCAGAAACAGACAATGCCAAGGAGCAACCCAAGTCAGGAGATCTAGGGGGGCCTGGGCCCTCGGGAAATCACCACTAGTCCATCCCTGCAGGAGGAGGGGAGTTCTGTCTCTGAGGTAGAGGCTGGGCAACCACATAGATCCTGAGAGCATTGTTGCCTCAAGAGGCAAGCCAATAGGGCTCCTTTGAGAATAAGTGTTCAATTACAAAGGAGGACTCCTCAGGAGCAAGGCCCTCCCCTTGAGCAAGACTTTTACCAGAGGACCTGTAACAGACTGCAACTGAGCCTTGGGTTGGGCTCAGGAAGCTCTGACTATATAAGCCTTCAGTTTTTGCCTAGCCAGTGCTGGAACAACATCATTCTTTCAGCTCCAGTGCCTTGTACCTTGTTTTCTGGACCATGTCTTGTGATTGACCTTCCATGCTACTGACTCTTGGACTCCTGCTTTTTTGACTCTGCTTCTGGACTGTTTATTGTATCTGACTGCTTAACTGTGCTTTGACCTTTGCTTGTATCTTGACCACTCCTGCCTTCAGTATTGGATCAGACTGAAACCTTTGTGCTTGGCCATTTGCCTGCTTTGTTGCCTTGCCTTTTGAAATGTCCCATAATTTGCTCTAATGCTGTGTCTGATTCAGCCATAGCAGGACAATGGCACAGATAGATCATATCCAAGTGAGTACATTAATTTTGTAGATGTCCTTAGTATCCCATAACCTGTGGAGGACATGGAGCCCCTGGTGTTAATGCAGGTGTCCTCATCCACAAGGATTGCTCTGTTTATTGTGCATCCAGGATGCATCTCCACTGAAGTGAAGAGACCACCTACAAGTTTACATTTTCTGTCATCCTGATGCATGCATGGAACTCTACATCATATCATAGCATTGAAGCCACTGTTTTAGAAGAGCACATGAATATCTAATCTTATTCCACAGATTATTCCCCCTGTACATTATTATGCAGCTAATGCACACACAATGTCTGAATTGCAGTCCTTTTTGTGTAAGTTTGCTAGTGGCTTTTAGAGCTATGTTGCTACATAAACACCACTTAATCTATAATGTCCTACAGTGTCTGTTGGAGTTTGGTGAATGCCCAAGTTCAGCCGCTAGATATTGTCCAAGTGAAGAGAAGGCATAGTAACTAGGATGACCTTTTAATAATTTAAACAACAACAACAAATAATCCCTGAAGGTTGTTGTACTTTATAGTTCAGAACCTCAGGGCAATGTAACAAGATGTTTGTATATAGGAGAAATGAGAAGAGTATTGATCACCGGATTTTTTTTAAAAAAAGCTTTTTATGTCTATTCCACTGAAGAAAATAAAGTCTACTTTCAAAAAACGTAAGTAGCTTACATTAGTGTCTTTTTTGTGCCAGGCAAAAACTTTTCTGTTCCCACAGGCCTTTTTAACATCCTCAATATCATGTAAAACTGCTATTCATAGTTTTGTGTCTGCTTTTATCGTGGCTGTGTTGTTTTTTCCTCTATGAGATGGTCTGAGTTCCTTATGTGGCTAGGTAAATTTGATTGCAGTAAGACTAGATATTATTCTCTGTCCTGGTTATGGATTTTATTGTGGTACATTGATATTATATGCATTTTATGTCTTTAAAAACTTGTTTTAAGTTTGTGTACATTGCCTAGAGAATTATGTTATAATTAATAAATCAAAAGGAGAAGAATTATAGGAAAAGCAAAGTTTTAGTCCAGTTACAGATCCAAATTTCAACGATTCTGTCATTTGGATATGCAGACATTTAGTGTACACAAAATAAGCTCTTCCTCTTAGAGAAGATGGCAGGAAGAAAAGAAGGGCGCATTCCCATGTCTAAAAAGGAAAACTGATTGCTTTGGTGGATTAAATTCAGCTCTTAAGAGAAACATGAAATATTAACTTTATAACCACCAAATGGGTCATTTGATTAGGAAATAAGAAGTTAAGATGAGGTATAATAGCCACATTTTATGAGGCAGGGCTAGCATTTCTTCACAACCACACGAAGCTGAGGAGAAATAATATCTGTGCAATGCTTAACTTGAGCTAGGGCTCAGCAGGTTTTAGTCTTGGAACTAAGCTCAACCATGCAACAATAGGAATTAAAGTACAGAGTGCTTCTGAGCCTCTGCAAAGTGCCTGACCGATATCACCTACCACATCTAAGTTTAGTTAAGTGGGAAAGACCAGTCAGGAAGTAATGACTAGATAGCTTTAAGTTACAACATAAATTCAACACTACATAATAGATGGGTTGGTCAGTAGTAGTATGCTGTGAAGAGCTACCACCACCATATTGTGAGAGCTGGACTGACCCGGGTTCAAAAGCTTCCCTAGCCAATGACCCTCAGTCCCAGTCACGCAGACGGAAGGAGGAGATAACAGCAGTTAATAAAGATTAAAGAGTTTATTTGTAAGACCCAATTGCATGGGATTAAGGCAAGCAATGCATCTCTTACTCACTACATGATTGCAGATACAAATCCAATACCCCAGTGGTAAGGCTAGATGAAGTGAAGTCCAGACAAGAGACAAGTCGAGTCGAGTCGAGAGGAGTGAGATGAGCAAGCAAGAGAGCAAGTGAAGCTGTCAACAAGTGTGTCAGCTTTACACCACTAGACCCTGTACCTATAAATAGGATATTACTCACCCCAGTTGTATAACCTATTCATCAACATGTTTACCGCTAAACTGTCCCAAGGCTGCCGAGTCATATCACCTTGAGACTATGTCTGGTGACCAAAGACCTTGTATGCTTCATCTCAAGAGACAACCTCCATATCAGGTGATAATCCTGATGTCAGGTGGTAATCTCGTTCTGCCTATGCAAAACCTAACATCCCCCTGCTTTTTGCATTTGTCGCAGAACGTGGTTATTTACCTCATACCTCACATCAATCCCAGCATCATTTAAACATTTTTAACAATTTAAAACTATTTAAACAAATGCAATAACTATTCAAGCTTTATAATAGCATAATAGCACAATACATAATACAATGCATTCAGTTCAGCTTCAGTTGAACTCTAACCTTTAAATGATTGTTTCTACAAAATCAAACAAAGTATGGTTATAAAAATAACAAACTTCAGGTGTGTTCTTATTGTTCTTACTATCACAACCACAACTGGCATTTTTGTGAATCTGTAAGCCACCTGTGCTCTGAGTTGTAAATCTTAGTCTGAAGTGTGATGTTCCCTCCAGATAACACATAACTCCTTTTCAGAGCTCTCCAAGCATGTCCTGTTGGTCTAACAGCCTGCCTATTACACTGACAGCAATATCTGGCCTTGTTGCTTATACAATGAAGCTCAACAGCCCAATGCTTCTGTGCAGCATTCAAACTGCTTTTCCATCAGCATGTGCTTGAAAATCCTCAATTATTTGGAGTCTCGCACTGAGTTAACAATCTCCAAATTCTCAATCACATCCATGATATTCTGGTTTGTTTCAGTAAGTACTGCCCCCTTGGTTTCTCCCTCAACTTCTATTTACAAATAAACAGTTGATCCACCACCAAGCAGTTTCAATTTAATGAAATTCCAAACCATGGATCAATTATATCATATTGCTTTTATCTGTCCAGAAAAAACAATAGATCTTCCATCTAACAAAGTACATACAGTCTATGTCCCTGTTCCTCCTGTTTAATAAACAAACATTGATCTGCCTCTCTGTGCAAATCTCAATTCAGCAATGTTTGAGTTCAAACAGAATTCCAGCCTCCAGCTGATTCTAGCTTTCCTACAGAAAAATATTCTCAGACAGTTTTCCAAAGACTTCCTCTCATTTAAAAATGCTTATGTTCCAATATTTCCAACTGTGAAATATTCATACATTTCTCCACATTCTTAAACATCAGTCTAACTGTTTCCAAAGCAAATTGTTGTTGCATTCATCTCATGATTATCCAGCTCCTTTTTAACTTGAGCAAAATCACAAGCAACCAATCTTGCTATTTGTCATACATAACCTTTTCCAATCTGGTTAGTTTTCACTTTAAAAAAATCTATCTGGTAACAATGAGTTCCATGGACTGCTGTTTGTTTCACCAGCTTCCATGTTTTGTTCTTTATCCAAAGAATTCAGCTCAGCTTGCATGGCCTGAAGCTATGGTTTAGCTTCCTTAACAGACCATTTTTCACCTCTTTGAAATTTTTAAGTTTCAAATGGCTTTTCCTGCAAATTCATCCTGATATCTCACAGGTTGTTTGACTCACCTGTTCCTTACCTCATCAGTTATCAGGTTCCTGTTCCAATAAACTTGCACCAATGATGAACAATCATTTGTTTAGTCTCCACTAAACCAAATGTGTATCAGATTTGTCAAATTTACCTGACTGTCTTTCAGCAAATGCTTTTCTATTCTGACTCTGACCTTGATGCTTCCCCTGCATTAACAGAATTAATTTTGAAAAATGATCTCACCTTTTCATTCAGCATTATGCTCAACACTACTAGATAATCTCACTATCCAAGTGTTGTTCATGTGAAACACAATATTCTCATTTTTAGAAAATCTCATGTAAGCTCCCTTACAGATTTCTTCTAACTTTGAGGTGTATGTACCTACATATCAGATCTAAGATCCTGAAATGTTTCTCCAGAAGATTCCTCCTTCTACACTACTTTCCATAAGATGTACAGTTCAATACAGAACTAAAACTTCTATCACGTACATAATCAAAACATTTAAGAGCTTCTACCCAAACCTCATTATCCAAATTAGCATCACCTCTTCTGAGTGTTTGTTTACTCTTCCACACAATCCATATGTTCAATATCACATCCTGTTAGAAATGCATCAAAACATGCACTGAATTGACCTTCCCCCCATATCTCAAAAGAAAATAGGTAACATGGGTAATATGCTTGTTTCTCACCCAAGCACAAAACACCTTGACTTTGTTCAATACTCCAGTTTGCTATCTAACATGTACACAAGCTGTACCTCGTGTATTGATCAATTGACATCATGCAATAACGTGCCTCTCCTCTAAAAACCATCAGAGTACTCACAAGATCACCAAGAACAAATTGAAATGAAATGAACTGGTTTTTCAGCTTGCCTTCCAGTTTACCTGTTGAAGCTAGCATCCCTTGTTTATGTGCACAAAATTCCTTTCATGTGAAAATTACAATTTCCCAATGCTTTCTCCAGAACTACTGTTTGCATTTTCTTTCACAGGCCTGTGAATCTAAATGACCAAACATCATGTGATATGCATGCATGTACATGTCATACATATAAGCATTTAACTTTTTATAGTTGCATCAGTACAACTTTCAATTTCTTTATTACATCATTACAGTATGATAAAAGAAATAATCCATCTCTTAGCTTTGCCATATAAACATACCTAATTATTCAGTAGTCTACATTTTGCTACAGAGAAATCCACAATATACTCAAGTCATATATACATTCAGTATACTTCCTGACATTTCCAGAGCATATTACACTTTCTTGAGTCCAAGTTATCAAACTTTCAAGAAATACAGTTCAAAAACATGATTGTTAAACTCCTGACCATTTGCATAGTCCTCTTTCTGCTTATTTATGTCCAACACAGAAAGCTTCGTTTAAGCAATCCAGTTTCTGTTCAACAAAATAATGTCCATTTTGTTATGTCCTGGTTTAAAACACAAAGTTTTTCCCATCAGCAGCACCCCTGCTGATTTCAAGCTCCTTTCTTCTGTGATCCTACATGAAGAAAATGAAGAACAGCATCCCATTTGAAGCACAGCTTTCTCTGTTCAAAAACTGGCGCGCTGTTTTCCCCCTGCTGTTTTAAAACTACGCCTCCGCTGGTTTGATACAGCCTCCCGTGTAGTATCAAGTTTCCCAAGATACGTTCCTGTCACACGTGACTTTGCTGCAAGTGCGACACATGCTCCAGACGCTTTGCCCACGTCAGACGTAATCCACGTCATTTGTAATCCAAGCCACTTGTTTACACAATGCAAAAGATAGCTGATCCGCTGCTGAGCGAAGAAGCAAACTGTAAAAGAAATATGATCCTCTCCTTGCTGTAGTCTCGATGAGTAGACACAGAGCCTCCTGGAGATATTTCCTTGCCCGATACAGCTCCTTGACAATCACTCCAGCAAGCTGTGGAAAACGAAATCCTTGTGTCCAGCGTTGTTCACTTTTCAGCCTAGTAGCTGCCCGAACCGGCACCTCCGTTCCAGCTTCTTTTCACAGTCAGTAGCCTTGGATTTGCCAAGCCTGGCACCTCCGTTCCAGCTGCTTCCAAAACGAAAAATCCTCCGTCTCTCTGTCCTGCATTCTTCAGTTGTGCTGCATTCCAAGCCGCTGTTATCAGCATCCAGCTCTAGCAACATCGCCTTCCCGGTTTGTTTACAAGCCGTTCTTACAAATGTAAACATTCTCTTTAACTCTATAACTGCCAAATTTCTCCGTACTGCGTCCCTGGGCTTATCTGCCCCATCTGAGATAACCATCAGGTTTATCTCTGGTGATCTGGACCCATAACCAGATGTGAGAGCTGGACTGACCCGGGTTCAAAAGCTTCCCTAGCCAATGACCCTCAGTCCCAGTCACGCAGACGGAAGGAGGAGATAACAGCAGTTAATAAAGATTAAAGAGTTTATTTGTAAGACCCAATTGCATGGGATTAAGGCAAGCAATGCATCTCTTACTCACTACATGATTGCAGATACAAATCCAATACCCCAGTGGTAAGGCTAGATGAAGTGAAGTCCAGACAAGAGACAAGTCGAGTCGAGTCAAGAGGAGTGAGACGAGCAAGCAAGAGAGCAAGTGAAGCTGTCAAGAAGTGTGTCAGCTTTACACCACTAGACCCTGTACCTATAAATAGGATATTACTCACCCCAGTTGTATAACCTATTCATCAACATGTTTACCACTAAACTGTCCCAAGGCTGCTGAGTCATATCACCTTGAGACTATGTCTGGTGACCAAAGACCTTGTATGCTTCATCTCAAGAGACAACCTCCATATCAGGTGATAATCCTGATGTCAGGTGGTAATCTCGTTCTGCCTATGCAAAACCTAACACATATAGGTTGTTGCATTTCACATGACTTTAAAATGGAGAGAGATGGATGGGAGAAAGGAAGTATGAAAATTCATTTCAGTTCATTTTTGACCAAAATTTACCCAGAACCAAATGCAGAGCCAAACGAAATCTGCAGTGGAATTTTGTCCATTACCGTACTTGGGATGATTTTTTTTTTAACTCAGCAGTTTCATGTAGATGTTAAATAGCATGCAAGAGAAGATGGAATCCTGCAGAACCTCCAAGCATAAGAGCCAAGGGGTCAAGCAGAAATCCCACAGCACCATATTCTGAAAATGGTCATCCAACTAAGAGTGGAACCACTAGAATGCTCTCCCACCCACTCCCAATTCAGACAACCTTCCCAGCCTAGATCTGTCTGACTGCAACATGCTAGAGTACCTTGGCCAGGAAATATAGATATTGGCGATTGGTCTATAGTTGATAAAATCCTCTTGGTCAATTTCCCCCCCCAAAAGTAGAGGCACTACCGCCTCCTTTAAGGGATATCATGGCATGGGACCACACCCCTTCTTATACAGGAATGCATAACTACCAGGATCCAGTCAGTCATCCCCTCCCTACTAGATGTAATCAGCCACATGGGGGAAGGGGCAAGCAAACAAGTGGCTGCCTGAACCTGACCAAGCACCTTGTCCATCTCTTCAAAAACGGAAAGTCATCCAGTGATATCCAACCAAGCAGTGCCCTGAACACTCCACAAACTAAACTACATCCTGTGGACCATCTCATCCAGGACAATTAATTTCAACAAAAATACAAGAATCATAACCCTCACATGTGCTCACCCTCATTCTCACTCCACTCCAAAATAGCTCCCCCAAGAGGGCAAAGCCCTTTGGTGTCTCCTTCTTTGAGATTGCCCTTGATTGGGTCACCTTGCCAGTGGCAACCCACCAGCTGCATCTGAGCCAGAAGATGTACACACACACACACTGGAAGTAGGTGTTCCCTATCCATATGTTCAGTTGTTCTTGGGGTGGGATCTCTTGTGCACCAATATTCCAATGGGCCCTCTCTTTCTCTGCTGCAGCAGCAGCATGGCATCTAATAAGGAGCAGGAAATAGCTGACAGTTAAGCAACTACAACTCTCCTTGGATCTTTCCGTTGCCTGTGGCCTCTCCTTTTTCTGCTACCCAGATCTTGACCACATCTGGACTGGCAGAAGTATCCCCCTCCAATTATCATTGGAAATTTCTACATTATAAGGTGAGACAGCCCTGAAGGTATAGTAAGTCTAAAATTGGCTTAGATTAAATAAACCTCACCACCTGTATTGTTTGTAGGTAGCTGAGTGTTGAGCTTTTTTGAAATATCCATGTCAGCTGCTGAACCTGAATGCTGGATCTATTGCGAGGGGAAACTGCTACTTGTGTTTGTTTGTTTCTTAGCTTACAACACTTACCCCCACCCTTTTGCACATATTGTGGAAGAATTCAGTCTACTGAAATAGCATGAACATGTATTCTCCAAAAAATCTTAAAAAAAAAAAAAAGCCGGCTTAGTTTCGGAACATAAAATAGCACTCACCTTAGAATGTTTTCCCATTTAATTTAGCAAATGCTGAGCTGTTATATTCTGAAGTCTTACACTTATAAAAGGGAAGAAAACATATTACGGAGTACTATGCCACTTTCCAGATGCTTTCAAGTTGAAAGAAGACTAAACATTGTATTTTGCAATGCTCTTAGGCTGCTTGCTTTCTTAAAAGTGATAAAAATTACTGAGTGGCCTGCAGTTTTCCAAATGTCTCTTAAAACGCCTCCAAATGTATTTACTCGAGCATTATTGAAGAAAATACCCACTAGCGTTTATAAATGGAAAGCTCTCTAGTGTGGCAGGCATAAGTTGAAACCTGCAAATGGCAGGGGGGAGGGGGAGACTTTCAAAGCTGAAGAACATTCTACAGAACAGGTTGCTAAGCAGACCCACCTGAAAGTGAGTTCTGTGGAAATCAGTTGGATTTGTTTCCATTGAAATTTGCTTGCGATTGATGCACATAGCAGCTATCTAGGCACTACATCCAATTTACCATCTACTTCATAATTTTACATATGGAACATATCCGCATGTTGCCTGGAATGTCTGACCGATACACACTTAGAAGAGTTTTATTTCAGTTGCAGATTAAGTGGATCATACAGAAAGTGCCTACTCAGATTTCATTTGAACAATTTAATTGGGTACTGTCTAGATTAGCATCCTAAGTATTTCATGTGATACTGGTGAGGGTAAGAACCCAGCTACCAGCTGTGTCCCAAACCTAAGTACTATGCTGAGCAGTGACTAGAGCTTTTTTGACTAAGTCAAAAAAGTTGGGAGTCTGGTGAGATACCAGATTTATCGGAACATAGATATCCTCAGTTCATGTTTACTTCTGTCTGTGGTGAAGCCTACAGTGGAGGAGGAAACATGGAAAGGAATTAATAGGGAACAACACTCCCAATCTCCCTCCCCAGGTAATATGTATATAGGATAAACACATGTGGGAGCCAACATACAGAAGTTATAGACTGATGGTATAACAGCAGCTCTGTTTCTTCATATTTATATATATCATATTTATTATATATTTATATCACCTTTTTTTAACCAGTCTACTTTTTATAATCTTGTCTTAGCTATTTAAGTAATTTTAAAGTTGTTTTTAAAATGTCTAGTGATTTTAAAAAATGTTTTTATTGTTTTTATTTTTATATTGTATTTTATTGTGTTTTATAATTGTTGTAAACTGCCCAGAGAGCTTCGACTACTGGGCGGTATAGAAATGAAATAACAACAGCAACAATGGGCCAAGGCAGAAACCAAGCTTCTCTGAGAAGTCAGGGGGCAGGGTTTAGTGGACTGAAAAACTTAGTGGTATCTGGGGAAGGAATTCTGGATGTTGCCTAGCAACAGGTTAGAGTTCCTGTCTATAATTCTCTGACAGTTAGGCCATCCTACAGTTAACTGACTGAACTGATGCTTGCTTGGTTTTAAGCAAAGGGACTTGACCTGGGTTTTCCTTCCCTCACAGTTAAAGTAACATTTAAGAAACTGCATTTACAAAGTTCTGTAACCATCAAGCTTATAGTACCTGAGAAATCATATGTTACTGTTGTTTACTTTTAAAAAAGCATCTACCTAGAAACAAGCCCTGTGTGTGCGTGTGTTTGAAAATACTCCTCTGCTGCCATCAGAGGACACATCACCAAGACAATGCTGAGTGAGAGCCAGTAAAGCCAGCCCCAGCCCTGTTCCCCGCACCTACTTCATGTCATCTGCTGGATTAGAGAAAAATGGGAATGTGTGTGTAGGATTAGGTGGTATTTATTTATTCAGATAGCTCTTTTCATCTAGAGCAGGGCTGTCCAACCTTGGGTCCCCAGATGTTGCTGGGCTACAGCTCCCAGCATACCCAGCCAGCATTAATGGCAAGGGATTATGGGAGCTGTAGTAGTCCAGCAACATCTGGGGACCCAAAGTTGGACAGCCCTGATCTAGAGACTGTGACCTTGAGTTTGGCATGAACTTTTGACTTTCATACTAACAGTACTGATAACTCAGGCTGGAACTACATGTTTTACAAGAGAGGTCTGGTTGCTACTGAAATAGGAATCTGTCTCTAGTTTTACTGGAGACTTTTTAAAACATCATATTCTTTCTCTCCTGAATATGAAGACCTTGCAAATGTTGGTAAATTCTTATCAGAAATGAAATGAAATGAAATGCTCACCATCTGCACTGGCCTAATTCAATGCGTATGTACAGTTAATCCCAGCAGAGATGGAATCATGTTGTAACAGCCTGCTGCACAGCTGCTAAAGATGAGGAGCCTGTCAGCAACAGCAGCAACAACTACAAATGTTGGCAACCCCAATTCAGTACTAGCAGGACTTACCTAGGAACACAAGCACACTCTGAGAGAGAGGTGGGTGGTCGGTGGTGATGATGGTAATGCAGGGGCAACTAGATGAACTGTAAGCATCACTTTCCAGTTGCAGTACTAAGGAGCATTCAAGAGTTGAGAAACTGGCTTCACGAGCAGCAGAGGAATTGCAGAGAGGGCAAAATAAAATACCAGATACGGAAATCTTGACATTTTGTCCATTTCATTTCTTTTACTTTATTTCATAGTCTTCTGTGAAATGTTTTCTATTTCATATTTTCTAGTTCATTACCATATCAATGCGCACACACTGTGAATTGCATTTGTTAACATAGTGCTATCAGTATTCACAGAAAACCTATCATTCTCCATGTGTTCTAGAGTATATGGTGCATTTATATGAGTGGAACACAATGTAGACAGCTTCAGAATAATGTAGTGGAAAACAGCTACTTGCAACAGAAAGCTACGTTAAATATGCTACATAATTTTTATCGCCTTTTAATTTTTCAAATTGGCCCTCATAGTTTGCTGCATCAGCAACTGAAATATTTTCAAGCCCACACACACTAAAATGAAATATTGCTTTAAAGTAGAGATGGGTAATGGGTTGCATCTAGACTTAGACATATTTAGAGTAGACTCACTGAAATCAAAGGGTCTTAAGATTAGTTTGTATGCCACCCTGGTATCAACAAAGATGAAGGGTAGCTTATTTATTTATTTTATTTATTCATTATATTTTTAAACCGTCCATCTGGCCGGCCACCCGGCCACCCTGGGTGATGTATAGCAGGATAAAATACAATAAAACACCATTAAAACACAATCAAACCAGACACAATTAAAACAATATTTAAAAAATCCTAACCCACCCCATATTCCCACCTGAAAAGCCATGTTTTTAAAGCCGGTCGGAAGTTCATCAAGGAGGGGGCATGGCAAAGGTCACTGGAGAGGGAGTTCCATAACTTGGGGGGTGGCACAGAAAAGGCCCTCTTCCTAGTCCCCACCAGCCTGGCTGCTCTGGCTGATGGGATAAGGAGAAGGCCGTCCGTGGCAGATCTTGTTGAGCGGCCTACTTGATGTTGCTGGAGGCGCTCCTTGAGATAAGCTGGACCGGAGCCGTATAGGGTTTTAAAGGTCAAAACCAACACCTTGAATTTGGCCCGGCAAGCAACTGGTAGCCAGTGCAACTCCTTGAGCACTGGTGTGATGTGATCTCAATGGCGGCTGCCTTTAACCAGGCGAGCCGCCGCGTTCTGTACCAGCTGTAGCTTCTGAACTGTCTTCCAGGGTAACCCCACGTAGAGCGCATTACAGTAGTCTAGGCGAGAGGAGACCAAGGCATGAACCACTGATGGGAGCAGATGATTAGGAAGGTAGGGGCACAGCTGCCATATCAGATGGAGTTGATATAGCACCACCCAGCTCACAGCTGACACCTGAGCCTCCATGGACAGCTGGGGAGTCTAGAATGACCCCCAAGCTGCGGACCTGGTCCTTCAGGGGTAGATGTACCCCATTCAGCACCAGGTCAACATCCCCTAACCTCCCCTTGTCCCCCACCAGAAGTACCTTGGTCTTGTCGGGGTTCAGCTTCAGCATGTTCCTTCCCATCCAGCCACCCACTGACTCCAGGCACTTGGACAGGGTCTCAACAGCCAACCTCGGTGAGGACTTGAAGGAGAGGTAGAGCTGTGTGTCATCCGCATATTGATGACAGCGCACCCCAAACCTCCTGATGATAGCTCAGTTTTAAAATGTTTTCATAAATAAATAAATAAATAAATAATAAGTAAAATAAATGATAAGAAGTTTGACTAACCCAATGTATGTTTCAAAATCAGCATTATATGCACCTGTTATGGTGGCTCTAAAAGCATCAAGGCACACAGTAATGATAATCAGGTTTTGAGTTTTGCAGTTTTCAAGGGTTCCATGCCAGGAAATATTTGGCATGGCTGTGTTTTGCATCTCTGCACCTTGGCTGGTATGTGGTATAATTCTTTCATCTTTTTCAATTATCTCTGACCCTGTATGACATAAATATATATATGTTATAGTCCTATATGGACAGGGATAACCGGGTTTCAATAATATATGCCATGGTAACCTCCAAGTTAGATTACTGCAATGCACTCTACATGGGGCTGCCCTTGAAGATTGTTCAGAAGCTGCAGCTTCTGCAGAATGCAGCAGCCAGACCAATAACTGGGACCAGGAGGTCAGAACATATAACGCCAATTCTGGCTCATTTGCATTGGCTGCCTGTATGCTTCTGAGCCTGGTTCAAGATGCTGAATCTATAAAGCCTTACACAGCTTGGGACTGCAATATGTGAAGGAGCACCTCTCCCAACCTGAGTCTACCCAGACAACATCTGAGGCCTTCCACCAAGTGGAAGAGAGGCTTGGAGGGTAGCAATAAGAGAGGTGGCTTTCTCAGTAGCAGCCCCCCGTTTATGGGATGATCTCCCCACTGAAGCCTGCGTGGTGCCAACTCTGCCATCTTTTTGGTGCCAGGTTAAGAAACTCCTTTTCTCCCAGGACATTTAATGAAATTTAATGGCATTTATTGGCATTTAAGGGTATTTAATGGCATGATAGGGCATGTATGTTCACTGCTTTTAACAGGTCTAGGTTATTTTAGCTGTTAAATTGTTTTTTTAAATTTTGTATATTGAAAAAAATATGTTGTTTTTATGCTGTTTTATGCTATTTTTTTTTTTATTGTATTGTGTTTTATGAATTCTTGTGAACTGCCCAGTGAGCTTCGGCTGTTGGGCAGTATAGAAATGAAATGAAATAAATAATAGTGTATGTTCAAAATTTGGTGAATATGAATGTTGACAATACAAGGCAAATTTTGTAACTATCAAAAAAACCAGGAGATATGCTAGTAAACACTGGGGGTCCCCAAATATATTTGTCATCATTCTATAGTGCATATCTGAGAAATAGTGAAATATATATCCTTTTTCAGAAACCGCAAAATTCATCTGGCATTATTAGCATTCTGTCTTAATATCAACATTAGTAAATGTTTCATATTCACTGTAACACAGTAGGATTGCTAGCCATAAAAATGCCATTGTTACCACAACCAACAATGCAATTCTATACACATTTACCAGGGACTAAGTTCCATTGTACTCAATGGGTCATTTCTGAGGTGACATGTATAGGATTGTACTGTACATCACTAAAGCAAAATTATGCCATAATGTTCTGCCTGGGCTTTCCTTTTGGGAAGAAATCTTTTTAAAGTGCCTATTTCTGACAAAAAGAGTTAACATATGTTCAGTGGATTTGAGAACTCCCTTTTGGGTAGCACCTTTCTGTAACATTTATGCCCTGAAACGAATTATACAGACATAAGAAGAAAGAAGTTTCACTATCCTGGTCTAAGCTCAGTGGCAGATGTTAACATTAGTTAACAGCTAAGGTGAAGAGGTGAAAGCTCTTGTCCTATTTGAGGTACAAAGACATTAGAACCAAACAATATGCATGGACTGAAAAACATGTTTGTGTTCTGTATTTCATTGCATGCTTCCTTGATTTGCACTGTAGGTAACATAAAGTATTTAGGAAACAGACTGTGAAAGCTGATTCTCATGTTGAAACTCATTTGAAACATTACTAAACCTAAAATCTATTCTTCAACTGGAGGCTGAAACCTTTAATAATTAAATTAAACCACTACTATAGAGTTCTTATCTACAAGTTATGTCTCCTGTGTGCAATAGGACTGTCCTTAAAGCTGTGCCTTTGTGCCAGCAGAGCACAGCACTACGTTGGAAATTACACAACTCTGCATGAGCAGAGCACAATACCACACCAGAGGAGCATAATGCTACCAACAGTATAATCCTTTCTGCCAAGGAAAGTTGGGAAGAAACATGGCTCAGAGACTTGCCATATTATACGGCAATGTATAGTTTGTTTTTGGCCCTCGCAAAATGAAGATATGGTGTGATGAATATAATGTATTTAATGGCATTTATAACATTTATGAAGACTCATTATATAAAAAGTAAGAATGCTGTCACCTTTCCTTGAACACAGTTTGCCAGTGGGCGGGGTGCCAGTCACATTTGCACCCGGCCCAGGGAGACAGGAGGAAGACCGCTGTCTGCAAGCAGAGGGTTAAAGTATTCTCTTAAATACTGTTCTAACACTTTTGTAATATTTTTCCTCAGATGTGAATTTTTGTTTATTTGCAATATCCATGTACAATAATAATAATAAAGATCTTACCAAAAAACAGGAGGGGAAAAAAGGGAAGGAAATTACAAATGGCAGAAAAATATCCACAGCACAGATTGTTTTAGATGCTGATTATTTGGGTAATTTGTAGCCATCCACCATATTTCCTCATGATATGCTGAGACAATCCTGTCTTTGTGCCACAGTGTTATTTGCACTTAAATGGGATCACAAAATGCACAAATGGTTTAGCTGAACTTTCATGAACTTATAAAAGAAAAGGCTAAGATAAGCTTGACCTGAGAAAAGCAGACAGTGCTGTTCCAAAGGGATTATGGTCACATATCAACAAACCACATGCGATATCGTACTCAGATCTGAAGTCAAAACCAATAAGAGCCCCAAATAAGAAGTGCCAAAAAGTTAATAGCTGCTATATTTTGTTCACTAAACTCGGTAACTTTCCTTCCATTTCTTCCAGTCTCAATGGGAGAAAAATAGTTAGTTCTGATCTCGTGTTATGGTAGGCACATGCCAGCTGTACAAAATCAGGAGGATTTCACTGTTTTCATTTCAGGAAAAATTACTGAAGAGATATCATATACTGGGTAGGAGAGCATGAAGATATTTGATAAGAATCCGTTAAGGTGAGATACAGTAAGGTTATAAGTGAAGCCAGGATGCCTGCCTGGCTGGTGTAATATATTGGAAAGTAACCATCAGTTTGACATTTCCCAGGTTAAATATGTGCTCTTATCAGAATGGCAATCAAAAAATAAAATCCTATTTAAGTATGTAAAAAACAACAGTCTGATTTCTCAGCTTCCCAGATTAGTTCTGTTTTTGAATACTTAACATTGAGTAGAAAATATGATTCACAGATGGATCAACAACCAAGCTAAACCAACATATTAGGATTAAATCCTAATTAGACATAGGAGCCAAAGGACTGCAATGCTATCTAGATCTATGCACCAATGGGTCTTTGGACTTTTGTTTTCCAAACAGCTCTCCTTCTATACCATAACTAAGGGGATTTGCTTTTAAACTGATAAGAGTTTCACAAGCATTTTATGACATACAATGGGAACCTGTTGTACAAAGTAAAAAGAAAAAGAAGAAGAAACTTTCCTTAACAGAGATTTCCAGATTATTTCAGTCCATTTAGATTATGGATTAGGTTATGATGCAGTTTCTTACAAGATTTAGTACTAAATTTACTGCTCTTTTAGACATGTTTTATTTTAGTAAATGACTAAGGGCAGAGCCAGTGTGGCTTAGTGGTGAGAGTGTCGGACTGGGACTCGGGAGATCCGGGTTCTAGTCCCCGCTCGGCCATGAATCTCACTGGGTGACTTTGGGCCAGTCACTGACTCTCAGCCTAACCTACCTCACAGGGTTGTTGTGAGGATAAAATGGAGAGGAGGAGGATTATGTAAGCCGCCTTGGGTTCCTTGCAGAAAAAAAGGCGGGGTATAAATATAATAAATAAATAAATAATTTTAAAAATCCAACATGCTCACCGAGCTTATAGAATTGATGTAGTGCTAGCGTAAGTGACAACCTAGCACAATGATAGCAGCATAAGAGGGTGTGATGGGTTTTCTGGGGAAACCAGTCATGCCTGTGTACGCTATTGGTGTTGTGCTAGAGGTTGCTTATGATAGCACTACATCAATTGCGTAAGTGCAGTGGCCCCACTGGATACTTAGAATCATAGAATCATGGAAAAGTAGAGTTGGAAGGGGCCTACAAGGCCATCGAGTCCAACCCCCTGCTCAATGCAGGAATCCAGGTCAAAACATCCCTGACAGATGGCTGTCCAGCTGCACCTTGAATGCCTCCAGATTGGGAGAGCCCACCACCTCCCTAAGTAGTTGATTCCATTGTCTTATTGCTCTGACAGTCAGGAATTTTTTCCTGATGTTTAGGTGGAATCTAGGTTCCTGTAACTTGAGCCCATTATTCTGTGTCCTGCAAACTGGGATGATCGAGAAGAGATCCTGGCCCTCCCCTGTGTGACATCCCTTCAAGTACTGGAAGAGTGCGATCATATCTCCCCTCAGTCTCCTCTTCTGAAGGCTAAACATGCCCAGTTCTTTCAGTCTCTCCTCATAGGGCCTTGTTTCCAGTCCCTTTGTCATCCTTGTTGCCCGTCTCTGAACCCTCTCCAGTTTGTCTACGTCCTTCTTAAAGTGTGGTGCCCAGAACTGGATGCAGTACTCAAGATGAGGCCTAACCATTGCCGAGTAAAGGGGAATTATCACTTCACGCGATTTGGAAGCTATACTTCTATTAATGCAGCCCAAAATAGCATTTGCCTTCTTTGCAGCCACATCGCATTGCTGGCTCATATTCAGTTTGTGATCTACCACAATTCCAAGATCCTTCTCAGTTCCCTAAGGCTGCAGTCCTATGCTCTCATACCTGGGAGTATGCTCCACTAAACACAATCAGACTTACTTCTGAGTAAACATACATAGGATTGCACTGTAACAGCATGATTCTATAGATGTTAATTCAGAATTAAGACCCATTAAGTTCCCAGGTAAGTAGGTATAGGACTGCATCCTAAATCATCTAGAACAATCTGTATTTTTATTTTATTTTTCTATCTTGAATATTCCATGATGGTCCGGAATGCTGCAGCCAGACTGTGGACCCAGGTCTGGTTAGAGCAGCTTTGCTGGATACCGGTCTGTTTCCAGGCACAATTCAAAGTGCTGGTTATGACCTATAAGTCCTATAGAGCTTGGGACTAGGCTACCTGAAAGACCACCTTCCCCATACAAGCCTGCCTGGTCCTTAAGATCTTCCAAAAAGACCCTTCTTTTTAGACTGCCACCATCGGATGCAGTTTGGTGGTGATGTGAGAGAGGGCCTTTTCAGGGGCCACTCCCAGATTGTGGAACTCCTTCCAAAGGAGCTAAGTTCTCTCTCCCTCCCTCTCCCCCCCCTCTCTCCTGTCCTTCTGTCAGCAAGCAAAGACAGCTTTATCAAGAAGGCCTTCAGCTTATAAGTGGATCTGATGGTTTGGATGCTGTCTTTATTCTGTAATTGTTATGCTTTTATCATATTTTAGGTTTTTATTGTTTTAATCTATTTTAAATTATTTATTGTAAGATGCCTTGGGTGCCATTTTTTGGTAGAAGCGTGGGGTATAAATCAAATAAATAAATAAATAAATATGGTTCCTCCGTCTTCTCAGGGATTTTCTAGTTGCATTTTTCCGACTATGAATAATAGTTGGGATGTGGCCTTTTTTTTCAAAATGAGTACCTGTAAGATCCTGTGTATAGTCTATTAGAATAGAAAGATCTACTTCGAATTCTGTTTCAGCCATGGAATCATTGGATCAGCTAGAACCAGTTACTGTTTTTTTAGAATTAGTTCTTAAGTTGTAAAATGTAAATCAGAGTATACACTTCAAAAGTGTGTTGTGAGGATGAATACAGGAAGGGAATTCTGTTTACTTCCCACCACTGCCTACCCAATCCCTGAATGAGTAGGTATACAGCTGACTAAAGGTGAAATACTATTAATTCAATAATATTTTCCTACTGCCCCTTTCTGTTATAAAAAAAAAGAAAGTTAACACATTCATCTTTGTAAGAAGTGTGGGAACTTTTATTTTTCTTATTCACTTTCATTTATCCTTCATGACTATTTAGCCAGTGACTGGCTAAAGATATTAAGACAGATACGTCTGGAGATCCACTTACGTCAAACAGGAAGCAGAGACTGAGATGGCATAGAAGAAGAGGTGATATTGATTATGGCAAATGCAGCAAGTTGGAGTTAAATATCCAATTTCAAATCATGAAAAAATCTGATAGTCAGCTTCCTAAAGTGACAGGGTAAATGAAGTCTCAGAAAGACATAGAACATATGTAATACTAAAGCTCAGTATAATCAGCAGAAGCACTCTCACTGAAGGAGGAGCTGAACCCACAACAAAGTAATGGCAAAAGCTAAAAATTCAAGATGATTTGAATTATCCATTGTCATTATTAAAAGAAAGAAAGAAAAGAAATAGAGAGGCCAAAGACAGAATGAGAGATTCGAAATAAAAATTAGGCACAGAAAAAAGAAATCCGCCTAATCCAAGCTTCAAAAGAAACATCTTATTTCATTTTAAATAAGGAAAAAATAGATGAAATTTAATATATTGATATTCTAACAGATGTTTTGTTGTTGCCATCTTCAGGATAGAAATATATGATCACCATGATTCATGATGAAAGTAACTTCTTTCTTCAAAGAACATTTAATATGTCCACGCTAGGGATGGGAGAGAAATTTGTTCAGTTTACATTTTAATGCAACTTGGCTAATTTTGCACTTAATGTTCAGATATGCATTATACTAGGAAAACAGCTTGCAGTTAATATGCGTATATTAAGCAAAATGCATACAAAAATGCATGTGTTAGGAGAAACGTTTGTGAAATGCTTATGATTTTTTATGCAATTTTTTTTAAAAAAAAAAATCTCAGTGTCTGGGAGAATCGAACTTACGAATGGAGAAATTCACAAAGTTCAAGATGAACTAAACTTAAGACTGGGAAAAATGAGGAACTGAAAGGAACCAAAAGTGACAGATTCATCCATCTTATGTTGCACCCTTCATCATCAGCTCAAATAAGTGACCCATACATAAAAGTAGGCTTGTGTGCACAGATACCCTGCTTGATTGAGTCCTATGAGTGCAAAAGGATGCTGCACAAGATTTTTTTGGAAAGCTGTATTTCTTTCCCAAATGGGTTTCACATCCATTTTGGAGGTTATGAAGTAATTCTTTTTCAGGGCACCAAGGCATAGTTGGTAGGCTGTATGGAGTCTGTGTACCTTCAACTGTCAAACAGCTCTACATTTATCCAGTGTGTAAGTAGCTAATTGCGTGAACAGTATAGGTTAATTGCACAGAATAAACCACTTTGAACCTATGTGCTCTTGTAGGATTGGGAGTTCCACTGATTCCAATAGGGTCTCTGCAGGTGCAATTTATTTATCAAGCTAGTGCTTTAGATAAGCTAACTAAACTCGACCACACAGGATTAATAATATTAATGAGGTTGACTTGCCTTGAGAAAAGATTACATGATTTTGTTAATGTGTTTTTATAATTGGTTTGCTTTTCAACCTAAATGTTTACTTCTGTCAAGGTTTGCATTTATTTATTTATTTATTTTTGTTGTATTGTGTGCCAGCTTACCAGGCTCAGAATGGCTCCCAGGACATGCACTGTAATCCTATTCATGTTTATTCAGAAGTAAGTGCCACTTTGTACTCCCAGGAAAATGAGTATAGGACTGCAAGATAAGTGAAACCATGAAATTAAATGTGGATAAAGATACAGCACTATATGAAATGCTTAACCTTCTGGAAAATATTAAGGCTCAGACTGTGGTGAATGGGCAGCCACCGAGGAACTTGTTCATACCCTGTGGGATGGATGTTCCGCTCACATGTTCTAATCAGAAAGGATTCAAGGACTGTTATCTATATATATAAAAGAAGTCCTGACTGAGTGACTGACTGACTTATCAACACCCAGCTCAAACCGTTTAATCTAGGCACGTGAAATTTTGAAGGGACATTGTTTTTATGATCACCCACTAAGGAAGGATTTTTGGAAATTCCGTCCCTGAGGGGTGAAAAAAGGGGGCAAAATTGCCCCACTCTCATATCTCCTATGGGCAAAACAACAGGGGAGCAGCTATGCAAATTGGCCTCACCTCATAATTGCTGCAGGAGCCAATAGGAGCAGTTATGCAAATAGCCCATAGGACACTTAGAATGTTCGTATGAATTCCTGCAAGGGCCAATAGGGGTGGGTATGCAAATCTCCCCTAGGCCATTTAGAATGTTATCTGAGGGGGTGAAAAGGGAGGGAAACTTTTAAAATGACTGCCTGACTGAATGACTGCTGTGTGGGGGGTGTCGTTGCATAGGCTCCATCACGTTTTGACGGATCCGCCCCAAACTTGGCACGCATACTCTCCATCACCCAAGGACAAAGACTGGTGGGTTCAAATCTCCAAAAAAAAAAACATCGCTGCGCCTGTATGGCCCAAAATAGATGAGAGCCAATGGCATCACTTGGAATGTTCGCAGGGGCCATTCAGGAGCAGTTATGCAAATTGCTCCAACGACATATAGAATGTTCATATGAACTGCCACAGAGGCCCAATCAGGAGCGGATATGCAAATCTCTCCTGCGACAAAACAGAATGTTCATATGAACCACAGCCAGGGCCTACGGGGGGGGGGGGGAGAGCTGGCATTTGATTGTTGGGTAGTCCCGGGGGGTGCAAGCTGGGATTACATTGTTGGGTAGTCCTGAGGGGGAGTGGGCAAGCAGGGATTTCATTGTTGTGTAGTCCTGGGGGGGCAAGCTGGGATTACATTGTTGGGTAGTCCCGGGGGGGGGAGCAGGGATTTCATTGCTGTGTAGTCCCGGGGGGGGGGGAGAACAGGGATTTCATTGTGTGACAGTCCTGGGCAGGGAGCAGGGATTTCATTGTGTGGTCCCGGGAGGGGAGGGCTTTCATTGTTGTGTAGTCCCGGGGGGGGGGGGAGCTGGGATTTCATTGCGTAGTCCTGGTGGGGAGCAGGGATTTCATTGTGCAGTCCCGAGTGGGGGGGAAGCAGAGATTTCACTGTGTAGTACTGGGGGAGCTGGGATTTCATTGTGTAGTCCCAGGGGGGGGTAGGGATTTCATTGTGCAGTCCCGGGGGAGCTGCAAGTCCCAGGGGAGCTGGTAGTCCCAGGGGAGCTAGGATTCCATTATGTAGTCCCGTGGGACCCTTCCTATGGAGCGATTCAAAACAGCGATCAGCTACCTAAAGGAATTTTGAGCAAATAGTGCCTATAGGAAAATGACGACCTGTGCAAACTTCGCACGGTCACTCTTCATCACGTGAGCGAAGCTGCGGGAACTGCTAGTAGAATATAAAGAAGGAATTAGGCTCTAAGGCTGGGGTCTCCAACATGGTGCCCAGGACTCCCTGACCTTCTCGGTTTTATTTTATTTATTTATTTTAAATTACAACATGTTTTAACTGGGAGGCTGGCCTACTGCTAGGCCAAAGGCCAGCCTCCATCACCATTTTTCAAGAATGCCTCTGGGCCCCAAGTGGCCCCAGATAGTGGTGGGGCCGAGCCTGGAGTCGGCTCGTGGCTTGGCCTTCGAGGCGGCGGCGGCCGATCTCGCCATTCAGAGTGGCGTGGAGCATTCTCCGCACCACTCGAGCCACCGCCGCTGCCCTCTGCCAGCCCCCCACTGCCGGACCCCCCGCCACCCCTGCAGCCACCGGACCCCCCCGCCACCCTACCGCCACCCCACCGCAGCCTACCTTCTCCGCGCCGCCACCTCCGCTGCTGCCGGAGCCCCGCCCGTGCTCTGTTTTGGCGGGGGGAACCAGGGCAACAGGGCTTAAACAGCCCTGTTGCCCTGGTTTCCCGCACCAAAAACAGAGCATGGGGCCCCTGTCGCGTCACTTCCTCCACGCCGGAAGGACATGATGGGACCAGCGGACGGGGAGGCAGGCTCTCTGGAGAGCCGGGGAGCCTGCTGCAGGTAAGCCCGCAGTGGCCGAGTAGCTCGGCGGACACGAGCAGGCCCGGTTCGGGCCTTGCGCCTGTCTGCCGGGCTACTCGGTCACATCCCTAGCCCCAGAGTCTTTGTTAGGAAAAAAAAATAGGGATGTACTGAGCTCCTGAAGCTGAGCGCTGAGATTCCTGCTGTCCACATTGGGAGAGGAGAACTCTTTTGCATCTGTACAGGCTTTCTGATGAGCCATTAGGGAACCTCTGCTGCAGCTCAACTCTTAAATGTTATGATAATTTAACTTGTTAAGCTGGGGAAGATCTACCCTCCAGATTATTACCAACACCCCAAACCAACCTCCTCATGCTATTTCTGCCACTATATCCTGGATTTTTTCAGAGCAGTTATATCACAACATTTTTATATGTTGCATTTTTTTCCGCCATGTATATTTCAGTGTGTGTGTGTGTGTGTGTGTGTGTGTGAGAGAGAGAGAGAGAGAGAGAGAGAGAGAGAGAGAGAGAGACGTGGCAGAGTGCTTGATGGGTGGGAGCTGTGTTTTGTATGGGGGCTACTCTGATGTAAGTTCTGTTCTCTCTATGGGTATTACTCCTGTGCAAGGGCAAATCATTCCCTGGTACCTGGCTGTGGGGCTTCTCCAGTCTCTCTTCAGAGTAGGCTTTTTTTCTTTGGCAAGTTCAGGAGGAGGAGGGAGGTGGTGTTGGGGGGCAAGTTTGCCAGAGAGAGATGTATCTGTTTAAATGTGTGTCTCTGGGGTGAGGACTTGAAGAAGTTGGGGGCTTATTGTCTCTTGCTGGATGCCTCCTCCAATGTAACTCTGTGGTGTTCTCTCTATGGGTGTTACTCAAGGCTGGTGTGCAAGGATGGAAAACTCATTCCCTTTGAGCTCCATGGACTTTCACTGCCTTTCCCAGTGGTGTTCACGAACCGGGGGGGGGGTCCTGCCTCTCCGCCACCTTGTCCCTCCGCGGCGGCAGCCCCCTCATCTCGATTTCCTGAGTGGCGCGGAGCATTTTCCGCACTGCTCGAGCCTGCCATGCCAGTCCCGGAAGTGACGCAACAGGACCCTGCGCAGACGCACTGGGCCAAAATACTCAGCATGGGGGCCCAGCGTGCCTGCACAGGGAGCCGTCGCATCACTTCCGGCCAGCCGGAAGTGGCGCGACGGAACCAGCGTGGGCGGCGTGGGCAGCTCGCTGCAGAGAGGCGAGCTGTGCTGCGACCTGGTAAGGCCCCACGAGCCTCCGGCAGGTGTGAGCAGGGCCAATTTCAGCCCCACTATGCCTGCCCGAGAAGAACGGTTTCATCCCTAGCCTTTCCTACTGACCCATCTAAGAACTCTTTTGCATCTGTGAAGCTTTCTGGCCACCTGCACATGCATAGGCTTATACTGTGAATCTCCTCCAACTCCTCCATACCTGTATTGGCTCACCACTCACACACACACACACACACACTCACACACACACACACTTCCTTCTCCCTTCTGGGCTTTGCAATATTTGTTTAATTTGGTATAATCAGTTGTTGCTATGCTTATCTTAGAAACAAAGAAATACCAGATAGACAACAGAGATTTGTTATCTGTTTTGTATTTCTGGTTGGGCTGTCCATCATAAACACCTGCTTATTGGTTAACTGACTTAATTTGATCAGTCAGAAGAATAAACATGCATATATAACCAAAACCTCAATTTAAATTCCTTTGCATGTCCTTCACACATTGGACTGTTTTCTATGACCCACTATTACACTGTGGGCCACAGTAATTGACATGCACTCCTCAGGATAAGATTCTGACTGAAGGGGTGTAGACTCCAAGCCAAAAAAGCAAAACAAAGCAAAATTCTGAATCCTATTTAAAATGAAGCTGATTCTTACTGGTTTCTAAGGTTGTTGTTAGCACTGACAGTGCTGGGAACTGGGTTGCCAACTAACCAGGAAAAAGAACTGGCCTGCTCTTGTGCCTTTATCAGCAGCATACAGAAATCACCAGGTGAAATTTTTCATAGTGTAGGGATAATTATCATCACACAGACACACATATATACCACTGACAAATAAGAGGGAGGTATCAGCATCCAAGATTTGCAGAACTAGAAAAACTCTTGGGGGGGGACTAAGGGAGCAACCCCCACCCCACCCCACCCCAAACCGCCACATGAGGACTGGGCATGCTTAATGGTCACAAAACTCTAAGGGTGCAATCCTATGCATTTTTAGACAGCAAAAAGTCCTGCAATTCCCAGCATTCCTCAGTCAGCCATAGAAAGCCAGGAGGGGAAATGGAGTGGAGTCACTTGGAAGAAGGCATGGCTGGGGGGCTAGAACCTTTAACTGGAGCACTCCATACTCAAATATACTCCAAACAACTGCCTCACTTGTTAAGCTGCCGTTAAAGGCACAGATGCAATAATCAATATAAAAATTGGCAGCCCTATCTGGACAATGAAAAAGAAAGTGGGGTGGGTGTGGGTGGGAGAACAAGGGTGATTCATCCGTAGAGGCTACAATTCTTTCTTCCTCATACACCTCACTCAGCTCCTTCTCCTTTAAACAAAATGCAAGTGGAAACCACCTGCTGGCTTGGCTAGCACCAGGGCAAGTCGGAGCCATGAGTTGGAGCCATCAGAGGGATGATGAGACGGAATCCGGGTGGCCGAGCCGAGGAAGTTTGTTGAGCTTTCACCCCCTAACAGATTCCTCGCACATCCCTAGCTGCAGCCCAGCTCTTTATTTTCGAGATATCCAACTGCCTAGAAAAAAGTACACTGGGGTGGTAGGGAATGGCCAGGGGGTGGGGATAGAGGGGGTCTAAGAGTACATCGAGTCTCTCAAAGGTATATTAAGGGCCCAAATTTTGTACACATATTCCCAACTCTTTTGCCAATGCTTTTTTTTACCCAAATTCTCTGCAATCTCACAATATAATGTTCCAAAAAGCAAAATACTCAGAGCCTCGTGCTGCTAGCCCAATCCCCCATTCACTTAATCAGGCCAAGGAGAACACTTTGAGGAAGGAAACCTTGTTCTGTGAAGGGAAATAATAATGATGACTATTTACATGATTCCTCTTTAGAGGTAGGCAAATCACAAATATTACACCACATTAGTAGAAATGAGCACAAATTAGACACTTTAATAAGGAACAACATAAAACTGTCTCTCAAAACTGAACATAGGGGAATATATTAGTCTCTAAATGTGCTTCATCCTCTGCCAGTTGGCATGAATGCTTCTAATGTGTCCCCCGTGATTTTAAATTCATTTAAACCACTTCCATATTTTACACATGCACATATAGTTCCCATTCCCTCATAGTTTTAAGCTCCATCATCATGAAAGGGTGTTCCTACTGCAATCATCAATTGCTTAATTTTATAATGAGGATAATATTAGACCATTCAGTTATGCTGGTTTGTGGTTTTCCCCCACCCCTTTAAAAAAAATAGAAATCTATACTAAAGAATCAGGCAACTCTTGGTCCAGACTCCAGAACGAATGTCGGTGTTGTTCAGAACTTCAGAAGGACGTGACAAAACTTGGGGAACATGTTTATAATACTGTGTACAGTTCTGGTCACCACACCTAAAAAAAGGATATTGTAGAGTTGGAAAAAGTGCAGAAAAGGACAACTAAAATGACCAACGAGCTGGAGCAACTCCCCTATGAGGAAAGATTACTACGTTTGTGGCTGTTTAGCTTAGGAAAAAAGCGAGTGAGGAGATACATGATAGAGGTGTACAAAATTATGCATGGTGTGGGGAAAGTGGATAGGGAGACATTTTTCTCCCTCTCTCATAATATTAGAACCAGTGGTCATCCCATGAAGCTGATCGTGGGAGCTTCAGGACAGATAAAAGGAAGTACTTCTTCACGCAGCGCATAGTTAAACTATGGAATTCACTTCCACAAGATGTAGTGATGGCCACCAATTTGGATGGCTTTAAAAGGGGGTTGGACAAATTCCTGGAGGATCAGGCGATCAATGGCTACTAGCCCTAGTGGCTATATGCTACCTCCAGTATCAGAGGCAGTATGCCTATGTACACCAGTTGCTGGGGAACATGGGCAGGAGGGTGCTGTTGCACTCATGTCCTGCTTGTGGGTTTCCTTTGGGCATCTGGTTGGCCATTGTGTGAGCAAGAATGCTGGACTAGATGGACCCTTGGTCTGATCCAGACCAGCATGGCTCTTATGTTCTTATGAAATTATTTATTGGTTATCAGTTATTATCAGTGCAATTCATTTCAATAGATTGGAGAGGATAATGATGCTTCTTCCCTTTAAAAACTATTAAAATAGAAAAGATGGCTCAAATACACGATAAATCTCACACCAACTATCAAAGGCTATCAGCAGGAGGACCACTGACTGATGATCTGAATCGGTGAGCTCCTAGGGCAAAACTAGAGGCTTATTCCTCGACCACTGCTCTCCCCTCAGAAGAATTACCCTCCTCCCTGCTCCCAGGATAGCTTCAACAGCTCCCTTCCTTGCTCCACCCATTCTCCACATGACTGGCAAATCAGCACAGGTGTGGGTGGGGAGCAGCAGTAATTGCTCAATGCATGCAACAGTGCCAGCTTATACCCTATCCATGGTACAACGAAATGAGTTGTATAACTGTTTCCTGTCTTTTGTCCATGCTTGGTCGGTGCTACCTGTTGCTCAGAACCCCAATGCCTAGAAATACTTATGAACACTGCTTATGAAATAACCTTTGTTATTTTGTGCCTGTGCCATCTGTATTCGGTTGCCGAGGGCAAGGCTGTGCAATTCATTTCTTACTAATTGTTGTAATGGTACTATGCAGTTTTCTCTTCAATTTTGTAACTACCCTGAACTTTTTGAGTGGGTGGGAAATAAATTCAATCAGTCTAATCTAAACTAATCATTGTCAGATTGAATTAATGTAGCATGCTTACTTGTGTACTAAAAAATAACAAATATTGGAACATGGAAACTGAGACAGCTTCTAATAGCATCTTATTCCCAGCTTTCTTTAGCCATTGTCCCTTTGAAGGCAGCGAAGGAGCCACAGATGGGGGCAGGGTGGTAGAGGGACACTAACAGCACATGTCTACTCAAACGTAAGTCCCATAGCATTCAATGGAACTTACACCCAAGTAAGTGACTATAGGATGGAGGCATAAGCTTCAGAAAGTAACTGCTTATTGCATATACCGCATAGAATATTTTGACTTAATATAGATTAACACGGAGCCTTGTTCTAAAAACAACATCATCATTCATCACTATCAGCAGTGTCTCTGGCCCTTTTCAGAGAGAAGCAGAGACAGTGGCTGTAAAAACATCGCTCTTTCTATCTTCTTGTCACTTTAGTCTGAAGGACACTGAAAGTGTTTTGGCTCATTTGACTAATTTGGAGCCCCTGTGAATTGGCCTGGATTCCAAAGTTCAGTCCAAGTTCAGTCCTTAGTTCATGTTCTTCTCATGAAAAACAAGCTCAAGTGTGTGTGAAGAGTTGAGACAAAGGATTCATTCCTTAATGGGGGGGGGGGGAGGTGCTTAAAAGCAATGGAAAATGACATTGGGGGAGGAGAGAGCCCTTATTTGAAAAGGGTGGGAGAGCACAAGAAAGATTGAAAACAGATGAAAGACATAGGGGTATCAAAATGCAGTAGAGGGAAGAAATAGTGCAGGTCTGGACTGCGCTCAATCGCTTGAAATAATAAGGGTGCATTTGGATGACTTGATTATTGCAATTATCACATATTAGCCTGATTGTTTGAAATGTCAGCTGTCATCACAAAGCCTTTTAAACACATGCAAATCCCATTGATAGAGATGAGAGCTTACAGAAGTGTAGCACATTAAAATCACCATGTGACCTGGCTGTGTGAATCCATGTTAAGTGCATAGCTTTTAGTCACACTCAGCTTATCAATGTACATAGTGCAAAAATCCTGGAGAAGGGAAGGTGGGCACAAGAGCAAAAAGCTTCTAGATTCTTAGCGTACCTTTCCTTCAGAGATCATACCTTCATCCTAACCTATGAAACAACAGAGATACGGAGATGGTTGACACAAAGAATTCTATCTGCTATGCTAAAATATAAGTTACTTATTTTTATTATTTATTTATTAATTAATTAATTATATTTATACCCTCTCTTTTTTTCCTGCAAGGAACCCAAGGTGGCTTATATAATCCTCCTCCTCCACTCCTCCATTTTATCCTCACAACAACCCTGTGAGGTAGGTTAGGCTGAGAGTCAGTGACTGGCCCAAAGTCACCCAGTGAGCTTCATGGCTGAGCGGGGACTAGAACCTGGATCTCCCGAGTCCCAGTCCAGCACTCTCACCACTACGCCACAGCTTTATTTGTTTCTATGGCGGCCAATTTCCATGTTACACTAGCACTTCATACTTTGTTAATGTGCTGTAAATTGAGCTCCCTGGATACACTAGAAAAAAAGTTAAATAAATCAGTTACAGATGAGGGTTTCAGTGTTCTACGTAGAAGTTCATGTTTCTACTAAGTTTAAGATACAAATGGTCAGGTACTTGAAAACTTGTAACACATGAGGAGAAAAGGAGATAAAGTATTTGAGGAATGGTTACCCATATAACTTCATGCAAGAGATGGAACTGAAGAAATGCAAATCTTCCATGTATTGATTTGCGCGCGCAAAAGAGGAAATAAGAGTCGAGACACAGAATGATGGTGAAATTATGGGCCACATTTATTGATTCGAGGATCTGGGAAGGGACGAGTGCGGGTGCTAGCTAAACCGGCTCTCGGCCAGTATACCCTTCAATGGGCGAAGCATCCCAATCGGAGGTGTGGCGCTGTAACTCGCCACTCCCCAATTTTACACCATGCGGTGTCGGAAGGCCTCCTCCATGTCACCACACGGGGCCATGAAACGCCATGCGGGTGAGAGGAATTGGCCTCAAAGGCGGACCCTATCTCCCTGGCCGTGCCGTGAAACTGGGCTCAGGTGAGGCTAAGGTATCGCCAGTCACCTGAAAGGTGCCGTGGGATGATCACCGAACCTCACCCCACTGCCTAAAACCCGCACTTACCGCCACAGAGAGGGACTGGCTAAGCCAAGTCCCCTCTCCCCCACCTGCGCTGAATAAATTCGAGCAGGGCCCTTCGCAGATCCTCCAAGAAAATATTGTTACCCCCGTCGGAGAGATGAACGCCATCTGCCCGATACAGCTCCCCCCGGGCCAAGGAGATCACAGGGTGAGGAATCGCAAAACCTACCCCTCCGAGGCCCCTACAAAGCTGATGATTCAGCCTTCTTCCCGCTCTGTTTAAGGCGTTGGGGCTGCACCACCCCGCCACAGAAACGAGACAACATGTGGGACCAGATAATCTGGACCCCAGGCCAGCACTGCCACACAACAGCAAGGTCCGTAAACGCTTGCTCAATCAAGGACTTGCCCTCCAGCAATCCAAGATCATTCCCACTGAGGTGCACCACCAGCACGTCTGGGAGGATGGCCACATGGCCTGACCGGAGCAAAGTCGGAAGGAGGCCGCTCCACTGCATTCCACGCCAACCCAGCCATTGCCCGTCAGCGATCCGGCTGATCCCAAGCTGGGGTCCAACACGCGACCGTGCAGCTCTCTGGGCAGCCCAGTACACCATGCTGTGTCCGAACACGAGCACACGAATTGGCCTCGATCCACTCCAGTGACCTGCAACAAGAAGAAAGGCACAGCAGCAGCACCACTCACGGTAACTTTTCGAATATAAGAATGATAGTCAGCTGAGCACCGCCGGCCCACAGCCTGTATTTCAGGCTGTGCTCAATCAAGGACTTGCCCTCGAGCAATCCAAGATCATTCCCACTGAGGTGCATCACCAGCACGTCTGGGAGGATGGCCACATGGCCTGACCGGAGCAAAGTCGGAAGGAGGCCGCTCCACTGCATTCCACGCCAACCCAGCCATTGCCCGTCAGCGATCCGGCTGATCCCAAGCTGGGGTCCAACACGCGACCGTGCAGCTCTCTGGGCAGCCCAGTACACCATGCTGTGTCCGAACACGAGCACACGAATTGGCCTCGATCCACTCCAGTGACCTGCAACAAGAAGAAAGGCACAGCAGCAGCACCACTCACGGTAACTTTTCGAATATAAGAATGATAGTCAGCTGAGCACCACCGGCCCACAGCCTGTATTTCAGCCGGTGGAAAATTCAGAGCAGCGACCGTCCAAAACAAACAAACAAACAAACAAACAAAACAACAACTGATGACTATAGAATGCTCTAAGCACCTGGCATGTACTGTACCTGTGACTGACAGGAGTGTCTTAAACCAACAACCACACCTCTCAAAAGTGCGGAGAAGGAAAAGCTCGGCCTTGACTATCAAGTCTGCAAAGGCCACATACTCAATATTGTTGATCAGAATAATCGCAAATGCAGGCAGCACTTGGGTAATATTATGCTTCTGCAATTACAGCCATTTCGAAGAACAGGATGCTGCTTTCATGTGCGATTGCAACTATAGGGTAGGCAATACATTGCACTCCCTGCCTGGGCCAGGATTGGAGTCGGCCATCGTCGTATCTATGGACACTCATGGCAGCTGCCTACTGCTCCAGTAGTAAGAGAAGCCCCGTAGGCTAGGCAGGGGCTATAAAGGGAACCAAACAGGTGGCTTGTATTTCACGGCCGGCAGACAGGAATTAGCATGTGCCGCACCTTGACAACCGAGGGTGCATAAAGCACGCCCGGCTATAACTATACACTTCATGAAAAACTGTCACAGACGCAATCAGCAATCTGGGTCAAACATAGTGCATGGAAGCACATAGGTTGGACGAGCCTTATTTTGTTGCATACCATCCTTGCACTGCCAAAACGGTTGCAGCCTCTGACAGAAAACCCCTACTTCCTTAGAGGAAATAAAAGGGGTATGGAACTGCCTAGAGCCACCTAAAAGGAGGCCTCGAAGAGGAAATGCGCTTATGGCAACTGAGCCCCCAATTGATGCCGTAGAGGCAAAGGATTGCTGCCCATATCTTAGGGATACCCACCTGCTGATACCCCAAGCAGTCTCCCGGGAAGGCAAAAATGAAATTGGGCCCTTCCCACCTTAATGAGAATATGAGCCCGCCCAGCTATAGCCAGAAGATCAGAGGGCAAAACCAATTATACTAGGACATGGATCACTCTATTGAAAGCATGAAGTAACCCAAAATTGGGACCCCATCCCCACCTGTAGGAGGCATGTAGCCAAGAGAGGATGCATGAAGCAAAGTCCACCTGAGTACTGCCCAATGACAGCCAATCACACTGCCTACTACCCCTAACTCAAGCAAAACAGGGGAACCAAAATAAATAACATTGAGGATGAAGGCAAGTCATTATCAGGTCCAGGAACTAGATGGGCCAAACGAATCCCATAACTCTGGGAATGGAAGTAACCCTTTCAGAGTTACCTGCTTGAAATTGTCATGAAGTGATGAAAGAAGTTCAAGCCACCAGAGAAAGCACATGGCTTAAGAGCATTGGGACTCACGATTATGCGCTGGGTGAAGAAATAAATGATGAAAACATCTCCTCAAAGGACTAACAGGTACGCTACTGCAGATCCAGGAATTGCATGGAGAACACACGGCTTAAGAGCACCGGGGAGAACAGCAAAAGAAAACATACAGTATTAATATCAAGGGATGGCATGGCAGGGGACAAAACCATGAAATGAACAAAGACGTCATAATACCCAAGCGGTTGAGGCAACGGGAAACAGAACGGGGCTGCACGTGGGTGTCAGGTACTAGCAGGGCGTATGTATCAATACCCGCTGAACTGCAAATAAAAACGCCACACGAACTAACAGCACGACTTGGCATGATAAAATTGCTCTTGCAAGCCCAGAACATGACTTGGTTGGCAATGCCAGGACAACACGGATTAAGAAAAGTGAGCAATGCCACAATCGCTATAAATACCTTAAGTGAAGCAAGATTTGTGTGGGCGTATGTCCCGCATTAAAATAATTAAGATCATACGAAAATTAATAGGGTGAAAATGAAGTCCCTATCATTAACACGCCAAGACCACTGACTGGATAAACTGAATCAGACCATTGGGCCATCCAGTCCTTTACCCCCGACATTGAGGAGCAATGGCCATCTGGGTTCCAGGCAGGAGGCCCCAATGAGATGCCGGGAACCTGTTCCCGGGACCCCCGGTACACAAGCCAGAGTTAAACCATAGAGCCACAGCCAAGTGCTCATGGAAACACCCCTTTCTTTTTCCCTGCCATCAAGCCCCCCATCATGAGGCAACTCAATGCCAAATAATATAAGGGGATCACCAGTGGCAGATTTCTTCCTGCTGGATGACTATACAGCACATAGAAATCCGCTTTAGTCAGATTATTGGTCAAACTAGCAAAATACAGTCTGCTCTGACTGGCAGGGGCCCTCCAGGGCACCAGGCAGGGATCCCTCCCAGCTCCACCTAGAGAGGCCAGAGACTGAACCCGGGACCCTCCGCATGTAAAGCAAGTGCTCTACCACTGAGCCATGACCCATTCCTAAATTGAGAAAAGTTAATGAATTGAGGACCACCAGAACAACAGACCACTCGGCTCAGTACCACCGACTAGCAGTGTCTCTCCATGATTTTAGGCAGGATTGTTTCCCAACCCTCCTAGAGATGCTGATGACTGAACAAGTGGGCATACGCTTGCAAAACGGGTGCCCCACCTACAGAGCAATGGCAATTAACTTGCAACAGATTGTTTTAATTCACTTGTTTCAGTACTAGAGCAATCAGTGTTTCACATACTTTCTCGCACAGTGATCTTGTGAGGTAGACCGGGATACGAACCCCCTATTTTAAGGAAGGTATTGTGTAGTATTGTACTGGTATCCCGCCTGCTTTCCTGCAAGGAAGCCAAGGCGGCGCACACAATTTTCCTTACATGTTATCCTCACAACAACCCTGTAAGGCATGGCAGGCCGATAAGGCATAAAACAAGAGGGGGGAAGGTAAACCAACCCGTATGTGTAAGACAGGGCCAGAACCCGTGCAAGAAAAGCAAATTTTACCACCAGACCATAGACAATTGAGCTGTCATTGCTTAGCTAATACCATTAGTAACTAATTATGTGTATATATATATATATATATATATATCACAACAACTCTGCAAGGTAGGAACAAGGCAAAAACCAGTAGGGTAGGAATCCAATGCCCAATCGTTGCCACACGAGCCAGACGGGACCCCTCACATAGGCAGGCAAGAATCAGGGTAGTAGCATGGGGGCAGGGCGGCCACGTGAGCGAGCAAGCCCCCCCCCACAAACCAAGGGCGTAGAATTTGTGCTCCTTTATTATCATTATTATTATTGTCATTGGAATTAGTATTATTTAGCTATGTATAGCAATTATTCATGTGTATGTATATATATACATACACATACATATACAACGACCACCCTGGAAGGTAGGACAGTGATGGAAATTGGGGCCCACAATCACAACAATATCGAGGTATTTGGTGAGCAACTGTGAACAACAACCCCATGAGGTAGCACATCAGGCAAAAGAGCACAAATAGCCATTTCTCTCCTAACACACAATATGCTTATCAAGGGAACCGAGGAGATGCCACAAAGCCTAAGAGGGCAAAGCCCTATAGAGGCCTGCGAAGGAGGCCCCCACTGGAGCCCTAAATCGGCCTGCAAACAGAGGCCTGCTAAGGAGGCCCTCACTGGAGCCCCAAAATGGCCTGCAAACAGAGGCCTGCGAAGGAGGCCCCCACTAGAGCCCTAAAATGGCCTGCAAACAGAGGCCTGCTAAGGAGGCCCCCACTGGAGCCCCAAAATGGCCTGCAGACAGAGGCCTGCGAAGGAGGCCCTCACTTAAGTCCTAAATCGGCCTGCAAACAGAGGCCTGCTAAGGAGGTCCTCACTGGAGCCCCAAAATGGCCTGCAAACAGAGGCCTGCGAAGGAGGCCCCCACTAGAGCCCTAAAATGGCCTGCAAACAGAGGCCTGCTAAGGAGGCCCCCACTGGAGCCCCAAAATGGCCTGCAGACAGAGGCCTGCGAAGGAGGCCCTCACTTAAGTCCTAAATCAGCCTGCAAACAGAGGCCTGCTAAAGAGGCCCCCACTGGAGCCCCAAATCTGCCTGCAGCCAGGAGGGAGGCCCCACCAGATCCCACCCTCCAAGCTGTGCCTAACGTGCTAGTGATCCAGCACCTACTCCCAGTAACAGGCAAGGCACAGGGAGGGCCCTGGACTAGGCCAGCAATCCCCCCCACTCACCCCCGAAAAAGCACACAAAGGGGGGGAGGGAAACAGAATCAAATAAAATTAAAGTAAGAGAGAGAAAACAAGAAGAGATGGGATCAGAGAGAGCAGGGAGTCCCAGGACTCCACCCCTACTGGTCCCACACAAACCACAGTAAAGGCACCAACTGGCACAGAACCTCTCTCCAGCAGCTGCTTTGAGAAAAGAGGCAGAGGGTGGAGCAACGCTGCCTAATAAAGGCCTCCACCGCTCCTCCCCCCGCCTTGAGCCCATAGGTGGTTTCTAAATTAAACAGCCTCACCTCTCATTCCTCTACGCGTGCAAATAGTCCTCCCACCAACAGCTACGCGGTGGTGGGGGAAGGGGAAACTGTTTGCAGTAAAAGGTATGATAGCACTCTCATTTATGCAACATAATTTGAGTGATTATTACATATGAACTAGCTTTTGGGACAGATGCTTGAGCACTGCTTTGTGTTCAAGGGCATGTCTCTGAGCGCTATTACATGGGTTGCCTGTTCCCACCAAGTCATTTTTTGACAAGGAAGTGACTCACAGGAGTGATTCTATTTTGTGCCATGGTACGTGGTATTTAATGGTATGTATATTGCAGGGGTGGGCAACCTGTAGCCCTTCCGATATTTTATCCTACAACTCACCATTGGCTATTGCAGATTAGGGATGTGTGAGGAATCGGTTGGGTGCAGGGTGAACATCCAATGGATTTTCATGATCCCCCCCCCCCCCAATTCTGGTTCACCAGCCTTGTGCCAGCACCGACTTGCCATGGTGTGAGTTGAGCCAGCTCACGGACTTCTGTCTCTAAGATGGGCCATGATGTGTGCATTAAAAAAAAAAAAAAGAAGCCACTAAGGAAATTTGCATAAATGTATACAATTTGCACAAATCAGCACCTGAAAAGCACGTGGATCTAGTGTGCTTTGCATAAAATTTGTGCAAATTGGCACCCAAAAAACACATGGTCCTGGCACAATTTGCACAAATTCCCTTAGTGTTTTTTTTTTTTTAAATGTGCTGCAAACTGCAGCCCATCCTAGAGACAGAAGTCCGTGGGGGGGAGGGACGACAACCTGGCCTGCTTCCAGTCATCGGATCAGAAGCGGGCAGGGAGTCCATCGAGCTCAAACAAGGTGGACTTCCCAGTGTCAGCACATCCCTAGCTATGCTGGCTGGGACTGATGGTAGTAGTAGGCCAAAGCATTTTTAGGGCCACGTTCCTGATATAGTGGAATGAATGCACAGAGAACAGATGTATATGTTGTGCACCATACAATGTAAACTGAACCCCTTATTTCATCTCTTAATTATTCTCTTCATTTAATGTATTGATTAAGATATGAGGTTGCTTGCCAGCGCTGCCAAAATGAAGTAATAAATGAACGCATGCAAAATTGCCCTGTAATCGACCTCGGGGTGCCATCTATTACAGGCTAAGATAATACCTATTTGTCCTTTGCCTCCTAGAGATGGATAAGAATTTGTCTAATGGGTACATGAAAAAGCACCGAGACTACAATCCTAAAATTGCTCCCTCTATAGTGAACTGAGGTGGGTGAGTGCTGGCAGGATTGGAGTCAAAAGGGCCCTGTGAGAAACAAGAAAGAGATACAGTCATGCCTTGGATTGAGAGCATAATTCGTTCCGGAAATGTGCTTGTAATCCAAAACACTTGTATATCAAAACGAAATTCCCCCAAAAAAGTTTGTACAGAGATTTTTAATTTAAACCGTACTACAGTACTTGTATTGCAAGACGTCGCTTGTATATCAAGTCAAATTTTTTAAAATAAATATTTAAAAATTTGCTTGTCTTGCAAAACACTCTCAAACCAAGTTACTTGCAATCCAAGGTATTACTGTATTGGCATGCTCAGATGCACCCTGAGGTATGCCAGAGTACAAAACACTAAAACATCCAAAAGAGGCAATAAACCAAAGCCCAAAGGCAACTAAGTGATGTTTAGTGGCTTCCCGGAGCTGTGGAATGTTGCATGGGTGCATTGGAAAAGAAAACAGAAAAAGGGGAAGCGAATTTGCCTGCTTGAGCCCCTTGCAGCTTAGTATCCTGGAGGAGAGGAAGACATGACTGGTTGGAGCTCCTGTTAGGGGGCGACGATATACTGTGCTATGTTGTTGGAGGTCCCATTGGTTACTTACTATCTCCAAAGTCCCATTACAGATCTGCAGCTCACGGAAGGCATTCCATGATGTACAGCATGGCTATTTCACAAAGAACTGTACAAGTAATGGCTCCCATTACTTGACATTAACAGACAGGGCACGCAAGATGGCTATGCAAGCCTTTAACATACCCAGTGCCAACAGGATGTGAGGAAGCAAAGTGTGCTATAACAGGGTGTGAGGAAACACAAGTGTGCCCCAACCTGGTGTCCTCCAGATGTGTTGAAGTTCAGCTCCCATCAGCCCTAGTCAGCATGGCCAATGGTCAGGAATCCTGGGAGTTCTAGTGCAAACTATCTGGAGGGCACCAGGCTGGGGAAGGCTATGCTACAAGAACCCGATGGATATGAATGATGGATCTACCAATACCATTGACACCACACCAGCATTTAGATGTATCCCTTTCTCTCTCTTCACATAAAGCCAGCATGATGCATGGGGTATTTAAGGGAATGCTAGACATTAACGGGGGCTTGCTTTCAACAAAGGGTTAGCTCTGCTAGCAGAAAGATGTAATGGGCAATGTATGTCTCGTGTCTCACTCCTCTTCTAAACATTGTCACAAAGTACCATGGTACCTATTGTTTACTTTTGTCTCATTTCCTTTAAAATAAATTCTGTGTGCTTTTACTGATAAAGTGACTGTGTGCTATTCAATTCAGGAAGGTGGGCAGAAAACCAAGAAGCAGGGATTCCCCCCGTGGGTCAAACGTTTTAGGGACTCACTCAACTAAAGCAGGGCCTGGGTAAAGTGCTCTTGGCTGTGAAGTAAAGTTAAACTCCTACTATGTAGGGTGAGCAACTTGACTGAGCATATGGGTTAAAGTAAAATAGGGCAACCACTTTCCCTCTCGGTCCCTATCTAAACTGATCCCTACCTTGTGCTTATCTTAGGAAGGAACTCTTTCTAAAGGCAACATAGCCTAGTGCAGCCTTCCCCACTCTGATGCCCTTTACATATTTTGGACTACAACTTCAGCATTTCATGCTGGCTGGGGCTGATGGGAGTTGAAGTCTGAAGGGTACCAGGTTGGGGAAGTCTGGTTTAGTGCAAGCTCCACTTTTGGCACCCTGTGGTCCAGCAATTATTTGCAGCAGCAGCTATAGTTTTCCTTGGCCCTTCGGGTGACTTCTTCCATCTGAGCTCGTCAGCAGAACTTAGTCCTGGGTAGTACAGTTTGTTTGTTCTCATCCTTCCAGCAGGCAACTTGGCACATGACAAGGCAGGCACCTCAACTCTCTTGATAGCTCTTTCTGCATCCACCTTCATCACCAAGGTTCTGAACCCATCAGTTGTTCATAAACAAAAACATTCACTTGAAACTGGTTTGTTTTAATTTTTGCTGCGGCCATGCACTTGGAACGAAAGTAATACGGCAGATCAACTGAAAGTCATGAATGAATGAGTTATAGCTGGAAAGCACAATACTTGCAATTTGCACTTCTCTATCAATCTTTTGGCAGCAGAGAAGAGGGAGCCCCAGCTTTTATCATTATTCATGTGTGTTGACCTTAAATTGCCCCTTTCCCCAGATGGCCGTCATCACTCAGTCCTAAAATGCTAACTGGCACCACTGGATTTGTTATGTCATTGTGCAGCAATTTCCCCTAAATTTAGAACCATATGTAGTGTTTTGTGACTGCATAAGTGGTGCCAAGACACACATTAAAGAAGCACCACATTTGAGGAAGCACCACATTTGAGGAAGGAAGTAAATGGATGCTTGTTATCTAGCAGTGCTAACTGGCACGGCCGCTTCTGTCATTTAGTTTTCTTTTTAGATCCAATGGTCTCCATGTAAGCACTGCAGTAAGCTAAGATTTTCATATTGGTTCCTGTGCCTAGTTCTCCTAAATCACTATGTAAAATTTAAAGCTGATAGGGAGACTGGTTTTCTCTTGGCAACAAGTGCCCAAGGCTACATCTTTGGTTAATAGAGAAATGCAGTAAGAGGCCAAAAGAAATGTCCGTGCAGTGCAGAAAATGTGGGGTGGGGTAGTGGTGGGAACATAGCAAGACCTTTCTGATGGATTCCTTAATACTTCTCTTTCTCACCGGTGTCATGGACTGCCTATCTGTGGAGTTGCTTCCCAATGGGAATTCAGAAGGCAAGTTGAGACAGGTATCAATGTTTCAAGCGAGCACACTTCAAGACCTTATTTTTAAGGGAAATATTTTAATTTGAATTCACACACCATGCAATACCATGATGTTCGTAAAGTTCAACAAATTTTATGTGACCACTGCACATAGATTTACTTGCAAATTGTAAGAACATAAGAGAATTGCCCTGCTAGATTGCATCAGGGGTCCGGCTAGGTCAGAATTCTGTCTCGGCTATAGCCAACCTGACATCCCCAGAAAGTTCATGAGCAGAGGCTGATAGGGACAGGCATCCTCTCCTGATTGCTTTCAGCAATTAAGAAGTTAAGGTTCACTGCCTCTGAAAAAGAAAGTTCCATGTTTAACTCTCATGCTTAATGCTTTTCAAAAGCATCCAAACTAGTGGCCATTGCTATCACCTGAAGCAATGACTAAGTCTTGCTTGCTTGCTGAAAATTCAAATATACAAGTACATTACATTTATAAATGAATCTGAGTTTGATAACTGCTTGTGCCCTGTCAGAAATGACCATCTTGACACTTGAGTGGCTTTATAACATTCTCGTAAACCCTTTTGTATTGTGTGTGCGTGTGCATTTACATTATGGCTCCTGGCACTGGCAGTTTAGCTCCATTCCAGTTAAAAACCTACATAAAAGATGAAGTATTAAAATTATAATGAATATCTTACATTGGTGTAAATATTAAACATAAAAAGTATTTGAAATGCCACATATACCAACAATCTCTTGTAGCACTCACAGATGCACATGCATACACACACACACACACACAGCATGTGTTTTTTTGCTAATTAACAAGACAGACCACAGGTCCACCTAGATCAGTATTTTCTTTCTGCACTGACTGACAGGTCTCCAGGGTTTCTTTCAGACAGAAGTCTTTCTTGGCCATATCTGGATATGCCAGGGATTGAACCTGGCACCTCTTTGGAAGTTTTAGAACAGGTGTGGGGGAATATGCAGCCCTTGAAAAGTTGTTGGACCACAACTCCCATCATTCCTGACTATTGGCCATGCTGGCTGGGGCTGACTGGAGTCCAACAACATCTTGGCCACCTGAAATCTTCACGATAAGGCAGAAGTAGACAGACTTTAGGTTTGTGGGATTTGCTTTTTCATTAGAACCCTGAGATCCACCAACTGGAGCCAGGTGCAAAAAAAAAAAAATTGTGGGTAGTAAGGTGAACATAGAATTGTAGAACAAGCTGCCTCTGTATACATTCTCTGTCCAGGAATTTGATTTCAGTACCAGAACTGGAGCTTGCACACACATCCTTTCACACATAAATCTACTCCTTTCCCCCTCAAGCTTTCTTGGTTTTAGCAGCCTAATTTAGGAGGTGGAAAGGGCTTGTTTTCACTATTGTTAAACCATTGGGAGTCATAAATCTTTGCTGATCTATGGCAAACAGCCCAAAGATCTACCAATAGATCCTGACCTACCTTCTACTGACCTTGCTCTAAGGCATTTTCACACATGGCAAAGATGTGTATCTTCTTTGGCTCTACTACAACCACATCCCTGTGGGTGTGGAAATTATTGTAGAATAGCAGAAACTGACCATAAGAATACTACAATGCAAACTCCACACTTAGATACCTGGTTTGAATTGAAGGAATACTTCCCATGTTCTTAGTATTATGAGTTGTTTCACTCACTTATATAACTGCAGGTTGTTGTTTTTTTTACTTCAAAAGAAACTACATAAATATACCAAGCACACTATAAATCTTTCATTAAGGCAGACTAAAAATTTCTACCAAGCTGAACCTCTCTTTCATCAGAACTGCTTGTTTATCAGAAACTCAATTTTTCTTTCTTCTGAAAGGCAGCACTTTTAAAACAAACACAAGATGGCACATTTCCCAACAATATCTAAGAGCTATTAGTTCTAAACAAGGTGTGGATGAAGTCTCATATACAGGCCTGTGGCTTATGCTGGCTCAGCTTGTCTGAGCGTGGAAAGCTAAGCAGGGTCAGGCCTGGTTTTTACTTGGATGGGAGACCCCTCCTCTAGTTTCCTGCATTGAGCAGGGGGTTGGACTCGATAGCCTTGTAGGCTCCTTCCAACTCTATGATCTATGAAATCATGCTTAGGTTCTTCTATGGCTCTAATGCACAATGGCCCTACACATTTAAATTAATGGAAATGATGGAATATTTCCAACAGTATGGAATGAAACAGTGTAAAGATTCAAACCATTTTTTCCATTTTGTATGTGGGGAAATAAGATAAAGGAAATATGATATGTTACACCACTGTTTGTGTAGCATATATTTCAAGTCTGAAGGTGAAATCTGTGTACATAAAGCTGCTCTAAACACTTATCAAGAGAACATGATTAACCTAGTTTTCCAAAGCCTAGTACATGGCTGTTTAAAAAAGTGTGTAGATACACATTTTACTTCCACATTTAACACATTTGCTGCAGAAAACACCAGTGTAACCACATTAACTGTAATGTGTAGCACTGTCCTACTGCAGACACCAGTAAGTAGGATTATTTATTTATTATATTTATTTATTATATTTATACCCCGCCTTTTTTCCTGCAAGGAACCCAAGGCAGCTTACATAATCCTCCTCTCCATTTTATCCTCACAACAACCCTGTGAGGTGGGTTAGGCTGAGAGTCAGTGACTGGCCCAAAGTCACCCAGTGAGTTTCATGGCCGAGCGGGGACTAGAACCCGGATCTCCTGAGTCCCAGTCCAACACTCTCACCACTACGCCACACTGGCTCACAGACAACTTTATTTAAACAACATGGCATACATGAATCAGCTAAGACCAGTGTAGAGGAGGTAGTTCTAAACCAGGTGTGGTCCTCCAGATGCTGTTGGACAAACTCCATCATCCCTGACCATTGGCCATGCTGGCTGGGATTATGGGAATTGGAGGACCACAGATTCCCTATCCATTTTCTAAACCTTCCAAAGAGGTGCCTGTGGAGATGGACATTGATAGCCAACTGAAATGTTTCCCTGGCACCACTAAGTTCAGCCCTAAGCTACGTCTGATAGGTTGTTGTAATCCATTGCTTTTGCTGGCAGAGGCAGATGTAAAATAGGTTCCCAACATGATCCAGCTACAAGCTTATGGGTTGCACCTACCCTCACAGCCATGAAAAGCAGCCCCACTCCTGAGCTACTGCAGCTTCACAAGTGCCCCATTCTCTCCCATCTCAGTTATGATGGACCTCCCGGGCCTCTCAAGTTGGGCTTTCTCATGTTGACCACATTGGTGACATTTTGCATATCCACACTGGTCCTTCTGTTCTGTCAAAGTTGTAATGAAAAAAAAGAGAGAATGTACAAAAGATAAATTAAACCAAATATGATAAACTCACAAGCCCTACCCAGAAGGAACATTAAAAAAATGTATTTCCCATAAAGTGCCAAAGCCTCCTTCAACTGTTGAAGTGGAAGGATTTCACTGCCTGACTGCTCTGACTTGACTGTTGAGGAAGAAATAGCTGATATGGGCATGAGTTAGAAATAGCTTCGAAGTGGAATCTTGAAAACCTCAGCAAGCTCAAGTTTTGCTTATTCACACATCTGTAGCCCCACATCTGCAAGGGTGCAGAACCTCTTTCAGCCCAAGGGCCAAATTCCATTTTGGATAAGTTCTTCGGTGCTGTATTCTGGGGGGGGGGGGGCTGAAGGCAAAAGGAGTGAGGCCAAAAATCCCAGCATACTTTAACTTAAAGCTCTTCTTGCCAGTAACTGAGCCTTAGGAGAGGCAGTACAACTTTTTAGAATGGGGGGGGGGGGAACTACACAAAACCAGGAAACCACCATCCACCGATTGGTGGTTAGGGAAAAGGGGCTGAGGCTAGGGGAAGGGGGCATAGCCTTCCAGAGAGTCCCAGAGGGCCAGATTAGGGTCCCTGGAGGGCTGGATTTGGCCCCCAGGCCAGACATTCTGTGCTCCCGTGTTAGAGATATGCACTTGGTTAGTGAATCTCATGGAGGACAGAACCCAGGCTTGTGAGCGCAGCAAATTATTTCTCAAACTAGTTGAACTAGTTATACTTGGGCATGAGAGCTGATGTAGTTCTATCATGTACTGCTGTAGCCAAAGCCTCATTAGAATGCATTTAACTTGGGAGAGGCAGATTTATAGTGACGAATGGTTGTGGCAGCACTTTCTCACAGAGCCAAGCCAAATATAGAAGACAAAAGAAAAGATGTGACAAGGTTTATTGCCTGACTTGTTTGCTTTCCGAATTTTACCCTAGTGTAACCTACCTTCTGGCATAATGGGGCGAAGCCATGTGTTGATCAGCTGAAAATAATCATGAGGCAAATAAGCTTGGCTGGAAAAGAGGGGACATTTGCCTTTCTTTCCTACTTATTAGTTGTAATTATAATTTCACACAGTGTTTGCATATGTGAGGCTACAGTGCCTGCTGCTGCATCATATTTGCATGCATGTAGATATGAGAGCCATCGGATCCCATTAATTTCAAAGAGGATTCTCAAAAGGGACCTTAAAAAAAAAAAAAGCTAATGTAAATTATGGAACAATTTCAAAGGTAATAACAAAGCAGAAGCAGCATGAAGATTCAAACCAAACTTTCACTTTGCATGTCGTGGGATAGCAGGGTGGGGGGGCGGGAATCTACTTGCAGCAGGGGCTGTAATTCAGCATAATCCTTGGCTGCAAGGTGAGCTCTGGAGAATAAGAGAGGAATACCCTTGGCCTAGCAGGTGTTTACATGGGCAGTGCTGTCAAGATACTGGAAGGACCACAAAGCATACAAGTGAAACTCAGCCATTTGGCTATCTAAACAGACTTTCCCAACCTGATGCCTTCTAATTTGATGGTATGGTTGCACGACTTCAGAAGAATGTCAGTAGAGCATGGGGGCCATGCCAGCTGACATTCTTGATTAGGAACATAGGAAGCTGCCTTATATTGAGTCAGACCATTCATTTATTTAGCCTAGCATTATCAACACTGACTGGCAGCGAGTCTCCAGGGTTTCAGGCAGGAATTTTTCCAGTCCTACCTAGAGATGCCAGGGATTGAACCGGTGACCTTCTGCATGCAAAGCAGATGCTCTACCACTGATCTTCTGCATTGCCCCCATATCCCAGAAAAGAAAGAGAATGAGTTTCATCAAGTGAGTGTTAGCAACTCTCTGCACCAGGGGTGTTGAACTTCTTTCAGTCTGGAGGCCAAATTCCATTTTGGAGAAGCATTCTGGGACTGTATGTCAGTGGTGGGTGGAGCTGAAGTCAAAAGGGGTGGGGCCAAAATACCAGCATATTTTGCTTAAAGCTCTTACTGCCAACAACTAAGCCTTAGGGGAGGCATATCAGCTTTTTAGAATGGGGAAAAAATGCATAAAAGCTGGGAAACCACCAAATAATTGGTAGTTGGGGGAAAGGGGTGTGGCCAGGAGAAGGGGGAGTGGCCATCTGGGTAACCCTAGAGGGCTGGATTGGGATGCCAGGCAGGCTAGATTTGTCCTTTGGGCCTGAGGTTCAGCATCCCTGTCTACACATTTTTCCCCGCTGTGTCAAAATCACTGGCTCTCTATCCTCCTATTAAGGCTTCTTGTCCACCCCTGCCCTCTCTGTGCTTCTCAGGAAGCATGTCTCTCAGCTTGTTGGATCTACTTTGGGTGTGCTGGAACTGAAAGGAGCCACAGAGCTCTGTGACATTGCCTACCCTAGGCCTAAATCCAGGCTGCCATCCATTCTTGGGAGTTAGTCCAGTGGAAGCTAAAATTTGGAGAGCATCTACCCATTCCCACCATTTCAGTCCCCCAAAAAGGCCCACCCGCTGCTGGCCAGCCATCATCACACAACAGAATTGGGACAATGTAAGGAAACTTCATGTTTGAATTACTAATCTGATGTGTGTGGTGTTTTTTTTTTTTTTTTAATGAAGTAGTTTACAAAACTAGAATGTGGCTATACAGTATGGTTGTCAATTATTTATGGGGATTCTACATTGCCAAAGGCCCCCCAAAAACCCTGAACCTGAGCAAGACAATAAGTGTGTATTAAAAGTGTTTTTGTGTGCTCAAACCCCTGTGCCAGGGAAAAGGAGAGTGCCATTTCCCAAGGCTAGTAACAGACTGAATGAAAGTTCAGCATTTCAGATTGTTGTGTTAGTTCCAGAATGCAAACTGATTTATGTACAATGTTGTGTTAGATTTTTTTGAGATGTATTAAAGGAGAGACTGCGAAGGGCTTCGCAGAATGCTTAGAGACCTTGAAAAGTTTTAAAGGGGGAACTGTTAGAGAAAAATAGACCCAAAGCATGTACAAAAAGTTCCTGCCTAGCTTTCACGTGTATTAAACAGGTCCAAGTACATAGCTTGCATCAGAAGAAAACACAAACCCCATTCTTGCAAACAAACAAGTCAGACACACAACTTTGGCCGCCCGCGTGCAGAAATGTGTTATGAGTATCAGTTAAGTTGGCCGAACGCCCAGAAGTCTGGTCTGTCCAAAGCAACCCTGAAAAGAGATACTTTCAAGATGAACAAGAGAACAATGGGGTCTTCCATTAAACAAGATCTTCTTGTCTTGTCTGACTAGCAGTAAACAAGATGCAGAAAAGCTGTTGCCAAGCAAACAGAAGACACAGAATGGACTTTTAAGATCCATTCTAATAATGAAACAGCCAGGCCCAAAACACCTAAGACCCCAGGTGTGAGAGGCATTGCCCATTCACATAGGCAACACAGAAGCTTAGCAACAAGGCACCTGCCTTACACACAAAGGCTCACAGCAGAAAGGTCCCAGTATCATGTCTGAAATGCCAAAAGACCAGAGTAACCTGGCATGACAGAAGTCTGAGTTAGAAAGCTGCACAGAAGACCCAGTCCCTGCATGTTTAGACAGAGAGAAAGGTCCTGCAAGACCCAGCATCCCCTGACCAGCAAAAATGACATTAGGGAACAGTCCTCACACAGGCCAAAGATCCCTGAAAGACCACTTTGCTGTCAATAGGCATTTGTTAAGACAAAAGATCCAGAAGCCTCATGAACTCTTTTGCACCCCGTTAGTTGACCTAGATTCTGCCCGCATACCATGTGCCACTGCACCTGCTTTGTTTATCTGCTTTGTTGTTCCAGACAGAGAACCTTGAAGGTCCGTTTTGATTGTATTGTATTCTTTGCTGAATTGTATGTTTGACCGCCATGCTTACGCCTTAGTTGTTATCTAGTCCCAAAAGCCTATTCCTGGGTGCCAAATCCCAGAATACAGGCGAGAGAAGAGTCCCTTTGAGTGATAAGATGTACCACTCAAAGTAGCAAGGCCTGATATCTTGGGTGACCTAAGAGGTCATGAGAAACCACGTCTTTAGCCAAGAAGATGGCCAGGTGGCCATCTATCTAACTAGAGATTAAAACTTGCCATGTTCAGAGAAACACATCTGATTGGTTGTCATCATAAAGGGGGAACGGAATTTGACTGGTTGGCACGGTTTAATGGTTGTATTTGATTAGCTGAAAGTAAGATCCACCCATGTTTGTAAAATGTATAAGAAGGCTTGTATACCCCACTGATCCTTGTCCAGCTTTGATTTGGGCACTCGCCCCAGCTGGTCCTTTTTGTGCAGAAATAAAACTTTGAAAAACTCACTGCTGGTGTGTGCTGCTTCCCTTTCTCTGAGCAATTGAGTTCTTTGGAGAAAGGACTCACGGCATTTTTGCAACATGAGGACAACATGGACAGATTCTAGATAATCCTCTCAAGGTGAACTTTAAGACGTTTTTGTTCTTTGCTTCAAGCATTCTTCCCTCATTGTTGAGGGAAGAAGTGACCAATTATCAAAATCTGCTTGCACCCTCGTGGAGGTTATTAAGTATTGGGTAAAGGTCACTCATCCAAAAGTAAATAAGTTGCAACTGCTGTGTTACTGTTAGAAAGCTGAAAATATAGAACTTCCTCCTAACCTCTGGTTTACCAAGGTTAGTATGTTAATGGCTCACCGTGGCCTTTTGCATCTAGAATTAATTGTTAATAATGTGCCAGCTGCCAAACTTTAATTAAATCCTGAGTAGAGGCAACAAGATCTCCCTGCTGCATGTTCATTTAAAAGTTCTTCTCACTGGTTTAAATATTTTAAGAAAGCCTTCAAGTTAAAGAATTTTCTAACTTACAGTTCAGATTGAACTGTAAGTTAGAAAATTCTTTAACTTGAAGGCTTTCTTGAAGTGGAATCAGGGAGGAATAAAGCGGTAGATCTACTGCCGCATCCCAAGACCTGGTGGCTCATGCTGGCCAGGATAGAAGGTGTGGGGCTGTATAGTTTTGCTGGGCTTTTCCAGTGGATCTATTTATTTTAAATGTACTCCCCATTGAAACAATGGGTGAGGGGATTAGCTAGGATCAGGCTCCTCTGAGGGGAATGGAGTAGCTTTGAATTCAGTGGCTCCAAAGCTAGCCCCGCTCCCTACTCCAGTATGCCTCGTTTCAGGGCCTTATTTATTTATATATTATTTGTTTATTTAGTCCATTTCTATACCGCCCAATAGCTGAAGCTCTCTGGGTAATTCACTGTTACAATGGATGCTTTTTATTATTTAATCATCCCTCCTAGGATGGCTAAATAGGAAATAGTCATGAAGAAAGGAGGCAAAGCATCTAATCAGGCATGGAACGCTGCTAAGTTTGATGCAAAGATGAACTAAAGTAACCTTTGGTTCTAGAGAGCAAAACGTAGGAATCATTAGTCTGGTGACTGGTTGTGTTAAAGATAAAGATGCAAATTAAACATTTAAGAGGAGGTTCCAGTCTTAATGGGATTAAGTGCTGTACACAAAAGGTAACGACTCCAGATGGTGTAAATAATTTGAGAGGTGATGGGGTTCATAGGATGTTGGTGGCGAGGAAATAAACAAAATAAAATTCATCAAGAAATAATTAAAGAAATTTTTAGTCAATAAGAAATGTCTAACTGATAGGAAAAACACAATAGAACAAGGAGGAATTAGGTAAGGACATCATGTCTTTTGTTAATTGTTGTAAACTGCTCAGAGAGCTTCGGCTATTGGGCGGTATAAAAATGAAATGAAATGAAATAAATAAATAAATAAATAAATGTAGGCAGTTTTACTTACTCATCTGAGCAGCCCCTCCTTTCTCCATAAGAGAAACAGGGGAATCAAAAGTATAATAAGTGGGGTTTTCAAATATGGAATCTAGCTCCTTTCTTGCAGCTGACTCTTTGCCAGCAACATGACACCACACCAAGAATTAGCCTAGCTGGATTCAGCGATGAAGATAAGTATGGCTTATAGGTTTTGCTTTCTTTTCCTCCTGGTTAGAGTAGGGCTCTGGTTCTCCCATCATGCTCTATTGCTTTCCATAGGTTGTCAGGGCACAGGGTTTTCCCTCTCTCTTAGACATAGAAAGTGTTAAAGGGTTTATGGTTGCTCCTTGCTCCCTGGCTACTAACTCAACTGTAACATAAAACATAAAAAGATTGTTAGTAAGGAATCTGTATCTGTTCTGTCATATAATAAAAGTACTCTTTGTATTTCTAAGTGTCAGTCTGTTTTAGTATAGAATATAAGAGATATACCTATACTCGAGGCAACCCACATTAGACTCTAGCAAAAGATCTTGTGCCTCTCAGGGGAATGTAAGGTTGGGACACGTAGAGCATGTGAATACCAATCCAGACATACCGCAAGTGTAACACCGCTTGAAAACCTAAGTCTCATGAGGGGCTGGTATGTTCCTGGTAGGAATTTAAGATCAGTGGGCCAGGGATTATTAGAGGTCCCACCGACACGCTCTGCCTTGTCAAGGCTGCGAACCTTTCAGGACCTGTTTCCACTTTTGTGGAACTGGCTTCCCGTGGACCTCCGATTGGACGAGGATCTTTCCCGCTTTCCCGCTTTCGTACGGGATTAAAGACTTATCTTTTTAGTCAGTCAGAATGAGTGGTTGGGCTAATGTGGTGGTTGCTGGGATTCGATACTGCATAGTAAGTGGTTGGTGCTGGTTATTTTAGTGTATTGTTATGTTTACTGTATACTCTTACTGTTGTAAGAGGCATTATAAATAAACTTCTTCTTCTTCTTCTTCTTCTTCTTATTATTATTATTATTATTAGGCATTTTAATCTTTTAGAATTGGGGTGGGGTGGGGAGAGAATGTGCACAATGTGGAAAACCATGACATGAAAAGGGGAAAGGGGTCATGGCCTTCTGGGGAACCACAGAGGGTCAGGTTTGGATCCCCGGGGTGCTGGATTTGGCCCACAGGCTTGAGGTTCCCCACCCCTAGTTTGGAGCATTATGGGCAGTATCCAATGGTGACCAGCCACATGCAGCCAGTCCTGGCGATCCTGTTGCACAAGTGGCCCCTGCCACTTGCACAATGGTGGTCTCGCACTTCCAGGAGCAACCCCAAATGAGCAGGAACACCCATTTCTTGAATGGGGCAGGTCAGCGGAGCTCACATAAGGGAGCTCTGCTGACCAGCCCCCTTCCAGAAACAAGTGTTCCCGCTTGATTGATATATTATATTATTTCTATACCAGCAGCTGAAGCCTTCTGGGCAGTTTACAACCATTCATAAAATACAACATGAAAACATCATAAAAATTTCACTAAAATTTAAAATCCAAATTTAAAAATGATTTAAATAACTAAGAACAAGTTAATACAACTAGACCTGTTAAAAAGCTGACATAACTGTCCCCAATGTGCTATTTAGAACTGTTAAATGCCTCGGGCTAGAGGGCAGTCTTAACCTGGTGCCGAAAGGATAGGATCAGGCGGGCCTCAGTGGGGAGTGTTGCAGAATCAACTGCAAGCTGGGCGCTTTTGTTATGTTTTGATATGTAATATTTTTGGTATAATGGCTGTCTCAAGCAGTTATGTTTATGTCTGCAGCCAGGAGGGTGTTATTGTTAAACTATTCCTGGACCTGCCTGGGAAAGGATCTCTGGGAACCAACTGTCACGTGTTTGTTTTCTCTGACATAGTGAACTGCTCCAGACAGAAGCCATTTTTAAGGGGAAAAACTTTAGCTTTGCTCTTGTGTTCTTCTTCTAGTTCTTGCAACTGCTACAATGTAACGGTTTGTATTGGTGGGGTGAAGTTTTCTTCTCTCCACTGGACTAATGCTTGCTATGCATTTATACTCTGCACATGGACTGTATCTAGGGAATGTATACTCTGTAGTGCTTACTTTGAATAGGTAAATAAACAGGTAGAATAGACCTGTTGCTGTTACAGAGTGATTCCTGTGTCCTGGATTAATCTGCAATTGGAGTGGCTGAGCTGCTGGGTCACTGCTGGGTCTGCTGCCGTGTGGGAGATACTCTGCTGCTGTGTGTGGAACGCCTGGCAAGGCTAGCACATGGATTGCAAATCTCTTTCAACACCAACAGGGAGCTTGTTCCATAATTGGGGGGCTACCACAAGAAAGGCCCTCTTACTTGTTGCCACACTGATCAAGCCACCCTTGGAGGTGGCAATCAGAGGAAGGCCCCAGATGTTGAGTGTAGTGTCCAGGTAGATTGTGGTTGGAAGAGGTGTTCCATAGTGGTGGGTGATCCTACAGCAACCAGACCCGGCTCTGGCCCTTGTGGTCGCTGCCACTGCACCCACCAAGCCAGGCTGAAAGTGGATGCATGCCAAGCCACTCAGCGGACTTCCAGGTTCACGGTGGGCTGCTTTTTACATAGAAAATGCAGTAAGATACATTAAAAGCAGCCGCAAATTGAGCAACTTATGCAATGCAAATTGCAGCTTTCTTTTGACATATATTATGGCATTTTCTATGTAAAAAGCAGCCCACTGGGAACCCCCAAGTTCCTTCCCCAGCTCAACTTGGGAGAATGCTAGTCAAGCCAGGGAAGGAGGTAAGCAGGACAGAGTTCGGGGGGGGGGGGTCGAGCCCGGCCAGTTCACTGGATTTTCACACACACACGAACGAACTCCTCACACATCCCTAGCTAGGGATGTACACTTACCTTTGGGGGTGTTCACCTTATTCTTGGTGAGTACTCCCCACCGCTCGATTCCTTGCGGCGGCAGTGAGGAGCCCATTGCGTCACTTCTGGCTGCCAGGGAGTAACGCAATGGGACCCTGCGCTGCATTTTCAGCGTAAAAACCAGGGAAACCCAGCTTAAAACTGCAGCGAATAGCAAATCACACCTGTTTCAAGCTGGGTTGCCTTGGTTTTTACGCTAAAACCCTAGCACCAGGGGAAGCAGAACTGACGCACTGGGGAAATGAAGCTCCTTTCCCTGGCGTGGCATGGATCGAGCAGCAGCAAGGTAAGTCACGCAAGTCTTGGGGGGGGGCGAGCAGGCTGCTTTCAGCCTGCTTTCAGCCCCCCCGAGACTCACAGTTACATCCCTAGCTGAAGTGTGTGTGTGCTTGTGTGTGCTTGTGTGTGTGCATGCATGCAGGTGCAGGGGGGACCATTAGTAGGACCCCCATTTTTAAAAAAGAGATCCTTCATTCATGTCCTTCATTTGGTGGATGAATTCAAAGTCCCAGGGTTGCTGCTGTACTTATGAGTATAAAATGGAATAGTAATAACGAAAACTCATTTGAATGTTGTTAGCTTGCACTGATTATCATTAGAATCATTAGATTCAATCAAATAAATAATTATCCCACCCCCAATTTTTCAGTTTTGCATGGGATCACTCTATAGTTGTTGGTTAGTCAAGTAATTCCTAATTCATTATTAGAGATCTGATATCATGCCATCATTTTTCATAAGTGCAGGCCATAGCTTTACCCTCATGCTGATCTTTGTACTTTTCAGAATTTTCGTGGTGGTCAATAAATAATATACATGGTATTTCAAGGGAGCTCTAAAGTAAAAGTGTTTGGGTCGGTTGGAACTGCCTAACCATCACAAACAAGAGCAGATAAGAAAGAAGACACCATCAAGATCTTGCCAGCTATAGATAGAACTGAGATGCCCTGTTAATTGCTTCTGTCAAACTTCCTTCCTTTGGACTTGTATATCTTAATAATCTTGCATCTTTCAGTTCCTGTGGGATCTTCTCTTTTCTCTCCAGATTAGCACTAACAGATTGCTCAGACACTCAATGAGAGCTCTCCAACCAATCTTAGGTAAATCTCTACAGGATTGCCACCTGGCCTTGATGTGTAACCATTCTGCATAGCCCTCATGACAGCTTCTTTTTCTCTGATGGTTAGTAAAGCTTTCAAAATGAAGAGGATCTTATTAAATCCAGACCACAAGAAGAAGTGCATCTCAAGTATCAGCTCCTTGTGGTAAATGTAGAGTCAAACACAACACATGCTTATGTGGAGTCATGCATTGAACTCAGTTATGACTGACTAACTTGGACATCTGATAAATGCCAAATGGTTCCCTAAATGTATCAGTGTGAAACGTATAAAGAAATTGAGACTTAAAAACCCTGCTGGACACCCAATCTTCCTATTTATTTAACTATGCTACACTACTGAAACATAGCTCCTAAGACAAACAGCAAAGTAAGCTGTCCATGCCATTTTTAGCCCACTCAAAAATGCATTTGCCCTCAAATAAAATGTGTTCCACTTGATCTATGCAGCACTGGCCGAATGGCAGGAACCACTTCTTTTCTACAACAAAATGATGCTTATTCAAGGTAACGAGCGGGGTACCACAGGGCTCGGTCCTGGGCCCGGTGCTCTTCAACATTTTTATTAATGACTTGGATGAGGAGGTACAGGGAATGCTTATCAAATTTGCAGATGACACAAAGTTGGGTGGAACAGCTAATACTCTGGAAGACAGAAACAAAATTCAAAGTGACCTCGATAGGCTGGAGCGCTGGGCCGAAAACAACAGAATGAAATTTAACAGGGATAAATGCCAAGTGCTGCACCTAGGGAGAGGAAACCAAATGCAGAGTTACAGAATGGGGGACACTTGGCTCAACAATACTACAAGTGAGAAGGATCTTGGAATTGTGGTAGATCACAAACTGAATATGAGCCAGCAATGCGACGTGGCTGCAAAGAAGGCAAATGCAATTTTGGGCTGTATTAATAGAAGTATAGCTTCCAAATCGCGGGAAGTGATAATTCCCCTTTACTCGGCACTGGTTAGGCCTCATCTTGAGTACTGCGTCCAGTTCTGGGCACCTCACTTTAAGAAGGACATAGACAAACTGGAGAGGGTTCAGAGGAGGGCAACAAGGATGATAAAGGGACTGGAAACAAGGCCCTATGAGGAGAGACTGAAAGAACTGGGCATGTTTAGCCTTCAGAAGAGGAGACTGAGGGGAGATATGATCGCACTCTTCCAGTATTTGAAGGGATGTCACACAGAGGAGGGCAAAGATCTCTTCTCCTTCACCCCAGTTTGCAGGACACGGAATAATGGGCTCAAGTTACAGGAACCTAGATTTCACCTAAACATCAGGAAAAATTTCCTGACTGTCAGAGCAATAAGACAATGGAATCAACTACCTAGGGAGGTGGTGGGCTCTCCCAGTCTGGAGGCATTCAAGGTGCGGCTGGACAGACATCTGTCAGAGATGCTTTGACCTGGATTCCTGCATTGAGCAGGGGGTTGGACTCGATGGCCTTGTAGGCCCCTTCCAACTCTACTTTTCTATGATTCTATGATTCTAAGTAATTGTGTTTACCATCAGGGCAGCAAAAGCAAGCTCCCATTTTATTCTTGTAGTCATGATGGTACTATGATACAAGTGAATTTAAAATGTGAAACTGCTCTTGCTCATCAGGATTAGAAAACAGTCCTACTTTGTTTTTGTTTTGCTGACATAACAGGAATGTAGAAGCAGCTGTAAAGCCCAGAATGGCTGTTGTGGGGAGATATGATAGAGGTGGCCAAAATTATGCATACTGTGGAGAAAGTGGATGGGGAGTGGAAAGTGGAGCAAGGTCCCATTTTTCTCCCTCTCTCATAATACTTGAATTATAAGTTCAAGTATAATCTGATGGGATCTGAGCTAATGGTGACTGACCAAGAAAGAGATCTTGGGGTTGTGGTGGACAGCTCGATGAAAATGTCGACCCAGTGTGTGGCTGCTGTGAAAAAGCCAAACTCCATGTAGGCATAATTAGGAAAGAAAGTGAAAATAAAACTGCCAAGATCACACTGCCTTATACAAATCTATAGTGTGACCGCACTTAGAATACTGTGTACACTTCTGGTCACCGCACCTAAAAAAGGATATTGTAGAGTTGGAAAAAGTGCAGGAAAGGGCAACTGAAATGATCAAGGGGCTGGAGCAACTCCCCTAAGAGGAATGGTTACAGCAGCTGGGATTGTTTAGCTTAGAAAAAAGGTGAGTAAGGGGAGACATGATAGAGGTGTACAAAATTATGCATGGTGTGGAGAAAGTGGACAGGGAGACATTTTTCTCCCTCTCTCATAATAATGTGAGGATTTCATTCAGGGGTGGAAAGCTGTGGTGGACTAGCCAGGCTCAAACTTCCCAAACTGTCCCACTTACCTCTTTCCCCAACTCGACTTGCATTCTCCCAAGTTGAGCCAGGGATGGGAAGCGACTTCCGGGTTCCTGGTGGGCCACTGTTTACATAGAAAATGCCTTAAGATATGCCTAAAGCGGTCGCAATCTGGGTAATTTTCACAAACTGCAGCTGCTTTTAATGTATCTTAAGGCATTTTCTATGTAAATAATGCCCCACTGGGAACCTGAAAGTCTGGTGAGTAGAGTGGCACGCACCAGCTTTCAGTCCAGCTCGGCAGGCACAGCAGCGGCCGCCGCCAAGGAAGCAGGTTGGGTCTCGGCAGATCGCCCACCCCTATATAATACTAGAACAAGTGGTCATCCCATGAAGCTGATTGGTGGGAGATTCAGGACAGATAAAAAGAAAGTAGTTTTTCACATAGTACATAGTTAAACTATGGAATTCACTTCTACATGATGTAGTGATGGCCACAAATGCAGATGTCTTCAAAAAGAGATTGGAGCAATAAATTAATGGAAGATACATCTATCAATGGCAACTAGTCATGATGCCTATATGCTACGTCCAGGATCAGAAGCAGCATTCCTCTGAATACCAGTAGTTGGAGGACATCAGTGGGAGAGTGCTATTGCGCTCATGTCCTGCTTGTGGGCTTCCCATAAGCATCTCATTGGCTACTATAGGAAACAGGATGATGGGCTGCTACATAGGCCAGACATAGGCAACCTACCTCATGCTCTCCATATGTTTTGGACTACAGCTCCCAGAAGCCCCAACCAGCATGGCCAATGGTCAGGTCTTATGAGAGTTGCTGATCTAGGAAGTCTCTCCTTATATTTTTAGATTCTTATCTATTGCCTGGCAGGAGAGTGCATGTTGCTTGCCTCCACGTATGTTTTATTTGCATATTTGAAAATCGACTAAACTTTACAAAAACTCAATAAGACTCTCTCTTCTAAAGGAGGGCAAACCTGGATAACACTGCCCCTGAAATGGAGTGTGAAGTGTGAAACAGTATTTATTTCTCATGTTTATTTGTGAGAATTGGTTTGGTTGATTCTTGACTGACAGCTGTACAGGAACATTGTCTGAGGACGATCCAAAAAGCAAAAGCAAAAGCAAAATACAGCTGAAAATGATCTCACTTTACCCTGGGAAAGAGTCTTTAGTACAATGCCCAATGTGGACAAACAGAAACTTACAGATAGACATATAGTAGCTTCTTCTATGGCACACAGTTAATGAGTATACCAAAAAGATAAGCATTACAGATTTTATCATTAAAAAAAAGAGGAATGAAATAGCTACAGCTGCCTTAGGAATCAAAACAAAGCTGGCAAACTCCAGAATATTTATAGATTACCAAACATAACAGCAGTAATGTTTAGCTGTCATATTTTTCAACTTTCAGCTGTTAGGGACAGGAAAGCTAAAGCATTCTCACTACTGTTCTAAAATATCTTTGTTATAAAAGAGATTTTTTCCAGGCTATCTATTGTTTTTGAAGTATGCCATTTTCTGCACTTCCAATTTAACACCCCACTATTCATTTATCACTGTAGGGCATCATGGACAGCTGCAGACTAAAGATTCAACTGGATATTGGCAGGCTCATCTCTCAGAAATTTAATGTTGCCCGAGGATACAGCTACAGTCTAATTTTGCCTAATGAGCAAATGCACTAGAACTTGGGTGTTTGTTCTTTGGTTTGTTCTTGTTGATCTCTCCAGTAATGCTATGCAAATCCTCTGTTTGACACCACAATTTACTTTTAACATTTGTTTTATTCCTTCCATCTTAAGCTAGATCTTTGAAGTAGCTATAAACCACCAGCCTTCTCTTTCTTTCACACTCCTCTTGCTTTGCAAAAGTCAGATCAGCTCTACAAATGTATTATAGTTACAGCTATTTCCTGCAACATAAGTTACTGGCAGTATTGATATTTGTACACACAACTGGCAACCACGGTCCAGTCAGGGTCCCCAGACACATGTACACTCATCTGGTAAGTCCACACAGACTTGGATCTGCCCCAATCACATAGGAAGAGGGCAGGGGAAGGATCCATTTTTAACAGCAATAGATGGTGGTTCAGGTGACAAGTTTGGAAACCTCTTCCCACCCACAGTCTACCTCCCCACAGCTCCAGTGGATCAGCTAGGGCTGGATCATTGGGCTAAAGTCCAGTGCCACACACACACGCACCTCACCCACCTTGTTATACTTAGGTAAGCCCTGAAGCAGCCTTGCAGAGAAATCTCTCTGAAATTCTCGCCCATTCCCGCAATTTTTGGATGTGATTTCTTTTTGTCCCCTTGCTCCCCCAACAAATGGTCAAAAATAAATAGACAGAAAAAGTTGGCACAGCGCTCGTTCTACCACTGTCACTTCTAGTCTGGCCCTAACTGGAATTCTTTGTAAATCGATCATTAAAAAAAGAGTGTCAATGCTCCATAGGAACATTGGAAGTTGCCTTATACTGAATCACACCATTGGTTCATCTGTTTCATCCCCGTCAACACTGACTCTACAGGGATTTCCAGGGCTTCAGGTGGGAATCTTTCCTAGCCCTATCTGGGATTGAATCAACCAGGGATTGAATCTGGGACCTTCTCTGTGCAAAACACTGAGCTACAGCCCCTCCCCAGAGCTCTGTGCTGTTGTGCTAACTATGGTAACTTTCCTGTCTTATTCTTTCTAAAGTATTGCTCTGCAGGAAATTTTCAATTGGAGACAAGCCTTGATTATTTGCTTGCTGATTATTCATTGCAATTGCTATCATAAATTACACGTGAGACCGGAACATTTCCCACCATACCAAGAATACAGTCTTCAAACCACTTACACTTGTGGCATATGGACCTCTATCCAACATCTTGTTCCCCTGCATTTGGAAACTACAATGAGAACCCCTAGCACACATTGGGACAGTCTTCATTAGCTAAGCAACTACTTATCAGTTATTAGAATTGTGTGTAGACAAAAAACCTACCTAGAGATCGTTTTTCCTTTGTGCTGCATTCAGAAAAAAAAAAACATCTTACAGAGAACCAATGGTTTTATCCACCATTCTATAGCTGGAAGTATATTGCTTACACTTTATAAGGCAGCCCACAGTCATGGCCCAGGACAACCTCTAAGACTGAGGTTTCCAGTGGTAGAGATTCCAAGGAAGAGTCAGAATGAGTTCCTGGATTTCACACGTGGGCCCCTCCACCTTGGATCCTGCACCCTGTCCACTCAATCCCCAGGAGGAACTGGTTCTCTCTGACTCTGAGGAGTGGACCTTGGACTCCTTCAGTGAGGAGAGAAGGCCTAGGTAGACCTTCCCCAGACCCTCACACTCAGAAGAAGCCAGCAACTGTGGGAAAAAGCATTGGCCCGTTAAAAACAAAGAACAATTTTTAAAAAAAACAACCCCAGGTGCAGCACTTGAGAAAGAGGGTCTCCTAGAAGGAGTCTCTTGGCCTGGCTATAAACCGGTGTCAGATGCTCTAAACCAGTGCTGGGATAAGCTGTCTTACCTGGCTGCATAATTGCTCTCTGTGTTCCTGAAACTGAGCTTACATTCCCTATGTCAGTACCTAGAATTCTGTCTGGGGTTCTGAACCTGCTACCAGAGCCGGCGCTACCATTAGGCGGACTAGGCAGCTGCCTAGGGCGCAGGGCTAAAGGGGGCGCCATCAAGGCGTGTAGAAGGAGGAGAGAGGCGGATACGGCCCCGCGGCCACACACACACATGCCGCTGCCAGGCCTGGAGCATCACCCCGCAGTTGCCGCGGAGGGCGCCGGGGGGCGTGCCTCCGCTTCGTCTCCTCCTTTTGCTGCTGCTGCTGCTGCCGCTGCCGAGTCTGAGCGCGGCGCTGCTTCTCGCCTTGCCGGCTGACCCGCATTTAAGCAGGCTGGGCGAGGTGGCAGCAAAGGTCAGGCGCCTGGCGCCTCCCCTCCAGGGGGTGGGGGTCCAGAAACGGTCGGGAGGAGGCGCGCGCCTGGATAGACGGTGAAGGTGCAACCCAGCTACTCCCCCCCGCACACACACGCCTTCCTGCCCACGCCGGCCAGCCAGAACCACCGCGCCTCTCTTCCTTCCAGCCCCAGCCTTGGCGTGTTTCCTCGGGAGTAAGTCCCTCGTCCAGTTCAGTGGGGCTGATTCTTCCGCCAGAGGATAGGGAGACAAAGGTGGGGCGCGCGCGTCAGAGCTTCATTCGAGGGTCTCGATGAGAAGCCCCGCCCCTTTCTGGCTTGACCCTTAAGCAGTCGCACGACAGGCTGGCGACGCCAGTCCAACCGGTAAAGCCACCCCGCTCAGAGTCAGCAAAGAGGGAAAGGGCACCCAAAATTCTGCGTGTGCCAGCAAGCGTCGGTCGAAGTGGGGGGGGGGGACGACTAGAAATCCCTGTAGAGTCAGGCTGAAGAATACAGTGCCCCTGAGCCTGTGCAGAATGCCCACTGAGCTAACACGAGTGGCTCAACATACGTCTGAAAGGCGAGGGGAAGGCAGAGTAGTGTGGCTTTTCCACGGGCGCTAGAGAAGGGGAGAGGCACAAGAGGCTGAACTCCAGCCAAAGTTTCCGGAGGGGCAGCCCCCAGAATCTGTTTACAATGCCAGCCTTCAGTCCTGGACAACATGACGCCCGTATCAGTGGGAGGCGTGCCTCTGAGCACATGCCAAGTGTGCATTTCCCTCGCTTCTGAGGGACCGCACAATTGTCTACTGTGCGCATTAGGAATAAGGGCGTATTAAGAGCTGAGGGCATGTCTTAACTTTATCTGAAATATTTAATTTATTAGAAATGGTTTTATGCTGCTTCTGAATAGAAATCATTTTAAAACATTTTCTTAAAAATAATGAGAATCAAATATTTCCTTTTAAACAAATATAACATGTATTTTATGTACGTTTGTCAATGTTTATGATAATAATTTTTTTAGGTTTTGCCAATTGACTTTTATTTCATAATGGGCATAGGGCTGAAGGGAGGGAGGGCTCAAGTGGGAAGGGGGCGCTAAATATCTGATCTTGCCTAGGGCACCAAACTGCCATGCACCGGCCCTGCCTGCTGCTCTACTTCGGAACTACTTCAGCTGCTACCCAACCTTGTGTCCCCTTACTTGAGCCATTGCCTAGTAGGGCTGATTAAATCTGTAGTGGCAGGACATCCATGGGCACCTGTGGCCCTCGGAGGCTTTCATTCCAGCCTGCCACGGGTGCCCTAGCCCACAAATTTCCCCCCCTAAAGGCAACTGTACAGCTGTTGGTGGGTCTGGGGGATTGTGATGGGAAGGATGGTGCATGGGAAGAGTCATTCATTTAAATTATGCCCCTCCTCCTGCCCAGTTGATTGCTGCTGGAGATACCTGAGGAGTGTGCTGATCAGTGTGCACTGCAGTAGTTCCTACTGCCAGTCAGGAGGTGCAATGGGCAGCAAGGAGGTGCAATGGGAACACAGCACATCCAGGACTGTTTAGCTTAGAGAAAAGGTGAGTAAGGGGAGACATGGCAGAGGTGCACCAGATTATGGATGGTGTGGAGAAAGTAGATAAGGATACATTTTTCTCCCTCTCCCATAATAATAGAACCTCGGGTCATCCCATGAAGCTGATCAGTGGGAGATTCTGGACAGAGAAAAGGAAGTACTTCTTCACACAGAGCATAGTTGAACTATGAAATTCTCTACAACAAGATGTAGTGATGGATGGCCATCAATTTGGACAGCTTTAATAGGAGGTTGGACAAATTCCTGGAGGATCAGGCTATCAATGGCTACTAGTCCTGATAGCTATATGCTACCTCCAGTATCAGAGGCAGTATGCCTATGTACACTAGTTGCTGGGGAACATGGGCAGGAGGATGCTGTTGCACTCATGTCCTGCTTGTGGGTTTCTCGTGGGCAGCTGGTTGGCCACTGCATGAACAGAATGCTTGACTAGATGGGCCTTTGTCTGATTCAGCATGGCCCTTCTTATGTTCATGCAGAGAATGTTTACACTAGTGCTGTGCTGAATATTTTGAGACTTTCATTTTCAGCCATTCATGGGGGATGGGGGCAAAATTAAGATACCAACAAAAGAGGCTGGGGAGGGGGATGATTTTGATGAAATTTCTACTGAGGAGCCATGGTCTCCCTTTACCTTGTAGGTATAGGAGATGGCCTACACTTTTTCTTTCTTTTTACTCTCAAAATGCCCCACGTGCTGTCATAGCATCATTGACTCTTCACACAGAGGCATTTAGCCCAGCAACACTTCCTGGAATGCCCAGGAGACCATGTGACATTGTGTGGTCTCCTGAGCATTCAGGAACTTCTGCTAAGCTGAAAGCCGCTGTTCAAAGAGCCCCACCCAGCTGCAAACAGGAATCAGGCTTTTCGAGCTCCACCAGGACACCAGGACCTTTTTCTTCTTTATCTTTCCTCCCTTTTTTAGCTGTGTGTGTGTGGGGGGGGGGGAATCATTTCAGGAAAGTAGGAGGCAGAGTTTGGCACAGCCTAGGGGGCATACCTTGTAATCTCTGCATGCTGAAAGGTGGGGGAGATTTGTGTGTATCTGAATGTGCAGAAAGATTGTTTGTGTTTGAGAGAGGGCAAGGCTGTGTATGTGGCAGAGAGAGACAGAGACAGGTGGAGTCAAGGAGAATGTCAGTCATGGACACACCTAGTGCCAGCCCAATACCTGCCCACCTCCACTGTTATCCATTCCCATCACAGGTATGTGGCCCCCCACCCACTGCCCATCAGCACATGCAGCTTTGATGGTGGGGAAAGTTGTCCTACCCTGGTGAAATGGCTACTCCCTTTGGCCTTAACATCTTTAGACAAACCCCACATGGGACACTTGTTTGTTCCAGTTTACATACTAGAAAAGTATAGCCCTAGTCAGGCATTCAGGGTCTGTGTAGAACAGGGCTCTCCAACCTTGGGTCCCCAGATGTTGCTGGCCTACAGCTCCCAGCATACCCAGTCAGCATGGCTCATGGCAAGGGATTCTGGGAGCTGTAGTCCAGCAACATCTGGGGACCCAAGGTTGGAGAGCCCTGGTGTGGAATAAACACACAAGGAGAAGGAGTACGCCTCTAGCTCCACCAGGACACCAGGACTCATGTGTTTTTGTCAACCTGTACTCTAGTAGGGTGGCAGTCTGAAGAGGAGAGCCTCTTGTATCCACGATCTCCCCATGATCCAGGATGCTGATTTTCCAGGGTAAATGTGCTACAGGAGCACTCCTTCTCCTCACATGTTGATTCTACATAGATCCTGAATGCCTGAATAGGGCTTATGTATCAGGTTAATTATGGGATTATTTTTAGCCACCACAGACATTGATATTGGGTTCTCATGTGATCAAATCAATATAACATGCAGAACTAAAGTAACCACATTGGATAAGTATGTGTGCTTGATCTGGGGCCTAATTAGTAATTATTTTTTTGTGCATATGTTGGCACATATCAGTTCACTTAACATTCAGTGACCTTCTCAAGAGGCCACTGGAAACTGGGACATTGTTCCCATCAGAGAGAGAATTCTGTTGAAGTAAGATTCTTTGGCATCTTACTAATAGCAGAGCATTGCTTGTTATATTGGTACCTGACAACCTGTTGTGATGGGGAATTAAATGAAATATAGTACCAATCATAATTGATACTCAAAAGATGTTTACTAGTAAGGGGGGAAATCGTTACCTTTGCATCATGAAACAGAATAAACCTAATAGGAATAAGTCATTGTTCAAGAAAATATGTGATACTGAGAAAAGAGCTATTAGAGCTTTAAAAAGATGGCTGTATTTAGGTCATCCCATCTCAAAATGGATTAAGAGATCTTGAAATGTGCTATACAAAAATAGGGAATCCAAATGATCATGTGTTGTACCACCTTCCCTTCAAGGAAATAGAGTCTGAAGTATTTGGAGCTTTTTAGTTTGGAAAAAAATAGGGGAACATGTTAGAGGTTTATAAAACTCTGCATGATTTGGAGAAAGTGAGTACACAACTTCTTTCATTTTAGAGGTGTGCATAGGATTTGAATCCTGAATCAGAGAGATTCAGGTTTCATCTGAAGTGAAGCAAAGGTCTTCTGAATTGTGCTGAAATTAATTTAGGTCCTCCTGAAGCTTCATGACCAACTGAGAGATTCGGAAGGGTATAGAGGCACAGTTTGTCTCCAGAAATTTATACATTCCCCCACACCCAAAAACCCTGTCCATATAAGGAAAAGGGCAGGGTGGGGAGGGGGACGGGGAGAAGAAGTGTGTCATTTTGTGATTGACATGTCTAGCTTCCAGCCAGGGAATGAAATTTCCATTGCTTTAGGCAGGGAGGTAGAAAGGAACATATCAGAAGTGGCTTCATTGTCTTTACTGCATTTTGTAACTGTCTGTCTAGGCAACAGAGGCAGCAAAAGCACTCGGGGCTTCCAGAAATGATTTGAGTGCCAGCACTAAGTGGGAGGTGCCCATATCCACTGCTGCCTCTTCTTCAGTGTGTGGTTGCTGCTGACACCAACTCCCCAAGTAGGTATGTGTAGTTCCACTCAGTCCGCACAACCTGATTCAAGCTCCTATAGGAACATAAGAAGGGCTGTGCTGGATCAGACAAAAGGCTTATCTAGTTCAGCATTCTGTTCCAACAGCGGCCAACCAGATGCCCATGGGAAGCCCACAATACAGCATGAAGGCAAGAGCACCCCTCCACCCATCTTCCCCAGCATCTGGCATACAGAGGCATTCTGCCCCTGATACTGGAGGAGAGCATGGAGAGGAGGAGAAGGATTAAGTAAGCTGCCTTGGGTTTCTTGCAAGAAAAAAAAGGCGGAATATAGACATAAATAGCCATCATGACCAGTAGCCACTGATAGCCCTTTCCTCCCAGATTTGTCTATTCCCCTTTTAAAGCCATCCAGGTTGGTGGTCCTTTTAAAGCAGAGGTAGACAACTTGTGGCCCTCCAGATACTTTGGCCTGCAACTCCCATCAGCCCAAGGCAGCATCACTAATGGTGAGGGATGATGGAAGTTGTAGGATCTGGAGGGCCACAAGTCGCCCACCCCTGTTTTAAAGCTATCCACTGTTGATGTTAAACCTTTACCTAGTAATTAAGTATTATCAGTAAGTATCAATATTCACCATGTTTCTGAGATTTACCATATGACTGGGCTAAGGTCTTGGTGATGTATATACTGGAATAAATTTGCCTCCAACCAATGATTTGACTTGCCATATAAAGATATACAATCACTACTGAAATAGGGATTAATTTTATAGATGGCTTTAGCTTACTATATATGCTCTTGCTTTGTTTTATTTAGTTTATTTGAAGTATATTTTGTTATTTATGTTTTTAAAAGTTATTTATTGATTTAGAAGTTATCTTATACATGATACATAAAAATGAATTCTGCTAAACCATTGCAATATATTTGTAGCCTTCAATAGCACCAAAATGTGTTTAAATAGGAGGATAATGAACTGGGCCTGGTGGCACTTTCCCTTTTTTATGTCCCATGATGATGCACTGCTAATGAACTGCATAGTCTTCAATCATAAGGGATTTTTTTGGTCATGGTTTCCCCAGTTTGCACTCGACTTCCTGCTATTTATTTCCCCTCTATGGAAGATTCTGTATAGATAACTCCATGAAATCTCTTACATCTTCATGATTCTATTATACTAGAATGCCAAATATACCTTTGACTAGAACAGGCCAAACTAAGTAGTAGTAAACAGTATCATCTGTAATACTTCAACTACTATGCTATTAAACTCTTTAATGAATAGCTAAGCAGAAGTAAAGTTTTGGTGGCGGGGGGGGGGGGATGAACCCCTCAAAGAATAAAGTTGTAAAATCCTGAGATAAAGTGAAACTAGATACAAATGACACATGACTTCTAATTATTGGCAGCTTTGGATTTAAATCCATATGCTATAGTCTATGAGTTGTATAGCTGCCATCCCAGTCTTGGAAACTCTGCAAGTAAAAAGGGCACCTTTACAGTCAAGTCCAATAACTCTTGGAAGGCCAGCTGGCAGCCCACAATTACAGCCAGATTTCCAATCTCACAACTGTTTTATCTTGAATCACCTAAGTGAGGAGGAGGAGGACTTGGGAGTCATGAAGGGCAGTGCAATAAAGGTGACTGCCAACTGGGCAGCTATCACAGATACAGCTAATGGGCTCCCTGGGTATATTTATAAATGGAGAGCAATTATGGAATTAGATGTTACACCTTTATGGAATTAGATGTTACAACTTAGGTGGGATTGCTCTTTATGTCTCCATGGCTCCATCAGAAGTGAAGAACCAAGTTCCAAATGGACAATGTGCCTTCTATGTCCTTGACAATCCATCATTACTTTAAGACTGCTATCCTATGTACACAGACCTAGGAGTAAGTCCCACTGAACTTAGTGAGGCTTCTTTCCAAGTAAATATACATAGGATTGGGCTGCAGAAAGCTTGTGCTAATAGCAGAAGCAGAAAAGTCTTAATCTTGCCTCCAGTTGATCTAATTTGGCTAACTAGGGCTCCTAGACATTTAATGGCATTTAATGGCACTTAAGGATATTTAATGGCATGATGGGGCATTTATCTCAGCTGCTTTAACAGGTCTTGTTATACTAAAATTGTTTTAGCTGTCAAATTGTTTTTTAATTTTTGTATATTGAAATTTTTATGTTGCTTTATTGCTGTTTTTATGATATTTTTTATTGCATTGTGTTTTATGAATTGAATAGAGCTTCGGCTATTGGGCAGTATAGAAAATTAATCAGTCAGTCAATCAAATAAACTATAAAGATACATTGGTCTTTTTAACAGTTACCATTGCAGGCAATACCACTGCTACTTTGTAAATCCTCCTGAGAATGGCGCAAGAATAGAATCCTTTACCTGTGATCCTTGGAGTAGAAATTCTGGTTTTGGAGAGTTTCCATTCCAGACTCGTTTTAAGTGAATCCTGCTTAAAACAATTCCCACATGACGACTACTGTTGTTACCATTATTAAGGTTTATTCCACACTCTTATCAGCATTCAAAGCAAGTTAAAACCAAACATAGATGATAAAGAGAATTTGAAAATAAATTAAAATCCCAACCACACCTCAGTGTAAAACTTGTAAAGTGTTTCTGGAAGATAGGTAACCCCAATCAATTGGCATCCTTTGTATATGTATTGTGGCTTGACACACAGCCAGTGCATGTCAAGTAAACCCACACTTCACCAGTCAAAAACAGTTCTGTGAAGCAGCACACAGGCTCATATGTATGAATTCGCCCTAACTGAGAATCACTACACCTTCTAAGATAAAAAATAGTGCACAGATCCTTGGTGCTCCCTGGATGGAGGCTGGGAGGAGGAGCAGAGTGGAGTAGCGGCTGAAGGAGGAGCAGAGCACAGATGGACAAGAGATGGAGACAGAGAAGGAGGAAGAGACAGGAGACAGGAAGAGCAGTGGCAGAGGTGGCAGAGAAGTAACAGGACACAGAGAATAGTGCAGCGGCTGAGCAGAGAGCTGTGAAGGAAGAAAGGAAATGCAATAAAGAGGGGGAGATGAAACAGAGGAGGCAGAGAGTGGAGAACTTGGTGAAGAAGCACAGACAAGCTCCCCCCTAAGGATGCAGGTGAGCTGAGTTGCAGGGGGAGAGGTGCAGGTATGTGCCCTGGGAGCCCATGTTGTCAGGGCATGAAGAGGCCAGTAGTATTCAGAACCTTGAGGCCTGGTGAGCCTGTTCTAGCCCACATGTACGAGAAAGTCTGGGGTGAAGAGAGGAAGAAAATCACTGCCTGTATTAGGCCTAGTAAGGACAGGTTGCTTACCTGTAACTGTGGTTCTTCGAGTGGTCATCTGTGCAGTCACACATATGGGCTCTGCGCGTGCGCGGAGGCCGCTTCGGGAAGATTCTAAAGCTGAGGCAAATTTTGGGCGGGAACCCCTCCCCCCTTGCGTCTCCTTTACGCGGGTTCCCGCCCTCTCCCTCAGTTCCCCTGAGACCGCCATCGCGAATCCAGTGCTAAGGGAGAACATAGGAAGAAGTTTTCCCAATTTCTTGATACCAATACCGAAAGTCGAATTCGATGGTGTTACACGGTATCGATTAAAGTGCGCCCAAGGGTCCCGGTTCAGTACACCATCGAACACGATAGTGACACCGTAGCGGGGATGGATGGGCGGGTTGTGTGACTGCACAGATGACCACTCGAAGAACCACAGTTACAGGTAAGCAACCTGTCCTTCTTCGTGGTCTCTGTGCATCACACATATGGGCAGAGTAGCAAGCTGACTTACCGGTGGAGGGTCAGTGTCGTCATCATTGTAGGACCGAGGAAAGGACAGCTCTGCCAAATGCATTGTCCCTCCGGGATCACACATCGACTTGGTAGTGCGTTACGAACGTCGAAGGCGTGGACCATGTAGCCGCCTTGCAGACATCCGTCAACGAGACTCCTCTTGCGAAAGCCGTCAAGGTTGATACGGCTCTGGTAGAATGAGCTCGTACCAAGCTCGGCAACAGTTGTCGTTTGAGGTCGTATGCTAGCTCGATACAGTGTACAATCCACGAGGATAGACATTGGGTCGAGACTGGCAGGCCTTTGGAGCGTCCACCGTAACAGACAAAGAGACGGGGAGACTCCCTGATGGACTCAGTACAGGACTTGTAGAACAATAAAGCCCTTCGTACGTCCAACATATGAAGTTGATGCTCCAATGGAGTCGATGGACTTTGAAAGAATGCTGGCAATACAATGTCCTGATTAAGATGGAAAGAAGACATGACCTTAGGAAGGAAGGCCAAGTCTGGACGCAACACCGCCTTATCCCTATGGAAACTAAGGTATGGTGGGTCCACTCTTAGAGCTGTCAGTTCCGATGCTCTGCGGGCAGAGGTGATGGCGACAAGAAATACAGTCTTAAAGGTTAGTAAACGGAGGTCTGATGTCGCCATTGGTTCAAACGGTTTAGTCATAAGCACCTGCAGAACCAACTGTAGATCCCAAACAGGAGTGACTGGTTTGAACGAGGGGTTCATATTCTTTAGACCTCTCCTGAAACGCTTGACCAACGGGTTCGAGAACAATGTATATCCATCTTGGCCATCATGGAAAGCCGATAATGCAGCTAAGTAGACTTTCAACGAGCTCGTCTTAAGCCCTTTGTGTTGCAGATGGAGTAAGAATTGCAGCACATGATGGATAGGTGCTTTAGGGTAGGGTACCTCGATGTCCCCAAGGTACTCGCAGAAGGCTTTCCATTTTCTTGCATAGGAGGCTCTAGTGGACGGTTTCCAGGCTTCCCGCAACACGAGTTTGATTTCTGACGGGAGGGAGCTCGGAATTAAATCAGCCATTCTGTAAGCCTCAGAATGGATGGATTCGGATGAAGCAGCGAGCCTCGAGCTTGAGAGAGGATCGTTGTCGAGTTCGGTAGGCGGCGATACTCTCCCCTGGACAACCTGAGGAGTGGTGCAAACCAGGTCTGTCTTGGCCACCACGGGGTCACAAGTATGCAGTTCGTGCCTTCGGACTGGATCTTTGAAATGACTTTGGTCAGTAACGGGATCGGAGGGAATATGTAAAACAGGGTCCCCGACCAAGTTATCAGGAACGCATCTCCGATCGATGAGCTGTCGTGCCCCGCTCTGCTACAGAAAACGTGGCACGCTGTGTTGGCTGCAGAGGCGAAAAGATCCACCGTCGGAGTCCCCCACTGTCGAAAAAGGGACTGACGAATTCGGTCCTCAAGTTGCCACTCGTGAGAGTCGAAGGACATTCTGCTGAGGGCATCCGCAAGAGTGTTGTCCTTTCCAGCGATGTGGATGGCTTTCACGGAGATGTGGCGGGGAATCATCCAGCTGAATATACGGAGGGTTAGGTTCGTTAGCCGTATCGAGCAGGTGCCTCCTTCTTTGTTCAGATAGGCCACAACAGTGGTATTGTCCATGACCACCTGTAGGTGTCTCGCAGCAAGTATAGATTCGAGGGATTTCATCGAGTTCCACACAGCTTTGAGCTCGAGAACGTTGATGTGGTTCCCTCGATCCTGTGGGCCCCACTGGCCTTGCGCTGTGTGGTCCCCGCAATGAGCTCCCCAGCCCAGGAGAGAAGCATCCGTCGTTAGCGTGAGTGAAGGCATGACGGGTTGGAACGGCAGTCCTTTCATCAAGTTGTGTCACATCGTCCACCAAAGAAGCGATCGCTTTACGGTGGCCGGGATCGATAGTCGGACTCGATGTGCATTCATCTCGGAATCGAACGACCTTATGAACCAGTTTTGGAGCTGGCGCATGTGAAGCCGAGTGAGAGGAACGACTGATATGGCCGAGGCCATGAGGCCGAGGAGCCGTTGAATCAAGTAGGCTGTGCATGAGGTCGCCTTGTGTAATTTCGAGGCGAGGGTAAGTATTTTTAGAGTTCTGTCTTTCGGTAGAAAGGCGCGACCGACAGTAGCGTCTAATAATGCTCCGATGAATTGGATCCTTTGAGTGGGAAAGAGTGTGGACTTCTTTTTGTTGAGGCAGAGTCCGAGAGTGTTCAAAGTGTCGGTAGTCAGGCGGAGAGCGCTCCGAAGGTCCTGAGCAAAGGGTGCTACGATGAGCCAATCGTCCAGGTAAGGGTAGAGTGTCACCCCTTGAGTTCAAAGCGCAGCGCAAACCACTGTCATACACTTGGTAAACACCCTCGGTGCCATCGAGAGTCCGAATGGGAGTACCTTGAATTGGTAGGTATCGGATCTGACCTTGAACCTCAGGTATTTTTGGCTGTCTCGATGGATTCCTATGTGGAAGTATGCATCCTGGAGATCGATGGATGCAAACCAGTCGGTCTTGCGGAGGAGGGGCAGGATCGACTGGAGAGTGACCATCCTGAACTTCTTGGGTGGAATGTAGAAGTTCACTGAGCGAAGGTCCAGGATCGGTCGGAGTCCTCCATCCTTCTTTGACACCGTGAAATATCTGGAGTAAAGGCCGTCCTGTGCAAGGTGTGAAGGAACCATCTCGATGGCCCCTTTGAGCAACAAGGAATCGACCTCCTCCTGCAGTGCCAGAGATGGCTGCGTGGTGCGGATGCCAAGAAAGGGTGGGAGAGAGTCGAACTCGATCTTGTAGCTGTGCTGGATAATGCTCAGAACCCAACGATCGGTGGTAATTTTCTTCCATGATGGTAGGAAGAGGGATAGTCGAGTTCCAAACTGAGGTCGAGCCGGAAGGATCGGAGTCGGAAGGATCGGAGTCGAGGTGTCGGTCGTGCCTTGGGTTGCGTCAAACCCGTCGCCTTTGAGAGTCACCTCCTTTACGGGAGCCCCGGTACCGTTGCTGCTGATACTGACGGCTCGGTGCCCGGGGCTGCTGTGGACGAGAACGGCCGTCCTGCCACTGCTGGTGCTGCTGTCCTTTCTGGGCCGGAGCTATTGGGGGCGGATATGGGGCCCACCTACGGCATCTGAATGGCTTAGCAGATGGTATCGGAAGGAGCCCCATCTTCCTTGCGTTCACCCGGGCTTTCTGAACCGCATCGAGGGAGTCGTCTGCTTTGTCATTAAAGAGACCAACTCCGTCAAAGGGTAGGTTCTCAATTTTGGCCTTAGCCTCAGTTGTCAAAGTTGAGGACCGTAGCCAAGCGTGCCGGCGAAGGGCGACTGCACTTACCAGGGATCTCCCATGACAGTCCCCTTGATGTCTGGCAGTGTGAATCTGCTGCCTGGAGGTGTTTGTCGCTTCAGCCTGGAAGACCCTGGCCAAGTCTCTCTTCTCATCCGGTAGATAGTCTATCAGCCCGCTCATTTTCTCCCAAAGGAAAAGTTGGTACCTGGCCATCGTAGCTTGGTACCCGGCGACCCGGATCCCCAGGGCGCTCGAAGTGTAGACTCTTCGTCCGAAGTTGTCTAACTTTTTTCCTTCGGGGTCTGACGGAGTGGAGTGTTGCTTGCCCGACTTGGACTGTGCTGACTCCACTGTCATCGAGTTCGGGGTTGGGTGAGAGAAGAGAAACTTGGCTGTGTCTGGCCTGATTTTGTAGAGCGCATCAAGGCGCTTTGCCGCAGGGGGACCTGTGGATGGGGAGCTCCATGATCCCTGTACCGTCTCCAGCATCGTCGGAGTGATTGGCAGCAGTGTCGGACCCGAAGGAGATTTCGAGACAGCATCGAAGAGGGGGTCGATTGCTTTCTTCTCCTCAACCACCGTCTCTAGACCGAGGGCCTGGGCCATCCGAAAGATCTGTTCGTGGAAGGTGCCCATATCCTCAGAAGGGGATACCGCAGCCTGAGTGGAGACATGTTGGTCTGGAGACGTGGAAGATGGTGAAAGAGAAACGATCGAGTCCGAGTTCGATATGGGGGAGCCCGGAGTCGATGACCTACGGGAGCGGGATACAGCTTCCAACGAAAACGTCGTTAGCTGGTCCTCTCTTCCTTCACCCTGTGACGGGAGGGCCAAGAGTCGTGTCGGGGGGGATCTCCTGGGGCTCGAACGCGCCCTCTCCCGCCTTGGTGGGGACCGTCTCCTGAGTGGCGACCTTTCTCGGGATTGGTAAGCTCTTGCCTGGTATCTGTATTCAGACACAGGGGAGTGTCCACGACGGTAGTTGCCGCGGGATGCCGAAGAGTATCTCGAGTCCCTTGAATCGCGAGACCTCTCCCTGTATCGTGGGGGGTCTCGTGATCTACGTGAGGCAGAAGATCTGGATGATGCCCGGTCCCGGGTGATCAAAACCTCCTCGATCTTGAGTGACCTGGACCGAGTCCGTGGGGTACGAGCCCGTACTTCACGAACTGGAGAGGCGAGGGCCGGCAGAGTAGAGGTCTGTGCCAGGGGCCTCGAATCCGAAGGCGAGTCCACGATCTCACCATCCGAAAACGAGATGGCTTGGTCAGCTTCCTTCGAGCCTGAAGGAGCTTTTGGTGTGGAGCAAGGCGGTGGGTCCCTCGAGCCCGAGGGAGCCGTAGCAGGAGGAGATCTGCGCCCAGCCGGGCGTTCAGCGGTCGCGACATCCGTCGGATCCGGAGCTAGTGTCGATCTCGATCCCGAGAGCGACGAAGCCAATTTTTTTGCTAGTCTCCTCGCTTTTTCTTTTCGTTCATTGCTCTTTCTTTTCGCTTCCTCTTTCTCTCTGCGAGCCTTCTTGGCCTTGCTTTTTGATATCATCGTGGCCATGTAGGCCTCCTGAGCGTCCGCTGAGGAGACCGTGTGTGAGGGCGGCGTACTAGGCCTTGCCAAGGGGGTAGGCTTTTCCGCGGGCGGTTGGAGGGCCCTTTTATAGAGAATCGCCGTCAATTTGTCCGCCCTGTGCTTCCTCGCTTGTTTTGTGAACGCTTGGCAATGATGACAAGCGTCCACGTTATGGCCTTCTCCAAGGCAGGAGAGACAAAGCGAGTGCCCGTCCGCCGGAGGAAGCTTAGTCCCGCACCTTACGCATTTGCGGAAGGGGGCTTTTGGAGCCATAATCAGTGATATTGAAGGATCTCACGACGAAACGGGGGGAAAAGCTCTGAAGAATTCTCAGTTTTAAGTTGGATTCTATAGAAGAATCGAAGAACCTCTCGAAGAAAACAGCCACACGCGATGGCGGTCGAAGGAACTGAGGGAGAGGGCGGGAACCCGCGTAAAGGAGACGCAAGGGGGGAGGGGTTCCCGCCCAAAATTTGCCTCAGCTTTAGAAACTTCCCGAAGCGGCCTCCGCGCACGCGCAGAGCCCATATGTGTGATGCACAGAGACCACAAAGAAGAAACAGCTGTATTCTCCCACTGCGGTATTAGCAATTACCTGTTACATACAACATATTATCTCTTTTATGCAATGCTGATCCAATGGATAAATTTGATATTGAGCTGCCCTATTGACTCCAAGGCCACACATGCCCAAGTATTATTGCCACCTCCATCTATTTTCATATGCCCCACAGAGCACTACTAGTGTCAGCATTATAATTTTACTAGAATAACACCGCTGTCCTGATCCGAAATCCCACCTGTGTTCAAAAGCACACATGCATTTCTTGTATTCAGTGGTTACCTCATTCATTTCAGCAGCAGTTCCATAGAAAAACAAAACATTGATCTATAACAAGATTATCCAAACTCTGTTATTACACTCAAGACAATTTATCACTTGTACATCATTCATAATGTATTCAATGAAATTGACAAATGGTGGCTGCCATGTCTATCAAAGAACAACTAAAAAGAAAAATATTAAAACATTCAAAATAGTAAATCAACTGCCAAAATTGAACGTCATTAAAAATGCCAAATATACCTTCGACCAAAGCCCAATAGCTGTTCTAAAACCTCATGTATTGTCTTCCCAATATTCACAATACAATGCATACTGTATTATTGTCCTCTTCAGGCTCAATCTGTAAATTTGGGGAAATTTTGTTCAATGAACAAAAATCCTTTCAGTTTAACATGTTGTGTTAAGGGCTTTCCATGTTCACTCAAGCTCCAAAATGCTGGGAAATTACAACTGTTAAGGACCACACCTTAACATAAGTCTTATTTGGGCAATATGCATATGGTATATGGCAGTGATGGCAAACCTATGGCACGGGTGCCACAGCTGGCACTCAGGGATTTCTCTGTGGGCACTCGAGCCATTGGTCACCAGATCGCGAAAAGACCGTCCCCTTCTGCAAAACACTAATGATCTTGTTCTTTCTCACAGTGTGGAACAGAATGATTTTATTCTAGAATTCCTGTTACAGAATTCTTTTCTACATTATCACATTTAAAAGATTTTAAAGAATGATGCACAGAGCATGGCTTGGATGTAAAGCCCTAACAGTTGACCTGAGTGCTGCATGTGTTGCTCTCAAACTAACGGAGTATGAGCCAAGGTTTGACAAATTATCAGCATGCCTGCAATAGCAAAAATCACATTAATTGTGCAAAAGCATGCCCAAAGCAAACTTTTACCTAATACAGTATTTGCAGTCCAAGACATAAAGTGTTTTAAATGTGTTAAGCACGTTTAGTTTTCTTGTTTATCTTGCTCATCCTAGTACAGGTTGACTTCTACTTTTACTAATCCGACACCTGTAGAAGCAGGGAAATTGCAGTGTTGGCACTTTGAAATAAATAAGTTGGTTTTGTGTTGCAGTTTGGGCACTCGGGCTCAAAAAGGTTCGCCATCACTGGTATATGGTGATTAATTCCAGCTTCATCACTACCTTGGAGCTGAATGACTGTCAATGGCAGAGTGTTGGATGTAATTCCCAGATTTGTCTGAATTCCCCTGAAAACAATGGTGTACTGGCAGCATTCTAGCGTCAGAATTAAACTGAGCATGCATGACATAACTTTGCCAGCAACTGGTGCCGTAGGCTTTAATGGGCAGCAAAACCATAATAACATTTGAACAGCTGCTCAGAACTTCACCAAACCGATGAAAGGCATCCCTCTTCAGCAAGCCTGAATAAAGTACAGCAGTAGTTTTAACCAATATTTGAAAGAAATATATGAAATGTCATGCCAAAAAATTGTGGTAAAAAAAAGGTAAATGTGTCGTGTCACCTTTCAGCACTTGATCAACTTCCTGTACCTGTGACACTTTTTACTGGATCAGGTTTGACAATTTTACACTTGTAGAACCCATCAAGTAGATCATGGATGCCAAGCTTCAAGTTATTAGTTTTACTGGTATCATTTTTATAAGCAATAGAATTTTGAGATTTATAATGGCAGAAACACTTCTCCTTTTTTTTTTTTTTTTTTGCCTTAACTAAAGTGACACTTCTGTGCCCCTTTAATTTCAATTCAGGATAACATACGAAGGTGATATATAGCAATTTATACACAATTTGGTTATTGAGCAGCTTAAAATGCAATAAATAAATAGACTACAGCATTACAAGGAAAAAACAACTAACAACTTCCATATCTTCTATACAGGCAATGAATCATAATTTCCTGTGTCCTAAATTCAAGCTTCATCTTTTAAACATTGGGCAGAATCCAGACCACTGTGAACACTGCTTGCACACTGGGTCTTTTAAGCTTCCTCCTTAAAGTGACCTTCCCCACAAATCCCCTACTCAAAGTCAGGGAGCAACACCCCACAAGGTGTGAGGGCCTACTCGGAAGGATTTTTTGCACCTTGATGGTAATAAATGTGTTCACATAATATTATTTTTTATAAATCATTATGGTTTCTTTGAGGTTGTTCTAAACATGTGGCTTCCATAGTGTTTGTGGTCAGCATATCTGCACACATAAAGGAACATCAAGGTCAATCTGTTTCCTCTGCTGAAATGAATGTGGCAGGCTATAAACACAAAGAGGCATCATTGCTCCCTAATCCAAATGAAATCACTGGATTGGATGGGTGGTAAATAAATATATTAAATAAATAAATAAAATAAAATAAAATAAATGCCAGTGTTACTTATACGAGCTCTCTTCTCAGAACTAGATTGAGACTCTGTCTGCATTTAAAAAAAAAGACCAGCGAATGTCATGGCCTGGAAGTCAAGTACTAGAACTAAAATAAATTATGAACATTGGGGAAATGTGCTTAAACTCACATAGGGCAGTATCCAGTGCTGCTGCTCAGCCTCCACCGGTTGCACTCTGCGTTCACAGGAGCCACAGCTTGTGCAATGAGGAATTCACACTTCTAAAAGTAACCCTGGAAATGGTTGTTTCTGGAATGGGACTTGTCAGCAGAGCTCCCTACTGTGAGCTCTGCTGATCTGCACCCTTCTGGAAATGAGTGTTTCCACTTGTTTTGAATTGTTTGGGGAACTGCTAGGTTCCCATTGCGCTAGTATTAAGTCCTGCTAGTGCAGGAGCAGTATTGGACACTGACCTTAATTTGTGTTATTTAATCAGATCACATAATTAATTTGATTTACCTTCTAATCAGACTAGGAGAATAATTAAATTTAAATTGTAAGAATAATAACATTTGTGAATCAAAAACTTCAGTATATACCTCTGAAATGTAGTCCATTATTATCCAGTTTCCTTCTCTTTTTTCCCCTTAGGGTAATGCAGTTTAGAGGAGGGAGTTTTCAAAGTTGACAACAGCAGTGGCACCAAGGGAGGGGTATAACACTTTCCCTTTGGGCTGTTTTTACAATAAAAATTACCGCACACTCACCCACCACTCTTTTTCCACTATGAGTAAGGAAAGACTCAGTCTGCCACACTCTAACCACAAAATGATAGGGAGGTTCACAAGACCCACACACACATTGAAAAAACACAGGTGGTGGGCGCAGTTGCTAGGATAGTGTGGGAAAGTGTTCTCCATACATACATCAGTATGTGCACAGAGCTGCTCCATGGGATGAGCACACATATACATCATTATGTATGGAGAGCCCTTTCCTAGACTGGACACAGGGGTAAGCATTTCTACTGTGGGCATCAGCCACAGGAGACTGGGTTTGCCTGTGTAACCGTGTGACCCATCCCACAATCTCTCAACATGGAGGTGGTACCATGTGAACCCCCCTCATATTGGTGTCTTGTTCTTCTGTAGATCTGATCTGCCTTGATCATCCCATCAGGTTTGTTGGCAAAACCATTGTGATAGCCTTACACATGCTAATTAAGGTGTCCAAATTCATAATGCCACACATGTCTGCTATCTCTAGGCTTTTGTGTGTGCATGGGGGGGGGGCAGATTTCCATGAAGCTGCTATTCTTACGCTGCACTGATCTTTTCTGCTGCATTTTATCTTTACATTCATGGTTTGTTTTACCTGGGTGTTTTCATTTTCCTATTCAAGTGTATTGATGATGGAAATTCTGTGGTCTTCAGGTTGTGAATGAAAAGAGAGGGACAGAAGCTATTGGGAGCAGAGATGCGGTGTTAGGTTTTTAGAACAAATATTATTATTTATTTCATAGATTTCATAGATCATAGAGTTGGAAGGAGCCTACAAGGCCATCGAGTCCAACCCCCTGCTCAATGCAGGAAACTAGAGGAGGGGTCTCCCATCCAAGTAATAACCAGGCCTGACCCTGCTTAGCTTGCCACACTCAGACAAGCTGAGCCAGCGTGAGCCACAGGCCTGTTATCAGTTATTGTTCTACAAACATTGACCTGTTGAATAAATAAATCCATGTTTATTCTTTTTAAATCCTTATGTTCTGGTCTGGGTGGGTTTGAAGATTGCATATGTCACCCCACATGCTAAGGATATAAAGAAGACAGTCCTACTGCTCTCTATAAATCAGTAGGTGGTGGCAGCTGGTGTTTTGATGAGTCCTGGGAAAAGTCTGGCCTCAGTGACTTCTAGAGGGCAGGGCCTTATAGGGGACCCCTAGTTTAAATCTCACTTATGTTTTATCTTTATGTTCATTGTTGGTCTTACTGGGGCATTTTCATCTTCCTATTCATGATTATTGATGATGGAAATTGTGGGGGCTTCTTGTAAGTCACCCTGAGGGCTGGTGAGCTGAATGGTAGAGTAGAAAATGTAAAGAGAATGAATATATGAGCTCATATACTACACTCCATGGCACAGTGAAGGTAATGCAAATAGAAACTGACAGATGCAGTGTTTGATGCCTTTAAAGTGAAGCCATGGATTATTATAAGGCTTTCTTTGTGTTAAAGCTTCAAAGTAGTGCACAAAGTATCCCACAATGGATCCTGCTTTGGTACCAACCAGGTGCTGAATATGTAATTCTCCACACACTGTGTTGACTGTATGCCCCTTCCAGTGAATCCGTATTAGTAAGAGCTTTGCCAAAGAGAGGCAATTAATACCCCACAGAGAAGTGGCTGTGTACTTAACCCTAATGGGAAGGAAATGCATTAATTTAAGATTTGCCCTTTTAACCAAAATCCTAGTACTTGAAGTGTCTGCCCCTATAGAACAACTTCCCTACATGGCATTTTGCAATTAATTTCATCTCCTTGAACTAAAAACAAACAATCTGACAGCGGTGATTTATGCAAATGTCTACCTCTTTGATATAGCTGTTTTTAAAAAAGCAGATATCATCTCTTCTTGAGGTTGAGTGTTGAAATGCTTTTTAAATTTGTTTCAGGGTTGTTGTCATTTTTTATAAAGCTAGCAGCTATTTTCTAGATGGCTTGTTCTATTAAATATATCTCTTTTGACAGGAAATGATAAAATGCAAAAAACAAGGAGCTAGAGTGAAAAAAAACCCAACCCTTTGGCTGAAGATCCAACTACCGTAACTGTTTTAAGTGCAGGGAAGTGTCTGTATGTGTGCGTGTGCACACATGCACGCATGTGTTTCTAGAGTCGGCCAAACACTTTTAAGTGTTGATCTGAAATGCTAGAAATGTATACACAGTTTTTACTCAGTACTGAAATCAATGCAAGTTGCTCAGGCTAAGCTGAAATAGGCCTCCCAGTTTCAGCATTCCATTTCCAGACTGCAAAGTCATTTTGGCTATTTTCAGAGCGCGACATGAAATCTCTCTGCTTCTCAAACTGCAAGCTCTAGCTAACTGCAAGCACACTATATTCTAAAGAAGGGTCTGAACCATCAATTCACTGTTTAGAAAGTTGCTTGTTCTGTTCTAATACTGCTTCTGATTGGCTCAAAAACATTTCATAGTAGGTACGTAGATACAGAAAATAAGATTCCATAAATATCCTCAAGCATGATCTAGCCTATCCCCCCCCCCCCCCCATGGCAATGGAGTTGCACACACACCCCAGATCTCTGGACCAAGGTAAAGTGTATCCTTTCCTCACTCCCTCTCCATACTTGAACCCTGATCTGACGTCAACTCTAAGTGGCTTCTAGGAAGAATAAAACAGTTGCCACCAGCTGCCTAAATAGTGCTGCTGCTGCTGCTGCTGCTGCTGCTGCTGCTAATAATAATAATAATAATAATAATAATAATAATACAGTCAAGAGGTGAGAGCCAGGCATCTGTTTTAGGGGTTGGTTCAAACGAAACACTACAAGTGTAAAGAACCAATCAAAATGCACTGAACATATAATGAAATTTCTAGGTATAAGTTAAATAAACTAAATACATGACCAGCAATTGTCAAAGGGAAATTCACAACATCAGCATAATGTGAACACAAGAAGACTTCACAATACAAATATAGTATAAACAGAATACAAGGAGACTTCACAGTACAATTACAATATAAACAATGGATCCCCGGTGGTATTTCATTTCGAACAAGTTGTCTTCTTCAAGTGTCAACACCATTCCAATTACAACTGACTATTTTTATACAATGAAATATTTACAAGCCAATGGGGCTGGAAACAAACAATCATGAATATGTCCACAGTAATCTGCTACAGAATAAAGGCAAAATAGCCTATTTTTAGCAGGATAGTGGTGAGAAAAGTTTACACATCTGGAAATTTACACATAGTTTTTCAGATGTGCAGGTCTTTTAATAATTCACCCACTGTGTGTTTGGGTTCAGTGATGACATCTTTCAGCTAGGGATGTAACTTTTGCCCGCACAGGCATGAGTGAGGCCTGAACTCGGCCCGATCGTGCCCGCGCGGGCTCTCCGCGGCGAGCGCGGGCCTACCTGGCCCCTCGCGCTCTGCGGAGAGCCGCCTGCGCCGCCCACTCTGGTCCCGGCGTGTCACTTCTGGCACGGCGGAAGTAACGCAACGGGACCCTGCTCTGGCGCGCTTGACCCCCGCGCTATGTTTTTGGCAGGGGAAACCAGGGCAACAGGGCTGTTTAAGCCCTGTTGCCCTGGTTCCCCCCGCCAAAAACATAGCGTGGGGGTCCAGCAGCGCGCCAGAGCAGCAGGATGCGGTGGCTCCGGTGGCGGCTCGAGCGGCACAGAGAACGCTCTGCGCTACTCAGAAGATCGAGAGCAGCCCGGCAGCGGCGCAGAGGGGCGAGCCGCGGAGAACCCCAAGCCGCGGAGAGGTACGTGTTACCCCCATACTTTCAGCTGCCATCCTTTATTCTGCTCCCCTGTAGGCTCAGAGTGTGCCCTTGCTGAGCTCTCTTCTTTTGCAGTCATCTCCCCCAGACTATCCTCTGGTGTGTCTCTGCCCTGATCAGCACATGGCAAGGATTCCCTGCTTGTCCAGTGATCTAGAAGTGCTAGATATGGGTCTGCCTCTGCTGCCTTTGCTTTTCTCAAGAGTTTCTTAGCTGTTTTTACTGTGAATTCTACTTTGCCATTACTCTGAGAATACCCTGGTGATGAAGCGGTGTGTTCAAAATCCCAGTCCTTGTTGAATTTCTGGAATTGTGCTGCAGGCAGCAAACTGGGACCCATTATCTGAACACACAGTGTTATGATTATGGTCCTGCTGTGCTTGCTGTATGTCATCACCCACTTCCGATGTCAGCACATCATCAGCTATTGCCATATTCCTTCCAGAACATCCAAGGCTTGTGTCAACCTGTTTTGAAATACCTCAGGGGCAGGACTGATGCCCACTGGCATTCTTAGCTTGTGATATCTTCCAAAAGGTGTAGTGAATGTTGTCAAATAACTCGATTCTTCATCGAGCTCAATATGCCAGAATCCATTTTTGACATCACAGACGGAAAATAGCCTTGCTTTTGACAGATCTGGCAATATATCTTCTTCTTCTTCTTCTTCTTCTTCTTCTTCTTCTTCTTCTTCTTCTTCTTCTTCTAATTGAATTTTCCAAAACAAAAACAAATCATATTTCGCTTCCGCCTCATTGTCTGACAAACATTATCAATCCTTATCCAATCTAAGTTTCCTCTATTTTCACAGAAAGAATTTCTATCACCTTTACTAATATTCAAAAATCAAAACCCGAAGTTATTAAGTCACTTTCCCTCTTCCCCAAGAAGTCCACCAGAGGTTTCCAGTCTTTCATAAATGAAGATATTTTTTTCTCTAATTAAACAAGTCAATTTTGCTAAGTCCAAAATTTTCAACAGCCAGTCTTCTATAGTTGGTATTGCTGCTTCTTTCCATTTTTGAGCATAGATTATTCTTGCTGCTGTCATCATATATTGTAATAATGTTCCATAGTCTTTCTCAAGTTGTAAATCCATTATGCCCAATAAGAACATTTCTGGTTTAAGTTGAATATTCACTTTAAAATCTTTTGTATCCATGTGTGTATTTGTATCCAATATTTTTTCACTTTTTTACATGTCCACCAAACATGATAAAATGTTCCTTCATGGTTTTGACATTTCCAACATACATTTGACACATTTTTATACATCTTAGCCAATTTCACAGGGGTTAGGTACCAACTATAGTACATCATCTTGTAAAAATTCTCTCTAAGATCAGAACACAATGTAAATTTTATACCTTTAGTCCACATACGTTCCCTTTGTTCCATCATTATATTATATCCAAAGTTCCTTGCCCATTTAATCATACAATCCTTAACTTGTTCTTCTCCTGTCCCTAACTTCAGCAGAAATTTATACATGTTTGCAATTATATGGTCATCACCTGTACACCTGTACACAATTGTATTTCAAATTCAGACTTATCCTGATCTATACATTCTTTTATCCACGTTAAATCTCTCTGATAATTGCATGTATGAAAACCAATGTAAGTTATAACCTTCTGTTGCTAAACAATCCCGTGTTTTATATGTTCCCTGACGCGATTCCAATATTTCTCGGTATTTTAACCAATTCTCATCATTGCTTGTCATTTCTTTCCTGTATAGCGCCTCTTGGGGTGACATCCATAGGGGTAATTTTGGGCATAACCTAGGCTTATATTTGTTCCAAACTCTTAATAATGCTCTTCTGATATAGTGGTTCAGAAGAAACACTATAGCAATATATCTTCAATAGTGGGCAATGGAAAATGACTTCTTCTCAGTGCTTTGTTTAAGTCCTTTGGATCTATACATATTCTGAGTTTCCCCGATGGCTTACAGATCACCACCCGACAGCTTATCCAGTCTGTACTTTTCTCTACTGGTTAAATAACTCTCCACCATTGTAGACTTCACATTTCTTCTTTCAGAGGCTGCACTAAAGCTACCAGTACTTTCCTCTAGGAAAACTTAACTGGCTTCACACTTGTATCAATCTCTAGTTTATAAGCTCCATCTAGCTGTCCATCTCCCTCAAACACATCCCTGAATTTCCTCTGAATCCTTTCTTGATTCCAGCTTCATCTGAATTTTCCATCACTCCACTATCTACTGTCAATATGTTCTGGAATTGTACCTTTATCAGTTCCATAGACTGGACTGCCTTTCCTTAAGGCCTAACAGTGCTATTGCTCTCTGGTCATTATAACCACAAACTCTAGCCTGTATTTCTTGCTTATCTGTTGGTTAGACATGTTGACTTTCCATTTTCCCATTGGTTTGGATGTAGTGTGATGATACATTTTTAAAAGCTGATTAGTCTCTTCCAATGGAACATTGGGGCTCAATAGGTAGATGGGTATAATGTTGCAACAGGCACCACAGTCTAATTGAAATAGTAATGCTTCATCCCCCAGGCACATAGTTGTATAAAATTGTTTAGGGATGTAACTGCTCGCCTTGCGCGGGCTGAGCGGGGCCAAACTCGGCCCCGCTTGTGCCCGCGCGAGGCTCGTGCAGGCCTACCCAGTCCTGGCGGCGGCTCCTCGGCTCAGCTCTGCGCGGCGAGCTGCCTGCGCCGCCCGCGCTGGTCCCGTCGCGTCACTTCCGGCGTGGCGGAAGTGACACGACGGGACCCTGCTCCAGCGCGCTGGACCCCCGCGCTATGTTTTTGGCGGGGGGAACCAGGGCAACAGGGCTTAAACAGCCCTGTTGCCCTGGTTTCCCCCGCCAAAAACATAGCGCGGGGGTCCAGCGTGCCGGAGCAGGTGGAAGTGACGTGACGGGGGACAGAGGCTCGACGGGTGCCGGGAGCTCGAGCGGCGCGGAGAACGCTCCACGCCGCTCAGAAGATCGAGGGCAGGCCAGTGGCGGCATGGAGAACTGAGCCGCGGAGAGCAGCGAGCCCCCCCCCCAGGTACGTGATACACCCATGTTTATGTTGTCCTGTTGGCGTTTCTTGCAGCATGTTTACTACTTGATCTGTTACCCACAGAATGTCTTCACATTCACTGTCACTATCCATATTTATGGTGTGCACCCTAGCTTGGCTTTTTCTGTTTTGATAGACACTTGCATGCATGGTGGTTAAGTTTGTCACAGTTGTGGCATTTCTTCCCATAGGCTGGGCAACTATCTTTTGTCTTGCATGTTTCTCCCCACAGTACTTGCATTACTCTAGTGTTTAGGGATGTGTGAGGATTCCGTTCAGGGGGTGGAGATCTGGCGAATTGGCCAAGTTTGATCCACCCCCCTTAACTCCATCCCGTTTACCTCCTTCCCCAGCTTGACTCGCGTTCTCCCAAGTCAAGCCAGAGAAGTGACTTCCAGGTTCCCAGTGGGCTGCTTTTTACTTTGAAAATGCTGTAAGATACGCCAAAAGCAGCCGCAATTTGTGTAACTTGCACAAATTGTGGCCACTTTTCATGTATCTTATGGAATTTTCTACATAAAAAGTGGCCCGCCGGAAACCCAGAAGTACACCGAGTGGCTCAGCATGCATCTGCTTTCAGCCCGGCTCGGCGGACACAGCGGTGGTGTCCACTGAGCCAGCAGGTCGTGTCGCCAGATGGTCACCCACTACTAGTTCAATTTCTCCCTCTCTTTCTGTTGTGCTATATGGACAAGTTCCACTATCTGTCCTTCCAGGGCTCTAATCCTGTGTTTGGACAACTCAGCTGCCCTGGAAATCTCCAAGCATTTCTCTAAGGTCAAGTCTGCTTCCCTCAACAATCTCTCTCATATTCAAGTGTCCTGTATTCCACACACCATCCAGTCCCTTGTCAAAGTCTTTGATATCTCTAAAATTTCACCTGCCTGCTAACATCTTTAAACTGGTACAACATTCCTCAATTCCTTCCTCCATTGCTTGGTGCTGCATGAAGAAGCTACATATTTTCACTCTTTCATTCTTTATGGGGTTGCAGTGGGCATCAAAACAACCTATTATTTTACCAAAGTATGCTGTGCTTGGGGGATATTTGCACACAAATATCCCCCAAGTGCTGCTACCATGTTCAAGTGTCTCACTTATTTCTTCTCTCCAATCAAATATAGAAAGTTTCATTTTCACAGACTCCACTTTATCTGCCACTAGCTGTTGCCCGCAGCTTTGCTCGTGTGGATTTTAGGATTTGGTACAATTGTTTTTAAAAGAAACATGAGGTTTTTGTCCAAACTGTATGAAATATAATTTACAGGTTGATGTCTTAATGTAATAAGCAATGTTTATTGCAGACGTTAGTTGGGGCGTATTGGCTACAAAACAAAGATATCTGTTCCATTCATATGCATCTATGATTTTTTCTCGTGGTGTTATTAGAAACAGACAATGAGACAGACCAAAAATTTAAAAATTACTTATTTGGCATCTGCAACCTACAAAAAACCCCACTGTTTCAGTACTTCTTTGTAAACTACATTAGTGGTTCCCCCTTCAGGTGCTAGGATGACCAGAAAGTTAGGTGAGCTCACAACAGTCAGTCAGTCATTAAAAACCTCTCCCCCCTTTTTCACCCCCTTAGGGACGGAATTTCCAAAAATCCTTCCTTAGTGGGTGCCTACATCATAAAAACAATGTTCCTTCCAAATTTCACATTCCTATGTTAAACGGTTTGAGCTGGGCATTGATGAGTCAGTCAGTCAGTCAGTCAGTCAGGACTTCTTCTTTTATATATATATAGTGTCCACATAGATATTAAACTCTGTTTCCAGGTTTTCCATGCCTGGGCTAAGTTCTGAGCTTGCAGGTTTACTGTGTTTGGTGGCTTCAGGCCCCCCATTTTCACCTTTCTCTCTTACTTGTTTTTGGCTTTTGCCAACTCACTCTTTGTTCTTCTTCTGTCTAGGATTCAGTCATGCTGCTACCATGTTCAAGGTTGGTGGATTGCACCTTATGCAATCAGACACTCTGCTTTATAAACAAATGTTTAAATAGGAGGCTTTTCTACAGAGCTCATTTAGGCTGTGGCCTCTCTCTCCCCAGGCCAAAAGTTGTGGGGGCTGCCCTTAACTACTTCCTGGTTCCTACCAGGAAGCACAACCTTTTATTGTTACATATTGTTACAACACACAACACTGCAGGCTTAAACATGGTGTAGACCAGAGGAGTTTTCTTCTGTTTCGTGGAATATTGGAACCAGCACCTAAGACCTGAACTGAAAAGAAAAATCCATTGGTGAGTACTCTTACTAAAACATTTGGGAGTGCAGAGCTGTTTCATCTGAATTAAATAGAAAGTAGCTTTGTCCCTGGCCCTCTCTAGACTCAGACCTGCAATCAGTCTTTTCTTTCTAAATTACCCATTTTAAATGTTAATTGTGTCTTTTAAAGTGGCCTACCCAAAGTCTCACTGCTCCCTAACTAAGTTAGAAAAATCACCAGAGGGTCTTGATTTCCAATTTCCCTCTCTAATTATTAAACACTAATAACTGTAATTACTAATAACTTGCAGGTGTTTTATTGTGGTAGTGGTGCTGTGTACAGAAAGTATAACGCAAAATAAACAAACAAAAAAGCTCCAGTTCCTGAATGGGATTTCTAAAGATTATTATTTTTCCTTACACTGCAATCCTATGTGTGTTCACTCAGAAGTGCGTACAATGGAGCTTACTCCCACACAAGTGGTTTAGGACTGCAGCTTTAATTTCTGATGATTCATTATGGGAAAAGATTTACTGCCATTCTGAACATAAACAGTAGTAGCAGTAAATTTAACTGGAGCATAAAGAGTTCCTATGACCGGATTCACACGATCATGGTGGGTAAATAAGCAAAAGTGGCTTATTTTCCCTCCCTGCACATGCTGGTTGCATGCCACCTAATTATCATAATTATCCTTGCTGGGCATGGGTAGTCATGATGACCGAACTTGGCGGGTGTGGGTTGCTGGGGTGGTTTACAAACCGCCCTGAAACCCTAGAACAAGCCATGGGTTTCTCGGTAGTTTGTAAACCACCCCTGCCACCTACCGTCACCAAGTTCAGATGTCATAACAACCTACACCCAGCGAGGGTAAATAGGCTAATTAGGCAGCTCATGACCACCGTGAGTTACTTTCCCTCCGTGATCGTGCAAATGCACCTATATCCGAGATCTGCAAGAAGAGAAAAACAGCAAAACAAGGCCTGCTCCCGCCCCTTACCCTGGCTGCTTGTGTTCCGAGCAGAGCTCTGGAGGCAGCAACAATGGCTCCATAGTGGATCCTCCTATAGGGTCAGGTTAAGATTGCTCTGCCCACAGCCCTACGTATGTACTACGTTTGCATGTTAAAGTCACAGATTGTGCCTTTAACATGGTGGGCACCAATTTGGATAACTTTCAAAGGGGATTAGACAAATTCATGTGGGTAAGGCTATCAATGGCTACTAGCCATGATGGTTATATGCTACCTCCAGTATCAGAGGCCGTATGCCTATGTACATGACCGGCAGGGTGCTCTTGTATTCCTCTTCTACTGAAGGGTTTCCCATGGGCAGCTGGTTGGCCACTGTGTGAACAGAATGCTTGACTAGATGGACCCTTGGTTTGATCCAGGATGGCTCTTTTTATGTTTTTATATTCTTATTGTAACTTGTTTTGCTCAAAAAAAGAAGAAGTATTGTTGCCACTTTGCTATGTGGTATAGTCCTACCAAGTGAGTAGAAAAACCTTACCCCATCCACCCCTGTTTCCATGTTGCCTATCAGTTGCACAAGTATGGTAAGATCTTCTTCATATCTTGACAAGCCAATACTGAGTACAGACCACCAGCTTGCCAAGTACAGTAATACCTTGGATTGCAAGTAACTTGGTTTGAGAGCGTTTTGCAAGACAAGCAAATTTTTAAATATTTATTTATTTTTTACTTGATATACAAGCGATGTCTTGCAATACAAGTACTGTAGTACGGCTTAAATTAAAAATCTCTGTACAAATTTTTTTGGGGGGGATTTCATTTTGATATAAGAGTGTTTTGGATTACAAGCACGTTTCTGGAACGAATTATGCTCTCAATCCAAGGCATGACTGTAGTTACATGCACAACATGGTAAGTTACCACTTGATAAATGCTAATCTGTATTTATCCTTAGTGCTAGACAGAATTAAGGGGATCCATTGTCGTCCTGCCAAATATATTTCAGTGAAGATTAATTAAACACATGTTGGCCAGTTTCAAATAATGATAATTACATCCTGTGTCACATCTACACAAATAAAGTAAGCCAAGCGAGCCAAACCAACCCTTTTATACTGCTTTTGAATAATACGTTCATTGAAGCTTTGTTGTGTCATTTTACCTTTCATCTTCCATGCTCTCCCGTTGTTTGACAAACACATTTGTATGTCTCTGAAGCAATTGATTAGGTGCATTTTAAATAAATCATATTAAGTGTGCTTTAATTCCCCCCCCCCCTCAAATATTTCAGGTCAAATACTATTGGGACCAAAAAATAATAATAACATGGGGTACTTGTTTTAGCTTTGTTGTTTATGATATACAAGTAAAATTATTCGCCTAATTTGCATTGGAATTTTTTTGAGGAAATTTTCCATAACATTTTCCAATTCAAAATTATCCAGAAAAGCCACATCATTATTTACCACAACAAATGCTCTTCAAATAAATTGTTCTTGTTGATGTTGTTGTTGTTTGTGTGCAATTCAGACTAGAATATAATAAATGTTAATCCAAGATCAGCACAGCAAAGGTTTTCACAGACTCTCCCCCTAAAATGGAACTATGTTTGTGTAACATTTCCAATATTTTTTATTTTCTCTACATGTTTCTGCCTCTGTGTGTGTGTGTGTGTGTGTGTGTGTGTGTAATCTGATGATATAAAGAAGATAAATTATAGGACCCAAGAAAAACTTTTCTAACAGTTGTCATAGAGGGATAGCTTCACTATACTATGATGTCTCCATTTGTTCCATGGCATCTCTGACTATCAAGCACTTCATAGATGGATGACTAAGAAAAGCTTTTGCCATTTGCCCTGCTCCTGTTCAGTTACGTAAAATAGAATAAAAGAATAACATGAAATAAAATAAATCCCAGGTTTCTGGAGGCCAGCAGTTATCTGCACAAGCTTCAATCCCAAATTCTTTTAAGGGACACAACACATCCATTTATACTGGATCCTAAGCTTTTTTAAGTGATTTAATGGCTGTTAAACTTCCTAAAAGAATTGCTGGACAGTGTATTGGCCCTACCTGCAATCTTGTTGTTGCTGTTGCTTTATACCCCTCACAGCTGTAAATCTTTTATATGCATTCTGAAAAATAAAGCAGAAGAAATGAAAAGTCTCTACAAGGTTGGAAGTGGGGACTATTAAGCCTGCATGATCTCCAGGTTAAACAATAGTGGGCGGGCATTGCAGAGAGGTGGGATTGTTTAGCAAGGGAACAAAAAGCTCAGATTCTCATTGTATAAAATATAATTACACATCACCAGTAGTAGTTAGAATGAAAAGTGATCTCTTTGTCCAGTCAGCCTGGGAAAGCATGGCTCCATTAGGAGCCTAATGATTAATTCCAGCTGTTGCTGCAATTTGATTGGTTGCCATTTAGAAAATTTATCTCTGTAAAAATAGTAAAGAGAAACAGAGTGATGCTAGAAGGAAGAGAGAAATGCTCCCCCCGTCATGGAAACAGTCCTTGACCATTTTAATCCCGAAACCAAGGAAGGATTTAGCAGAACCAGGTTCTTATAGACCAATATCATTAATTAATCAAGATGCTAAACTATTGACAGCAATTTTAGCTAGAAGAATGAATAGTTTTCTAAATAAGTATATAGGGATAGATCAATGTGGGTTTATTCAAGGAAGACAAATGGCAGATTTAACAAGAAGGGTTCTGAATATAATTTATTTAATAAAGAAAAATAATTTGAAAGCGGGGGTTCTTGCATTGGATATTTTTAAAGCCTTTGATTGTGTGGAATGGCCTGCATTAAAGATGTTAATAAAAACTATGGGGTTTGGAGAAAAATTTATAGGTATTACTAACCAATTATATACTCATAATGTCACGTCGGTAATTGTAAACGATGGAATAACAGAAACTATTAGCCTAGGCCGGGGAACTAGACAGGGTTGTCCCCTTTCCCCAGTATTATTTGTGTTAGTTATGGAATTGTTAGCGAATTCGATAAGACAGGAGAAGAAATTATTGGGGATAGGAATAGAGACCAAATGTAAGATAAACCTTTTTGCAGATGATATCTTGTTAACATTAGAACGGCCTATAGAAAATTGGGATTGGATAGAGAAACATTTAGATGAATTTAGAGAAGTAACAGGGTTAAAAGTTAATTGGGATAAATCGGAGATAATGACATTTAATTATAGTAAACTGGAGGAAAGGGGATTTAAACAAAGGGGAGTGGATATAAAGATAAAAAATATAATTAAATATTTAGGTATTGATATATTAAAAGATTTGGATAAAATAGGGGAATGTAATTTTAAAAAACTAAAAGATGAAGTTAAAAATCAAATAGAGGATTATAAAAAATTGGGATTATCGTGGTTTGGTAGGATAGCTTTGATTAAAATGAAGATTTTACCGAAGTTTAATTTTTTATTTAGAATGATACCATATAAGATATCAGAGAAAGAAATTAAAGAGTGGCAAGTAATGTTAAATAGCTATTGTAATGGGGGGAAAAAATCAAGGATTACTAAGAATAGATGGTATAAAGCTCAAAAAATAGGGGGACTTGGTCTCCCTAATTTAAAATGGTATTATATAGCTAATCAACTTAGATATATCATGGATATTATTGTTAGAAAAGATTTTATGTGGTGGGAAATAGAAGCATTTGAATTGGGTAATAGGGTGGATAAATTCTTATTTACAAAACAAGGACATATTATGACAAAAAGATTAGAAAATCCCTTTTTAAAAAATATGTTAGAAATTTGGGGTAGAAATAAGGAAATATTTTTACCAGGTATATCCCCGCTTACTCCAGTGGTGGTTATGGAAGATTTTCCCGAGAATGTTAGACATTTAGAACGAATTTTTAGAGAGAAAAAGGTGATAACTTTAATGGATTGGCTGGAAAAAATGGAGACAAGACAGCAAATAATTGATAGGGTTGGGGCAGGAAGAATTTCTTGGTTAAATTTAATTCAATTAGTACAATGGGGTAAGAAATGGAAGAGAAGACATGAGCATGAAAGGGATTTCACTGCATTTGAGCAGGTGGTTATGTCTAGAGAACTTGTAGAAGGAAATGCATCAGCTAGGGGTCTTACAAAGATGTTATATAAAATGTTGCAGAAATCAGAAGAGCAAGCAGAAAATCTTAAAATAGTTTGGGATACAGAGTTTGAAGAGGAAATATCAAAGGATGAGTGGAATAAGATTTGGGATAGGCGAATATTGAAAAATATGTCTGTAAGAATTAAAGAGAATTTTTATAAGCTGATTTGGAGATGGTATTTGACCCCAGTGAGATTAAATAGAATAGATAATAAATGTTCTCCAATGTGTTGGCAAGGATGTCAGGAATTGGGTACATATGCTCATATGTGGTGGAGTTGTAAAAATGTAATGGATTTTTGGAAAATGATTTTTGAGGAAATATCAGAAATTGTTGGAGTTGATTTAGAGGTATGCCCTAAACTAGCTTTGCTAACAATAACGGAAAAGGTGATCGGTTCACAAAATGTTAAAGAATTAATTATAAATTTGTTAACGGCAGGTAGACTAATGATAGCAAGGAAATGGAAAATCCAGCAAGTTTTCACTATTACTGAATGGTATAAGGAAGTATGGGATATGGCTTTGAATGATATGTTGACTTGTAATATTAAATGCAAAAGGGGTGAATTAAAGAAAAATAATTTTAAGGATATTTGGGGTTTATTTTTGGAATATGTGTTTAAAAGGGGGAAAGGGAGTTTACCCTGTCAAGATATATTGTATTTTTGGAATAATGAACAATTATAGAGTTATTGGATTGTTTGGTCCCATGGTGATGGGAGCACAATATTAGTTATGTGTGTATGTTATTTTCTTTGTATTGTTTTTAAAAAAAAAGAATAAAAAATATTAAAAAAAAAAAAAAAAAAAAAAGAAATGCACATATACAACTTTATTATTAAGAATGCTGTTCCTAATATCAATCCCTAGTTGTAATGTATTAATATCGGGGCAGTTATTGATTACATCACAATGCTCAAACGAGAAATAAGATACAGCTTTTGATCTGATAACAGTACTGTAATTGTTGCAAAAAAAAAAAAAAAAAAAAAAAGCACAGAGAGCCAAGAAAGTTGATTGTCAGGATGACTCCTGACCTTTAAGATTTGCCAGCTACTATCTTTCATATAGGGCTTCTCTACACAAGGCATTTATTATGCGCCGGTGATTCTTTACTCACAGTGGTTTGTGGTGGCTTTACATGACATTGTCATCTTCCAGGGCCTCTCCCATGCTTTCCAGGCATTTCCCTGCTGTTTTTTAGAATGATAATTAGCTATTATTTAGCTATCGCGCTAAAACAAGCATGTGTATATCCACAGTTCTGCTATACTGCAGTGCCTCCTTGTGGTTGTGTAATAGGACATATAGGAAGGCAGAGAAAGAAAATCCCCAGAAAAACAACCATGTGTAAAGGATGCTTTCTTACTCCCGCAAAGAAAACAGAAGAAGACGCCTTAGTAAAGTGTCTGGTTAAATGCTTCATGTAGAGAAGCCCATAGAGAGGAGGTGAGGAAATCTCTTTTTACCTTCCTTATTGTTCTGGAGTTTGTGTCAATAGCTTAGAAAACACAACTACAAATGGTTATGTGGCTAGTTCGTAGGGCAAGTGGGCGTTGTCAACTCTCTGATTTGAGAGTGTTCATTTGGCCCTGCAACGCTGTACTGGGAATTGCGGAAGATGGCGAGGAGTACAGGAGTGTTGTACAGAGTTCTGCCTCTATGCTCTGGGTTTGCTTTAAGAAAGTAGGTTTGCTTTAAGAATCAGCAAATGGCCTTGGCTACTTGCCAAGCTGATGCAACATGCAATCAAGAGCAACTCACCTGCGCGTGATCTGGCTGCTGGCCAGAGGGATGACACTGCAAACAGCACAGGTGCTAACAATGAAGCACGAGGTCTGCAATCCAAGAAGCTTGGTGCTATTTAAGAAGAGCAAGTGCAGACTGAGGTGGTTGTTAGTGGTAGTTGTTGGCGAGAGTACGGTGGTCGTTGGTTGGTTGCGTGTGAAGTACTGAAGAACTGGAAGGAGCGAGGAGGAGCAGAGGACGCTGTGCAGAGAGCCTTGCAGAAGTCCAATGTGGAAACCCAATACCCAGGCGGAGAGCTACTGGACTTAGCATTCGGGTTGATTGAACAGTGACTGTGCTGCTAAGGGGTGGGATTTCCATCAGGGAACTGGGGATAACATTGTTGTACTTGTTTATTGTAAAGTTGAGCCACATGTTTGGCTTTGACTTCCTGGAGGAGTATTTATTATGGTCAGAAAACCCCTCAAAAAACCTTTGCCAATCCCTTTTGGGGATCCTGTGGCAAAACAAACGCCTTGCTGGTATTTGACCTTGCTTATTACGGACTTTGCTCTTTGCCTCTGGCCCTGCAACACTGTGCCGGTATTTGCCTTCACCTGTTTCTGACTCTGCATTCGCCTTCGTTCTGCAACACCTCTGTTGTCCCTGGCCCCAGCATGCCCTCCCCTCATATGTTTGCTGCCTATGTCCCGGAACTGATACCCTCTCTGCAGGTAGCGAAGATGGTTGACAACCCCAGCAAACTTGTCAGTCACAGGAACCAACTTACCCCACTGCAGCCAGGTAGCAGAAGCCAACTTTCCCCTCTACATATAGTCTGAATGACAAGGTAAACATGAAGCAGATGGGTGACTGAAAGGAGAGAGGGGAAACCATCAGAATTCTGGTTAGCTGAATTCATTTTTCCTTTCCAATCTCACACTCCATCAAGGGAAGATGGAAAAGGATCCAAGGGAAGAAGAATGCAGGATTCTCCAAACCCTACTAATTTAATCCAATCTCAACATGCCACTCCTCAGCTCCCCAGTGGAAACAGCAGTATAAGAGCCTTGCCTGCCAACTTTGTATTTCCTCCCTTCCTCCCTTTTTACAGCCTGAAGGAAGGCTGCCATGTACACAGACATGGGTGAGTGCAGGAACGCCTTCCTAATCTTTCTTTGTATTCCATTTGCCCCCTTTTCTTCTTTCCTTTGAAATGCTGGCATTTCCTATTTCTTTCATCTATATATATAAAAGAAGGTGTCCTGACTGACTGACTGACTCATCAACGCCCAGCTCAAGCCGTTTAATCTAGGAACGTGAAATTTTGAAGGGACATTGCTTTTATGATGTAGACCCCCACTAAGGAAGGATTTTGGGAAATTCCGTCCCTGAGGGGGTGAAAAAAGGGGGCAAAATCACCCCACTCTCATATCTGCAGTTCTGAAAATAGGCCTCACCTCATAATTGCTGCAGGAGCCAACTTGCTGCAGGAGCCAATAGCAGCAGTTATGCAAATGGCCCACACTTAGAATGTTCATATGAATTCCTGCAGGGGCCAATAGGGCTGGGTATGCAAATCTCCCCTAGGCCATTTAGAATGTTCTCTGAGGGGGTGAAAAGAGAGGGAAACTTTTTAAATGACTGACTGTTGTGTGTGGGGGGGGGCATCGTCGCATAGGCTCCATCACGTTTTGACGGATCTATCCCAAACTTGGCATGCTCACTCTTCATCACCTGTAGACTCTCAGGATTAACCTGATTTTTCTTTAAGAACAGATATTTCTGTCACAAAAGATTTCTGCTGCCAGCACCCAGCCTAAACGTTACACTTTCAGTCAGAGACACTGCATCTTTTCCATACATCATGTTTCTTTTAAAAACAATTATACCAAATCCTAAAATCCACGCGAGCACAGTTGCGGGCAACAGCTAGTTCCTCATATAAACAAGCTGCACTTTGCTGGAAAACCACAAAGGTCCATGTAAGCCCTGGATGTTGGAACGCCAAAATGTTTGGTTAAGCCACAGTAACTGCTCAAGTGACCTCTCTGCAGCTTGCTTCTGCCTGCGCTGAGCCCTTGATGCACAGCACAGGCCCCTAATAACACTGCTGAAATGGCAAAAGATTTTAGTTAAGCAACCCCTTCCTCTCCGGGGCCTAGATTTGTACTGTCTAGGTATTGATCCCCTTCCCCAAATTTGATGTTCAACAGCAGAGGAAAAGGGGAGGGAAACAAATTTGTATTGCCCACAGACAGGAGGCACAACCAAACCCCAAATGCTAAAACAAGCCATTTACTAAAAAGATAAATAAACAATAAGCACACTTCAATGACACATTTGAATATAATATTAACACATATAAATTTATTTATTTATTTATTTACATTTATTAATCGCCCATCTGGCTGACAAAAATAAACAACTTCATACAATATTAAGATGTATAACCACCTATAAATCCTAGTTGTGTGTGTGGGGGGGGTCCCCTTGTGTCAATCAGCTGATTTTTGGGGCTGGATTAAATCAAGTTGGAGACTCAAGTAGGGTCAGGAAACCAGAGAAACCTGTTCAGTGGTGCGCATGGGGAAGAGTCCTGATGTAGGGGAACAATGGCTGCCCACTCTTACAGCTTTTCTACACAAGGCTGTTAATCTGCCATGTCTACTTTTGGTTTTGTCACAGAATTGAGATCTGAGCACTAGATGAAGACCGTTTCCTTTTCTACTACTTCTAGGTGTTACTGTGGAATAGCGCAATTACACAAGTGGAAAATGTGTTTTCTTTCACTTTCACAAATACCGCATTTTCCCTGCTCTAAAAAAACCCCCCTCACTTTGAGTGCTGTTTTAAAACAGAAGCAAAACTGGAGGGTCACAACATTGTCTAGAGAACCCTTGAACAACTTTGGGTAGGGAATGAGAGAGTACAATAAATGTCTCGTGTAGAAAAGCTCTAATTCTCTTCTCATTTTTCCTGTCTGTGGGTTAAGGAAGCCAGATGAACCTGTTTAGCAGGGTGTTCAGTAGAACAATTCAAATGTGGGGGGACATTTGAATTTGAGGGGGGTCAGTGGCTTCCCTCCCTCTGGTGTTCTTCTCTTTTCTATACTCGGTCAGCTTCTTCTTGCTGTACACTCTCCTCTTTCCTCTTTATCTTCTCTCTCTGTCTCTCCATAGGATTAGAGCCAGGCAGGCTGCTTTAGCATTCAGACCTCCCGACCACTCCCTTTCTCCTCAACCCTCTTCCACTTCACTTCCCCACACCCTGTCAATAACAGATGGCAGCATTCTTCTCCTTTCTTTCTGATTAGTTACCCTCTAAAGCAGTGTTCTCCAACCTTGGGTCCCCAGATGTTTTTGGCCTACAACTCCCAGCATGCCCCAGCTAGCTACGCTGGCTGGGGCATGCTGGGAGTTGTAGGCCAAAAACATCTGGGGACCCAAGGTTGGAGAACACTGCTCTAAAGAGTTCTCTTTCCACCCTCTCTCCTGCCTCCTCTTTTGTGTCAGTTTCCCTCCTGTGACTGTTTTAAAGAACTGGAAAACTGGGGCTACAGTTTAACCAGAAGCTGCATTTTATATTCAAGATCGTCAAAGACTGAAATGTTGACTGCCCTAATGTATAAAAATAATAATAATGGGCAAACACCACTACCTGAATTCTAAGGTGAGGCGCCAAATACATGCCTTTTATAAATCTGTACTTCACAAATTTCTGTGAACTTCTCATTTTCACAGTTGTAAACAGAGTTTCGAAACATCACCCTGGAAATTGTATACATATATCTAATTGCCGATAGGAGGCTCAGAGCAAAAGATCGAGCAATTTCACAGCAACACCTGTTGGATGCTCCATATACAATCCTTCCTGACCATCAATATAAACAGCATACTGCCCAAGTGCTGGATTTGGGGATCTAGCCATCAAAATCAGCCCAAACCACCTGATTGTATATATGGTTCCTCATCCAGGAAGCGGGGGGGGGGGGGAGAACCTGCCTGTGGATTGCTCGTGCTAAATGGGTCCAGCATGTTGTAACAGCTTTCATTAAATTCTGTACAGTTTTTGGTGCTCAGCATCTACGTAGAGATGGGTGAGAAATTAGTTTCAATTTAGTTTTGACCAGAATTTATCCAGCTCACACCTCCCAGAACTGAACGCATACCTGAATACAATCTGCAGTTTGAAAACCATACATTTCCGAATTTGCAATGTCATTCAAGCAGCAACAAAAATGCATCAAAAAATCCATACATAAAATTTGCATAAGTTTTTAAAAATGTGCATAACCACGCTTTGGTCAATGGAAGAAAAATATGTACAATTCAGAAATGTGCACAATTGATGAGTAAATCAATTTGAAGAAATGTGCACAAAAATACGTAAGATTTCTTGTGCAGCCCCACTCCCAAAGTCACAATTCAATACAGATATAAGTTGGATTGGAATGAGCTTCAGGACTGAAATCGGAGAACCTCGACGAACTCAAGTTTTGCTGCGTCACACATCCCTTATTAAGGGACCCTATCAAATAATATCAGTTCAGCAATCTCAATGTTGCAAATACATGAAAATTGAATTTTTAAAAAATCAGATAGAATTAATTGTTTTCTTTACCTCTACACTTGGATGTGTTCACAATTTTGAAAAGTAAACACCTCTAAAGAAAACCTTTTCTCTTAAGAAATATATACAGAACAGCCATATATTTTAAGTTTGCAGATAAACATTTCTCAAAATATCTCATTTCCATTTTCTCCCCATACAATGAAAATATACAAAGTGGGAGGAACTATGTAATGCTCTGTGGGACACATTATTACATGCTAAATTTATGCAAATGAATGAAGCATTTTATCTCAGTATAACTAAATGAGTAACTGCTCAGTACTATAATTACCAATAATTTCAAAAGCACATAATCGAAGTTCACTTTTCAAAAGAAGAAGAAAAAAATCCTATTAATGTGAGAAAATTATTTCATGGGTAAAATGGCCTTAATCAAGCTTTACTTTAGGAGTCTATATATCATCTCATTAATATGCTGCAACTCAGTTACTGGATAAGATTTTCATCTATCTGTTGCAGTTTACTTGGGCTGAATATTTGAAATCATTTTATTCAACATTTGTTTTCTTCTACATTTCTTCAACTCCTCTCCCCACCTGCCCCCGAAGGACTGGGGAGAACTTATTAAGTACTCTGCTATAAAGAATTTAGCAAGCTAATTTTCTTTCCATGGTGCCATCTTCTAGAAAGAAGTGGGCTAACCTACCTGGGTATCTCTCATATTTTCATGACAAATGTATTATTAATGGGGAAATAGCCAGAGGTTAGTGACATTGGACGGTAATAGGCTTCCATGCTGTGTATTCAGCAAACATTGCATTGTCAAAATGAAAAACAAGCAAGATCAGACATCTGGTATGCACTGAAGATCATCAGACAAAGATCAGCCCAGCATCTGATTGCTTTTTAGCAGCGTGTTGGCTGAATGCCAAAGAAGCTTCACCACCACCTCCCTTTCCTGTAGGAAAGAGAGGCATGGAGCATGCTGGCTCGGCTGTTGCTCAGCCAAGGTGTTTGGAGCACCTGTCCCATGGCATCATCTTTAGCAGGTGATGACCAAAGAAAGGGTCATCATGGAGCTTCATGTTTTGACCGCTCTTCCTTGGGAGGATCAGCTGGCACACCTTTTTTAGTCTTCTTTTCACCACTAGGTGAACATCTTTGTATTTGCCCAGTCCTTCTAGCATATCTCCTAGTTCTTTAAAGGCTGAAATCCTATACACATTTACTGGGGAATAAACCCCATTGAATACAATTGGCCAGATTTATAGACATGTATAGGACTGCAGCCTTTGCTGATTATTTACACTCCGGGCTGCCTCAAGATATTCTGGTGACTGAGACAGAGGAGCAAGTGGTGCCTCTCTCCCCCAGTCAAGGTGCTGAGTACCCTTGAATATGTACTGAGAAAGGAAGGCTGAAGGCTCCTCCTCCCTCTACTGTCACCACCACCAGCCATTCCAGCAGGCTGTGCAGAGGGAGAAGAGAGGGAGCGCAGGGCCACTCCACCAGCCCTGCCAGGAGTATTCATTAATATTCCCCCTTCTTCCCTCCCCATTCCTTTTTCCTTGTGTGTTGTGTCTTTTTAGATTGTAAGCCTGCGGGCAGGGACTGTCTTGTTAATTGCTGTAAACCGCCCAGAGAGCTTCGGCTATTGGGCGGTATAAAAATGAAATAAATAAATAAATGTTTTATTTAAGTAAAGCAAACATATTCCATACTACTCTGCAGCCTGTCTCCTCTTCCCATAGAGCCAAAGGCATGCCACCCGGCCCAACTCAAAGAACTGAGGCAGGTCCAGACTCCAGAGATAAATATTTGCGTTTAGGTGCAGCCTATCTTATGGATTTATGTGCACTAACACACACACACACCACCACCACCACCACCACCATTTTTGCACACTGTAATGATCAGGCAAAAGAGGTTCCTACAGCCCTTCCCCCTGTTGAATGTACACAGGCAAAAGCATGTTTTCCAAGAATCCTAACTATTGTTCTGAGGGGTGGAGGCTAAACTGGTGCCAAGATTGTTTCAGTTTTAAGTGTTGGGGATTGCCAAAAGAGCTGGGAGAGGATATAGTGATATATTATCTCTCCCCTCTTGCTTTTGCAAGTACACACCAGCAGGACCGGTGCAGGGCAGTTTGGCGCCCTAGGCTGGTTTATATTTAGCACACACCCCTCTCGTGCGGGGGGGGGAGGGCTCCGGAGCAAAGCAGCAGGGAAATGCCTGCTTGCCCAGCGCCCGCCTGCCCGCCTCCTCCTCCAGCAGCTGCTTTCCCCGCTGCCTACCGGTCGCCGCCGCCGCGCGCACTCCTGACCCGGCCTAGCTCCGGGCGCAGAGGAAAGCCGAGCGTGAGACCGCCCGGCGCCCACAATCCCCCCCCCACATAGACCTGGTGGTTGCGGACCAGTGACTTTGTCGGCAAGGCGGCCAGGCAGGGCAGGAGCGCGCTGGCGGCGAGGAAGGAGCGTAGCATTTCTGCGCCCTCTTCCGCCACGCGCCCTAGGCAGCCGCCTGGGTCTGCCTAGCGGTAGCTCTGGCCCTGCACAGCAGAGCAGACCCAACTACAGTGAAGAAACCATGAGCGTGCGGAGTTGCTGATTAGAGCAAGGCCAGCATTTAGTTGATACAGACTGCCCCTTTGGACAGGCTGGATCTTCACCTGGCTTCCCCCTTATACTACCAATAAGACAAACAGTCTTTTGGAGGTTAAAAACAGTTTACTCACTCAGATCTTGCAGATTCGATACAGGCAGGCTTAAGAATGTATTTACAGTTGTGCAGGAATCATCTGGTAGCTGATGTGTTCTGAACTTGGGAAAAGTTCAGAACTGCTTCTCCAGCTACATCTTCACACATACTGCACTTACAAGTTCATGGCGCAGACTGGTTCCCAGGCAGGAAGAGAAGGCACTGGCAACGCCCACATCCTGCCCCGGAGGACGTCTGGGTAATGTCCACAGAGTGTCTGCTGCTCTGGGAGGCAGGAACTCTGTGGTCCCAATTACATCATGCACCTATACATGGCTTGAGGTTTTGACTGTACATTCCCAACATTAAGAATTCTAAAGCACCATCCAGTTCTTCGTTAGGTGTGGAACCATGATTAGGGAGACCCAGGTTAAAATCCTTGTTGAACCTAACTTACACTGAGCCAGTCAGACTCTCTCTGTCGCACACATGCACAGACACACACACTAACCTACCTCCTAGGGTTGTTGTGAGGATAAAATTAGGGAAAGGGAAGATTGGACTGGACTGGCATGCAAACAAACACATAATATCTCCTCCCTACCCCAGTTGCTGGACTGGATTGGGGCACAAACAGTTTCTCTCTTTCCCTCCTCCTTTCACTATTTTGCGATATATTGCATGTGCAGAGGCCCTGATCTGGATCAGGCCCATAGGGGGGTGGAAAGGTTAAGGCTCCCTACCCACTCATGATAGGATCCTGATCCAAATCAGACCCCCTGCACTTACACTAGGGCAAAAAATAACGGAAGACATCGCTGCTTGCTACACCTTCAATGTAATGTTTGCTTTGGCCCTCTGACTCCTCCCCCTCCTCTTCTTCTCCCTACATGCCAATAGGAGGTGGGAAAGGAGTGGCTAGGCTTAATTTTCAATGGAGAAGGCAGGTGGGGTGGATGATTAGCTGGCTGGATAGCCAGATATTGGGCCATGTGTGATCCCAAAGGCTGCCTTCCTGGAAGGTGCCTCCAAATCTCACAGCTGAGTTTGCTTGCTCACCTTGCCTTTTAGTAGAGCTGACACTGATAACTGACCTGATAACAAATAGTGTTTAAAAACTGTTTCTGCTGTGTCACTTGTATATTTAGTTTATTGATGTGGATACTGTTTTACTTTGTTGTTGGCACACACACACACACACGCACACACGGAGTTTTGTTAAACTGAAAGGTGATATATGAATGTTTTATATCAAATAATTATAGAAATAATAAGTTAATAGTGTCTTTCTTCAAGATATGAACAAAATATTATTGAAAAAGGTGTTATGATGAAGACTACCTCATATTGATAAAGGTAGAAAACAAGCTATGTGTAATTTTAGGCTAGCACTTATTCAGTCGGTGCTCTCAAAGAAGAAGAAGAAAGTCTGCACCAAGTTCATCCTTCCATCCCATAAAAAAATGTAATTTTATTCATCAGAATGATAGTCCATATCTTCTTTTTGCATTGGTCAGGTATATAAGTTGTTTGCCAAACTTTTGCCAACATGAACTCGCTATCGGTAACATATAGCTTACCATCTGATCTTTGAAAACCTCTATGTGCTCCCTAAGACAGGAGCACTCTGCCGGAGAATGGGATATGGTGTTCGGTAGGGATGTGTGAGGAATCCAATGGGATGAAAATCTGATGGATTTTCATGATTCCCCCCTCCCCATTCTGGTTCACCAGCTCTGTGCTGGTGCTGACTTGCTATGGTGCTCATGGACTTCCATCTCTAAGTTGGGCAACAATTTGTGCATTTTAAAAAATTGCTAAGGAAATTTGTGTAAATTTGCACAAATCAGCACCCGAAAATCACATGTGCAAATCAGCCGATTTTATGCAATGCATGCTGGATCCACGTAGTTTTCAGGTGCCAACTTGCACAATATGCATAAAATACCATGATTTGTGCAATTTGCATAAATATGTGCAAATAGCGTAAATTTACTCTAATTGTGCAAATAGCACAATTCGCGCAAATTTCCTTAGCATTTTTTTTTAAGTGCAAACTGCAGCCCATCTTAGAGATGGAAGTCCATGGAAAAACTCCCAACTCGGCCCATCAGAAGTGGGCAGGAAGTCCGTTGAGCTCAAATGAGCCAGACTTCCCAGCATCAGCACATCCCTAGATCGGGATTTTAGAAAGCATGCAATCATACCTTTCCTGCTTCTTCAATGGTATACCAGGGAAAAAGTAGCTGGCTTTTCAAAAGCAGCTTTGGCTTAGGGAGCCTAAAGGACTCCAGTGTAGGCAGCATAGTCCTTACCTAAAGCTGCATCTATACATCTCTCATATTGATTATATATGTAGCCTATGTTTCTGGATGCTGTGAATTCTTGCAGTAGTTATCTTTTGCATTCAGGCAACTATAAAAACAACTATGACCAGAAATCTACTTGGAACACCCCCACCCCCACCCCCACCCCCACCCCAATTTCTATTTCTTTAGGACTGCAGCAATACAAATCATGTGGGTTATAATGAGACAGTGTGTTGTGTGGCCCCAGGCAGCAATTGTACTGAATCTGTTTGCCAAATGCATAACTGAGCCCCCGACTTGTGTGGCCGCAATAGCTTAATAAAGAAAAAGAAAGCAATTGTGACAAACCAAAATTTCTAGCTTTCTGTAATGCTGCAAAACTCATCACAGTTGAAAGGAAGCAATTAAAAAAAAACCACACCAAATATGAATGAAATAATCCCAATTAAAAAAAAATAGGGGGACACCTAAGTTAAATTTAAATGTATGTGTGTGTGTATGACAGGAAATGGGAACAAGTTTGTGGGCTCTGGAAAGGATGCATTCTGTTGAAGCTACAACTAAGCCTGCAACTACAGATTTAAAAACCTCCCTATCCTATGAAAATCACCTGCAGGGACAGCTGTTGCCCACTTTCTACTACAGGAAAGTTACTTATAAAGTGGTCAAATAAATTATTAGCATGCCTACAGGACATTCATAAGCCTAGAAGGTGCAAACTCAGCAACTGGCTTCCCCTACAATCTTGCTTTTATTCTGTTCTCATAGCTGAATCAAATAAAAACTCATTCATTGCTTCGAGCTGTTTTTCTTTCATGAAAGGAATGAAATACAAACCGTTCTTGGTATGGACACAATACTGTAAGCAAGCTTAATAACTCCTCAAAACGGAGATTTCCCACAGGTCTTCATATTCACAGATTTTCTCTCTATACCAGGGGATATTTCTCACAGTCACAGAACATGTTAAGAGGGTGAAACAAACAAACACAAATAAAGTAAAGTCACATGCTTTATTTAGTTTTCTGGATAAACAAAGCATTTTCTCACTTTTTCTCTGAATCCTACTTGGTCAGCTAATCAAGGACACAGTCTCCCTAGTTAACAGGCAGAACATCTGACTGAAATATGAACACTAGAGGTCAGTTTGCAAGTCAGCTTTAGACAACTAGGCGGCCTTTGGCAATCCAAACTCTTTCCCTCATAATAAGTAATGTTTAGCTAGCTTCTAGTAGTGCTTTTTGGTGTTCAAAGTGTTTTACATTTGTTATCTCAGTAATCTTTACAATGTCCCTAAAAAGTAGGTCAGTATTATAGCAGAAGGTTTTAGCTCAGTGGTAGACACACACTTCACTCCATTTAAAATACTTTCGGTAGAGCTTTTGTTACATTGTAAGAACAATTACTGAGATCACTTTTATACAAAATATAAATGCTTACATGTAAATGCTTACATGTTAAATTGATGTGATTGAATTATCAAAAAACTTCCAGATACTATACAAAAAAGAGACACTACTTAGAAATTAAGGTGTGATTTAGCCTGGTTAGCCATTGTGTGATTTTTTTAGCCTGTTTTTCACTACTACTCAAGTTGAAATTCTGTGTTCTGGATATGCAAGTTATTTGTATTTTATAAGCACTTGTTCCAAATATAGAATGTCACAAGTTTAATGTCTTGCATATGTAGTGAAAAGGATCCCAGGTAGCATAGCAACTAACTGGTGCTAGTCAATGTAGATGGACCAATGGTCTGACTCAGTGATCCTGTATGGATAATCATTGGAGGCTTCATAAACCACGGTTTATGAAGATGTGGATTAGCATTGTGGCTGCATGCTCCTCTCACCCCTTCCTTCTCTTCCTCCTATCATGCACCAGCTTCAGCATAAAGATCCTGGCTTGCTTGAAGCCAAACATCCAAACCAGGGAACACGGACACAATATCAGTTAACAAACCAGGAAAATAAGCCAAGATTGCTCATTCTTCCCATCTCCATAAACCAGTGATGGCGAACCTTTTTGAGCCCAAGTGCCCAAACTGCAACACAAAACCAACTTATTTATTTCAAAGTGCCATTAAATTTGGCAGGAAGGAGGAGGGGGCACTAGCTAATCGCGCTCCGCTCTGTCTCAGGGCATGGCTCTTCACCGGGCGCGCAAAGATTCGGGCGTGCGTGCACTGTGCTTCTGAGCTGTCTGTTCAATTAGAAGGAGGGCTGGGTGCCTGCGCAGTCCGCTTCTGGGGGTGGAGATGTTGGAGTGTGCCTGTCTGTGGAGGCCAGTGAGGAATAAGTGGAGAGGAGTTACTATGGAGACCCGACACTGAATGCAGAAGGGGATGGTCTTTTTGCGATCTGGCGACCAATGGCTCGAGTGCCCACAGAGAGGTCCCTGCGTGCCAGCTGTGGCACGCGTGCCGTAGGTTCACCATCACTGCCATAAACCATGTTTTATGAAGCATGGTGGAATGACTGTCCAAACTATGCAAATATGTTCACATGTTTGAACTATTGCAGATTGTGTGTCTGGTTGTGTGTATGTGTGCGTGTGCACTGAGCCACCTAGTGAGACAATGACAGAAGGGAAATGTGGATGGGAAGTTGGTTCATAGCTCAGTGCTACATGCGTTTCTGGATCTGGCTTTTCAATTCAGGTAAACATGTGCCTAGCACCCAGCTGCACACACTTTTCATGCAAATTGGAGCAAACGTGGTCTACAAGTTCTATCAGGCAAAGAAATGGTTGTCTCTCACATATGAGCCATCCATGCACCACCAGCTGACTTAGTTGCTATGATTGTCTGAAGTATCTATCCTAGTTATCGATGTACAGATGTTGTAAATAGGGATGTATCCACGAATATTCGTGAGTTTTGGGGGGCTGAAGTGAAGCTAAAATTGGCCCCACTCGACCCCCCAAGACTCGTGCGCCTTACCTTCTCGTTGCTCGTCCCACCACTCCACGCTGCGCCTGCAGCGTGTGGTCCCGTTGCGTCATTTCCGGCTGCGAATAGCAAATCGTGGCCGTTTCAAGCTATGTTGCCCTGTTTTTTACACCAAAAATGCGGCACAGGGTCCCGTCACATCACTTCTAGGCAGCCGGAAATGACGCAATGGCACCCCGCGCTGCTGGCGCAGCAGCTTGAGCAGCGCCGAGATTCGGGCCTTCGGGGGGACTGCTCGCCGAGAAAAGGTGAGGCGAGGCGACCACCCCCCCAAGGTAGGAGGTACACCCCTAGTTGTAAAATCCATTCCATCTATGTTTTGCAGATTGTCAGGCACCTTTCGTTCCACGGTCCACTCGTTAATGGAATCAGATTTTGCAGTTGTGCAAATTTGCACTCTTAAAAATGTGCAAATTCCCCCATAATGTGCAAATCCTCTCAAAATGCATATTTTCACACTTTAGCCTATGGAGGAAATGTGCAATTTTGGTCAGTGTTTCCCCCACCCCTGTATTTTTTTATGACTAAATTTGCATAAAATTACAGAAAGTAAAAGAAAACTGGTCTGCAAGTCCGCGGAATCTGCAAGAGTCAGGAAAAGCCAGTCCGCTGTGGAAACTGCGAGTCAGATTCTTAGAAGTTCGAACTCATTTGAGCCCATTGCGGATTTCTCCGACATCCCTAGGGATGGTGAATCAGTCTATTTCCAGTCTATAATGTTTTTGCATGTGTTCATCCATAAGTCTTCCATCTCGTTTGCACACTTATCGGTGCCTTAACAAAAAATCTGCACAAAAATTTGCATTTAAATAAGAATTTTAAATATGGATTTAAACATATTTCCTCTTGCACTTCAGATTTTTAAAAGTTTTCAGTACATTATTGAGCTGAGAACTGTATCAGAACATCTGAGAGAAGCAAAAGCAAGTGGATACTTTATGATCCTCACATTAGTTTGGAATATGTACTTCTGTATATATTGGAATTCACAACTATTGAATTCCTATTGAACAATAGGGACAATATGGGACAATACTAACCTGGTGAGTAACTCTCATAAGGGAATTCAGAAATTCATAATACTTGACTTTCCAGTCCTTTGCTCCCGATGTACCTTGTACCTTTCTGTAAAAAGAGCCTCAAGCATCCCTAACTCTCTTCTGTTTATGTCAAAGCAGCTGCGCTGATTGCCAAATTTCTGTTGTTAGTGCTTCCTCCTTTGGTTGTTAGAATGTATTTATCTTCTGTCATTTTCTAAATATAGAAGTTTTTAAAAATTATTTTGCAAGGCACTGGAAGTTAATTATTTTCCCTATATTTATTTATGCGTGATATTTCTTTGTAATTACTGTGAATGCCTACAAGGGCCTTTCTGCCTGAGATAGCATTATATAAGTTAAAGATAAATAAACAAACACAACAAATAATACAGCAAGGCTGGAATACTTACTGTATTATTTGTTGTGTTTGTTTATTTATCTTTAACTTAAAAGATAGGTTGGCAGTACCCCAACCTAATCTGCAGTCTAGAAACAACATGTGCTTAAATGTGTATAGCAAAACACTAAGTAATATTTTTGAATTCAGGAAACAAATGCAATGGTCAAAATCTACATGGGATATATTGTAAGGGCTAATTCCTGTATCTCTGTTTCCATCTATAATAGGCAATTACAGTACTCCTGTGATCACAGTCAGACTGGCTTTGGAGTAGAGGAAAGCAGAATTTCCATTACATAAAAAAGCACATTAAAAGTATACTTCAGGAACACTAATTTACCTTCAAAGATCAGCACAAGGCTTTAGTTCTTTCTCTGTGTGGGGAATGTGGGACCGCCAATTCATTCACAAGCCTCCCTGACTTTGATCCTTCTAGTGTTGTCCCTAATTTGCCTTCTCTGCCCTTTCAGACATCCCTGTACATTTGGCTTCTGCCATATTTGTTGTTGCTCAGCTGTTCAAATCAGGTAAGTAGCAGCTGTAGCAGAACAACCCCTTATTCCAGTGATCTGAGTATTTTCCTCCATGCTCTGCAACTGGGTGCATGTGATCTGTTTTTGATCTGTTATCAATATCGGGAAGAAATCTATTTGAACAAAGAGGCACATGGTTGGTAAGGATGCATATTTTTGTTCCCATCTACTTTTATAGCAAAAGCAATGCACGCTTACTTTAGCTATGAGAAAAGTTCTCAGTATTACTGGGTGCATGTGATCTGTTTGCCATGAACTGGGGCAAGGGGAGGACAGACAGTCAAGAGGATTTTTGGCACTTTCCGCATATATGGCTTCTATAGGATCACATATGTCCAATGGTCAGGTGAACAGGCCTTCAATATGAGCAAGAAGAATGACAGCAAATAGTTTTGGAGAGCTGTATTAATCCATAAAGACTAGGGAGTTTGTAAACACAATTAACCTGGGACTTGATTCTTATTTCTCTTCAAAAAAGCTCCAAAACACAAAGACCTAACTGTGAATGAGATCTATTTCTCACATTTCATATATTTGTTAGAATGTGAATGTAAGATAGGTCAGGACTGAGAGAACTGAGGGGATTGTGGCCGAGGGCCCCCAAAATCCTGGCACTGCTACTTAATTCTGTGAAGAGTTTGGGAAACAACCACAAACTGTAAGTGTCCTTACCAGCTAGAAAACATATATTTTAGCATCTTAAATGTTTTTCATTCTTTCAAAGAAATTTAATTATAAATTGCCATTTTCTCAACTGCAGGTATCAGTATATCCATACAAAGTTGTTAGAACAGGCCCCAAGCAAGAAAGTCAGTATCCGAATATGCACAGATGCAGGTAAACAATATACTCAAAATTAGGTTACAAATTGGGTGGAAGACAGAAATTGTCACATAGAGAAGAAAACTGAACATCTTAAATCAGGGGTGGGAAATGTGTGGCCCTCCAGATGTTTTGGCCACAACTCCCGTGAACCCATTGGCTATGCTGGCTAGGGGTGATGGGAGTAATACGTGAAACCATCTCTAATTGCCCAATCCTGTCTTAATTGGTCAGGCTACCACAATAAAGTTGATTTGGATGCTATGATCATTTCATCTTAATTTGGACAGTTGTTGTTATGCTCTGGGATGAGGGGGTTTGCTCCACTTCTAACTGGAACTGTTATCAATATCGGGAAGAAATCTATTTGAACAAAGAGGCACATGGTTGGTAAGGATGCATATTTTTGTTCCCATCTACTTTTATAGCAAAAGCAATGCACGCTTACTTTAGCTATGAGGAAAGTCTTTCTCTCTCACATAAGACTGTAGCTTTCCATTTTGTCAGCAATACCAGCAGGCTAATAAAATTAACATTGATCTGCATATAGCTGCTGGATGCCAAAAAGGATCGATGGCATCTGTGGGGATTAAATTACCTGCTGCTTGGAGATGTCAGCATGCCATGTGTTTTAAACTCTTTGTACGTTGTTTGCTAATCATAATGCCTTCTTCACAAGTCTGCATGTACTTTTAACTACATTTACCAAAGCTGCACATTGATTCCACCCATTTTAATATGCAGTGTGCAACACTGCACCATTAAACAGTCATGAATGTTGCCATAAGTATCTTGAATTGAAATGGGATGGGGATGATGCTTCCCTCTCAACAACAGATGGAGGAAGACAGGTTTCTAAATGGCAGGAAGTGAACCAAAGTTTGATATATAAATACTGGCAGGATGAGCACCTGCCAGTATCCAGTAAGCAAACCTGGTGATCCTGCTGACAAGAAATGTAGAACTGTAAGAAGAACTGTAACTAGAAGTAAAGGAGCAAGGCCTGTTTGGGTCAAGAAAAGATTTAAAAACACAAAAACAAAGTTTACCTGAGTACTGAGGAAAGGTGAAATTACAGCAGTAAATGGAATCTTCCCCCCAAGGGTTGGATCCAGGCATAGCCATGCTTAGAGTTGACCCATTGAGATCAATATGTGGTGGGGCCATAGTTCAATGACAGAGCACATGCTTTGCATGCAGAAGGTCCCCGGTTCAATTCCCAGCATCTCCAGGTAGGGCTGGAAAACAATTCCTGCCTGAAACCCAGGAGAGTTGCTGACAGTCAGTGCCAACAATACCGGACTAGATGGACCAATGGACTGACTCAGTATAAGCCAGCTTCCTATGTTCCTTATCCCATTGGTTTCAATACGGAATGCTCCCAGAACTGCTCTACATCATGACAGAGTACCATTCCAAGAGTGCTCCTGGGGGTGGAGATGGTGGTCACCATTGTGTTCAGTAGCTGGATAGGTGGACCAGACTTTTTGCAGTAATCTGTAATATCTTTGCGCAAAGGGCTGTAGAAATGTGCCAGGTTGAAAATGAAACTTCTTCTCCCCTAATATTCTGACTCTAACCTTTGGTTTTGAAGAACAGGTGAAAAGATACAATGGAAACAATTAGATTTTGATATAAAAGGCAACAAAGGCTGCTCTAAACACCATCTCTCTGATGCAGACTAAGCCTAAAGCAAAAGCACAGGGCATTTCATTCTTCAAAATCAAATTTCCTCTCAGTGGTACAGGTACACAGACAGAGTTATATTGATAGGAGCTGTCACTTTTATTGGACTTTAGGGTTCTGCCTACATAACCAAAGAGTCAAACAAGCCAGGCCACAGATGAAGTGCCATAAGATGCTTTTTGACTTGTATCTCTTTATGGATTATAAATGCTTCTAATAGTTGGAGCTGGATCTTCATATGGGATGTGGGAGGAGGGAGAGAGTAATAAAGTGAAACTGATTAACAAAGAAGACATGCTGAAACCTGAAAAAATAGCTTTGAGAGAGAATAGTTTGGGGAGGTCAAGGAAGGACCCTGTAATAGCTTTAGACATGACACCCAGATAGCAATATGCAACAGCTTAGGTATTAGACTCTTACAGGGATCCTTAAAGCTGCTAGCTTTATGTAATTATTATTATTATTATTTCTCTTTGTGACAATGCTGTATCATGATGTAGCAATGTTCCAGGGGAATTCTGGCATATGGGCAGCGGGGGGGGGGGCACTGAATGGCAACCACCAAAAGATGCTCCATGTTGCAATGACAAAAATTAAAGTTAAAGAAATAGAACAAACTTCTGCTACTACTACCAATGTGAAGCCCCCCCCCAGAATTCTTAAAAATGTCCACTCTCCCCCTAGCCCCCATCATTGCTGGAATGCCCCCCAGATTAAGACAGGTCAACATGTTCAGAAGCTGGCTACCTAATGATACTTTTTGTTTTGAATATTGTACTGAGCTGGTGTACAGCCAGCTAGATTTGGATCAATTTGAAGTGTACAGAAACCTACATCAGCTTTCTTTCCATTCCTCCAAGCCAACCTATACTTCTTTTTGTTTTGACCCATCCTGGGTCGAGCCTCTGAGCCCTCAAGTCCTTTGTACACTTTGTTTTGAAACCTATAACTGCCCTGGCATTCAAGCAGAAGTTGCTTGCTCTTTCTTTTCGCTGGCCATTCCTCACAGTTGTGAGTCCTAGCACTCAGAACAACCCAGGGTCCTATTGGCTTCTAATATTGTTCCTCTTTATTTTTTCCTAGCATGATTCTCCAGAGTGGAAAATCCCACATTTCCAGGGTCAGAGTTGCCCACTTTTCTCCTGAACCGCCTTGTTGCCTCAGTTGCCTAGAGCAGCTTTCCCCAACCTGGCACCCTCCAGATGTCTTGGACTACAACTCCCAGACATGTTAGCTAGGGCTGATGGGAGTTAAAGTCCAGAACATCTGGGGAGGGGCACCAGATTAGGGAAGGCTGGACTAGAGAGATCACTTTGCCGAGCCAGTGTGGTGTAGTGGTGAGAGTGTTGGACTGGGACTCGGGAGATCCGGGTTCTAGTCCTCACTTGGCCATGAAACTCACTGGGTGACTTTGGGCCAGTTGCTGACTCTCAGCCTAACCTACCTCACAGGGTTGTTGTGAGGATAAAATGGAGAGGAGGAGGATTATGTAAGCCGCCTTGGGTTCCTTGCAGGAAAAAAGGCGGGGTATAAATATAATAAATAAAATAAAAGAATAACATAGTTACAATTAAATTTCATCATAAACATGCTAAACCTATACTTACTGTCTCATAAAAATCAAGTTGCCAACAATTGAACACGGACATTAATTTCAGTTCTTCATCTCATGAAAACGGTTCTGTACAGCCTCACTACCAGCTCTTGCTTTTGAATGTTCTGGGCTTTCAGCTTCCCTGACTAAAGCCACATGTGCAAAGACACAGGCTAGATAGGATTGTTGTTCTGTGCTTCTGTGGTGCTGAAGTTGGGACAAGCACAGCAGAGGAGTTTAGTGAGACAGAAAGACAGGTGGATAAAAATAGATGCTTAAAGTAAATCCAAAAAACTGGATTTTAAAAACAGGAGCCAATGTGGTGTAGTGGTTAGAGTGTTGGACTGGGACTCAGGAGATTCGGGTTCTAGTCCTCACTCGGCCATGAAGCTCACTGGGTGACTTTGGGCCAGTCGCTGACTCTCAGCCTAACCTACCTCACAGGGTTGCTGTGAGGATAAAATGGAGAGGAGGAGTAGGAGTATGTACTTGGCTGCCTTGGGTACCTTTCAGGGGAAAAGTTGGGGTATAAATATAATAAATAAATAAATAAAACCCAGATAAAAAGCTTTTCCCCCGATCAAGTGCCCTTTGAGTCCAAAGCCAGGTTCCATACATTGCTGGAATACAGCTCGACCTGCAAGGCAATGCTGCAGGTGGCTTGCAACCTCTGCATGAGTTTGTTTATTGATTGATTTGATTTTTACCCCACCTACCTACCAAGAAAAATGGCACTCAGGGCAGCTTACAATCATAATTAAAACTTGAGAAAAACAATAACAAAATGATGCATTAATACACAATAAAAACATAGCAACTGAATGTTGTGAACCGTCCAGAGAGCTTCGGCTGTTGGGCCGCCAGTCCGGTAGGGATGTGCTAAAATAACTCAACTGCGGTTTTTGCCTCAAGCCAGCTCTGTTCTGTTCACTCACCGTGAATTAAGGATTTTTGCGAGCGTACTAGCTGATCTTTCCCCGACTCCCAGACTCATCTGCATTACAAGCGAGTCAGAGCGAGTCAGAGCGAGTCAGAGCGGCTGCTCTCAAATTAGCATTTCAATCCTGGTGTTAAATTCCTTTGTGTGAGAACAGGAACTTAGCATATGTAAGTCATAGCAGACAGGTTTTAAACAGGTTTTACCTGAGACGAGGTTTTAGCATTTCAATCATAGTGTTACTACACTCCTTTGTGTGAGAACTTCTTGCTGGTGCTGTCTCTTACGAAGGACATGGGGAGCTACTAGGGTTTATATTGCATACAGACTCAGAGTTAGAAGCAGACAGGTTATGTGTTTATATAATATAGAAATTATATATTAAATTATATTTTACTACACAAGCTCTAAGTTTATTAAAAATTCCTCTGTAAAAAAGGTATGCATCTTACCACATTATTATGTCTAATCTGTAACAAAATCCTTTTTGTTACAAAGGAATGTAACACTAGGAATGTAATACTTTTGTTAAAAAGGAATGTAACACTAGATTGAGATGCTAAAACCTGTCTGTTGAGAGCTCTCTCTCTCTCTCTCTCTCTCTCTCTCTCTCAAAAGATCTTAATCGCATCTCAATTGGGTTCGCATGTCAGGTCCGTGGAGGGGGGAGAAGGAAAATCGACCTAGCTCGAAGAATTCGTGAGCCAGGAAGGAAAAGGTCGGACTCATCCCTTGGGCAGTATATAAATAAAATCGTCGTCATCATCATCATCATCATCATCATCATCATCATCATCATCATCATCATCAGACTAAAAGAGCATCCAACCCAACAGACCCAATTAAGCATCAAAGGCCTACTTGAATAAAGAGGTCTTTGCCTGCCAATGCCATCAGATGAACAGCAGAGATGGAGTGAACCTAGCCTTCCATGGCAAGGAGTTTCACAGCCTGGGAGTGACCACTGAGGAGGCCCTCTCCCACGTTGCCACCAAACTTTCCTCTGAAAGCAGCAGTTGTAAAAGAAGGGCCTATCCCAAACATCTGAAGACCCGGGCAAGCTTGTATGGGAGAAAGCGAACTTCCAGGTGCCTGGTTCCAAGCCACATATGGCTTTATAGGTCATAACTAGCACTTTGAATTGTGCCTGGAAATAGACTGATAGCTGGTGAAGCTGTTGTAACAAAGGAGTCATGTGCTCTCTGTAACCAGCCCCAGTTGACAGTCTTGACCAGCTGAAGTTTCTGAACAGCTTTCGAGGGCAGCAACAGTGGGAGAGAAGCCGGTGGGGCTCTGCAGAGTGGGGGGCGCTCCCAGGGAAAGCACATAATTTGCCCAAGCCACAGAGAGAAGCAGGGGATTCACCCCACCTCATGAGAGGGCCAGCCCTGGTGTGTGTGAGAGAGAATGAACATGGCAATTTTTGCAGAGGTTGCAAGCTGCCTGCACCTTTAGGAGCCTGAGCTCCCTGGGGCTGGGTGGCCATTTCATATCTGCCTCCAAGTCCAAAAAGGAGCTAACTATGTCACGAGGGGAAGAGTCAATGGCCATCTACCCAGTGCGACCAGGATCCTGTTCCTGACTCCCAGCTGAGCAGGAGCATAACAGGAGAGAGGCTCCAGCTGTTTTCGGAACTGTGATAAGGCAAGCAGGCTCCCAGAGAGCGAGCGAACCGAGCGAGCGAACAGGGAGAGCAAACAGGAGTTTGGCAGCGGAGTTTGGCAGCGGAGTTTGGCAGTTTGGCAGCGGAGTTCGGCAGCGGAGGTCAAGGGGGAGGTCCCTAAGAAATTTTCTAGAAAGGCAGAAACATAAAGGGAACAGAGCACTATGGAAGGAAAGGAATCTGCAGTGGTGGTGACCTTCAATGTGTGGGAAATGTTTGTTTTCCTGCCAGAGATCAACATGACCTACACGTGCAACAAGTGCAAGCTGGTCACGCTGTTGGAAGAAAAGGTCAGAGGACTGGAGCAGCAAGTGTCAACCCTCAGGAGTATAAGAGAAAGTGAAGAGTTCTTAGACAGAACGGTGGATCTACAGCAGCAAAGTGTAGAACAGGAGCCAGAAGGAAATTTTAAAGGCACAATTGCAAACAATTCCCACAAGGAAAAAAAGCAGAGGGCAACAGAAGAAGCCAATGTGGCTTCACAATAAACTCAAAGATGACCTGAAACAAAAAAGAACATGTATAGGAAGTGGAAGGAAGGACAGGCTACAAGGGAAGAGTACAGGCAGGTAGCACAGAACTGCAGGAATAGTGTCAGGAAGGCTAAAGCTGAGAATGAGCTAAGGTTAGCGAGGGATGCTAAACACAAGAAAGCTTTCTTCAGATACATGCACAGTAAAAGACAGAGGAAAGAAATGGTGGTTCAACTACGCAATGAGGATGGCAAATTGATAACAGAAGACAAAGAAAAGGCAGAAGTGTTCAATTCCTACTTCGGCTCGGTCTTCTCCCAAAAGAGGGTCTATGACCCCCCTGGCAAACCTGAAGTGCAGACTGTAGGGGCAGGATTGCAGCTTGAGATTGATAGGCAAATGGTCAAGGAGCACCTGATTACTCTGAATGAGTTTAAATCTCCAGGGCCTGATGAACTGCATCCTAGAGTAATAAAGGAACTTGCAGAAGAACTCTCAGAACCACTGTCTATTATCTTTGAGAAATCATGGAGGACAGGTGAAGTGCCAGATGACTGGAGGAGGGCAAATGCTGTTCCCATCTTCAAAAAGGGCAAGAAGGAAGAACCTGGGAACTATAGGCCAGTCAGTCTGACATCAATCCCGGGGAAAATTTTCGAGCAGATTATAAAGAAGTCAGTCTGCAAGCACCTTGAAAACAATGCAGTGATTACTAGAAGCCAGCATGGATTTGTCAAGAACAAATCCTGCCAGACTAATCTGATCTCATTTTTTGACCGAGTAACCTCCCTTGTGGACTGTGGGAATGCTGTGGACATAATATATCTGGACTTCAGCAAAGCTTTCGACAAAGCTCATGAATCATGATATCCTGATTAGCAAGCTAGCTAAAAGTGGGCTAGATGGAACAACTATCAGATGGATCCACAATTGGCTACAGAATCGGACTCAGAGTGCTTATCAATGGTTCCTTCTCAAACTGGGGAGAGGTAACAAGTGGGGTACCACAGGGCTCGGTCCTGGGCCCAGTGCTCTTCAACATTTTTATTAATGACTTGGATGAGGAGGTGCAGGGAATGCTTATCAAATTTGCAGATGACACAAAGTTGGGTGGAACAGCTAATACTCTGGAAGACAGAAACAAAATTCAAAGTGACCTCGATAGGCTGGAGCGCTGGGCCGAAAACAACAGAATGAAATTTAACAGGGATAAATGCCAAGTGCTGCACCTAGGGAGAGGAAACCAAATGCAGAGTTACAGAATGGGGGACACTTGGCTCAACAATACTACAAGTGAGAAGGATCTTGGAATTGTGGTAGATCACAAACTGAATATGAGCCAGCAATGCGATGTGGCTGCAAGGAAGGCAAATGCTATTTTGGGCTGCATTAATAGAAGTATAGCTTCCAAATCGCGGGAAGTGATAATTCCCCTTTACTCGGCACTGGTTAGGCCTCATCTTGAGTACTGCGTCCAGTTCTGGGCACCACACTTTAAGAAGGACATAGACAAACTGGAGAGGGTTCAGAGGAGGGCAACAAGGATGATAAAGGCACTGGAAACAAGGCCCTATGAGGAGAGACTAAAAGAACTGGGCATGTTTAGCCTTCAGAAGAGGAGACTGAGGGGCGATATGATCGCACTCTTCCAGTACTTGAAGGGATGTCACACAGAGGAGGGCCAGGATCTCTTTTCGATCATCCCAGTTTAGCAGGGATGATACAATAGGGAAGCCTGACTGGTACCCATGTTACTGCCTTTTTGGTGCTAAGCCAAGACATTTCTTTTCTCCCAGACTTTTTGCGATCTGCATTTTAGTTCCTGTGGTTTATTGTTATTACATTTATATCCCACCTTTTTTTCCTTTTGCAAGGAACCGAAGGTGGCTTACATGGTCCTCTTCCTCTCCATTTTATCCTCCCAACAACCCTGTGAGGTAGGTTAGGATGAGAATCAGTGACTGGCCTAAAGTCACCCAGTGAGCTTCATGGCCAACTGGGAACTAGTACCTGGATCTCCCAAGTCCCAGTCCAACACTCTTAACCACTATACCACACTGGCTCTCCAGTGGTTTTAATTCCTGTTAATTTATAGTACCTAAGCATGTCCCAGTGCTAGCACAATATAACTAGTGCAATGGGAAAAAGTGGTGAAAAGTGGCACCTGCAACAAATTTAAATGGCAAATCACTACTTTTGCAGTTGCACTAGTTATGTTGCATAAGCTTTGGTTTACGCTATTGCAACATCATAGGCTCTAGCACTGGGACACTGTTAGATACTATCCCCTGTGGCTATTTCAGCTTTTGTAATTTATAGTGTATTTTATGTACAGATGTATGTGTTCATGCACACATTTGAAAAACGTGTGTGAAAAATGCATACATTTGAAAAAAAATATGCACCAACCCAAAATGGGAGAAGAATGTGTACATTTGGAAGATAAGCACAACTGATACATTCATTTGGAAAAGTCTGCATAGATTTTCATGTACAGAGAAAAGACAAAGATCACAATCTGATGCAGACATAAGTTGGAATGAGCTTTGAGGTGGAATCTGGAAAACTTCGACGAGCTTGTACGCGCATCCCTAAAATTTGGTATTTTATGGTATTATGCTGGTATGTGTCTGTGTGGATTTGAATTGTTTGAGGTGAGGATTTAATTGTATTTTGTTGTGTTTTAATCTGTACCACATACTTTTTCTACAAGGCATTTACAAAATTTAATAAATACATAAATAAATATACTTTAATAAACAAAATAAAATTCATTTGGATAGATTCACATAAACACATTTTGTCATACACACACACACACACCAACATAGGTTAAACTGGGTCAAGTTGTACATGAACATAGTTTCAGATCTTGTGAATATTTCAATTAGTTCCCATTGTGGTCATCTATATTTAGAAGAATGTTTCTACACAAATTCTCATTCTGACACACATATACACTCTTTTCCTGTTAATTAAAATTCAGGAGGGAAAGGTCAGGTAGCCACATGCTAGCTGCAGACTTATTTTTCTGCTCAGATCCAAGAAGAATGTTATGATGTCTAGACAAGCAGTATTGTGATAAGCAGACACAGAGTAATAAGAAAAAGGATATTGTATCACATATTGGAAGAGCTGATTATGGGTAGCATACTGACTTGGCTGTTGAAATCTGTCAAAACAGATAGGCATGTAGCAAATGTAAAACAAGTGTTAAATAAAACAACTGTCTGGATTTGGCTAGAAAGAATCTGGACTCCTTATTTAAATGTGAAAATATTATTGCCACTTCCTGCTTTTCTTGCTTCCCTGAGAATCAAAATAAAATGATAAAACAAACAGAAGATCCAGAGACTTTAAAAAGAGCTCTTAGCAAATTGGGCCTGAGAGATTCTATAAACTTGAAATAGTGTGTTATAGTTCTAGCTAACTGGCCTGTAAAGTCTACATTATAGATATCTAGGTCTCACAGAAAATGCATAATAAAACCCAGTCCCTGTTACCGAGGTCAAAATAGTAGGAAAATTCCAAGGAAGGTTAAGTGTTAGTCATTTAATCGTAAGTCATTATCTAATTGCCTTCAGAAAATTATATTTCCACTATTTCCCCCATCTTTACTTAGCTAATGGTTTTTTTGGTGTGTGAGTTTTAATTTACTCAATGTATAAAGCTTCACATCCCAGTCATGCACAAGCACCTACACTGAAGCCATTTCTGACCAGTTTAGCATCATTATTTTTAGGTGGGAAAATGTGGTTTTAACAAATGTGTTAATTTTTTTCCTGATACCAGAAGAGATTAAAGTGGTTGTCTTCACTATAACCACCCCTTCTCAAGTTTTGGAAAAATAATTGACCATGAGCATGGTAAAATACAGTTACATGGTAAAGCTGGGGATATGGATGCATGTGGATGCAAATGTGTGATCCCTTAGGGCTTTTTCATACATTATATTATCCTTTCATGAAATGGAAAAGCACTGGCAACAGGAATTACATTGGATCACATAAAAGTAACAAAAACATCAAACTGACATGACTGGTTCCTGCTGTGCCATATTCTAATACATTTTAAGAAGTATCAGAAAAGTTGGTATTTTAGGCTCAAGGTCAAATCAAATTTGCATTTCAATCATATACACTGAATTGAGTTCAGTAAGACTTACTCCAGGTATGTACTTAAAAAGAGAATTTTTTGTTATTGGGTGGACTAAAAACGAAAGAAAGAAAGAAAGAAAGAAATGCAGCCTTAACATTAATTTCATAGCCACAAGCCAACAGAAGTTAAGCATTTTAACACTGGCTCAGATCCATACTTAGTCATATGTAGAATAGACAACTAGTCTTAAATTAGTTGTCTGATTAAGTCTGGATCCAATACACTGAAATCAATGGAATTTAAAAGTGCTTAAGTTTATCTAGATTGTGCCCAATGGGTTTAAGATGCCTAACTGTGCAGAGGATTGCAGCTAACATGTTTACTTGTTTTTGTTTTGCCCTCTTGAATATTTATTTTGAAGTAACTTAGCCATCTTAACTCCCTGTTTATACTTTCCCATAGATCATTCGTTTGCATACTATGCTCATCTTTCTTGCCTGCAGTTATTTTTTCCAGTTCCCTGTTCATCTTCATTGGTTTTCTCTTTCACTTTGCCTCTATTTATTGGTAGATGGCATGCATAATCACTGGGCATACAGAAATTTATCTTGGAACACTTTAAATTTCTCTCCATTACTCAAGCTCATTCAATTTCACCCATCATTTCCTGCATACTTCTAAAATTTGTTCTGCTGTAATTCACTATCCTTAGGTCTTCCTTCACTCCAAGCTATAAACCAGTGGAGACTGCATTACATCCGCTGTAGTTACTTTTCCAACGCTTTGTGTAACTATTTCATGCTATATTCACAGAATTACTGGTCAATTTCTTTCTTTTACTTAGTGGATCTAAAATTGTTTCAATAGCTGAAATATCTCATTACACTTTACTATTACTTTCTTAAAAGAGTTATTTCTTTTGCTGATCAGGTCCTTGGAACCCATGTATATATAGCAAGATTTCTATTTCACAAAATTGCAAGTTATAGTCAATCTCATTCACAAAACCTCTCAGCCACAATCCAGCTCAGAATTAGGTGCACTTAGGTGGACCATTTGGATGGCTACAGATGTGTGTGTGTGTGTGTGTGTGTGTGTATCTCCATGTGGAATAATTGTTTCTGAGAAATACATCTTGGCCATAACCTCAGTCTAAAGATTTGGGTACATCAACCCAAGAGACAGCTTGCATCGTCAGCTGATCATTGGTTAAAAGGAAAAAAGAGTAGGTTTATGTTAAAGGAAGCCTGAGTTAATGTCCTCTTCCCTTCTTGAAGTTGACTATTTAGTGTTGTGTGCCCAAACACAGGAGCTACACACACAGCCTCTGGTTCCTATGAAGATAGGCATAGCCTGGGTTGTATTTGCTTGTTTCTATTTCTCTTTAGATTAATCTTAAAGCAGTTTACAAGCACAGTGAATCAATCAAGAACATGGAACCTACAAAGGTTGCCACCATGTACAACACAATGTTGTTGGGTTGAGATGACTGCATTATACTGGAACACAAAATGTGGATTCTCCCTCCCTCAATTTGATGTAAGACTCTCAATAAGTAATTCTTTGCAATCCACCATGAGGGAAAACTATAAGATATCTTCATATATTCATATGTTTCCACAGTTTGTGGAAACTGGCAGTTTACCAATTTTGAAATTTTTAAACTAAATCATGTTTTTAGTTACATGCCTCTGTATTTTCAACATATTATCCAATCTAGATTCAAAATGCTATGTAAAAATATAAATCTTCTATATGTATCTTTATTTGCTATTAGTATCCTACAAGCAGTGCTTTTTTTCTGGAGAAAAGGGTACCGGAACTCTTGGATTACATTTCCTTGGGAGTAGATGGCGATTAAATTGTAATGCAATTAATAGAAGAAAAGGTGCTGGAACTCAGTTCCGGTGAGTTCCACCAGAAAAAAAGCCCTGCCTACAAGGAATATAGAGAAGTTTCACAGCAGCGTAGTAAAATAGTCCTGGCTGAAAGATTGTGATTTGCCCAAAGCCAGTAAGCTCCATACCTAACCCTGTTGGAAGATGAGTAACCCATATGCAAGCCTGACACTGACCACACCAACTCTTGCTGGTTTTGGTAATAAAGGGCAGTATCCAAGTAGGCCATTCCACAAGTGTGGCCCACCACTGATTCTGTTCTTCCATCATGGATGCTGATGATGAGTTTTTGTCATTCTCTATTTTGCGGGCAAAATATGATTTGCCAGCTATTGCTGAATGGCAATACTTGCAACTGTAACATTGGTTAGTATCTGTATTTATAGACATGGATCGTAGGTCAATTTGCCTGATAGGCCTTAATAAACGCTTCCAATCTGAAGGAGACACGGAAGCTGTAAAAGGGGCAGGGCCAAACACAGGGGCCCGTAGCTGGCTGGAAGTGATGTGACGGGACCCTGTGCCAATGCGACGGAACCCCGTCCCCGCGCCGCGCCACACCACGCCACGCCATGCCACGTCACGTTTTTTGCATAGAAACCAGGGCAACATGGCTTAAAATGGCCATTTTAAGCCATGTTGCCCTGGTTTCTACGCAAAAAACGTGGCGCAGGGTTCCGTCGCGTCAGCGCAGGGACCCGTCGTGTCACTTCCTGGGGGCCAGAAATGATGTGACAGGACCCTGCGCTGGCGGCGTGGCAGCTTGCGCAGAGAAGCGAGTGGGAACTGGGTAAGGCCCGCGAGTCTCGGGGTGGGTGTGTGCGAGCGGGGCTGATTTTGGCCTCAGTATGGCCCGCTGAGCGGTAACATCCCTATCCTGCTTCCTGAAGTTAATGCATGGTCAGCGCAAATGAATTCTCCACACCCTAAAATACTGATATTACAACACTGGAAGAATAAATGCTCACCTCCTATAATGCAGTGGATTAAAGAACTTACAATGCTTTCAGCATTTGAATTGGTGGTGTATAGATGCCACCTGTGAATGGATACTTATTTGGATATTTGGTCTGCTTTTGTTGAAGTTTATGTATAGTTCTAAGAATCGTGTATTTTCATAACTATATATATATATATATATATACAATAAACACACATACACACACACACACAAAGAGAGAGAGAGAGAGAGAGAGAGAGAGAGTTCATATGTATGCACTGGAATTGATATATTCAAATCTAAGTAGCCACATTTTCTTTCTTTCCTTCCTTTTGTTGAAATTTTACAATAAAAAAGAAGTTAAAAAAGAAGAAGCAAGGGTCACTACAAGTTGTGTACTGAGGCAGTGCCCACTGCTTGCATAATGGGGATTTAGCACTTCCTTTAGGAAGCCCCAAAACTAGTGGAAACTCATGTTTCTGGATCAGGACAGGTCGGCGGAGCTCCCTTCTGCAAGCTCTGCCAACTGCCCCATTCCAGAAACAAAGGGCAGGGCCATTTCCGCTCATTTCTGGTTTCTAGAGGAAGCACTAAATCCCCGTTGCATAAGTGGTGGGCGCCACTGTGGAACGGAATCGGTGGTGTCCCTCACTTGTGCAACGGCCCGCTTGGATATTGCCCATGTTAGCAATGCTATTATGTTCAGTACTGAAAAGCTGGTATTCTGCTGACCAGTTAGGCATGTTTGCAAAATATATTCAATCTTCATCAGAATTAGGTAAGCACCAGTGGTTGGTACAAATAGCAAGAAAATAGACATGCATGCAAGTTATAGTTTTAGGATGAACTATAGAATCTAGGAGAGATTTTAAATGAAAGGTCTATTGGGGAAGAGATATCACTCTCAATCTTAGATTTTGTCAAAATATTAAAGCTTGTGTTACATGTATCTAGCAAATATAAAAGAAAACCTCAAAAATAAGTTGGTGCCAGTGAAAATTGCAGAGAATGTACATTTCCATTTCTTTCATAGCCATCAGGAAATTTACCTGGGCACGAGCTCTAAGGATAATATTCAACAAATTATGCCTTAAGAATTCATCCTTCAGTGATGGTGGTGACGGGTCAACTCATAGCTATCATTGCACTTGCCATGTTTTCCATTGTTCCTTTGCATAATTTATGCTTTTCTCCATTATCTGGGGGAAATGGAATGAAGGGCATCACACATAGAGTGTCAAATCCTTTGTTTATCAAGATACAACTTTAATTTGTGAGCATGTCTCAGGTTCAGGAGGTATTTGTGAATTCATGGAATAGTTATGAAGGAAGCATAAACCCACAAGGCTCAAGTCCACCTTGTGGTGTAGTGCTACTTGTTCAGCATGAAATTCAGACTTGTCAAAATGCGCCCAGTTCAGTCACTAGCTCTGTGACTGTCATATACCTGATTTTTATTTTTGAAAATTTAATCTGCAGAATTAAAATTGGCACAGTTTAGAAAACTAACCATAGGATTAAAATTCTACACAAATATTTTTTTTCTTGTTTAGCTTTACAAATCATTGAACAAATCATTGTTCTAGCAGAATGCTATTCATCCTTTACTTCACAATGCTATACGTATTTTACTCAGAAGTAAGTCCCTTTGAGTTCAATGGGATATATTCTCTAGTTGTGTAGGGCTGCAGCCCTAGTACCCTATCCTATATAGTCTGTGCCAGTTTTGAGATGGATTTTTGTTTGGTGTTGTCAAGCTTACTTATCAGTACCATCTACAGGCTTTTGAGAGCCCTTGGACAAGACACCCACAATGGGGCCCCTCTCTCAGTGAATCTACCTTCGCACCTTCTTTGTCACTGGCTGCTATTTCCTCATCTTCTTTCTCATTATTGCTCCCACTTGCTTGCTTGACAGACAGAGAGCAAGTGATCAAGTAGGCAGTGGCATCTACTGTTCCTCCTCCTCCTCCTCCTCCTCCTCCTCCTCCTCCTCCTCTTCACCACCACCACTGTTTGGGCCAGAGAGAGAGATAGGTGAACAAGCAAGTTGCAATGGGGAGGAGGAGGAGGAATTCAAGGGGTCTCTTGTCAGTGGCCCCCTGTTGGGGTGTGGGCCCTTGGCAGGTGCCCTGGCCATGCCTATGCTTGACACCTGCTTATAATGTGATTGTACAGCCACTATTTTTAAAGAAGTCCACACATGGGCTAATTAGATCTCACAAAACGATTAAGAGAGCTGATGAAGTTGCACAGCCATTCAGCATACAATAATACCTTGGATTGCAAGTAACTTGGTCTGAGAGCATTTTGCAAGACAAGCAATTTTTTTAAAAATAAATTTTGACTTGATAAACAAGCGACGTCTTGCAATACAGGTGTAGGGATGTAACTGCTCGCCTCGAGCGGGCGTAGAGGGCCGAAATCGGCCCCGATCACGCCCGCCAGAGACTTGCTTTGATATAAGAGTGTTTTGGATTACAAGCACAGTTCCGGAACAAATTATGCTTGCAATCCAAGGTATTACTGTATCAAACTCTGACATTATGCAACCCAAAGTCAAAAATAAAACAAAACAATGCTGAGTCATCTGGCCATCAAGTTTGCAACTGCTCCTGAGGATCTGCTGTTCTTAGCTGGAGCCATGGTGAAAAGGTAGGCACTACAGCCACCTGCATGGGTACCAGAATGGTATCCTATTCCCATTTCATGACAGATTTGCATACCAACAGATGTTACTAAGAAAGCAGGAAGTCTTCTCCACACCAGGTACAGTATATTAGAAGTGGAAGGGAGGGGAAGTGGAGACGAGAGGAGGGAAGACTCACTAACACAAACCATCGTTTCTTACATCTCAGTGGGGTCACTGTGTTTGTTAATCCACTGGTGAACCTGCATTGAATCTGAGAAAAACCAAATTGCACAAGGCAGTCCTGTTAAGAGTGCCTTTAAACTGAGAGTGTAGAGTTCATGTGTCAGAAAACATTGGATGATTCCTCACCACAAGCACCTATATACAGTAATACCTTGGATTACGAGCATAATTCGTTCCAGAACCATGCTTGTAATCCAAAACACTCGCATATCAAAGCGAGTTTTCCCATTAGAAATAATGGGAACTCAGATGATTTGTTCCACAACCATTTACTCACTGCTTTGCTGGTTCCCTGGCAGGAAGCCCCATGGAGGGAGCCTGCAAAGCAGTGATTAAATGGTGTGTGGAGGGCAGGCACGGCGCAGCCACTCGCTCTGCAGGTGCCTCGCGCGCTGCCATGCCGGCTCCCGGGCAAGGAAGCGGCATGGCAGCGCGCAAGGTGCCCGCAGCGCGAGTGGCCGTGCCTCCCTGCCAGGGAGCCGGCAAAGCACTTTGCCAGCTCCCTGCCAGGGAGCTGCATGGAGGCATTCCCGCTGCTCCCTACCTATTCTAGGGGCGGTTCGCCTCCTCGGCGAGCCGCCCGCACTGCCATCGCTGGTCCCGTCACGTCCCTTGCTGCCCTGGAAGTGATGCGACGGGACCCTCGCGCTGCCGCTTTGCTCACCAGGGAGCTGCGTGGAGCTTTGCCAGGGAACTGCGTGGAGGCGTTCCCGCTGCTCCCTGCCTCTTCCAGGGGCGGTTCGCCTCCTCGGCGAGCCGCCCGCGCTGCTATCGCTGGTCCCGTCGCGTCCCTTGCTGCCCCGGAAGTGACGCGACGGGACCCTGCAGTTCCCGTCGTGTCACTTCCGGAGCAGCAAGGGACGCGACGGGACTGGCGATAGCAGCGCGGGCGGCTCGCAGAGAGGCGAGCCCCTGCTGGAAGAGGCAGGGAGCAGCGGGAACGCCTCTACGCAGCTCCCTGGCAAAGTTCCACACAGCTCCCTGGCAAGTAAAGCGGCAGCGCGAGGCGCAGGCAGAGCGAGCGGCCGCTCACTCGCCTCCATTCGGCTCCCTGACAGCGAGCCGAACGGAGGTGTGGCGCGGCCTCTCGCTCTGTGTGTGCCTCACGCTGCCGCTTTGCCGGCTCCCAGGCAGGAAGCAGGCAAAGCAGCAGCGCAAGGCGCACACAGAGCGAGCGACGCGGCTCCCTCGCCTCACCTCCATGGGGTGCTTTGCTGGCTCCCGGGCAGGGAGCCAGCACAGCAGTGCAAGGTGCTGCCTCAGGGGCGCAAGGCGCCCGCACAGCGAGCGGCCTCACTTCCATGGGGCTCCCAGGCAGGGAGCCGGCGCAGCAGCGCGAGGCGCCTGCAGAGTGAGCGGCTGCGCCTCGCCTCCATGGGGCTCCCTCCCGGCTAGGCAAAGCCGGGGAGCTGGCACTTTAAGTGCTAGTCGGGGGCACAGCATGTGGCTCGTGTTCCGAGACACGCTCGTCCTCCAAATCGAAACAAATGATAAAATTTTGCTCGTTTTACGAGAAGCTCGTATACCGAGTTACTCGTAATCCGAGGTATTACTGTATCTGGCCATTTGTTCTACACATTGGGCTGCTTCATATGATCACCGCAGCCCACTGTGGGTTGTGGCGCATACTGGCATCCATTCTGAATATTCAGGCCATGACAGGTGGCTGCCATGGCTTATTGTGTCATGTGAACCCAGTGAGAGTGGCTTAGCAAACAACCCTCGCATGACACTAAAACAATCCATGGGTTTTGCGAGGGTTGTTTAACCCTTGCAGAAGCCACCCTCACTGGGTTTGCACAACATGATGAGCCATGGCAATTATAAGCGATTATTCAAAAGGGCGGCTGGCACACACCGCACAACCCGCTATGGCTTAAATAAGCTACGGTGGGCTGCAGTGATTGTGTGAACCCGGTCATAGATTATTGTTAGAGACAATTAAATGGACCTATATACTCAGTATGCATGCCAAAATTACAACTCTCTTTGTGTATTTTTTTAAATATAAGAGGGAAGGCTTGGCTATTTGTCCTGTGCTGATCAAACTGATTTAGTTATTATGAGATATGAAACCAAGAGTATAAATGCACAAAATAGCTTGTGTGTGTGTGTGTGTCCTTTTTAAAAATAATCTTGATTTAAACATGAGCATTTAAGCCTTCTTATAAATCATGCACCTGAAATCTCTCTGTACCTTAATGTGAACCCAATGTTCCTTATAACAATAAACTTGAATATATAGAAAAATAAGAATAATAAAGCAACATTTCCAGCAGCAGCAGCAACTGGCATCTCTGGTCTTTGATAGAAGGTAGGGCCTTTAAAATATATTCTAGATTCCATTCTACCATTGAGGTACTCTGACAATAAATTTAAAAAGTAGCAGTAATAATCATGTACTTAAGGTCATCACCGCCATTTTTTATTTTTTTTTTAAGTGAAATTACCCTGACAATGTGGGTAGTCCAGATAATTTGAGCCTTGGCAAGATTTCTGGATTTTCCTTTTAAAGGCTATTTTTTCAGCTCTAATAAACCCATGCACTTTTCTGCTCCACTGAGGAGCTTTTTGTCTTTCCCTGTAAAATAGCCTCCAGGTTGAGTCAATGTTGGCAACACAATCTTTCATATCAAAGTTTCCGTACTTGGTGGTCTCAAGTCTAGGACTGCAGCGGAAAGGTTTAATTGTCTGCTTTGTCAGGGATCCTGTTGGGGATTTTTTTTTTTTTTCCAAGCCAGCCTCAAACTGTACATTTCCAGCAAATTGAACAATTGGCATAAAACTGAACTCTATTTTATCTGGCATTTACAGCTGCCAAAACTGGAAAAGACCTTACCACAGATCAAAATAGTGAGCACAGTCAAGTTGCCCAATAGTCTACTTTGCCTTATTAGAGGCCATAAAAGTGTAAGAAAGAAAAATTAAAGGTAATTTGCCACAGCCATTACTGTACTATAAAGTAAAGGAAGGCCTTTACTTCCTCCGTTTTAGAGTTGGCTCCAGCCATCCGCAGGAGGAGGGAGGACATCCATTTGCTAATCCCAACTGAGAGAAAATGGCAGAGGAGAGGGCAAGGTGAAATGGGGAGTGACAGGACCCTTAGCTTTCTCTTGTCAGAATAGACAGCCAACTGTCCAGAGGGATTAACTGATCCATGAAATGGGGAGAAATAATTTACTCCTCACGCAGAGCAAGAAGGAAGCAGGGGAACATTTCTGCCTCAGAACTGTTCTCCGAAACTCCAGAGGCTTTACAACTATACTCTTTCTTTAACAATCTAGACCCTAATGAATTATGTAAGGCTATGCTCCTGGCTTCCCCCACCCCACCCCCTCCGGCTTTTTGACATTCTCCCTGTGTTTTTTATTCCCCTGTTCTGAAGCTTTTTGACCAGTCAAATTGTACTCCTGTTCTTTACTGCCCTGCTCTTTTCCCTGTGCCTGGAAGGCATCATTCATTTGCCATAATGCTGTCACTTGTCAGCATTTAAAGCTAGGTAGAAAATGGAGTTTTCTCCTCCCCTGCATGAGATCCTAGTTGTCAAAATAAAAGTCGTGGTAATTTCTCGCTACTTCCGAACAAAGAGACGCCCCAGGAGTGGGGCTACTAGAATAGTTACTTTGGGATAAGAGAACACTGAGACATATGGTCATTCCAATATTTGCTTTAGTGAATAGGAGCTTTTCTCACCATATAAATAGCAGATGGGAGACATCTGGCTTGGGACTCCAGCAGGGGGCACCTACACCAGAGTCCCAATCTAAACGTCCCCTCCCCAACTTGCTGGCTATTTGTGAAAATCTTACACTCAAGGGAAACCACATGATTAACATAACAAGTAGTGTCCCCCCGACACACACTTCAGTATCTGCATCTATTTCTCCCTGTTCAAAATTGCCATTTGTTTTCCTTGTATGTTCTCTCTGCTCCTTCTGCTCAACAAGTGGGCTGTCCAAGCTATGGTGGGTATCTCATTCAAAACACTCCAGAGAGACACCAAGCTATCAGGAGACCATCTTCTAACCCATTAGGTCCCAACTAACCATCCTGATTTATTAACCAGCAATCTGCCAACAGCAATAACAAGAAAGATCAATTGGAACTAAATGTTTAAGAGAAATTATTTTATGAATTCCCAATAAGATATTTTGGGTGCAGTCCTCCTAAGCCAGAAGAAATAGGTTCTATTAAAATTAATAAGATTTGCTTTCCGGTAAATATGCGTAAGAACATGCTATTTGAAATCCAATACAACATGTGGCATTTTAGGTGGGTCATCACAGGATAGGGATGTGTAAGTCTGGGGGGGGGGATCATAAAAATGGAGTGGGAGGGAGAAAAAAAATGAGAAACATTCCCCCTCCCAGCTTTTTGAGGAAATGGGTGGGTGTTCTGATGTTTTTCCTGTTTTTACCCATTTTTCCTCTAAGCCGTTACATCTCTATCCCAGGATATGAACAGTTTTGAAAAATTTAGAATCCTGTGAGTTTTTCTACATTGAGAAGCTGCCCATTTCATATAGCTTATTCTGTATTGACAATGCTTAGGGTATCTAACAGGTGCTTCACCAGTGCCTCAGGGCGCACAAAGCAACAGTTTGCACACCTGATTCTTAATATGGACCTTACATATATCAAGGCAACTAAGTAAAAATAAATTTAAAAAGCTAATCCTGATGTATCCACGAATATTCGTGAGTCTCGGGGGGCTGAAGTGAGGCCAAAATTGGCCCCGCTCGGCCCCCCGAGACTCGTGTGCCTTACCTTCCCGCCGCTCAGCCCACCGCTCCACACCACGCCGCCAGCGCGGGGTCCCATCGCATCACTTCCAGCTGCCAGGAAGTGATGCGATGGGACCCCGCACTACATTTTTAGCACAAAAACCAGGGCAACCTAGCTTAAAATGGCCGCAATTTGCTATTCGCAGCCATTTAAAATTGGGTTGCCCTGGTTTTTGCACTAAAAACGTAGCGCGGGGTCCCGTCGTGTCACTTCCTGGCAGCCGGAAGTGATGCAATGGAACCCAGCACTGGCGGCACGGTGGATTGAGTGTCGTGCTGATTCGGGCCTTCAGGGGGGGCTCGCAGAGAAAAGGCGAGCACTCCCCCAAGGTAGGATGCAAACCCCTAATCCTGATGAATCAAAACATAATATTTTCTAGTAGCCTAATTCTGAATAAGACTTTTTCCTTAAAAAAAGAAAAGAAAAAAAAGAGGAGGAGGAGGCGGAGGAGGCGGCAAATGCTATTTTGGCCTGCATTAATAGAAGTATAGCTTCCAAATCTTGTGAAGTTCTAATTCCCCTCTATTCAGCACTGGTTAGTTCTCATCTTGAGTACTGTGTCCAGTTCTGGGCCCCACATTTTAGGAGAGATGTAGACAAATTGGAAAGGGTTCAGAGGAGGGCAACAAAGATGATCAGGGGACAGGAAACAAAGCCCTATGAGGAGAGACTGAAAGAACTGGGCATGTTTAGCCTTCAGAAGAGAAGACTGAGGAGAGATATGATAGCGCTCTTCAAGTACTTGAAAGGTTGTCATAGAGGAGGGCCAGGATCTCTTCTTGATCATCCCAGATTGCAGGACACGGAATAATGGGCTCATGTTACAGGAAGCCAGATTCCTCCTGGACATCAGGAAAAATTTCCCGACTGTTAGAGCAACACGCCAATCGAACCAACTACCTAGGGAGGTAGTGGGTTCTCCCACACTGGAGGCATTCAAGGTGCAGCTGGACAGACATCTGTCAGGGATGCTTTGACTCAGGGCCGGTGCAAGGCAGTTTGGTGTAGTATGGTGCCCTAGGCAAGATCAGATATTTAGCGCCCCCCCTTCCCACTTGAGCCCTCCCTCCCTATTTCTGGTGCCCCCTTTAGCCCTGCACCCTAGGCAGCTGCCTAGTTGGCCTAATGGTAGCACCGGCCCTGCTTTGACTTGGATTCCTGCATTGAGCAGGGGGTTGGACTCGATGGCCTTATAGGCCCCTTAGAACTCTACTATTCTATGATTCTAAGATGATGATAAGTATATTTATTTTATTTATTTATTAAATATACCATGTAATGGAATAAAATATAAGTGTTTTTCATATAAATATTAAAATATAACATATAATATAAAAATATTAAAAAATCACTTTTAAAATACACCATTAAAACAATTTCAAGTACTATAAGTACAACTACAAAATATAATATTCCTTGAAAAAATTGATTCATATGCTCAGTTTGTAGGTCTATAGAATTGGTTTCTCTTGAAACTTTTTACTATTCTTGTTATGTCTTTCTTGGATATTCTAAACTTCAGAGGATGTACATGCAAGGGATATCACTTCTTCAAAAAGATTCAGCTCCAGGAATATGTTCAGAAACCTTTTATCTCTAATGAGAAGATATACTGAATGATTTCAAAGAAATCAAAGCTTAGAATGTGGGGAGAACATTTGAAGGATGATAAATGGGGTGGGGTGGGATAAAATAAAGCCTGTATTTGCAAATGAGCTATTTGGAGCTTTCAATATCAACACCACTACATAGATTAGTTGTAATAAATGCTGACCAGAAGCGAGTTGGTTCTGTTCACCACATGGAGAGTTGTCTACTGCCTATTTAAGAGGCATCCCCAGGAGGTCACTGAATGAGAGAGGCCTTGTGGGAGAACAGGAAGGTACTGTTTCAGTTTTGCAGAAGAGGCTTATGTGAGTGGTTGGTTGGGCATTATTATAACCTCTTCAGAGCCTGAACAATCCTGGGTCCAGATAAACTAGTAACTAGAGACAGTCCTCAGTTAAATGAACTTGCTAATTCTTCAAATTCTATGAAAGCAGCACCCCACTGACTTCTTTTAATAACTCCTCTATTTATTGCTTACACCCCACTGGGAAAAGACCACCAGGGCAAAACAACTTTTTACAATAACAACTTTTGACTGGAGAATTAACAAATTCAGCTTTACTGAGAGCTGTCTCTGATTCCAGGTCCATCTGGGCCCACAGTTGTTCAGGCCTCTGAGGAGATTATAAAGCTGCAAAAGAGAAACTGTATCCTTTAGGTCTGGTAGCAAGAACATAATGCAGCACAGTGGATTCTAGAAGTTGTAATTTTGAAGCCCTTAAACACACTGCCCTCCCAGAATCCACCTCACTCAGTGTTTCTGACTCTGGGTGACAGAGGAGCAGAGGGGGAAATAGCAGTGGAGAGATTGTCATGTAAAATCATGTAATAGCCCCTTTTGGGGTGAATAGGTTCCTGAGGTTTGAATGGAGGAAAGTTACACAAAGAAATGTGCAAAGTTATCAGAAGGAAAAGGTTGAAGGATTGGAAAAACATGCCATGTGTACGTGCAGAGCTAAGTGTGGAATCATAAAGCTGACTGCAGTGAATGGCAAGATGTGAATGGTAAATAACTGGAATTGGGGGGGCGGAACTATGGACAGGAGATACCCGATAAGATAAGCCCCAAAACCAATAATTCAGGAATGTTGCTTACAGGTGGAATGAAGGTTGTACGAATTTAGAAGGAAAAGGTGATGTCCTTCAATATCAGAAAGAAGGGTTTCTGAAAGAAACAAGATGAGCCCAAGTACTGTACAGTAATACCTTGTATTGCAAGCATAATTCGTTCCGGAACCGTGCTTGTAATCCAAAACACTCTTATATCAAAGCGAGTCTCTGGCGGGTGTGAGCGGGGCCGATTTCGGCCTACCACGCCCGCTTGAGGCGAGCAGTTACATCCCTACCTTGTCTTGCAAGACGTCGCTTGTTTATCAAGTCAAAATTTATTTTAAAAATTTGCTAGTCTTACAAAACGCTCTCAGACCAAGTTACTTGCAATCCAAGGTATTACTGTACAACCAAAACAGGTAGTCTAAGACATATTTTTCCACATTGTGCGAAGACTTGGGAAAAGAGTATTTATGATACACCAAAGTCAGCAGTGCTCTGAGGAAGACATGAACACCAGAGAAGCAGCTAGCTTGCTAGCACCCTTTCCACTTCTGAGCATGCAACCTGGGCTGGCCACCAGATTCCACTGCGCCATCATTGCTAACTCTCCTAATGAAGGTGACAAATGTGAATGGATTGCAACAATCTGCATTTTATCTAAATAAAGGTGTTCTAAAAATTACATTCAGTTTTTTGAGCCTCAGTCTGTATCTCGCCATGTAATCCTGCCCAATTGTAATAAGAGAAAAAGGACACCTTCCCCTTTGCTTTTCGCTGCTGCTGCTGCTGCTACTGCTTTTAAGAATCAGGGAAGGAAAGAAGGGAAGGGGGTGGCAGGAGAGCTTCTGCTTCCAAGTGAATTTGGAAGCAGAAGCTCTCCTGCCACCCCCTTCCCTTTTGAATTTTTGAACACGCAGCAGAGGAAGTTCAGGGGTTGGAAGGGTCACATGCAGTTTGGACTCAGATCCCGTCTAGAAACAAAATCTGAGTTCAATTCCTAGTCAAGCTCAGACAAATTCTTATGCCATGGCTTCAGACTAGCACTTCTGAGTCAAGAAAGATGGAAACACTTGAAATGCAGTCCATGCAAGCTAGCATATATGAGCAAGGTACAACAATGCTTATCTTTGCTGTGTGTATTGTGGGGGCAAAGAGATCGAGAAGTGAACCAGGAAACCTCCATTTCAAATTTTGCTTCTGCTATGAACTTACCGTAGTTGATGACTTTAGATAAGACTTCCCCAGCTGTACTGTGGAGATAATAATACCAATCTATCTTACATGATTTGATGTAAAGATTACTTCGGCTGTGATACTGTACCAAAATACAATATAATTGCTTGATATTGTTGTTGTTGTTGTTGTTGTTGTTGTTGAGAGTTCAGATATTTATTTATTTCAAAAAAAAAATCTATACTGCTTTTCTTTAAAAAAATAAAAATAAAATAAAAGTCCCAAAGCAGTTTACAATATAAAGCTGTGTTAAAAGACAATAAAACCAATAATAAAATAATGATAAAAACAACCAAATCTCAGTTAAAATAACCAGGGGTAGCTGACAATATTAGCAGTAAGGGAAATGCCTAGACAAACAAGTATATCTACATACATGTCCCTATAAGAGGTTGTGCAACACCATCCAAGGCCGGTAAATTACTCAACCCAGGAACTGTCTGCCCACAGATCCTCCATCATACCAGGATTCATTTTCAGTTTTTTGGCCCTCATCCAGCCCACCACTGCATCCAAGCACAAGTCCAGCTTGTCTACAGTCACACCTGACTCAGATGTAACGGAGAAATAGAGTTGCATGTCATCAGCATATTGATGACACCTCCCTAGCTCCTGGACTGTCACTCAGTGAGTTCCACAGAGTAGTTATACATGTTTTACTCATCTCCTATGCTCACATTCATTCCTGACCTTTGCTTCCAGGCTTGTAAAGCAATCCTGGTAATCTTTGCCTCTTTCCTCAATGTGAGGTTGCTAGGCATGCAAATAGATCTGAAATAACTGTGGGGACCAGTATAATGGCTTCTGACAGCACTCCATCAAGCAGTGTTGTTTCCCTATGCTCTTCCTTGGGGAAAAATAATATTTGCGAGTTTCTCGTCCAGGTTAAAAGTCGCAGGTTGTCCAAAAATAGTTTTTCCTTCCTTTCAGCTTTCTCCCACTTGTACTGACAGTTGTTCAGCAGGAAGAGGTAACTAGGCAGGGCCTGAGGCATTATTTATGCAGCACCATCAATGCACATCATGCTTCACAGTTCACACCATAAGCAGAAATGACAGACCTGTGTCCCAAGGAGCTTACAGTCTAAGTCTGAGGGGCGGGGCAAAAATGAGGATAGGAATGGGAGAGACAAGGTAGGACAACGAATGTGAGAAAGTGTCATACATGCACACTGAGACTTGGCAGTCATGCGCAGGTAGGGAATGCTTCTGAAATTCTCAATTTCAGGAATGTCTGGATTTTGAAGTCCCCAAATGCTTGGTCTTGTTTCTGAAGTGGAGGCAATGCATTTGTATCTCCCTTTCACTTTCATAATATGCATGTGCCTATTGACAAATCAGGTTTTTTGTTTTGTTTTTGAATCATTGCTCCAGTTCATGATCAGCTAAACCAGCCTTGCCCAACCTGGCACCCTCCAGATGTACTGCAATTCCCAAAATTTCAGCCAACACACCTGGAAGAGGTCAGGTTGGGGAAAGCTGAGCTAAACTATGATTATGGTGGACTCCCATGCTCCCCACCTCTCCTCCTCCTCCTTCTCATTCAATTGACTAAACAATGCCCATTCCATATGAACCTGGAGAACTCTAATATATTCTAATGCTAGTTAGATCAGGATCAAACTATGGCTTGGCTTCCAAAAGGCTTGCCTTTTGCACTGCATCAGGCTGTCAGGCTATCTACACTGTGTGGACCACAATGCATACATACATGGATTGATTTCTTCTTGTAACTGTTCTTTGTTCTGTTTTCTTTTGTGCCTTCTCTCTACAGATCCAGTTTTCTATTACAAAGAAATAAACCATACCTCACAAGAGGTGGTACCACAGACTCAAGAGCACGTCAGATGTGCAAAAAGCCACAACAGTGAGAGAATATCTATGCGTATCTCTCATGCTCCTTTATTATCACCATAAAGGTGCAGGTCTAATGCAGCGGTATGTGTGTATTTATGTATTTATTTGCACTGAATCTTTCATTCCCTCTCCAGCAATTATGCTAAACTCTCTTCACTATATTTACTGGATAAATGTGCCGTGACCATTGCACTCGTCACAGTACGGAAAGCACAAACAGCTCAAGACAAGGTGGGAAGAGTTTTAATTGGACTGACCAGCTCACAAATATGAATCAAGACATTCCTCACATTGCTTATACAGAGGTGATTAGCTGGGTCACTATCTTTAACTATTGGTTCATGCTCCAGAGCTCAAAGCAGCCTTTAAAGAGAACCGTTCCTTTGGACAAAGTACACTGGAGATGAGGTGCTGCTGTAATTTTATTTATTTATTTATTTATTATATTTATTATATTTATTATATTTATGAATCGCCCATCTGGCCAGACATCCAGCCACTCTGAGCGATGTACATATGGTACAAATACATTTACTTGGATTATTTTTATAGCGGAGTTTTACAAATTTAACAGCAATGTTGATGGATTTTAAAACTTGAACAAAACTAGTTTTTTACATTCATAACATTACTTAACAGACTAAGTGATGATGATGATGATGATGATGGATATGAATCCATATTGAATATATGAATCATCGTATCCTTTTTTTGACACTCATGATGGGCTCCAAAATCTGTGACTTCCCTGTTGGGAATTTCTTCAGAAACTCAGGGGCCTTGTTGGTATGCCCGAAGTGGAACTGCGGCGGAGTGCACAGGACCTTGATCTTGGTGCCACTGTACTGAGCAGCAATAAGGGCTTTGAATGCCCACCAGTTCTCAGGGTAAGTGTAGAGAGTCCCGGCCGCCGACATCTTAGCGAGGATGATCAATGATCAATTTATTTGCAAACACACAGGCTGAGCAGACATTATGGGGGCCTCGCAAACATAGATAGGCAGTGTTGGTCCCAGTACCCTAAAACCAGATACGTTTTGTAAACCAAAGTAAGGTTGACCGTTATCCTAAAATCAGCTCGCTGCTCACAGTAACCCAAGCTGCTTCTTTATAGCATTCCTTGTATATACTGTGCAAGACTCGGACCCGACAACCAATAGCCCTCTGCCACCACCTGCGCTGTGAATCAGCGACCATAAAAGCAGGCTGAGGTGATCTTCTGCACAGATTGTCTATGTAATTCATTTCTCTTTTCCCTGTCAACTACTAGGCTACAGCAAAACCTACAAAGAGAAGGAAATCATATGCTTTACATAACACAGTAGTATGCCTCATAGCACTATGGGTTGGATCCAGCAATAGCCTTCCATGGATTGAAGGGCTCTTCCAGCAGAGTTTTTCTGCTGGCTGAATGGGGGAGGAGGTGATCTTGGCTGATTCCTCCCTGCCCTTCTGGAATAGTGGGACAGGTGACACTGGGGGCTGCAGAGGGGGAGGGCAACTGATAAAAATAACCCCCTGCAGTAGCAAATTGGCTAGAATTGCCAGCTCTCTCCCCATCCCCTCCACCAGTGGGAGAATTTTGAGCAGAACTCCTCTTGGAGATGCTCCCTCCAGCAGAATAAAAACTCTGGATCCAACCCATGGTAAGCAAAATGAAGGAACAGTAGCAGTGTTTTACAACTCCTTACGTATGTGCTCAGTCAGTGAACGTGTGAGGTGAACACACATCCCTGGCAGCTGCACATTCAGCATTAATGTGAAGGAGACTGCACGCACAGAAGGCTCTTCCATCTGATTGGCCAGTCAGAGTTCCCAGTTGGATAGAAGAGCTGTACATGCCTGGTGCCCTTTCACATGACTGCTGTGGAGCAACTGAGCGCATGCAGGGGTTTTCATAATAACCCCAGTGTTCACTTAAAAAATGGTCTCTCTATTTATTTTTTCTGGCTAGCATATGGAGGACCAACTTTAATTAGGTTCTTCATATCCCAGAAATATAAGTCTTGCCTATCTGTCACTGGTGGTCTCCACACCTAGACTATTTAGAATGTGGCCTGTAATTTGGTTTCAGACCATATCACCACAGACCTGTTCCAAACAATCTGTTCAGAAGAGACTGGTAGTGGCACCTGAAACCTGCCAGATACTGAGAGGTGCCTTGCTTTTGTAACCTGAGACGAGCAACAAAAGCAGGTGGTTTGTCAAAGCCTAATGGGCAGCTTAGTGAGCTGCATGCATCTAGCTTTACAGGGTCACACATCATGCAGAGCAGCAAACATAGGGTATGTGAACTCACACCACAGGAGTGAGTGTCCAATGTATCACCCTCATCCTGCATAATTCTGTATTGTCATAATTCTGACTGGTTCTTCCAGTATTTGGCTATCCTTCATGGCTTAAAGATGTTTAAGATGTTTAAGACGGCTTAAGATGTTTTAATGATGTTTTAATGATGTTTTTAAGATGTTTTTAAGATGTTTTTAAGATGTTTTAATAGTATGTATTGTGTTTTGTTTAGTTTATGTATTTTATATTTTTGCTGTTCCCCGCCTCGATCTAGACGGAGAGGCGGGTAAGAAATAAAATTTATAATTATAATAATAATTATTATTAAATACATTTTTAATTCCCTCTGATAAAGAGAGGAAAGATCGTTTTAGACAAAAACGTGTGTTCACTTTAAAAGAAAATGTTCATAACCTCAACAGGAGTTTCTAGAGACAGAGATACCTTGATATTTTCAATAGCTCAATCATTGTCTATATAACCTAAACACCTGCCTTCTCTGCTAAAAGGCAGAGCTGGAAAGGAGCTATTTTTTCCTGTATTCCTGGGAACATACCAGAAGTCTCATCCTCTGCTGTGTACATAGGTTTACTTGCCAAATTTGAGAAGGCTGTGAAGTGTTGAGGGTGGGGTACTGCTGATGAGTGGCTCTCCACAAGATGCTAAATAGATAAAATGTTGTATCTCAAAGAAACCTATAATGCCTAATATATGATGGTGAAACATTTAGATCTATAGCTGTGATTTTCAAACCATAGCATAGGGTTTGACTTTAACTATGGATTCTGACTTTGGCTTGTCGAGGGAGAGACAAGGAATATAGAGCAAATTTGAGGATCTGTTAACAGCTCAACTGAGGCAACACTGATGCCCAGCAGGTTGCATCGTCACTACTACTTGTGGTCCAAGAATTCTCCAAGAATAGCCCCAAAATATTTTACAGCAGAGAAGGATGATATGGCAGACACCTGAGATGGTAATCATTCCATGAAGGTAGGGCATTTGAAAACCTCTGGATTTTTAAAGTAAATTGCTTTGAACCATTGCAAGAGCCCCATATGATTTTCCCTAGACATGAGTAGCTTTCCTCTAGTTTAACTGGGAGAATTCCTAAAAGGAATTCTGGAATTCTGCACTATATAGTTCCTTAAGTTCCTTTATACCTTCTCCCTGTCGATGTTCCCAATGTGGTTGTACACCTTGATAACACACTGCAAAAACCAATCTTGATATGATCATATGAATGCATTACTGATGTCTAAATGATAAACCACCACAAAGAACAATGTGATGGTGCATATGGTTGTATCAAGATTCTTTCTGTGTGACACTTTACCATTGAGCAGGAATGTATGTGTACATCAGTCAAATGCTGTGCAAAAACACTTTTTTTGCCACAGTTTATCAATGTACAAATATATACAAAAATTGTGATGCAATCATATGTACATACAGTCACATCAAGATTGCTTCTTCTTTCTTTCTTTCTTTCTTTTTTTGCAGTATGTTATCAATGTGCACATGTGCATCAGCAATGAAAATAAAGAAGAGGAACACAAAGAAATGAAATCTGTGTCTGCATGCACAGCGCCCTATACAAAATTTGAAAATTAAAAAAAAATGGAGCAGTGGAGAATTCCTGCAGCAGTTCCACCAGAAACAAGACCATGTAATTTGGAATTCCAAAGTTTGGGGAGAAATTTGGATGAGCAGAATTTCTGAAGCATCCTTAATTTCTCCCTTAATCCATCCTCTCTCACAAACTATCTTGCCCAGGGAGTCGTGTGTTGTTGTTTCTGGTTACCTTTGCAAGGCTTTCAAATTGTTGGACTGGATCAGAACACCCAGCATAGTACTCAAACATTTAATTTCTGAAACGTTGTTAAATGTTCAAAAGAATAGCTAACAGCTATTAAAATAAATAATAATCATCATAATACCCGAGTATTAACATCCCCTGTAGTATATGTGGAAAAAGGACAGTGATAAATTATTTTTAAAGTGTGATGAAAATTATCCCTAATTTTACCCAATTATTTAGAAACTGGAACACAATTATCCTTAACGTGAGCATCTGAGAAATAGATTCCTTAAAGAAACTGACACAGTGCAAGGCAAGGATGTTGTAATTAATACAACGTACATAAAGGAAGCAATTGTAATTATGAATAGTGAAGGTTATTGAAAAGAAAATGTAAGGCAATTAAATGATGAAAATCTCTCATCGGCCACTTGCTGCTGATGCAACTAAGATTCAAAGCAAAATGGATGTCATTTTGGAAATGGGATTAACTGCTGTTCATAGGGAGACAAACGGAGATCCCACTCCAGAATAACCAACTTGCCTGCCTATATTAATGAATATATTTAATATAATGTAAGTGGGAAGTCAAACATATCTATGTTTCCATACATGATTATATGGAATTGTATGTTGTGATATGTATCACATTCACAAGCTGGAGCACATTGTTTACAACATGGAAGGAACAGAATGGCGGTAAACAAGAATGTTGTGTCTTCTTACTTTCCCGTGTTATTTCTCATGGGAAAGCTAGGCTTGGGAAACAGTATGAGCTAGTCACATGGTTTAGATGTTCTGGTGACGTACTGACTTGTTTTTCTGTCTGAAGCCATTTTAGAGAGGAGCAGGACTGTTCTCTCTCTTCACTCTTTTCTTCTGACTATTGCTTGCTGGACTTGTGCAACAATGTAACGTCTTTGCTGTGGTGGGGTAAAGCTCAACTTGCTCCACTGGAATAAATGCTTGCTATGCATTGTACTCTGCACATGGACTGTAACTAGGAAATGTATACTCTGTAGAATATTACTTTGCTAAGTAAATAAACAGGTAGAATAGACCTGTGGAGTTACAGAGTTTTTCCCTTGCTATCTGCAAATGGGGGAGCTGGCTGCTGGAGTCGGATTACAGGCTGGAAAGCTGGCTGGCTGATTGCATCCGAAACGCTGCACGCTGCGCAGAGAGAGGGGGAGAAAGATCTGGATTTCTGTGTGTGGATTTATGGGCCTCTACACACGAACAGGATTTTTAATCTCCCATCTCGCACACACGGGGCTCTGCTGTCACTCACGCGCCATCATTGTATGGTGGGTGAGTTGATCCCTGGCCCTTATCCATCACCCATGCAGTCCAAGGGGGTGGGGGGAAGGCTGCCCAGGCCTGGTTTAAGGGAAGAATTCATATAAAATTAGAAAAATCTTCTTTTCAGGAACTTAAAAATGAGAATCAACATCTGAGAATGGCAAAATGATGGAGATATAGGAAGTCTGGGTTTCCACTTACTGTGGACTCCCATTTGTGCTGTCATGCAGGTGCTGGGGTTGGGGGAGCAGAGGAGCTGGAATACTGTTCTTTCTGCATAGCTGGCCAGCCCAGAGGATCATTTGACTGCACTGCAGGCTGGTAATTCAACCTGGGGGACCAATGAGCAATGCTGAGGAGCAGCCCTGAACAGGAGAGTTCTCTCTCTGGTCTGCTCCCAGAGCATATATTAGAAGTGCCCAAGTGGCTCCAGCCAGTGCCAGTGCCATCTTCCCTCACCCACCCTCCTTAATTTATTGTCCTTGCAATGGACTTAAATTAGTTGCCGATTGACGGGGCTCGGAAGGAAGTTTACCTGCTTGTGAGGTGCACATTTGCGGTTTTTGCCTTCCCCATAGCAATATTGTTGGATGGTCTGTCACAACTTTGTCCTTACAGGGCATTGTGAGACATTGGGTTGGAACCATTCCAGGGAGTAAGAAGGGCTGGGGTACCCCACTCCTCAAGATGAGAGTCCCTATAAGGGATCTTGGGGTGGGTCTTCAGGTTCGGGGCTGGTGGCACGCCTGCTACACACCCAACTCACAGGACAGACCTATGTTATTGGTCCTCTCATGTGTTGAAAGCTTGTGTGATGCCCAGGGTTCCCCCTTTTTAGTAGGAAGTTCAGTTTGCAGAATAGTTTCAGACATCAACTACAAATTCATCTTAATCCAAATCTGAAACAATGAGACGCTGCTTAAGCAGTTTTCCTACAACCTTGGGAAAACAGAGAAGTTACCTTTGCATTGGAAACCCATTCTGGAACACCAGCTGTTGGAAATGAGACTCACCTGGAGCACCACCAATCTCAGGCGTAATGAATTGTATCCAGCTAGCAGCTCCTGCTTATGGAACAGCATCTGTCATTGGAATAGATTTCCCTTCCCCCCCTGCAGCCCCCTCTGCATTCCCTAACCCACTCTGGAGGGTTGGGGTACCCTCTGGAACAGACCTTTTGCGGGTGCAGGGGAGAGGAGAGGAATGCTCGTACAGTGTTGGATGTCACCCAATGATTCAGAAGTGTTTATGTGAAGGACCGCCACTGGTCCTTTCTTGCAAACCGTGAGGTTCCACGGCTATTTTGACAGCCCGGAGCACTCTGCCTGCGATTCTCGACTTAGAGCAGCAATAAGCACTGGAATCTAGCACTTAGTCAAAGCGAAACCACCTCTAGGCAAAACTGAAAGTATCTTTATTTGATAGTAAACAATTACAAATTGAAAAGGGAGATAAGGGAAAATGAAACTAGCAAAAAAGGAAGCATTCTATTATACACAGTCAGACCTATAAAACAACAAAGACTATACACCTAGTCTAGCTAACATCAGAGATTCTACCCTAGTCTAATACTAGAAACTAAACAAACTTACATCAATGTACCCAGGCGCTCCGCTTGGGGGTTGAGTGACCAGACTGGCCTGAGCCGGGGTCCCATTCTGTGCTCTGCAGCACCTTGCTCCCAACAACCTCCAAAAGCCTTGGGTGCTTCTTTTACACCCTTGCTCACCCCCCCTCTTGATCCCCTGACTTCTCCCTCTCCTGACAGGACAAACCGGTTCGGCCAGGCAGGGAGGGTGCTGAGGTTTCGGTGCCACTTTTTCCATGGCCCTTGAGGGTGCTTGGAAGAGTGATTGCAGGTACTGGACAACCCATTGAGGATGTCTGGGGAAAACCATCCAAATGTAAATGTGTGTGTCCCGGACTTGGCAGCTTATTGAGGGTGTTTGGTGAAACCCATCAGAATGCAGATGTGTGTCTCTGGCGGAGCTCTCCTGCCCTGGGCAGGGATTATGCCGGGGAGATGGGCAAGGTGCATCTTGGTCAGGCTTTCTCTTAGGGGTGAAAAAACATACCTTCGGGGTTGCTCGCCTCTCTCTCGGCAAGCACCCCCCAGAAGGTGCGGAACCCCCCCCCCCGCCGCTCAATCCGCCTCGCCAGCAGCGCGGAGTCCCATCACGCCACTTCCAGGTGCCAGGAAGTGACATGATGGGACCCCGCGCTGCGTTTTTAGCATAAAAATCAGGGCAGCCCGGCTTAAAATGGCCATGAATAGCAAATCACGGCCGTTTTAAGCTAGGTTGCCCTGGTTTTTATGCTAAAAACGCAGTGTGGGGTCCCCATCGTGTCCCTTCCTGGCAGCCAGAAGTGACGTGACGGGACCCCGGACTGCCAGCGTGGCATGGAGCCATGGATTGAGTGGTGGCCAGGTAAGGCGCGAGAGTCTTGGGGGGGGGCGAGTGGACCGATTTCGGCCTGCTTCTAGCCCCCTCGATACTTGAGGATACATTCCTACTTTCTCTCCACAGTTTACATATTCTTTTGGGGTATGATCATATGTATCACCAAATACAACTGCTGAGAAGAGAATACTACCAAGACTAGTTTGCATGTTGGCTTGGTTTATTCACAGAATGGCAGTATCCTATTTTTAGTGGGTACAAAGAGCCAATGATTATATCAAAAGCCAGAAATCATCTGTGAAAAATGAAGTTTCCTCATCCAATGGGAACCTGTCATTTGTACTGCCTTCTTCTGTATCTTGGATCTTCCCTCTACAGATGTCCATCCAGCCTCCACAGGAAAAATAAGGTAGTCTCTTTTACTTCCAAAGCTTCACATTTGACTATTGTAAAGTTTTGCACCTTCCTATTCCCTGATTGGCTGTAACTATAAGCAAAGGGATACAGGGCTGGATAGAATATAGGAGTGATCCAGTCAAAATTTTCATATTCATATAAATGAATGGAAAGTACCATGAATGGGTAATTTTGACATTCTAGTTTTATTATCCAGATGGTGCTTCATAAATGAGCTTTAAAATGATTTTAAAGCTTCATTTTACATAAACTTTCCAGGTCAGCCAGAAGAGAAGCAGACTGACTCTTGAACAAAACCAATAGGCTAATAGAGCTGTTACGGAAAAACATATAAATTCCACATCTGAAGGGAACAGATTTCAGCTTTACTTAAAGCTGCCAAATTTTCATCAGCAGTAACAGAATTCTATTCTAGCTGTAAAACCAGGCAAGGGAAGTTGGGATATAGAATCCAGTCCTTCACAACTTGTGAGGCACCAGGCTGAATGCAGCCCACCAGCCATGGATTGAGATCTGCTGGAGGTATGATAGCTCCCTCCTTATTTTTTTAGCCCCAGATAGACAGGGAAAGAGATGGCTTATTGAGCTCCAGGTGTGCCATTATACAAGATTTGGACTGATTGGTCCAGGTTGTGCAGGCCTGGACAACATTCACTCATAATAGAAAACATCCCTATGTATCATAGGAAGGACCAGGACTCAGTTTAATTTATCTAATTTATGCTGTGTATCGATGTCTTACTAGGCAAAATAGTGTTGATCTGTGACAGGGTAGGCAACCATTTTGGGCTGTGGGCACATTCAGCAACTTGAGAGACTATCCTTGGCACCACCACAAAATGACTGCCATGGGAGGTGTGGCAAAGGACAAGAAACCTGCCCAAAGACTGAGTACAAGGCAGAGATGGGATCTGAATCCCAATACCCTATACAACTCCTTTGACCACACAGTTTTCAGCACCAACAGAAACCTATTTCATAACCATCCCAGATGCCAGTAAGAAAATGTGTTAATTTTTTTTTAAAAAGTGGGAAGGGTAGGGCACCTTGGTGGGCATCAAGATAGATGTCCAGGGTTGCATTGGTGCCCATGGCCACCACGTTGCCTACCCCTGATCTATAAGGTAGAAAGTAAATGTTCGCAAAGTCATAAACAAACCTGAATTGATATGAACTGCAGAGTTGAACTTGGAAGACATAAACTAGGAGGAAAGGTTCATCCATGTGGGCTCAGTAGATTATCCAGGTTGCAGTACAGGAGGACTTCGCCTTTGTTCCTCTGATTGGACCCTTTTCCCCTTTAAAAAAGTATCCCCTAACTCAGCAGGTGGGGAACCTGTGGCCCACCAGATATTGCTAGACTCCCAACACCCATCAATCCCAGCCAGTATGGCCAATGGTCAGTGATCATTTATTTATTTATACAACTCTTTATTAATCACCTTTTGGCCCAAGAGGATCCCCCAAGGTGACATACAGATGAATAATATAAAACGAGATCATAATGAATTCATGATAAACAAACTTAAAACAGAAGGAAAATCACCTTAAAAAATAAAATAAAACAAAACAGAGAAGACAGCAGAATTACATTTCAAATTATTCAAATGCCAGGTGGAACAAAAATACATTAACAGCCCATCTAAAACTAAACAAAGAGGAGCCATTCTGTGCTCCCTAGGAAGGGAGTTTCACAATTGGTGTGCTGCCACAGAAAACATCTTGCCCCATGTTCCCACCAATGTAAACTCTTTTGGTGGTGGCACATGTAACAGGACCTCCAAAGCCGACCTTAAACTGCAGGCAGGGTTCATACAGAAGGAGGCGGTCCATCAGATATCCTGGCCCAAAATTGTTTAAGGCTTGCTACAATGAAAGTTAAAAAATCTAACAATGTCTGGAGGGTTACTGATTGCCATCCTCTGAGCTCAATGTCCTTGGGAGTGGGATATGATTCAGTTTTAAGAGAATACATACTGTATGTGTAGGCATTAACATGTTTGGATTAAATCCAGATTTCCTTTTAAACAAATTGTTTTAGGAACATAGGAAGCCGCCTTATATCGAGTCAGACCATTGGTCCATCTCGCCCAGTATTATCAACACTGAGTGGCAATGGTTTTAGGCACTGACTCTGACTTCAGGTAGGAGCTTTTTGAGCCCTACCTGGAGATCCCAAGGATTGAACCTCAGATGTGCTGCATGCAAAGCATGTGCTCAGCTACCTGTTTGGGGAGGTAGGAGAGCAAATCCAAAGCATACTGATCAAGAAATTCATTAAATGAGCCATTGCACCATCTATTTCCTCCCCTTCCTCATTTTATTTACGGTACTTATTTATGTTACATAAAGCTATCCTATTGCTAGTTTAAAAGTTTGCCTTTGGAAATTGCTTTTTAAATATATCTTTGAGTCTGGATTGCAGTTCCATATGAGGCTTTCTTTCTAATTTAGCCTCATATTCATCTTCTTCATCCATGATGGTAACTCTGTTGACATGGATGATGATTATCCATAACATTGCACAAGTGACATAAGCAGTACAACTCTTATTATTGCTTCACCATTCTTATTAAAAAAAATATTAGTCTGATAATAATATAGCTTTATATGTTTTTAATGACACAGATATAATAGTCATTGATCAGAGCAATAACCATTCTTACAACTCTTTGGTTGCTTGGACAGATGATATTAAAATGCCTTAAGATAAATAGATTAGATAACTTGATCAAATGTGATTCTGTCCCTTGGAAGTCACATGAAAATGAAATTAGTCAGAGGTTAAAATGTATAGCAATATAAAGTAACGAGAAGTGGTTTAGACATTACTGTTTTCTTTTTCAAAGTATGTATAAATGCAGTTTGGGACAAAGTAATTCATTGCACCCAAGAAGGAAGCTGTGGCATGTCTAAGATTCTCACAGATGAAATCAGCAATCCTGATGTGTAAATGAGATTTTATATATCCTAGCAAGAGCAAACGTCATTTTATAGAGAAAACATCATTAATGGATATCTCCCCTGTAAACAGGATTTTAGAACCCACAGAATCTCACTGGGATGACTTGGCAAGGCACTTGGAAGATAAGTCACTCCTCTCCACAATGATCTTGATACCATTGTTGTTGCAGATCCAGTTGAGGTGTCCAATGCACCATCAGATTTAAATCTATGGCCAGCTTTTGAGGCCTGAGGAGGTGGACAAGGTGCTTGTAGCACCACAGCCAACCACATGCCCTCTTAACCCTCGCTTATCCCGGCTGGTTCGAACAAGCTGGGAGAAGGGCTTGACAGAGTTGTCGTGGGTGCAGGGTGTGGTAAATGCTTCTTTGCATGATGGAGCCGTGCCTGTCATCCTTCAGGAGGTGGCAAAGCATCCACTCTTGAAGATGCCCACCCAGAATCCAGAGGTAGCAAACATCCCCTTTGTGTGTAAAGTGTTCAGGAGGGGGGGTGGCTCCTGGAGGAAACATATTATCTCGACCTATTCCAGTCTTGGTTTTGGGACAGAATCAGCCTTGGTCACCCTGATGGATGACCTTTATCAGGAGAGAGTGAGGGAGAGTGTGACTCTGTTGATTCTCCTTGATCTCTCAACAGCTTTTGATACCATTGACCATGGTGGAAGGCACTGTATTGCAGTGGTTCTACTCTTACCTGCAGGACCATTTTCAGACCGTTGCATTGGGTGACTGTGTATTGTACCCCTGGCATTTGTACTGTGGGGTGCTGCAGGATACTATCTTGTCCCCCAATGCTATTCAATATCTATATGAAGCTCCTGGGAGTGGTCATTAAGAGATCTGAGACACAGTCATCAGTATGCTGATGATACCCAGCTCTATTTCTCTATGTGACATCTGATTCAGGTGTGGCTGTGCAAGCCCTAGGTCAGTGCCTGGAAGCAGTGTTGAGCTGTACGAGGCCCAATAAGCTTAGACTGAATCCAGACAAGATGGAGATTTGCTGGGTGGGTGGCTCCCATGTCTGGGAATTGAGCAGGTTACCTGTTCTGGATAAAGTCGCACTGAAGAACCAGGTTTGTAGATTAGGGGTACTTCTCAAGCCATCTTTGTCACTGGAAGGTCAGGTGGACTTGGTGGTGACTATGAGTGCCTTTTACCAGCTTTGGCTGGTATGCCAGCTATGGCCTTTCCTGCATAAGGATAGTCTGGCCACAGTAACTTCAAGACTGGATTACTACAATGCATTCTATGTGGGCCTTCCTTTGAGACTGGTCCAGTGACTGCAGCTAGTGTGGAATTCAATGGTTAGATTTCTAAGGGCACAGTTCTATGGGGATGCCCGTAACCCTCTGAACTCGGAGTAATACAGGCATCCTATGCAGGGAAGGAGGCGAAGGTTGCCTCTGTGCTCCTCCTGTCCTGCAAAGCAGCTAGATGGCCAATTTCTGCTATCTAACTGTGGCAATTTGGAGGGGGAGGGAAGGAAGCTGAGGCGCTGCCAGGATACCTCGTATCTTGGCGGTGCTGGCCTCCTCCTCTTCCCACCTTCCAGAATGCCCCCTAAAACCCTTCTCCATTGTGGCTTTTGCAACCTTGGAGAAGCAGCCGGCATGGTTCTTTCCATGCCAGCTGTGGGGGGGGGGGACGACGACGATGACGCTCTGAGCATTGGAGCTGGGACTTTGAAAAAGCCTATGGTCCCCCAGACAGTGTCTAGGGGACATAGGATCACTCTGCCCATGGGGCAGCCTACCATGTGCATGTTACACCTTTGCCCAGAGAACTTCACTGACTATCATTATGTTAATATGATGCTGTTGTGATTATGCTGGCTCTGTGGTAATTACGCACATTGATAACATCACAGTGTTGTGCTGAAATAAACAGGGAATTATAAACTAGTTTAAGTCATCTATGAATCATGCCCCAGACTTTTAAGCATTTCCCCACTGAAGCAATCCTTCTAGAACTTATATTGGGACTATAATTAAGTGATTTGAGAATTACAGTAATACCTTGGATTGCAAGTAACTTGGTCTGAGAGCATTTTACAAAACAAGCAAAATTTTTTAAATTTTTTTGACTTGATAAACGAGCAAGGTCTTGCAAAACAATGTAACCGCTCGCCTCAAGTGGGCGTAGCGGGCCAAAATCAGCCCTGCTCACACCCGCCCGAGACTTGCTTTGATATAAGAGTGTTTTGGATTACAAGCATGGTTCTGGAACGAATTATGCTTGCAATCCAAGGTATTACTGTACAGCCACAGCCCCTGGTCGAAATCTACGATGCATGTGGACCTCCCCATTAGGGTCAATGGAGCACACAGCTTTGCAGTCACAACCTGTTTTGGTCGTAGAGTTGAAGTGAATAAGGAGGACCTTGAGGGCACTGGAGCTTGTGCACATGGATGTGCTCTCATGTCCATGCAAGAAACAGCTGGACAGAGTACAATGTACCAAGATTGTTCTCATGCTCATGCATTTCAAGAGTTTTTGATTGCTTGTTTGCTTGTGGTCATATGCCACACTTGGCAATAGAAGTGTGAAAGAGTTTAATGGAGAAACCTTTTGAATGACAATTGTGCCTTGAATCCACAAATATTTCCATTATCCACAGATGACTCATTGTTTATACAAAATAGTGTTTGGATTCTGTTTATTAAAAAAAAGAAGAAAAGAAATAAATGATTTGTCTGGAATAAAAAGCTATATTTATAAACTGTGGGTGTAGGCAAGTGTCCCTACATATCGCACCATTATACATTTTATTTTCAGGATACAAATTTACAGTAATTATCAGGATGGTATCACATCTGATTGAGCACCAGAAAGGCAGTTTAAACATCCATTGTATGAACATAATGCTGGACTAGATGGAACTTTGGTCTGATCCAGCATGGCTCTTCTTATGTTCTTTTTGTTGTTTTTATCCATGGTTGTTTTTAAATATCATTAGCATTGGGGTTCTCCACCCAACATCCCAAGCGGGCTATGGGGGCTATCATCAGGTGCTTCTCCTGTGTACATCCTGTTGAAATTAACAAAAGTTGCACATGAACACATTGTGCAACTGGTATTCATTCCCAGAGGGCTTGTATAGAAGGGAGTCCCATTACATTGTGCCTGGGTGTTTAAAACTTAAGTTAAAGGAAGAGTAGCAAATGAGATGTGTAGTAACTGGGCCTAATCCTGCAAACACTGTTCAGATGCTAACATTCTTGCCAACTTAATGATGGGTAGTTAGTGTTTGCAGAAAAAGATCCTAATATAAGAAGGCTGCAAGTACCAGTCCTGACAGTACTGCGCACACATTGCTCAAATCACACAGCAATCCCAACCCACCCTTACCCAAAAAACAACTGAAAACTGACAATTTTGTTAATGTGTGTGTGGTTTTTTTTTTTTTTTTTTTTTTTATGTTGTGCCTTGGATTTGAACAGCAAACTGTGTGCACTTCAACCGTTATCACAATGTGGTCAAGAGGTCTGTGTCTTTCATAATTTACACACATCTGTTCATTACAGTATATTATCAGGCTAGTGAAAACCAGGGGTGTGGTATGGTAAGCAGTATTGGTAGTGCACCTAGATTTTATATTATCTAACTTGAAAATATTTCTCTTTTAAGATTCCCCTTTTTCCTCGATAAAAATAGTTTTCACCAAACGTTGGTGGTGCACACGCACTACCAGTCACTCTTGGCACCACACCCCTGACCGGAACGCAGGTTCTTGAGATTGTTGATTTAAAAAGTATTACAAAAAATTTCCATACAAAAACTATTTTCATAGAAATCTTGCATTTCCACAAATAAACCTGAACATTTCTTTCCCCTTGTATTTGGAGGAGGGGAAAAAACTGCTCAAGAATTTTGCTCATTTAAACACTGTTGACTGTATTGAGAAATGCAGTCCATCGTTTTTCACATTCCCTCCTTTTTAGGTGACCTATCCTATTTCCACTATTAGCGAGAATTCCACAGGCTCCATTGAGTTCAATTCGAAGCAGGAATGAGAGGTTCCCAAACCCTTACAGGGCTAAAAACACACACACCTCCATTATGTCAAATATGCTCTTTGCTTCACAGTTAAACAATGAAGTAATTGCTTAGAGCTAAGCATCATAAGGTACATCATTTTAAAAAAATGGAGGGAAACTTTTGTGTCATCTAAAATATGGCCCACCTCTCTCACAACAGAGTTCCAGTGCAGGTGAATTATATGCTTTTCTACTGCCTGACTTAGGGTTTTGTTTTTATTCAGATCATTGACATAGAGACAGTCAAAAAATTCTTTCTGTATTCATTCTTCTATTTTGGGGGGGTTCCATTTTCATTTGTTTTGATTTTCCCATTGAATAAGCTCATATCAGCTGGCAGGAACACCATGTAGACTTTGGCCAGCAAATACAAGGTCTTCTATGCTGGGCAGTACATAACGGAGTCCCCTTTTCCCGTACTACAGTTCTGAGCTATTATTTTTCAAAGTCTCCTCTGGTAGTTAGTTTCTTTAGTTGTTCAATTGCTTCTCCAGCCCCAGGCAACAGATGAACTTCAAAAAGGAACCTGCCATTTCTCACTGAGACTGCATTTGTATCCAGCTATAAAACTCACATAGAACTTTCATTCATTAAGGAATGGTGGAACCCATGACAAATGGTGGAATGCCCACGCCCACACCCCTCCCTCCCCTTATAAACTTGGTTGATCCGTGATGCTTGTGATTTGAGTCTGGCCTTTGCAACTGCTTAGATCACAGAGTCTCTAGTTCATAGACACAGCGGCATGAGGTAACTCATTTTATTTTGCACAGGTTGCATATTTCCACAGGAAACATTCTCGCAAAAGTTGTTTTGGGAAAAAAAGAAAAGGGGGGAAAAAAGACAACAGTTTGTGCTTGGGCTTGTTTGGCCTCCCAGCTCTATGCCATGGTTTCTTTACCTGGCAACCTTCTGTCATTAAACGTGTGCATGTTGATAACCTCTTCTGTTTTCACAATAACAGGAGCCTGTGGTTTGTGTTTTAACCGACGTTGACACTTCAGAGACATCCTCAGCTCCTCCACCATGGCACTACAGAAGGACCTCTACAGGGGAAGTTTGAAGAATAAAAAGATATATAGAAAGAAAATAGGGGGAAACATTATTATTATTATTATTATTATTATTATTATTATTATTATTTCACATTTATGCATTAATATATCACAATAAAAATGTCTACAGTGCTTCATGATACTACATCTTATTTGTCCCTTTCAGTTTTATTGGGCAGTATCCAATGGAGCTGCTGACGGGGAAACCTGCTACGCCAGCTTACGCTATTGGCATTGAGCTAAAGGTTGCGTATGCTAGCACTTTGTCACTTGCATAAGCCCCATTGATTGTGATTGTTATTGATTGTTAAGCCCCTTTGCTTTATTGTTTTTTAAATAGTGATGATTTTATTGCATGCCACTCTGGGCAGAATCTATCTCTGTTAAGGTGCCTGGTAGTTTTTTTAAAAAACCCCAACCTTGTAAAGTAGTCCCATTATTCTCATTTTTTAGCTGAAGCCTGGGCCACCCAGGTGTATCAAATAGCCTGATAAAACAGGCCTCTCTCAGGTCCACGAAGAACACTGTCTACGGACCACGCTAGAAATATCTAGCTGTATCGCCTAGAAGTATAGAGTCTCTCCTAGCCCAGCCCAGTCAAGTGTTTTCTGTGCTTTTCAGCCAGAATATCATAACAAAATTGGCATCTCTTAAATATGCATCTCATATAATTAAGCTCACATCAATCTGTCCTAGATGGCTGAAAACATTTTACTTTCCATTGTATAATCTAATGATACACATGACATATAAAAAGATTATTCAAGAATAGCCAATTCACACATGCATGTACATCATGGTGATCAACAGTGCAATCCTATGCATGTCTACTCAGAAGTAACTCCCACTCTCTTCAGTGAGACTTACTTCCAGGTAAGTGAGGACTGCAGCCTTAATGATGTGACGACAGATGGAGTCACAGCTGAACATGTGAATTGTCTGCATTAAACGGATTGTGTTCAAAATGAAAAGCTTTCTTTCTCTGTAATTTTCGCTTCAGTGATAGATATTTCACATATGCAGCTCAGCAACTCATCTTGAAAGAATAATCAACCAATGAATGGGTATGTCTGAACTCAAAGTTACTCTCATACTTTGAACAACTAAATTTGGTTTCGGACAAATGCCTTCAAATCATGCTGTTTGATATTTTCAAAATAACATATATTTAGTCTTAATCAATTTGTTTGTTTAAGTTACAATGTTCACTTCATATCAAGTGATGTTAAGTTACATTTATATTAATACTAAAGAGTCAAACATAAAGCAACAGTGCAGGAATTGGACATCACACCTGGAAAACGGGAAGACCAACAATATTTTGTACTAGATTCATGTTAGTTAAAATACTGAACTACAGTATTTGTTCGCTACAGAAGTAAGTGATTCACATCCCAGAATTAAGCAATTAGATACTGTAGAGAAAAAGCGTCAGAGTTTCCTTGAGCACACACACACACACACACACACACACCTCCTCACGTGTAAACAAGTATAATCCCAGTTGGAGGTGGGAATCCCATGCAAAATGTACATAGTTCTTCTGAAGACTCTAGGGCCAAGAGACTCCTGCAAATGCATAGTTCTCTTTGATCCCCCTGTGCCACAGGTATTTGCATGCAAATGCGGCCCAAGCATTCTATTCATGACCAAAGAGCCACCCCCTTCTGCTTGGCCCAGATGAAGTTCATCCTGATTGGCCAAAGACAGCTGGGCTCCTGAAAGGAGGGGGGGGAGAATATACTGCTGCTGTGGCTTCTGGTTTCTGTGGTTGTTGGGGTCTGCATGTGAAGAAGCACGGGGTAGGGCTTTTGGCTGAGGCAAGCCCTAGAAAAGACCAAGCAACCCCCAGGTAAAGAGTGCCTGGGTAGTTATGTAGTAAAGGAATTCGCTTTGTTATTTTGTAGCTCTACTGTGTATGTACCAAAGTGTCTTCCCACCTTTCTCCTTCCCTCATTTCCCACCTTTTGTTGTAATCTGTTTACCTTGAATAAACTTTCCTGGTTTCACCCCACATGGAGTGTGTGGTTACTTTGTGGTCCAGTGCTAAATCCAGAGTATAGACAAGGGCAAGTCCCTGAGAGAATCAGGTCAAGACTGCAGAGCTAAGGCTGGCAGTTTTGCACCTTGATCTCTGGTCTGGAGTAAAGGACCGGTTGGCAGAGTCCCTTCTTCACAGATACACATTTATAAACCAGTTTGTAACTGGTGTTGATTGTCAGAATCCATACTGGAAAATGGTAACAATCCCCCCCATCCCGCATCCCAAACTGCTGACCAAGGGCTCCAAATATGAAAGTGATATGAGCTGCTTATCACATTACATTCATTAGGCAGAAAACTATGGCTGGGGCATACACTCAACAGGGACCTACAACCAATCACGACTCTTGACAAGCTAGCTGAAAAATACATGCATTCTCAAGCATGTGCTTGACACACTCATACTTGTCAGAGGTAAGCTGCTTAGAACACCATAGGAGAACCACTTAAAAATATAATGCCTGAACTGGTCACCTGTGCTGGGGTTGAAGGAAATGAACCTCAATATTCTCGCTATCCACTCAGTCCTAATGTCAAAGAAATAGGTTTGCAATACAATTACAATGGGCAGGCACCTCTTATGTGCAATGTGTAAAGGAAGCACATTCTTCCCCCAAATAAAAGAGTTGTTGGAGGGGGGGGGAATGTAAGCCTGAGGGCTGTTACTTGCTTACACTTAGGACAGATTGTAAAGTTAAAGGTAACCCTATTCTTTACCCCTTGCTGTCTTTAACCAACCCTAGGAGGATACCAAGGCAAACCAGATTAAAAATCCCAGAAGAAGCATAATAAAAGAGAGCATAACTGCTGTCAGCATTTCCCTTAAACAGATTACATTCAGCATTATGTTCCCCCCCTCCCCAATCTCTAAATGACGGTGGCCAGCATGACCTCTTTCTTGAGCTCAGGTTTCCAACTCTGTTTGAATATAGCACACTTGTTACTTCTCTTGACTATTTCTGCTGATTCTGAATAAAGTCAGAGGAGTAATAGGCAGCATTTGAAAATGGTATAAGATAAAGCACAGAGAATTGTAGTATTGCATATGGCTTTGATTTTCACTGTTGGAATAGTACAATTATATACTTTAAAATAAACCCGAGAAGATCCAAAATGAAAAGATATTCAACACTTCCCTGTAGATATTTTTATTATTATGTCCCCCACTCCCCAATCTCTAAATGACGGTGGCCAGGCCATAGACCACGATCCACTATGCATAGTTAATTTAGGCAACAGAAAAGATAAATAGCAGCCAATGGTCCATCAAGTCCCAACTAGCGAGAGTTCAAATGGTCTTACAGTAACTCAGTATGGGTCAGCTGCTGAATAAGGAATCAGTTCCTCACCTCCTTCCATATGTTCTGGGTAGTTCAATGTACCTAGCATAATTAACATTGAGCATTTGCCCAACATCTGCTCCACCACAGTGGCTGACACTGGTGGATAATGGGAAATGGTCAGTATAATGATATAAAGACAAAAAGTGAGTTAAAGTACACTTTATGGAACTGGGGAGTCTGGACACAGGGCTGCCAGGTTCAGTGGCCACAAAGTGAGTGGGGTTTTTTTGCTATCATGTAGTTCTGCCCTTACCAAGATCTCTTTCCCATCCATAAAACTTGGAGACATTTCTTTTTAACACAGTGAATGTATATCTTAAATAGAGTATCCCTGAGGAGTAGCATTACCCATCACGGAAATCCCACACATATAACAAAGACCTTGCCACCTCCCAGGCCAACTAGACAGGATGCTCGGAGATCTGTGTTCAGATCCCCCACTTTTTCTTTAATTCCAAAGGGGATAGGATATCCATCAGATTGAGAATGTGGGGTAGGTAGAGGGCTATTCATCCTTTTCCCATGCCATTTTACTGGGTTAGATCCAACATTGTTGTTCCACCAGTGGAATAGATACTGCTAGTGGAACAGGACTCTCCCATCTTCTCCTCCCCTCTGCAGCTCCCTACGTGCCCTCTAAATCTTCTCTGGAGGGTTGGATACACTCCTTATCTGTATCCACCTCATGGAAGCAGGTAAGTTTCCTGCAGGGTAAGACACACAAGTACCTGTGTGCCTATATGCAATGAATCCTTTACAGGACCATCTTCCATCTGGTAACCGGTGTCCTCACTGTGGGAAGCTGTGTGGATCTAGAATTGGCCTCCACAGTCACTTGCGGACCCATCGCTAGAGTCTACGCAATTTTTTAGAATTTCCTCTTTTTATAATTTTCTTTTTGTAATTTTATCCTGGAAGACAATCTTACTCGGTCATGAATGATCGCCTACTACTACTAGAAGCTTTGGGGAAGTGACTTAGATGTGGAAAACAGAATAAAGGGGAGAACTTAATCTGCCTTTCACCACCCAGCGCTGTTCTTGCAATCCAGTTCAGGCACTCTACAGTTGATTTGAAGTACACACATATAGATAGGCATGGTAGAACCAATCATAGATCTCCCAGTGTATCACCTAGTTTGGTCCTAAGGAAGAAATGAAAGACCTCCATGCACTTGTGGGCTTCATCTGCCAGAGGATCCTATCTATCTATCTATCTATCTATCTATCTATCTATCATTTATCCATCCACGGCCGGCATTAAGAGTAGGCATGGCTGGGTACCTGCCAGGGTCCCACACCCCCGCAGGGTCCCACCAACAAGAGCCCCCTGGAGTTGCTACTCCTTTTCACCATTGCAACCAGCTTATTCATCTGCCTCTTGCTCTGGCCCAGACAGTAGTGGTTGTGAGGGAGAGCAGTAGATGCCACTGCCTTCTTGCTCCTTGACTCCCTGCCTGTCAAGCTAGAATTGGTAGCAATGATGAGGAAGAGGATGAGGAGCAATAGCAGATGGTGACAAAGGTGGTGAGAAAGTAGCCTCAGCTGAGGGGGCTCTTTGAGGGTGTCTTGCCCAAGGGCCCTCAAAAACCTGGAGCCGACACTGCATCCACCCATCCTTCATCCACTCATCCATAGTGCTAAAGACTGGGTCATGATTATGGGATGAAATCACCAACCACTAATCCTGCAGCTGCTGCATTTATTTTGTTCCCATCTTTTATGGTAACAATAATTATTTCCAAAAGAACCCAACATTCCACAGATGTCAATGTAAAATAAAATTAAAATAAAGCTGGGAATTGTACAACCAATATTTACACACCTCACTGCTAATATATTATTGGTCATATCCAGAAATAATTGGTTAAGGCAATGAACTATATACTAGTGGTGCTCTTAGAAGAAACAGAAAAAAGAGAAAAGTTCAGGCTTTTATTTTATTCTGACTTAACTTTTCTCTATTAAGATAACCAACAAGGTTCTAAAGGAAAGGAAATTTGGATAATAATCATGACTGGCTTGCATATTATAAAAAAGATTACTCTATAAAAACCAAAATGGTCACAGTTCATTTATATAAATTGTATCCTGAAGGGTAATGGCAGAAAACAGAATTAAAAACTTCTGTTTATTATCCTAGCCAATAAAACAGTTTTAGAATGCATTTTTAAAATGCTCAGGTTTGAACATTGCAAAATCACCAAGGGCAGCCTCTGAATACAATGACATATGGTAATAGATTGGTTCAAAAATGAAGGCGGTACTCTTAGTTGACTTTGGGGATTTCAGCAAGATATAGGAATATGGCACATTGGACACAAACAGTTAGCAACTATACAAGTGTAGATGCATGGCCATGTTTTCTGTATTTTGCTTCTCCTATTCATTCATTCATTCATTCATTTGATTTTACCCCATCTTTCTACCCAAAAATGGCTCTCAAGGTAGCTTTTGTTGCATCCCACCCAAAAAATACAAGGTGGGGAAGGGCAACGAGCTGGAAATGTTTTCTGCCTTTGCTGTCTCCGCCCAGACAACCCAAACATATTTGTGTGCAAAACTATCCATTGACACACCTGTCACTCACTTGCTGCATCATGAACTGCAGGCTGAAACCAAACATGTACCAAGTGCACAGGTGAGTGCAGATATGGTCTATCAAAACCCAGGGACTGCAGCTCAGTGGCAAGTACATGATATGCACGCAGAAGGTCCCGGGTTCAATCCCTGGCATCTTCAGTTGAGAGTGAAAGTGGGGTGGAAATGAAGAGACCGGGCACAAAAATATTTGGTATAAACTTGGGCCACATTTATTTATTTATTTGACCGATCTGCAAAGGGAGGCAGTGTGAGCTTCTATTCTATACAGGCCTCTAACCTGCATCTGTGTTGGGGAGGCATCCTAGCCCCGCTGAGCAGTGCCTGTGAGATCGCCATCCCTCGGGTCTACACCATCCAGGTGTTGGGAGGCCTTCCTATGTCACCCCCTCCTGGGGCCACAAAACTCCAAGTGGGTGAGGTGAATTAGCCTTAAAGGCAATGTGCATCTTCCCACTGGGCCTCAAAACCCCGAGCATGATGCATCCGGCATTGCCATTCACCATAACGATGCCTTTGGATGCTCACCAACCTTAACCCCAACCAAATATGTCTGCACCTACCTGTCTAACAAATGTGACTAATAACCAGATTAAAGAATCCTTGTTTACATAGTAGAGTAGGTGAAAAGACCCACCATCCACAGCCAGTCAGGCAGTAAGCCAAAAATTCCTACTCAGCCCCCCAATGTGATCAGCAAAGCCCACACTGAGTCCAGGGATGAAGAGAGGGAGCCAGAAGTTCAAAGAGGCCAAGGTCAGGGCTCTGCAGGCTAATATTGCCCTGTAAGCCCCACCCATTGGCTGATTACAACTGCGTGCATATGCATGCCTTGTGCCCCCCCCCCCCCGCTACAATATCCTCCGCATGCCAAGGCAAGCCAGGCATGGGGGAAGGCGATTTTAAAGGAGTAGGTAACAGGCCTCTGTTTGAGACCCCCAAGAGATGCTGCCAGTCAGAATAGACAATACTGGGCTAGTTCATAAAATCATAAGAGTTGGAAGGGACCTTGTAGATCATCTGGTCCAGCCACCCTGCTCAGTGCAGACTCATGGGCAAACAGCCTGCTTCTTATGTTCTTAATAAAGCTGTGCTGAATGTCCCACTTTTTGCAGGACCATTTGACCTCCCATGATCATGGGGGGGGGGATGTGTGTGTGTGTGTGTGTGTGTGTGTGTGTATGCTACTGCTTTAACTAGTGGACTGGATTGCTACCTTCAGCAGCCTAAGTAGTGTTCCTTTCTATTTTGGGACAGAATGATCCAATAGGAATGATGCTACATCATGACATAGCATCTTTTCCAGGAATATTCTTCATGGCAAAAGATGGTTGCTCCTTTGGCCATTGTTTCCACTGGGGCATGATGTCCAAGATGATAAGGGACAAACCCTCAGACACCTTGTTTTTAAAATAAATAAATAAATAAATAAATAATTCCCCACACACCTCAAAGTTGTTTTTTGGTTTGTTTGTTCGTTTTGTTTTAATGTGTCAATCTCCCTGAAAATTAACCCAAACTTCATTTTGGTCCTCCCACCTTGCTCCCTACCCCTACCCAAACATAGCTCAAGATACCCTGTTGGCTGAACGCTTCTGAAATGGAGATGTTTGTGACACACTGACTACTAGGCAAGTCTGGAAATGGAACCTTTTTGCATGTTACGGGGTGGGGGGGATGGGGTATGAAGTTCAGGGAAGGGCCGTAGCTCAGTGGAAGAGCACATGCTTTGCGTGCAGAAGGTCCTATATGATTCAATCCCCGGTGTCTCCAAGTAGGGCTGGAAAAACTCCTGCCTGAAACCCTGGAGAGCCACTTCCAGTCAGTGTCAACAATACTGGGCTAGATAGACCAATGGTCTGTCTCAGTATATGACAGCTTCCTATGTTCCTAACACATGATCAAAGAACATTCCAGCACAGAGCAAATCAACCTACATGTGGGATGGCATGTTGTAATGTGGGAGTTCCATTGCGCCTTTAGATTTGGATTTAGAAGAAGGGACACTCCCAGAAGCAAGTTGGCGGCTAGGGATGGAAAAATCTGTCAGTCTCGTTTTCTCCCACATTCTTTCTTTTTTTTTAAAAAAAAATCTCAAGTTCTTTCTGTCGTGTTTATGATGAAATTTGCCAATTTTGGTAACTCTCATAAAAAAAATGAACCAAACAGAATTTTGCACCCATCTGCACTGGCCAAATTGAATAGGTACACAGCTATTTCCAGCATGGAGAAGACCATGTTGAACACGTAGCTGTTAAAGATGAGCCTGTCAATAAAAAGTGGTGCCAACCCTAATTCAGCACCAACATGGTGAAATAAATGATTCAAAGGCCGAGTTTGAAGAGCTAAGCTCTCAAAGCCCTCTGCCTGGATGGATGAATGAATCTGTCAGTTCTGTTTTCTCCCACTTTTTTTTTTAATCTCAAGATTTTTTTTTCCAATCTGCTTATGAAGATATTTGCCCATTTTCATAAATTCTTATAAAAAATGAACTGAATGGAATTCTCACCCACCCCCAGCAGCCAGCACAGAAGCATAGATCTATGTTAACAGAATGCAAGCTTCCTATACTAGTACATATATACAACATGTTCAAATGGCTTTTGCTGTGTACATAGTCATCTGACAACAGAATCAACAGAAGCCCTACAGAAGCCCTTTCTTCAGAGCAAATGTTAACTTTCAACGCCATATACTAACATCCCAATCCAATGGCTGTGGTTTGTTCTCTACAAAAAATTGATTTATTTTTTTTTTTACATAGATTGAAAGTCAGAAACTGAACGTTTCAAAACCGATGCTTCATTTGGTCTTGCCCTAATAGATTTCTACAGAAATTTCATTTAAAATAAAACACTACACCATTGTTAACATTCAGCATAGAAGCAAATAGAATAAGAAAATCATTTTGCGAATATTTGCAGAGGCAGGCCGCTTAGACTATTTCTGGAGAAGGTATCAAACGATGTAATCCAATATTTGTTGACAATTTCAATTGGCCTTTCAAACTGCATTATTGTTAGAATAACTCTTAAAGGTTGGCGAGTTGTGTATCAGAAATCCTTTTCTATCTTAAGCTTTGTGAATATGTACAATACTTCCCCCATTTAGGAGATGAAATAACCTCTTGCCCTTTACTTACTTTCTATACTACAGCCAGGTTCCAAGAACATCACCCTTTATTGAATTTTGATACATACGATAAAACAGCAACTGGCTTACTGAATGTTTCCAGAAAATAAATGTTGCCTAAAAGTCATTTAAGAGCTAATCAGATGACAGATAACTTTGAAATTCTTTGGCCATTAGCATGTTTAAAATAAATTGCGACAGTAGTTCATTTATAATCAGAGTAAAAGAGCTCATGCTAAAGCTTTAATCAGCATTAACAATGCATGTCCTTGGCCTGTGACATGTACTGTAGCTGGCCCAGTGCTCAGCTCTGTATGAAAAGTTAATAAATACCTAAGTATTTTTCCTCTATCTGCCATTCTTTTATCCACAATGAACACAAGGCATAACAGGCATGTTTCTATGGACACCTGCTTATAAAAGGAAAAACCTGAGTGATTTAAGATCATAGGTTGTGTCAAAGGGTGTCATTCTGCTGATAGATGCTTCCATCAGCAAACCTGGACAGCGGTGATAACCCCTCTCTAAAAATCTGTTCTGGAGGGTTGGGGAACTCTCCAGAGCAGATATTTCAAGCGGCATGAAGGGCGGGGGGGGGGGAAGGAGAGAGGGAGAACATCCCATCCACTATCATGATGTTGGATTTAATTCCATTTTTTATTTAATATAGGAAGCTGCCTTGTCCTATTCATCCGCACTGGTCCAACCAGCTCAGTATTATGTATATGGACTGGCAGTGGCTCTCCAGGATTTCACACAGTCCTTCCTGGTTCTGGAGATGCTAGGAACTGACTTCTGGGACCTTCTGCATGTGAAGTATATGTTCTATCACAGAGTTAAAGGCCCTATCTCCTCAATCCCGTTAGAAATATATTCATTTATGATGTTACAACAGACAGGGCAAGTGCCAGGTTTGAAGGGACCCGGGCAAGCTGCCATTCATGGCTCCAAAGCACCACCCTAGTGTTCTCCCGTCGTGCGGAATTAAGAAACTGGTGAGTTTTGCAGGTACTTCACCCAGCACTTCTCTGGTGAGTGCCAGGCTAAATGTCATCATCTCTGCCCACCACTCCTGTAAACAGGACAGTGCCAGGTCTAGGCAGAATTGCTCAACCCAGCAGTTGCCCAAGAGCTGCCTAGTGAAGCAGCTGCAACTATCAACTTTATTAATCCAGAATGCCTCTGGGCTCCATGTCCATTGGGGCCAAGAGGCATTCTGGGGACTGCGGTAATAAAAGCCCTGTTCAGGTGTTCATAGAGAATGCATGAAGATGCCTGTGGGACCACAAATTCAAGTCCTGCCCTCGACATCCCCGTCATGATAGAACCTCCGTGCATTCAGTGCACAAGGTCTGAAGAAGGATTCTAAGCTGGTTTGGGCAAACGCACTTAAAATCCTTCCCATGATTAAGAACTTTGATAGCTCAGGGTTCCTGATTGCAGGGAGGATTTGTCCACCCAAATGCGGTCAGAACCCCACTTCACACCTTTCTGTGTCTTAATCCAGTATGGGGACATTGGGAGTGGGGCTTGCACATGCAGCCTATACAACTCTGTCCACGCATTCTCTATGCACACCTGAATAGGGTTTAAAATGGTGGCTGATGCTCAGGGCTTATTTTGGAGCTTCTCTGGAGAGCACCAAGCTGAAAGAAAACATGGGGGGGGGAAGGAGATGACAGCATCAGCTCCAGTTGGTCATCTGGGTCCAGTGGGCCCTTTCATTGGCCCCACCATATGAGGTGCTATGACAACAGAAGTGCCGATATGATCAGATATAGAATCTACCAAGTGCCATGACTGGTGAAGTCTCATAAATCAGAAGGAAATCTTCACGGCTACTATGGGGGGTGGGGGTGGAATTTAAGACTCTACAAATTACCATTTATTATTCCCTTTCCCTTGTTCCAAATGGCTCCATATTTCTGACTCCATGTCCCCTTGCAATGTACTCAGTCTGTGCCCAATGAATTTGATCCACAGTCTCTGCATGCGCTCTTGTGCCTGCACATGAGCCTCCTGGCAAGCATAGTCTTCCCTATTCACTGCAATGTTAAGACAGCTCTGTGCATGCAATAGCAGTCATATTCATCCTTCCTGTGGCTCTTTGAACCTGCAGCAGATCTGATGTGCACACAGCTGTTGTGCATGCAGAGGCATCCCCATTCACATCAGTGTCAGAGAGAGAGACACACGTGTCTCTGGCATTGAAGTGGGTGGATAAGTGACTGCATGCATCAAATCTCCTACACATTCAATGAGCCACTTGATGGGTGCATATCTGTTACTTGAAAAAGTGAAGTTTAGCAGATGAACATGCACAAATCACCAATAATATTCATACCCTGTGGCTTCCTTTTGGTTTTCTATTAAATTGCTATATAGTTCCTATGTGGGAGAAAGGAATTATATGCCCTATTCATGTTTACCTCTTTTACCATTATGAGATATGACTATGCATTTTATTTATAATAATTCATAATAATAATAAATGCATAATAAATGGATATATTCTATTATTATTATTTTGTATTTTAAATATGATTTAAAATGTAAATATAATAAAATCCCTAGGTGGTTTACATATTAAACATACAGTTTAATATGTAAACCATGTAGGGATTTTATTATATTTAGCGGCATATAAATACTACAAATAAAATAAAAAATAATAAAATAATATTATAAATAATGCCTTGCAATTGTAACTAACAATGTTCATAGTGTGCAACTGGAATGTTCTTGAATTAAAAGTACCAACAAACACACAGGGGAAATTAACAGAAAACCAATGCGTGCCTTGCCTAGTACAAGATATTACTGTACATAAAAGAAAATGGTGAGACCAGCAAGGAATATCTACTTCTCCCCCTCTCTTTCTCCCTCTCTTTAATTTGGAATTGCCCTGCTGATATTATTTTTCCTCTGGTTTTCTTACAGAAACACATTCCAATTTGTTTGCTCTGTTTAACATCTGTCTCCTCTTTACTTTGATGGAGTTCACACAAAATTGACTGTCAAAATCCAGTATGAATCTGTAGGATTTACTCAGAAGTTCATTACCTCCAGCCTTGCATGTCAGATATTATTTGGAGCCTTGTTAAAATTTCTTAACACAGTAATGGCAGTAATCCTGCAGCTTATATCTGATGTTATGGGTCAATGTTCTAACATCTACCAGGACATGTCCATCAAAGTGCTTTTCATCTTTCTTTTTTCTTTTCTTTTCTTTTCTTTTCTTTTCTTTCTTTCTTTCTTTCCTTTTTTTTTTTTTTTTTTTTTGAAGTTGAATGGGAATGAATGCACAGGCCTGCCCTTAGCCTCCTTTCTAATCAGTTTCTACTTCCATATACCATTTCCCCAAGGATATTTAACAGTGAGAGATAGTTATGAGCTGTCAGTCCAGACCTTTAAACCCAAAGGCAGAAATTTGGACCCTGGGGCAATATTTAATTCTGATATGAAAATGAAAAATGGAATGTAAGAAATCAACTTAGGAAGAGAGTATGGCCAAGACTAATTTGCCTTATTTGGAATTTTGGAGGTTTGATAACTGTATCAGCTACATTTGTCAGTATCAGCTATATTTATGTTTTAGAATGGAACCAGCTGATGCACATTTTCATAATGACAGCTGACTTTTAAAGGACTTGACAGCCCTTAAAATTCCACTGAAAATGGCATATTTTACAGAATTTGCCAGTTGTGGGGATTAGAAGCACTGATAGAGCATATCTGAAAACCAAAAAAATGCCTTGGTCAGATCCACCCTAAATTTCAAAACCACGAAAAACACTGTTTTCTATTTCAACACTATTATAATAAAGCAGAGCTCTCCAACCTTGGGTCCCCAGATGTTGCTGGACTACAGCTCCCAGAACCCCTTGCCATTAGCCATGCTAGCTGGGTATGCTGGGAGCTGTAGGCCAGCAACATCTGGGGACCCAAGGTTGGACAGCCCTGTAATAAAGCAATCAGTTTTTGTGGCACATGGATTGATTCTCTGTTTGGGCAAATAAGCATTTCAGTAATCATACAGCTAGGTTCACTTAAGAAAAGACACTGTGATGTTTGACTGCACACTGTCGTGAAGTAACTGACTGGTTGAATACCCTCTGAATCAACTTACTGCCATGGGAAGATTATTATTATTATTATTAAAACACTTTCCTACACCAATGCCAAGATGTCCAAGCCTGCAGATTGTTGGCAACCTGATGGATCTACAGAGATCCTTACCAAGAAGATACAGAGGGGTTTATTCCTGACTGGTTCACCATACGTTCTCCTCCTCCTCTTGCATTTCTAGTGTTGCTTGGGTATTTGGCTCATTACCTTCATGAGCATACTCTATTCTATCACTTGATTGTGCAGTGATCTAAGGGCCCTCCTTGGCCAATGCTTTTCATGGGAAAAATAAGTTGCCAGGTTCCCTCAACTGGAAGATATTAGACCAATGCCTAGAAATCCATTTATGTTAACTTTCTGGTCAGGTGATTTCCAGCCTTTGGCTTTCTTTTATTAAAAGTGCAGTATGTGAGGGGGAAGTTGTGGCAAGGAATTTCTGGAAATACTTGAAGTCTTCTGATGTCAACATTAGGCTACATTGCGGATATATTAGTGCCCTTAGTTGGTAAGATCCTCTTACTGATTGATGAACAAAGGTTTGTCACTGATGTGTAACTTTAGATCAACTGAAGACCTTTGACTTTTGCTGACTCACCTGTGGATCTAGGTTGGGGTTGGTGGGACTGCACTTGTGTGGTTCCATTCTTCCCTCTCAGAGAGATCTCAGAGGATGATATTGGGCAATTGCTCATCTGCCCCGTGGGCTCTCTTTCATGCGGGATTCCACAAGGTTTCATTCTGTCATCCCTCCTTTCAACATGTATGTGAGGCCACTGGGGGAAGATAATGAAACAGTTTGGGCTGTGGTGCATCAATGGGTAGAAGACACACAGCCCATATCTTTTCCTTTCTTTCTTGTCAAAGCAGAGTGGTGAAGACACTAGTACTCCAGGGCCATACATGAAGGTCAATCCAGAAAAGATGGATATTAGACTGAACAAGTAAAAGACGATGTGGTGGTTATGGAACCTACCCTAATTTTTGTAGGTTCTGCATTACTCTTTTTGGGGGCAATGAGATTTTTATTCCAGAAGTGTTTGTTTTGTTTTTCCTGAGTGTTCCTGAATATCCTGGTTGCATTAATGACTGGTAGTGTATTTTCTCATTAGAAAGTGGACAAGGTCTTTCCCATTCCACAAGGACAACAATAAAGCCATTAGGAAAATACCACTAGATGCATGCACTTGCAGGATAATAAATACTGGACATTGTTAAAACAGTTGACTGTCTGTTTTGACATGTAAAGTTATGAAAAAGATTCCAGATCGCTCAATGGGCCAAGTTCTATACCCATTTAAATTGAGACTGAGAGAATTTGAGATAAGCCTGCAAATGTTAATGCCTTCTGAATGCTTTAAAGATTCGAAGCATGGAAAATGTTCAGACAGAGCTAGCACTGAGTTCACTGTTACTAATTTAGGGCATCATTGGAAAGTGATTTTGAGGAAAGTATGGAACTTTATGGAATGTACTGTAGACTCTGTCTTTTGAGATATTAGACGGTAATATGTTGAGATAACATCTTGAGAAATTCAACTTCACTTGCAAAGCTTTTCTACAAGACTTAGCTCTGCTTAAGCAACACCCCATTCACTTCAGTGGAGGGGGCAATTCCACATGTGCACATTGATTGCCTGGATCTTTCTGTACCATTAATTTGAAAGAAGAAACATATTGCAGCAGCGCTCAGAGCTACAATGCTGCCAGCAACATATTAATATTTCACAGGAAACAGTACATATCAGCAATATATTTGTGAATGCTAATTTGGAAAAAAATATGGATATATACTTAATCCTTGATGGTCTTTCCCCATACATGTTATAGAACTGGTTGACATCACACAAGTTGCTTCAGGGAATCTGTCTTATTGTTGTGCTGAAAAAAACCTGCTCTTTATGTTGTTTAGAACAATGTAAGATATGGGAGGCCAGCATACAGCAAAATGGATAGGGGTAAACAGATCTCTGCGCCTGGATAGCACATAGAGATAGATGCGGCCCAGTCTTCCTAATGGAGAAAAAAATGGCAGATAGAATGCTGGGCCACATGGCTGAAGGGAATAGCTTGGGCCGTGCAGTAGGTATAGCCAGCTCCTCAAAACTGAGCACAGAAAGGAGATAGTCTATTCTTTCCCCAAGCCAACAGTTCCAGCTGGGTGATACAGTGCACAAATATGAACTCCTATCTGGGCAAGCCCATATTGCAAGAAAAAACAATGTAGAGTACACACTGTTGACCACCTGTAGCAAGAATCATTCACTCCCAGGCAACTAAACTGGGAAGCTTTGGTAAATTAGGAGTGAGATTTTATATTTCTTTCCGGCTGTCTAACTTTTGTATGAATTTGTGACTGAACAGGCAGGCTAGTACTAGGGTTAGTACGTTTTATGGTCTTTTAAAGGTTGATAAACCATGACTTCAATACATGAAGTAAAAGTAGCCTATTATTACATTTACACTATTATTGTATTATATCTTTATCCTGCCCTTCCTTCAAGGTGCTCAGTGCAATGTATGAAGTTTTCTTTGCCATTCATTCTCTTTCCTAGCAACAACCCTGTGAAGTAGCTTGGCTGTTATAGAGAGTGACTAGGCCAAGGTAACCCTTTGATTTCATGGCTGAATGGAAATTTGAACTTCAGTCTCCCTAGTCCTAGTCTACGGGTATTTTCAGACAGATAGCTCCTAGCACCGTCAACATACACTCTGTAATATTTTGCTCCGTAACGGATTATCTATGGTAAGAAAAAAGATGGAAGAAGTGGTGGGAAAACATGGATGGATTACAAATGGAAGACAATGTTGTCCGGACCCCACCCATACAATTCTGTGAATGTGGCAGGGTGATTGCATGCTAATGGAAACATGCTAATGTTCTAACCCAGTGTTCTCCAACCTTGGGTCCCCAGATGTTTTTGGCCTACAACTCCCAGCATAGCTGGCTGGGGCATGCTGGGAGTTGTAGGCCAAAAACATCTGGGGACCCAAGGTTGAAGAAAACTGTTCTAATCATTACACAGCACTGGCTCTGTGTGTTATAAATACAGCATCAACTTCTTTTTCATACCTAGTGTGTGTACAATACATGTGCATTATATGTATGAGCAACCCATGCCAGATCAAATCAGTTACATCAACAATAAACAGATGGGTGATTGTTTAATGTGGGCTTGGTTTCTGAAATTGCTTAGTCAATGACCTCTAAGTGCCAACATAATGTTGCAACCAAGGAACGGGCTGTTTGCTAACAGAAGCAATTATAAAATGCAAATGGCTGTGCACTTATTGCCAAGGTTGCCTTAGAAAACAAATGTCTGCTTAATAATGTGTCTCCAAGTAGATTACATAATTATGTGTTAGCATGATAAACGATAAGGCAAGAACAAAATGGTGGGTTTAAAAAAAAAATGGAAGGAAAGAAGTAAGCATTTTAAACACTGGCTTGGATCTGAAGCTGTTTGCAGTTGTACCCTGGGGGTTGCTGCTGATTCCCCAACTCTAGTCAGATTATCCTCCAGGGCATCATGCAATGCGGCACAAGGGAAGCCAACCCATTATTTCCACTAAAGTTTAGAAACCAAAGGCCCAACTAAGAAAATCCCGTTTGATATTTCATTCATTCCATGCTTATCCATTTTATTCATTTCTTATCCTTGAAGTTTAAACTATAAATTGGCTCAGGTGATTGTCATTCTGTCTGTGGCTTATAAGGAATAGTGAACCCTTAAAACTGTACAGCTTAAAAAGTCACTGTTTAAGGATGCGTAAGAAGCCATCAATATTAAACCTACCTATGATGTTAAACAATGTTGAAGAGTATATGATTTAGCACTTAAATAATGCAACTTTACATCACAGTAGCTTTCAACCACTGATAGGCTGTATATCAGTAAATGGTGGACATAGTCCAGAGCAGAGACAGGCAATGTGGTGCCCCAGGCATCTTTCTCGGCACTCGTGAAGGTGCCCTACCCTTCTCATTATTCTTTTAAAAATTAACATATTTTCCTACTGGCAGCTGGGATTGCTGTGAAATAGGTTTCTATTGGTGCTGTGGGGTCAAAGGAGTTGCTTAGTGTATTGGGACTCAGACCCCACCGCTGCCTTGTACTCAGTCTTTGAGCAGGTTACGTGTCCTTTGCCACGCATCCCATGGCAGTCATTTTGCGGTGATGCCCAGGACAGTTTCCCAAATGGCAGAATGTGCCAAATGGTTGCCTACACCTTGTCCAGAGGCATGCGGACATAGTGCATGAGCAAAAGTGGCTTTCGGTTGGAGAAACTATTGGCTCACGTGGCAGATTACAGTATGATGTGTAAGGTGCTGGAGATTTTGGACAAACAGTACACCTTCTGGTGGCGGTAGAGATGGGTGAATCTGTCAGTTTCGCTTTCTTCCACCTTCGGGCTTTTAAAATCTCAAGACCTTTGTGAATTTTGGTAAATTCTTATTTTTAAAAAATGAACTAAAACGAAATTCTCACCCATCTGCACCAGCCAAATTAAATAGGTACGGCCAGTCCCAGCAAGGAGAGGACTGTCATGTACCTGCCTGCCATGTAGCTGTTAAAAATGAGGAGCCTGTCAGAAAAAAGAGGTGGCAACCCTGATTAAGCACTGACATTGTTGAAGGCAGACAGGTTTCTAACCCAGACTTTTAAGAGCCAAGCACTCAAAGCCCTGGGCCTGGGATGGTCATATGTGTCAGTTTCAGTTTCTCCCACATTCAAGCTATTTAAATCTCAAATTCCTTTTTGACCTGAATATGGTGAACTTCGATAAATAATTCTTATCAAAACCAAACTGAATTGAAATTTTCACCCATCCCTAGGTAGCAGGGAAATGCCACGTCACATGTGTGTTCCGCTTAAGCAAGCTGAATGTGTGTTAAAACATAGCTCTCTTGCTAGCGCTCTCATGCCATTCTATATGTAAGAATTCTGATCCAAAGACCTGCAAGTGGAGCAGCTCCAAGTAGCTCTTTCCCATCCAACTAGATGACTGGCATTCATGGGCATAGCTCTGCTATCTCATTTATGGGTATTAGCCTCATAATCCGACTGGCCCGTGCAATACCTCGTAATGGGTATTTACCTTCCCTCCTGCATAGCACCTCACGTAATTATCCCTTTCTAGAACAAGGACAGTGTTTGAATTATGAGAAATGATGGGGGGGGGCCTTAATGAAATTGAAAAGCCCTCCAGCCCCCAACCTCATTTTAGCTAAACCACGCCCCCTACAAAATTTCTAAAAATAGTAACTCAGGAACAGCACCAAACTCAGGAACAGCCCTGGCCCTTTGTAATTTGAGCACTGATCAAGGGAAGCAAACTTGTTTTGAGTATAGCTTGTCTCAGAATTCAATTTTTTTATATGCAAAGTATTTGATGGCTTCAGATCTGGGTATTTTGTACTGATCTCCCAGTGAAATAAGACCCTGCTGAAACTTTTCAAACAAGCAAGCCATAAACCATGTCATGGGTTGACAGGTTCACGCTGATCAAGGTAAGCTTGTCTTTTCTTTCTTTCTTTTAAAAGTGCATTAATATAGACATTCCTTGCTATCTAAAGAAAACTGCCATCAAAATGCACACATCTAAACTGCTTGTTGATGTTTGACTGCTCCCCCCCCCCCAAATGTGTGCTTTTACAAATGCTTTTCATTCCTTCAAGAAAATCTGGTGCATGCAGAGGTCTGAAGAAGCACAGTTTTACTAAAGCTAGAAATATACTGAAGCTACTATCACTGATACAGTATTTTATGGTACATATGTGAACTTATTTTGCTTAGTCTCTGATCCTATACATTTGCAGCAGCACTTGTGCCTATAATGGATATGCTTTCCACATCAGAATATTGTCAGGTTTTGTAATTTTGCAATGGTGTAAAAAACTATCTTATATACCAATGTGCTGGCGCATAGGAGTAGTTCAACAGACTCTGAGAAAAGCTAATAACAGAACCAAATTACAGATCCCTCTAGATATCTAGTCCACTCACAAACAACACAAGCATCAGATCAGAAAGGTAAACACATGGCATATCCTTCATAGGCCTTCTTCTTTTTCTTCTCATTCCTCCCCTACCAGAGGTAGGACATAATCATGGCTAGACTGTCTTTAGATGTGGCCACTCTAAACAATGATATGTTATTGCCCTGATTCTCTAAGGTTTCTCAGCAAGATCTTCTTCTTACACTTCTTCCCCCATTTATTTTATCTTGAATAATCAGCTGCAATAATCTATATTTTTCATTTCTCATTATATGACCGAAATATTCTAATTTTCTGCATTTTATGTGTTTTATGATTTCTTGGCCTTTATATAGACTTCATACAACTAGTAAGATATTTTGACAGTGCAGCTGCATATTATGTCACACTTGGCAAACCGGTACAATGATTTTTATTTATTTTTTTGCAGAAAAACATTCCACAGGCTAACAACAACAACAACAACAACAACAACAACAACAGAAGAAGAAGAAGCAAATCAATGGCAGCAAATTGTATGGTCCAATGTGCTACTATTCTTGAAAATGTCTGCTGTTCTCAAAACAGAAGGTTTGTGGGGAAGCAGTGGTAGATCCAGTTTACCCACTGCAGAGGCAATGCTGCACTTGCAGTAATTTCTAGTGGCCTGTCCTAGCACAAATCAATGTTTTGCCTGGTGCAAAGAGACCTGCAGTGGCCTGTTGGCAGCATGAACTGATCATATAATTGAATGACGTAGGCTGCTAAATGCTTTTGTGAAGGTACAGAATGGCTTTGCCTTTATTGGGTGTTGGGATCACAGCTCTCTATTCTTAACATCCTGAACATTCAGCTTCATCGACTGACCCCAGAATCCACACCATACAAAGTTTTATACATCTCTATCAGGTCCCTCCTTATTTGCCTTTTCTTTCTAAGCTAAAAAGCTTTAAACTCTTCACTTGGCTACTACTCGCCATGAGTTAGTGCAGGGATCTTCTTCTTTTCTCCTTCCTCAGCTGCTACTTTCTGTTGGTGGCCAAAAATATCAGGGTGTACTGTATCATGGACCACTGCTGTCGCTGGCTACACCTTTACTATGTTTACAAGGCTTAATTCAAACACCCACTTCTGAAGTGATAGTCATCACATGAGAAAAGTTTCTGATCAAGTCAAATCAAACCCAGTCAAGTTGTACTATAAAGGGAAAAGTTTATAGATGCACAAACCTGCCTCCTCATAATGGTTACTGCATTCACATGATAAGCCACTGGCAGCTAACATTACATTGGCAAGCAAACATTCTGAGAGCCAGAAAGGTCACTGAGATGCTAGATGCAAGGTATTAACATCTGGAATTCTACTCATAAGAATATAATTCCTATCTTTGCAATGTCAAAAGGAAATGTGGGAGTTGTTCACTTAGGGCTGTGTCTCATAGGTACTTGGAGGCACCTTGAAACTACCTCCACATGGTGCTCAATATGGAAGATTGACTGCGAATTCTGGCTTGTCAAATGGACAATAATATATCAGATTATTTGTGTCCATCCCATCATCAAACAGTTGTGGGGACAAACTATATTTAGGGAGCTGAACTGGAGAGCAGGCCAATGCACAAAAAAGTTTAGAGCAGCCTCTTCATGGACCCAGTTTCAATCTATCTTCATGTGGTGGTCATATTCTGAAAAGAGGTCCTTAGCTAAAAAATAAAATAAAATACCTAGATGTGATCAAAGCTTAACCTCAAATGACGAAATGGCCAGGCTAAAATGGATATACCATGTGTCCTGGGATCATGGGATTAGAAGAAACTGGTGGGCATATGAATCCTATTCACCCTGTATGAGGGAACAAAGACCCAGTTCACATGTAATGGCTAACTATGGGTTGTTTAACCCAAGTTAGTCATGATCATGTGGGAATGCAGTCATAGCTTTGCTTTCCTAAACCAGGATCTCCCCATTCCTGGCTTGTTAGCATTATGTCCAAAACTGGAAACTGGTTAGAGGTTAAACAACCCAGAATTAACCCAACAAAAAAACATGGGTTCCTAGGTTGTTTAGGAAAGCAGAAGCATGTGAGAATCAGCATACTCACTTATTCCCGCATGCTCACAAACAACCCATGGTTTGTTAACCATGGGTTATTTGATTGTGCAAGCTGGATCAGCATGTTAGTGCCCATGCACCAGCCTCACCTAGAGATGTGAAGGCCTGGGAAAAACCCCAGAAAAAAATGGGGATGGGGGATGAAACAAAACAAGGGATTTCCCCCCCCCCCAGGGATCTTTGAAAGATTAATGTGTGTGTGTGTGGGGGGGGTTTCCTTATTTGGCAGTGTGCATCACCCCAAGCCTTCACATTTCTAGCCCGACCAGCAACATTCCTCTGACACTGCCCCGCCCCTCCATTCCCTAACTCTATGCATTTAGTATTAAGTTATGAAAGAGGCTTCTAAGCATGTTCAGCTGAGAATGCATCATAGTCTACCTGTGATTGGGAACCTGCGTTATCACAAGTTAAACTGAATATGCTTAGAATCTCCCAGGAGTAAAGAAGGTGGAGGAAGCACCCAAGTTCCTGGCCCTCTACATGCTTCATGCCCTCATGAGTTCTGCCTGAATGCCTGAATAGGGCTATTATGTCCAATCCCCATTCATCTCCCATTCATTCAGTCAACCACATGCTCCAACCCATTAATCTCCATACAGAATAATTCACATATCCAGATCATTGTGTTCCATTAGCAGAGGAAAGGATTAATCAATTTGCTCTGTACCAGATGTGCTTGAACAATTCAAGGGATTGTTTAGTACAATATGTAAGGTGATTTGTAAGGTTGGACCATTGTAGAAGGCTTCTTTTTCATCTTTGTATACCCTTTTGGGTGCATTTATGAGGAAAAGTCATGCTGTTCGCATCATATTTCAAAATGTCAAGTAAGATGCATCTAAGCCATTTAAAATGCACTGTCATTTGGAGTACAGAACTCACAATAAAATCGCACCAACTTTATAGATAAATTAAAAAAAAATAAAAAAAATTACAGACCAACTGAAACAAACATGCTGCCATTCATATCTGACACATTATTTCAAAAATGGATAAAGCCATTGTGATGTATACATTTAAAATCAGTGGTCCTTTTCTAAAATAGGAAACTCATTTGAAGTGATGAAAAAAGCTCAAAAATTAGCTCGACATATGAACTAATCCTACATGATTAGAGGGGAGCTGAGTTTTTACTTATAGCACAATTCAATGAAAAAACATACATGCTCAAATAATCTATAAGGAACCTCATCCAACCTTATTATTTAGTATCAAAATTTCTTCTAACAATGCATTATAAAAAAATAAAATATGTGCTGCTGATGAAAGAAAACTAGGTTGTGATCCTATGTACGTTTACTTGCACCGGTGAAATAGATAGGAGTCCATTCCAAGTAAATGTGCTCAGGATATGGGTTATTCTATATCAGTGCAAATTCAGAAGTCTCAAAACAATTAAAATTAGTGAGGACTATTAACCCTAGCCTCTGAAAAAGAAAAATCTACACACATGTGGTTCTTGGATTTACTACCAATTTTAATCAAAGGAGGTCACAAGCTCCTCAATTATGCATGACATATTTTCAAAGTGAGGCATATAAATAGAAGACATAGTTTAGTTCATATATATATATATATATATATATATATATGTACACATAAATATTATTAAAACAAAACTTATGTGGATGCTCATGTCTCTGTTTGAAAAAGTGGCCACCCATCCACTTGTTGATCCAGTATCGAATAAGTTCAACATTCTACGTGTTAAAACTGTAATGCGTCCAAATTGTAAGAGATAAAATCATAATCAGTAGTAAATCCTTAATATATTGATCTAAAACTTTTCCAGATGCTACCACCATATGTTTGAAGAGTAAACATATTCCAGAAAGGACATAACATATAGACAGATGTTTTCTAGACTTCTGACTTTGGACTGATAGAGAGTTGTGCCACTTAAAACCAGATCTATTTGAAGGTGGTTATTTTTTTCCCCATTAACAGATTTCGCTTTCTTCTTCGTCCATAAAATTAACTGCAGTGAACTTCCAGGAGTAAAAAGGTGTCTTTTTTCAAGCTTGAATAAGAGGAGAAATAGTCACTTGTCCTGAAAGCTGGCTACAATTAAAAATATTGAAGACAAATTAAAAGTTGTAACGGTGAAAGCTCCAGTGCTCATTCACTATGAACTTTAATGATGTGAGAAAAACTATGACAAACATCAGAATGGCTTTTTAGTTGGTTGCCCGTTGGGCTACAATTCGACCATAATTGCAGAATTAAATGCAAAAAGGGCAATATTTACCTTTTCCAACTGGGCATTTTTTTTTGATTTGTACAAAAACTCCCCCACTGCCACAAAGACGGAAAGTACCAATCCTGCTGCCAAAACAATGAAGATGCCACCAATATTTTGTACTCCGAGGGCACTGGCATCTTTGCTCTCCTCTTCTGGACAACCGTTGCCTCGCCACCATTTCTCCTTCATCATGTGCAGCTTGCCTTCCTCTTGCAGATGAAGAATTGCTATAGTTATCTTGTCTCTGTATGGAGAACCTGCAGGAGAGCAGAGCAAATACATGGGTTACTAAAGCATGTTCTAAAAGGATTCCTCTTGTTTCATAGTTATCTGAAGCCTAACCTGATGAGAAATCTTTGATGCTTTGAAAGCCTCTGCCATGCAGAGACATGACATGCCTTTAGACCAGGGCTCTCCAACCTTGGGTCCCCAGATGTTGCTGGACTACAGCTCCCAGAATCCCTTGCCATTAGCCATGCTGGCTGGGTATGCTGGGAGCTGTAGGTTAGCAACATCTGGGGACCCAAGGTAGGAGAGCCCTGCTTTAGATTGAAGTCCACTTTTGTTTATCGTCTCATCTATCTCTCTATCTATCTCCTGCTCTTCGGTCCTGAAGGGTTCAAATGCAGGCCACACCTCCTGCACATGCCTTGGTGGTCCTCTTAGCATCACAAATTGACATAAATGAAGTTTGGACATGATCTTAGAATCATAGAATAGTAGAGTTGGAAGGGGCCTATAAGGCCATCGAGTCCAACCCCTTCTCAATGCAAGAGAACAGATGTGGGCAGCCCAGGCAGTCACCCATCCAAGCGCTGACCCGGCTCATACCTGCTTAGCTTCAGCATGTGGCCTGCATTATGTGCTCTCTTAGTGTGTGAAGAACAGCAAGCAGATGGGTCTACCATAGTAGTTCAACAGAACCCTCCCATCTGGCACAATGTTGTCCCTATGAATAGTACCCCGCCTACTAGGGGCTTAGAGAGATGCACAGGATACAGCTGAGGTGCTTGAACAGCCTGACACATTGCAATGTGCTTTGACAGAAGGGCCAGTCTGAGACATTTTGCTGCCTGAGTAGAAGGTCAAGATGGAGCCCCTCCCCACACATTTCCACATATAGAAGTCGACCAACTGGCAGTTAAATCTTACTTGAACAGTGGAGATGGGATGGCGTCATCATCGAACCTGAAGGCAACAGGCTAGCTTAGGGGGTAAAAGGCTCACCACCACTCCCTGATGCCAGCACCCACTGCCTGAAGAGGCCTCTTCACTCTGCCTAATGGCAGAGCCATCTCTGCTGTGCAAGGTAATTGGTGGTTGAGGATTCCACTGATTTTTATGGGGTATTCGTACACACTCCGCTCTTCATGCTCAAAAGTTGAATTGCCCATTCTCTATTTGTGCTTGTTTACTAGGAGTTGGGTCCAAATTTAGTCATACAGAGTAAACCCATTGAAACCTATGGGGATTAAGTTAGTCATGCCTAACTTAAGTGTCATTGATTTCAAGGGGAATGTTCTAAATATGACTAAATCTAGATCAAAACCTGGGTATTTAAGGTGGAGAAGTCAGGCATAATGCAAATATGAGTGCCATGGATTTCTGCCCATGAAATTTGTTATGAAATGCTATTAATTTCAATGAAATAGTAAGGTGTCCTGTTCTGAAGCCCTTATATATAATTCCTGCCTTGCTCAGTTATGTTGTGTTGAAATTGAGATGGAAGTAGATCTTGTGAAAAGTTCTAACATGCCACGGATTCCTTGACAAGAAGAAGCAGAAGTGAGTCAACCAAGAGGCAAGATAAGGCAAACCTCCTCAGGTAGCTTTTGGACACTATTAAGTCTGCAATCCTATACATTTTTACCTGGGAGTAAATTCCACTGAGCATAATGGGACTTGCTGAGTATGGGGAAAGCATTCTTGCTGGATAGCCTACTATACCACATAATGTCAAAGATTGTAAACATCTTTGAAAACCTTTCTTCTTCTTGACAAACTTGTCAGTAGAGTACAGTGCAAATACCCCACCATCACAAAATGCATGCCATATTCACAGAAAGAAATACTCAGCATACATTTTAATGCCTATAATATAGAAGTCCATTTAATTTAATGCCTATAATGTAGAAGTCCATTTATTACATGTAAGGAACTTCTTTTCAAAGTCCTGTTCAGGTGTTATATCTGAACAGGGAACTGCAACATGTATAGGGGGTGAGGGCATGTGCACCACCACAAGATCCCCTTGTGTGATTGATAAATACCTCAATTTATTCCTTTACCATTCCCCATACAAACAAGAAATAAAACAAGTTAATGTACTCAGTCCTGATCAGAAGTAGTAGTTCATGTGTAAATATGGTCTTCAAATGTTTTGCAGGCCTTATTACCATATATGCTGTGCCCTTGAAACTGTTGATATTATACATGGCTTATAAAATTCCTCTGCCCATCTTTTTCCAGAGTTGCTTGAGAGTCTTTAGATCAGAACATTTGGAATCTTTATTTATTTATTTATTATATTTATACCCCGTCTTTTTTCCTGCAAGGAACCCAAGGCGGCTTACATAATCCTCATCCTCCTCTCCATTTTATCCTCACAACAACCCTGTGAGGCAGGTTAGGCTGAGAGTCAGTGACTGGCCCAAAGTCACCCAGTGAGTTTCATGGCCGAGCAGGGACTAGAACCCGGATCTACCCAGTCCCAGTCCAACACTCTCACCATTACGCCACACTGGCTCTTTAGATTGAAATATCTGCCACTTCAGGCTGTAGGTTTTGATTCTTGGCTTGTGCTGCGGAATCGGAACAATTTGCATATATGTGTCTAATAGGCACTGCCTTTGTTATGACTGTGCAGGTACAACAGTTTGTAAATGACATCCCAAAAACAGATGTCTAAATATAAATATTTTTTTGGCCAAATTTTGTGCTCCTTTTTGTTCTTCTTATGAGGGATAAGGCTTTTAGGAACTCCGTTCCTGTTAAGGTATGCCAGACTCCATCCTTGCAGGTCTTCAAATGGGCTCTGAACTTGAAGACACACTTGTTCACTATTACTTTTTCTTAAATAAGGATTTTATTGGGTTGCTGTATGTGTTGCTGTTTTAATTTTGGGGCACAAATGTGTCCTAGCAATTCTCATACCTACTGTATATGTTGAGTTTGACAGTAGTATGGTCACTATTTCCAGTCCTTTCAACAACACTTGCACCAGGTCCTGAGCACCATTTACGTTAGATTCAGTACAGAGCACCTCCACTTTTCCATGACCATATGTTCTAAGGTGCAGTCATTTGTGGGATTTAAATTTTTTTATCTCGTTGTTCTGACCCAAGCATGCATTTACCCAGTCAATGTAAGAGTAATTGAAGTCGTCCATGATTACATTTTCTCCTTTGAATGTCACATGTGAGGGACTGCTGTGGGGGAGGGGGAGAAAACTTCAGTGCACGTTTGTAAGCAGGAATATATAAAGCCTTTTTTAATTGTGGCCCCAGACTCTGCAATTCTAATAGCAAAATGAGTTTGATGTGCATTCTGCTAGATGTGTGTTCTATTTTGTCTAAAATACAGTGCAACGTCAATCTTTCCCCCCTAATATGATGGTTTTTAAAAGACCATTTATTATGCAGAGAGTTTGTTCTTAATTTTAATGAGATATTGTTGTCGAAGCCTCTTGGGCCGCAGTGCCGAGAGTCAACATTTTTACAAATTATATGAATTAATAATATGAGCATAGAACGGTTTCATTTTTGGCAGAGAATAATCACTGACATAAGTGCTTTCTATGTTGACTTCTGATGGAAGCAACAATATTTGCTTAAAAGTAACTATGTGGCAGCTGAGCAGCAATTTTGCAGAGAAGTGGTTATCAATAGTCCCTGGTCACTCCATAAACCTAATACTACCACTCCCTACAAACCTTCCATAAATTCAGGGCAGTGGAGGTTGCATAATTTTGTGACTACCATATGAATAGAAGTTAAAGGTGACTGATTCTCCATAGGTTACAGCTGCTACATAGAGTTGTTTATTTTTGTGTCATGTTTTGGGAAACAATGTAACCACTTTGGACCATTTAGATGACAGAAATCTCATTTCTCAAGAAGTTCTGTTACTAAAAGTGATTACTACTACTACTACTAGTAGTAGTAGTAGTGACCAGTTGCACGCTGCTAACACATAGGGCTTTTCTACAGGAGGCAATTATAGTGCGCTCGTGATCAGGGAAGATGGAGGGTCCTTTACACAATGTTGTCATCCTCCAGGCCTTGTCCCATGTTTTGCAGCCATCTTTTTGGCTTTTTAAAGAGTGAGGATAATAGGGTATTATCTAGATACAACCGTAATCGCACTACAAGAAGCCTGTGTATTTTCGGAATTGCACTATACCACAGCACCACCTTGTAGTTGTGTAATACAACATACAGGAAGGCAGACAAAGAAAAAACTCAGAAAAAACCATGTGACCCACGTGTAAATGAGGTACCCTTTACTCCCACAAAGAAAAAGCAAGAAGAAGCCTCAGAAAAGCGGCAGGGTAAACACCTCATTTAGAAAAGCTCATAGAAGTATTACACTTTCTGCTTAGAAAGCTTACGATTTACATTAAAATGACAGGACATGAAGAGGAGGAGTTGTGTGTGCTTTTAATTAGTAGCTCGGATAAGTAAAATATTGTTTGGACTGCTCAGTACTTCTCACTAATAACCATAGGAGACTGGTACATAAGAAGAGAAAAAGAATAAACAAATGCCATATTAATTTCTGCTCTGCTAAATTTTTAAGCTGTTCTACTTTGTGTTTCTTTTATAACAATTTTATTTTGATGTCTTTATCTCCTTGTATGCCATCCTGTAGTTTTACCAAAGTGTAGCCCTTCCCCCCACTTCTCTATCTTTACGTATATCTTTATTTATTTATTTAAAAAACCGTATACCCCACCTTTTTTCATCAAGTGAACTCAAGGCAGATTAAAAACACAACCTCATAGTAACATATATATATATATATATATATATATATATATATATATAAAATCCAATTATAAAACAACAACATTTAATAAAACACATCCCTGCTTTGAACAGTATTATAATAACAAGCCAAGGGAACACTCAGTCAGATGCTTTCTTCAACACCCATGTTTTTACCAAATGCCTCAAATAATATAGGGTTGTGGCCTGGTGAATCTCACATGAAAGGGGATCACACAAGGTGGCAGCCACCACAGAATAGGCCCTGCTCCTAGTAATTGCCCGTTGAACCTCATATGGCTGAGGAATCTTCACACAATACACACAACAAAGAACACAGACAAATACAGAGTGATACAGATACTATACAATATTCACACATACATACACAGAGATCTATAAATAACACTGTAACGAAATAAAATGCTATAAGGGCTGGAATGGATGGGGAAAGAGAACAGAAGTGACTTATCTAATAACTAACACTCAGAATTGGTACAAACAACAGCAAAAGTAAATTTAAAAAATATAATTCAAGGGATGGGATTTGGGGACAGGATTTTAGGAAAGAAAAGAATTGGCCTGGACTAGGATAAGCAAAAGTCTTGGTAACATAAGCAAAACACAACCACCAGCAACCACCTGTTGTAAAATGCACTGAGTTTTCCCCCCAAGAAAGGTGCCTAATAATAATAATAATAATAATAATAATAATAATAATAATAATAATAAAATAATAATAATTATAATTATTATTATTATTATTATAATTATTATTATTATTATTATTATTATATTCAGAAGCTCTTTAATCATTGCTGCTCTTGAGAGTCAGCTAGCACAGAATAATGAAATGCAGTAAAACAACTTCTGATAGCTTGCTTTAATGTCCCTCCCCAAAGCACTCGGATTGTAGAGCCTTTCCCTCCTTCTAATCAAGAGCTGTCAGTTACAAAACTAAACCCAATCATCTCTCCCCCCCCGCCCGGTGATTTCTTTTTACGTTGAGCTTGTAGGAGATTCAAAAATGTATTAAATTGGGACCAAAAAACCCCCACTTTCCAAGTCAGGTCTGAAGCTTTGCATTGGACTGCTTTGGACCAGAGTTGCTTCAGATTTGGATGTGATCCAAATATCTCCACAGTTGGTGTAGGGTTCATACCTTGCCTGAGGCCTTTTATTTATTTTATTTTTTATTTATTATATTTTTGAATCGCCCATCTGGCCAGTCATCCAGCCTCTGGCTGATGTACAGTGCAATAAAATACAAGAACAAAACGGAGTGTAATACACCATTAAAAACAGTACACAATTTAAAAATCCTAACCCACCCCATATTCCCACCTGAAAAACCACGTTTTTAATGCACGGCGGAAGCTAATCAAGGAAGGGGCATGGCAGAGGTCACTGGGGAGAGAGTTCCATAAATTGGGGGCTGCCACAGAAAAGGCCCTCTTCCTAGTCCCCACCAGCCTGGCCGCTCTGGCTGATGGGACAAGGAGTAGGCCATCCGTGGCAGATCTTGTTGAGCGACCTACTTGATGAGCGATCTCCTTGAGATAAACTGGACTGGAGCCATATAGGGATTTGAAGGTCAACGCCAACACTTTCAATTTGGCTCGGCAAACAACTGGTAGCTAGTGCAACTCTTTAAGCACTGGAGTAATGTGATCACGTCGGAGGCAGCCTTTTACCAGGCGAGCCACCGCGTTCTGTACCAGCTGTAATTTCTGAACTGTCTTCCAGGGTAAGCCCACAGAGGAAACAAGGAGCCACCAAATCCTTATTGTGACTCTGTAAAGCAGGAGGACAGTGGCCACAGTCATAGCTCTTCCCAACTGCTGCCCGTAGTGGAAAACATTTTATTTTTATGGCAAAGCCTTTATCCCAGTTTCTAGCTGCTTTTATTTCCTTTCTAAAATTAACTGCTCACTTGCCCTCACTTCATTAACAATATTGCTAATTCTATACAATGAGTAATATGGGAGGGCTTGTAGCTCAGTGGTGGAGCATATGCTTTGTCTGCAATAGGTCCCAGGTTTGATTACCAAGATCAGGTAGCAGCTGATGGGAAAAACCCTGAAAACTCACCGCTAGTCAGACTTGGCAATACTGAGCTGGATTGACTAATGATTGGATTCAGCATAAGCCAGCTTCACATGTTCATAGGGATAAGGAAGCCACGATACTCCTGTGCATGTTCTCAGCTGTGTTTCTGTAGGTGATTGATATAAATGCAATAGTTCTGCTCCCTTAAAGCCACAGGCCTTGAAAGAAGGACACATTTATTTATTTCTTATATTTATTAATCGCCCATCTGGCCGGCCACCCGGCCACCCAGGGCGATGTACAATTAAAATACAATAAAATAATACAATAAAATATAATAATAATTAAAACAATATAAAAAGTTCTTTTAAAAACCTAACCCACCCCATATTCCCACCTGAACAGCCATGTTTTTAATGCACGGCGGAAGCTCATCACGGAGGGGGCATGGCGAAGGTCACTAGGGAGGGAGTTCCATAATGTAGGGGCCGCCACAGAGAAGGCCCTCTTGCTAGTCCCCACCAGCCTGGCTGCTCTGGCTGAAGGGATAAGGAGAAGGCCGTCCGTGGCAGACCTTGTTGAGTGGCCTACTTGATGTTGCTGGAGGCACTCCTTGAAATAAACTGGGCCGGAGCCGTGTAGGGTTTTAAAGGTCAAAACCAACACCTTGAATTCGGCTCGGCAAGCAACTGGTAGCCAGTGCAACTCATTAAGCACTGGCGTGATATGATCACGCCGGCGGCCGCCCTTAATCAGGCGAGCCGCCGCGTTCTGTACCAGCTGAAGCTTCCGAACCGTCTTCAAGGGTAACCCCACGTAGAGAGCATTACAGTAGTCTAGGCAAGAGGAGACCAAGGCATGAACCACTGATGGGAGCAGGTGATTAGGAAGGTAGCGGCGCAGCTGCCGTATCAGATGGAGTTGATACAGCGCTGCCCGGCTCACAGCTGCCACCTGAGCCTCCATGGACAGCTGGGAGTCTAGAATGACCCCCAAGCTGCAGACCTGGTCCTTCAGGGGTAGATGTATCCCATTCAGCACCAGGTCAACATCCCCTAACCTCCCCTTGTCCCCCACCAGAAGTACCTCGGTCTTGTCGGGGTTCAGTTTCAGCATGTTCCTTCCCATCCAGCCAGCCACTGACTCCAGGCACTTGGACAGGGTCTCAGTGGCCAACCTCGGTGAGGACTTAAAACAGAGGTAGAGCTGCATGTCATCCGCATACTGATGACACTGCACCCCAAACCTCCTGATGATAGCTCCCAGCGGCTTGAGGTAGATGTTGAATAACATCGGGGAGAGGATGGAACCCTGCGGCACTCCACAAGTGAGCAGCCGAGGGTCCGAAGCCTCCTCCCCGAGAACTACCCTCTGATACCTTCCAGAGAGACACATAAATGATATGAGTGTATATTAAGCCATAATCCTTCCTGAGAGCAATAGTAAGCTGATTTATAGCTCAATCCAAAAGCTATTGGATGCATAACTTTTGGAATATGCAGAGGACTGCACACTTCATGCCAACATGCCAGCACACATAGGGATGCCACAGAAACTGCAGGGCATCAAAATAAAATCGGATCTCTATGAATCTGTCTAGTGGAATCTGCTGAGGATCAGACCAGCAGGGATGTTGAAGAGTCCTTGGTTTCGAGTCACGAGTCGAGTCACGAGTCTTTGGACCCGAGTCTCGAGTCCGAGTCCTTGGTCCAAAATGGTGACTCACGAGTCACGAGTCACTCCCAAAGCTGACTCCACGAGTCCCTATTAAAATCAATGGGGTTTTCCCCCCAACAAAATAAGGCTATTTCAGATGTGTGGCTTAAATAACTTCTAGGTACAAGTGTGCCTTTTTATTTCAAAACTCTGCAACTGATTTTGGCAAGAACAGACCAGGCAGACCAACCCAAAATAACCAGACAGGCAGAGGAGGCAGGGAACCCCAAAGCAGGCAGGCAGAGGCCTTTGTCTTGGACAATTCAAACTGTGGAACTGGTTAAGAAGAGACCAGGCAGGCAGAGGAGGCAGGGAACCCCAAACAGGCAGGCAGAGTCAGCCAAACCCAAAATGTCTGAAAGGTTGCGTTTTAGGGAAATGATTTTAAAAAATAAACTTGCTGTACTTCCTAAAACCTATCCATGTTGCATTTGAGGAACACGATTTTGGAACACGAGTCCTTGGTCTCGAGTCCCGAGTCGAGTCTCGAGTCCCATTAAAAATATTGGGACTCGAGTCTGACTCGAGTCAGAGGGGGGACTCAGTCCGACTCACGAGTCGAGTCCTGGAGTCCGAGTCCCCATCCCTGCAGACCAGCTCTTTAGAGTCGCACGGATTCGGTGGATTTGTGGACCACTGAAGTTTTTAAACTTTCTGCAGCTGTACGCAAGGTGGGGATCCTACAAAACTATGGAAGTTGCTTAAAAATATGGTAATGTATATGCTATTTATTATTTTTTTATTTTTTTAAACACATTTTACACATATCTGATCTCTCTTCGGCCTCTGCAGTGTAGCAATCTTTGTTTTGTGCACCCTGGTCATCAATTTTTATCGTGATCTAAGAAAAGTACACAAAATGTTATGAACCAGCAAAAATCCCTCAAATTCAGATGGATTTTTTTTTTAGCATACTTTTCCTGAGTGGAGGGGAATCTGCATCCATCCAGCCTCACCACCAGTGCATGTGCTAAAGACCCCCCTCCCTTCCCACATGTGGAGCTGCCTTATGCTCAAACAGAAGCCTGGTATCTAGCCCATGTGGTAAAATATAATTTCAGTATATGATTTCTATATAATCGCATAACTTGCAACAAATATTTCCTATGCTTTTACTTGCATGTAATCCTATGCTACTCTGTATGTAGAAAGTTCTATCTCACATAATGAAATGTAACACAATGTAACACTATGATGCTAATACAAAGGGCCTCTAAGGGGCCTCTTGATTTCTTAGGACCTGTTGAAGTAAACCTGTGTCTAACAGTTAATTGGTATTGAGATAAGGAGAAGTTACTTTAAAGAAATGTTCATTTTGGAAGTTGGCTGGACATTACAGGCTTATAGGGATACTAAGGCAATTAACAGAAGGTGTGAACCAACCATCCTTCCTTAGTCTGTGTCTTTCACTCCCTAAACTCCCAGTACACACATGTCAATTAATTGTTATTTACTGCTTGAAAGAGAAACCAGATATTGTAAAAGCATAAATCTGTCACAGTAGAAAGAAACAATTAGCTCACATTATAGAATTTGTTAACACGCATGCGCGAAAGTAAGACGCTTGTAGAAAGTATAAAAATGCTTGTATTTCTAATGGTCGGGGTCTCACTCTGCTTTGGAGTGGAACCATTCAGCGCTGTATTTGAATAAAGGAATTCTTTTTACCCGCTCTGGTTGATTTATTGGGCCATAAGTCAGCTGGAAAACGAACCAAGGAAGTGGCTTAACTTCCTTACCACACCCATGATCTTTTCTAGCCACCTACATCTCTCCAAGGATTCACACGGAAATTTTCTCAAGGGCCTGCTATCTGATAACCTTTTAACTGGATAGGCTAGGAATTGATGTCAGTCAGCACCTTGATACCTGCAAGGCATGCGCTTTACTACTCAGCTATGATATGGCAGAAGGATCCCACGCAAAGGCAGTGTCATCAACTTTTGGGTGGCAGCCAGGGAGCAATCAGAGACTCTTCCAGCTTCCTTGCATGAAATGTTATAGTTGTCATTTATTTTTTTTTGCCCCAACTATTTTTATTTTTATTTTTCCTCCAAGGAATGTGTACTTTGCATTTCTCTTCTGAAAAGGGAGTTGCTCAAGGCAGCTTACAAAATGTAGAAAGCACATGATGCGGGAAGCTCTAAAAGCCCCGTTCTATCTCACAGCAGGGTGGGCTCTTTGCCTAGGCCAGTGTTCTCCAACCTTGGGTCCCCAGATGTTTTTGGCCTACAACTCCCAGCATCCCCCCAGCCAGCATAGATGTTCTCCAACGTTGGGTCCCCAGATGCTGGGGGCATCCTGGGAGTTGTAGGCCAAAAACATCTGGGGACCCAAGGTTGGAGAGCACTGGCCTAGAGGCTTTTAGCTGGGAAGAAGCTCCTGAATGGTCTCCTGGGCATTCCAGGAAGTGTTGCCAGGTAAATACCTCTCTGCTAGGAAGCCCACAATGCTGCGATAGCAGGTGGGGCTTTTTTAAAGTTTAAAAAAACAACCACCACAGAAAGAAGAACCCTCTGCCATGATCTACACTTAAAAAGAAAATGGAATCCCTCCCCTCTCCCCAGTGAAAAAAAAATCTTTGAAATTATCCCCCTCTGTGCAAAAGAAGCAGGAAATGCAATGCCTCTTTCACCAGGAAGGAAGAATTTCACAAAAGTAATGGGCAGAGTTCAGCAAAACACTAATTTTAACTGTAGAACACTTGGTGTGTGTGTGTGTGTGTGTGTGTGTGTGTGAGAGAGAGAGAGAGAGAGAGAGAGAGAGAGATCTTTCAGAAATATTTATTTTCACTACCTAATATTCCAAACAACACAGACAGGCTAGAGATGCCAACATTTTTTCCCCCATAAAGTGAAAGTTGAGGTAGCTAGCTTGTGACGGTTATATTTTGGGATTATATGACTCGCGGAATGTTTTCAGGACATTCTGCACACTTCTAATTAGAGATGCATATGGATGGATAACTTCATTTCTCTTTCATGTCCTGCTCTCTGTGTGTGCCTATTTACTTACCTATTTTTAGACATGTTCATGTGGATAGGAATCATGTCTTCTATGCCTGCAAAGGTACAGGCCATTGGGGATATTATGGCAATAAGTAATAATCAAAATACTGATCAACTGCAAATCATGCAGTCAGGGTCAAGCTTACAAGTACACATAATGATGTGGCTTTCAATCCTGTCACTGATGGCAACATTTGGAATAATCAACTAAAACAAGTAAGAAGGAATTGTTTTGTAAGGAGGCATGAAATCTCATTCATCTGATTCTTTCTGATGTTGCAGATTTGATCTGACCCTGAGCAGCAGCCAGGAAACTAACACAGAGGAGGAGGAATGTGCTGGATGAGGAACATCAGTGCTGCAAGCTGTGGAGGTGCCGAACCCAGGCCCTGACACTAAGCCTGAGCGAAAGCCTATCAGCAAGGAGCCCAGTGAGCCAGAGTCACACAGAGACAACACCCTTTCCCTGATAAATTGTACCTTTACACCAGGGGACTCGTGCTGCTCAGTGCCTGCTCACCAGCGCTGGCAATGCGCAAGGTAGATGACTGAGGCAATGTGTCCTAGGCGCCAAGCCAGAGGACTATCCCTTTAAGGCACTCCAATCAGCAGGAAGGGGCAGAGCCTTGAGAGGTAGTTTGGCCAAAGAGGGATTAGAGATCCAGATCTTGCTGTCTGCTTGGAGGTACCCAAGGTCTTGTGACTCCAGCTTGACACTACGTGATTAAACCACCCTGCCTGATGAAGCCATTGTACCCTGCGCTGCGGGCTCAGGGAAAGAAAAAACCAATTGTGGTCAGGGAAAGAAAAAACCAATGTGTTTGCCTGAATCCAGAACAATATTCTGTGTACAGAAAATGGCAGAGACACTTCAGAGTGCAGGAGGCAGGAGCATCACCACTTTCATGCAGAGGGTTTGCTCCTGTTAGGAGAAATGTGGGTGCGCACTTCCTTCCGTGCCTTGCTCATTCCCACTGAACAGATGTTACTTTTCAAGTGAGAGGAAAGAGAACTCCTCAAACACAGCAGCAGGTGTACAGACCTCTGCCTCTGTCAAGGTGCAGAGATGACCCGGGCGGTTGACATGATCGCGCCCAAGCACCCTCTCCCTCTGGGCAGAGCCCGGCCAGATCCCTAGTACACACCAGAGCTGAGGGCAATTAAGCAAGAGGGAAGACGGCTGGAACGCAGGTGGAGGAGAACTCGTGTTGAATTTGACCGAACACAGGTTAGAGCTCATTTTCGAGCCTACTCTGTGGCAGTGAGGGTAGCAAAGAGAGAATTCTTTTCCACCACCATTGCATCTTCTCAGTGCAGTCCAGCGGCGCTTTTCCGAGTGGTCCATGGCCTTTTACACTCTGGGCCAGCGAGAGAAATGGTAGAACCCTCGGTTGCATGCTGTGATGAGTTTGCACGGCACTTTAAAGATAAAGTTGCTCAAATTCGTCATGAATTGGACACCACAATTAGTGCAGCTCCTTTAGTAGAGGTGTCCAGAGCACCGCCTGGTCTGGTTTTATTGGATGAATTTCAGTTATTGAGGCCCGAGGATGCGGACAAGGTGCTTGGCCAAGTCCGGTCTCCCACCTGTGTGCTTGACCCTTGCCTGTCATGGCTTATTACATCTAATAAGGAGGGGATAGCCGGCTGGGTCCAGGAGGTTGTAAACGCCTCCTTGAGAGAGGGAGTGGTGCCGGCCTCTTTGAAAGAGGCGGTGATTAGGCCACTCCTCAAAAAGCCTAACCTGGACCCGGGTGACGTTAATAACTACAGGCCAGTAGCCTGTAGTTCCTGGCAAGGTGCTTGAGTGGGTGGTTGCTGGTCAACTCCAGACACTCTTGGATGAAACAGACTATCTAGATCCATTTAAATCTGGATTCAGGCCTGGTTTTGGAACGGAAACTGCCTTGGTTGCCCTGTGGGATGACCTCTGCCGGGAGAGGGACAGGGGGAGTGCGACCCTGTTGATTCTCTTGGACCCCTCAGCGGCTTTTGATACCATTGACCATGGTATCCTTCTGGATAGGTTGTCTGGATTGGGAGTTGGAGGCACTGTGCTCCAGTGGTTCCAATCCTACTTGGGCGGCCGATTCCAGAAGCTGGTGCTGGGGGATTACTGCTCTGTCCCTTGGCAGTTATGCCATGGGGTGCCACAGGGCTCTATTTTATCCCCTATGCTGTTTAACATCTACATGAAACCACTGGGAGAGGTTATCCGGAGGTGTGGGCTGAGGTGTCATCAATATGCAGATGATACCCAGCTCTATCTCTCCTTTTCATCTAATCCAGGTGAGGCAGTAGCTGTTCTGAATCAGTGCCTGGGCACGGTAATGGACTGGATGAGGGCTAATAAACGGAGACTCAATCCAGATAAGATGGAGGTACTGTTAGTGGGTGGTTCGTCTGCCCAGCTAAGTGATATTCAACCAGTTCTGGATGGGGTTGCACTCCCCCTGAAGGATCAGGTTCGTAGTTTGGGGGTGCTCTTGGATCCCCAACTGCCTCTTGAGGCACAGGTCAACTCGGTGGCACGGAGCACCTTTTATCAGCTTAACCTAGCTACAGTTATCCATGCTCTGGTAACCTCTCGTTTGGATTACTGCAATGTGTTATACGTGGGGCTGCCTTTGAAAACAGTCCGGAAACTTCAACTGGTCCAAAATAGGGCAGCGAGACTATTAACGGGGACTGGCCAATGAGAACATATTATGCCAGTGCTTTCTCATCTGCACTGGCTGCCAGTCTGTTTCCGGGCCCGATTCAAAGTGCTGGTACTAACGTTCAAAGCCCTAAACGGCTTGGGGCCAGGGTATCTGAAGGATCATCTCCTCCCATATGTCCCTGCCCTGACACTAAGATCTGCATCAGCAGCCCTTCTCCGAGAGCCCCTGCCAAAGGAAGTGAGGCAGGTGGCTACCAGGAGGAGGGCCTTTTCTGCTGTGGCACCCCGGTTATGGAATGAGCTCCACAAAGAGGTTTGCCTGGCACCTACTTTGTATTCTTTCCGGCGCCAGGTGAAGACCTTTCTATTCTCCCAGGCATTTTAATCATTTTAATCATCTTAATCTTGTAGTTGTTTTTAACTCCGTTATTGTAACTGCTGCTGCTAGCTTTGTTGTTTGTTTTTAATCTGTGGTTTTAAATTTTATATTTATTTTATACTGTATTTTATGGTTTTAACTGTTGTAAACCGCCCAGAGAGCTTCGGCTATTGGGCGGTATAAAAATGTATTAACTAAATAAATAAACAAACCAGACAGGGCCAGCATCAAAGGTAGGCATGGCTGAGCATCTGCCAAGAGCCCCACAGTCCAGTTAGGAGCCCACTGTCCCCTGGAGTTGCTCCTCCTCTTCCTCATTGCAACCTGCTTGCTCACCTGCCTCTTGCTTTGGCCTAGATAACAGTGATGTTATCTGTTATCTGAGGGCGAGCAGCATGCTATGACTAATCTTGGATCTCATCCTCTGACAGCTGTGCTTCATTCACCGCTTTTCGTAAAGTGAGGAAAACTTATTACATTAATGTGTTTGTTCAAGGAAGTAAATATTCTTATTGCTATCAGGGCTAGTGTCAAGGGTAAGCATAACGGGGCACCTGCTGAGGGCCCACACCCAAGCAGGGGCCTACTTGCTCCTCTTCATCACTGCAGCCTGCTTGTTCACCTGCCTCTCGCTCTGACCAAGTCAATGGTGGTGGTGGTGGTGGTGAAAAGGAGGAGCAGTGTATGTCACTGCCTGCTTGTTCACTGGCTCTCTGCCTGTCAAGCAAGCAAGCGGTAGCAATGATGAGAAAGAGGATGAGGAGCAGGGCTTTTTTTCTGGTGGAACTCACCGGAACTGAGTTCCAGCACCTTTTCTTCTATTAATTGCATTACAATTTAATCGCCATCTACTCCCGAGGAAATGTAATCCAAGAGTTCCGGTACCTTTTTCTCCAGAAAAAAAGCACTGATGAGGAGCAATGGCAGCTGGTGACCGTGGCAGTGAAAAGGTAGACTCACTGAGGGTGCCTTGCCCAATGGCCCTCTAAAACCTGGGGCCAGCACTGTCTACACATTTAATGTGTGGAAGCCATTACTCTAATATTATATAATATAAATATAATACAATCACATAATTATAAAAGCACAGCATCCTTCATAGATGTTTCTGACAATGTGAGTTCCCCTAGATTTAATTAAGGCAGTTGGGGAGTAGAAACAGGATCCTGAGAGGGGTCCGAAGGGCACATTTATAATACTTCTTATTGGTATTATGAGATTCAAGCCAAGGGAATGGACCGATGGGAATGCAGGAGTCTTTAAAAATGGTGCGTAATAGAAAAGTTTTAAGGAATCCACACCTACAACTTGCTTCTATGTACACCCCATCCCTTTTCAGTCCTGGAGGGACTGTTGCAAATATTCATAAAATGGATTTGAAAGCAATAGAGAAGATGTAATTGCAGCAATGCTGTTGCATAAACTACTGGGAACACTGTAGCTATGTGGAAATACTCACACAAAACACCTGGGAGCACAATTTTGTGGCATTTGGGAACAGAGGGCAGCTGAACATCTGTATCATTTTTATTTTAGTGCACAGGCTGCAAGCCAGCCTGCCGTTATACGCACCACATAAAAACACAAATGGATAGGCTGGATCACAGCCATTAGACCCATATTTTGCTAAATGGAAAAAAGGGATATCTGCTTGGTTGCTTACTATCTACTTTTTTGGATGAAGGGATTTTCTATTTTAAGATAGGATTAGTAGTAGTGTTGAAAGAGGAAGAATTGCATAGTACATCAGGAAAAAAGGAGATGCTCCAAAGGGTAACAATTTTTTGGACTTGGCAAAGATGCTTCAAGGCCTACCAATGAGTATATCCACAGAACAAGACTGATCTACCTAAAGAAACAATTTTTCACGTTCTACATTCTTTTAAGTTTCTGGTTCTAGTTTGCAACAAGTCATCATTTCCCTCAAACCAGAATCCCAAACCAAGGTCAAACCTGATGTTTGTAGCAAGTGCAACTACTTCATCACCTTCATGTGAAATATTTGGTGATCACAAAGATAGGTGAGTGAGACAAGCAGTCAGCTGTCCCATTTTGACTTCCTAACTTGGACTCCATCTAGCAATATGATTTCCTGTTCATCCCAGTCCTTTTGTTGTTAATAATGTTGCCAAGGGGCTGTCAACTTTTAGCAACTTGAATAAATGGTTCCACATTTTAAGTTTTCATAGTTTTTGTATCCCAGACAAAAAGAAGTTTTGTCACCTGATTGAATATTTTCTCTCAGCATCAGTCGGTATTTTTTGGAGCAAATGCAATAGTCCTGTCTTTGTTGTTCTCATGCAGTTGACTGAGCATGGCTCTCAGTCCATAATCAAAAGCATCAGTAGTCACAACCTTTCATAATACGTGGTATTAAATCATGCAAATTATGGGCGATTTACAATCAAACTAGTTCACGGTGTCAAAAACTAACAACTGTCCAAACCAATCTTGAGAATTCTCAAAGTACTTCCCAGTGTGGTTCAGTGACAGAAACAGTTTAGAATAACTTTGTATACCATGAAGTAGTAATGTTCCCAAAGAGGAACATACGGTTTGTAAGTCTCTTAGAGAATTACTGTTTGTCTGAATTTACATTTGTACAAGTTTAGCTTCAATCTTGTTTCAGGTGCAGTTTAGTACACTTGCAGATTATTTTCACACTCAGGAGTGTTGCCAAACACAATATTACACCATCTAATAAAAAATGGACTCCATGCTGGTTCATAAGAATTAGTGACCAAAACAGATGATATGGTTCCTATTGTTCTCTTGCATGTGGCAGCAGTAAAAAGCAATAGAGGGTCTTAGATTAGACTTTAATTTGTATGCCTCTTTTCCACAAAATAAATTATGTTCACAGTGACTCAGAGCATAAAAAATGGATATACAATATCCATCTCCCCAGCTGAACCTGCCCTGTCTCCTATGCCAACCCTCCATAGGTAACACTAGAATATGCGAGTAGGCTTGGTTTGTACAGCTGACACAGTAGGAAGTCAACTGTACAAAATATGTCTATGCAATTTGGATTTTATGTGCATAGGCCCTATTCAAGCACCATGCCTATGCATGGGTGGTTGGTGGCATCAGAGGTGGGGCAGTTCCATGAGCCCATGCTCCTACTGCTTACCAGACATAAGGACATGTTCCTTGACACACATAGGAGAGTTACAATTCACACTGTAACACCCCATCCTGCCCGGTGATGTCACCAGGGCCGGCGCTACCATTAGGCCAGCAAGGCAGCTGCCTAGGGCGCAGGGCTAAAGGGGGCGCCAGAAATGCCTTGGGGAAAAAAATACAGCGCGGGTCGGGGGTGATGGGAGTTCAGTCCCACATGCCTCTGTAGGGCGCCGGGTCTGCTTATCACCCGGGCGGGCGGACGGACCCATTCTCACCCAGCGCCAGGGCCCTGCGAAGGGGCACCCCCTTGCCCGGGGCCCTTGCCGCCCGCAGCTGCGCAGAGCCCGCTCTCCCTGCTGCGGGACTATGCTTCCCAGGGTGCTCCGCAGCCTGCTCCTGCAGTTGCTGCCTCCCGCATCGCCTGCTTTGGTCTGGGCGGGGGGGCGCGTCGGGTCTAATCCTCCGTGCGAGCCCGCGGCGGCTCCTCCATTCCTTGCCGGGGCGCCTGCCTTTGTTCTGCCGGCTGGCTGCTGCCCCCGCACGGCGCTGCGGAGAGATGGCTTCGGGGCCTCACGTGTAGGTACGGGATGCCGGGGGCGGGTGGGATGTGAGAGACCCCGCCGGAGCTGAGGCCTCGCCTCGAGCAGGAAGAGACCGGCGGGTGGGGGTGGGGGTCCATCCCTTGCAAACCGGAGCTGCGCCCGAGGCCCCCGGACCTCTCTTTCATTTGGCAAAGGAAGAGCCCAGAGCGGAGTGTTGCTGCGAGGGTGCCTCTGAGCATGTGCAGAGGGCAGCGCCCCAACCTGTTCCTGGCCGGGCTTCGAGAGCCCTCCTTGAGCTCAGCTCTAAAGCTTGATAAGGCAAAATCAGCCCCCTCCCCGATTTGAGCAACAAAGACAGCATTTAAAATGGCCCGCCCCCTTTTTACTCCGGAGTAATTAACTCGGAAGAGTTAGCACGCACCCCAGCCCTGTTCCCGTGTTTACAGCCGGTGGCCTAGGCTTGATAAGCCCCCCCCATTGCTTCCCCGTGAGTAAGGCAGGTTGGGGGCGGGCGCCCAGGGGTAACTAATCTGCATTTAGTGATCTGGCGGAAGAACTTCGAGGCAGGGCAGGGAGGGAAGCTTGTGGTTGGAGTTCCTGAGGCAGCTTGCAGTTTAAATCCAGGGTAGCCAAACTGGCCAGGATTCCCACTGGAGAGGTGCGTAAGGGACAAGTGGTGCACAAGACAACTGAGGCTGGCCAGAGATCCCAGAGGGATGAATGGGGGGGGGAGGGATGGAGAGAGGATCATCTGGAATGGTTTAGTTATATAGCAAATTGGTACTACATCAACATGTATTTTATGTATGTTTGTCAATGTTTATGATAATAAATTTTTTAGGTTTTGCCAATTGACTTTTATTTCATAATGGGCATAGGGCTGGAGGGAGGGAGGGCTCAAGTGGGAAGGGGGGGCGCTAAATATCTGATCTTGCCTAGGGCACCAAACTGCCATGCACCGGCCCTGGATGTCACCCTATAAAGGGTGCTGGGTGCTGATGCTTATCCATATGGAACATGTTTAAAACAAAATAGTCCATCATGCTGTGTGGTAAGGCTGCTTTCATGCAACATAATATGCACTCTTCAAGTCAAGGGTAGAAAACATCTCTCCTCCACAGCTTTTTGCAAATATGTCTTTGTATGGAAAGTGGAAGTCAATGGCTGTCAATCACGAAGGCTTTATTAGGCTATCTTAAATCCACCCAAAGGCGGATGCTTCCATCCTTTGCTATCACTGTAGGTGAAATCCATTCAGATGAGTCACTCTCTTCAAATATGTCTTTTTGTACTAGGTTCTTAAGCTCCTCTGATACAGTAGCCCTGGACTCTGACTGGAAAGCATTGTAACTTCAGTAATAATAGGTGTCATATCGTGTCTCATTTTTACTTTGTAGACTGACAAACCCATGCGCACAGCCACATTTCTCTTCAAAACAGTCCTTAGTAACAGCTGAGACAGATGTTTGAACTGTGATACTGCTTAGCTGAGAACAAGCAAGGCACCCTTAACTGCTCTGAGGATCAATGCAGAACATAAATGTGTATCAAGTATAGGAGTGCCATTGCATGGAGAACTCTGCAGATTCACACAGCCTGCACCAAACGTCACAGTTCCAACCAGGTAGCCATGGAGAGGAAAGGCACACTGTGTAGTGTTTATTAAGTGACAAACGTTCAAAGGAATGCAAGTAGATTGAACTAGGCAGAGTAGACACTACCAAATTAGCATCCAGCATTAGATCAACAGCCTCTGATTTTCCTGAGGCTGTGGCAGCAGAAGCATTAACTATACACAAGTCATTTTTTCCTTCAGTATGTCTGCAGCTGATTCTATTGACACTCAAAACAGTAACATCTGGCACCATAATTGCATTATGGTAAATAATTTCTTGTTGACTAGACTAGCTGCTCTGGCATATCTCAGCAAAAATGTCCATTCATTCTACAAAGTTTGCACTCAGCTGCCTTTGCAGGACATCTTGGGTAACTTGCAAGATGCTCAGATCATCTGAGTTGGCCCAGTCTGTAGGGTTGTTGTTGTTGTTTTTTCCTTTGATTTTCCTTTGCAAGCTTTTATCCACATTTTCATTCAACTTTAGTGCAATGGATCCACAACTTGAAGTGGGCCTCCTGTATCCTCATTATTTTTATCCTGCTTGTTCTAGAAGCAAGCATTCTCTCGTGTGAGGCAGAGTTGTTTGCTCAATAGGCATCTGATCAGGTCACCTGCCACATTTCCCAATTCTCATGTAACAATTAGTTTGCTCAGAGCAGCAATAGACGGTAATGCTGGTTTCCTAGTTTCTTTTCATGCTGGCAAAATTCATAGCGATAGCTCGCTACCAGATTCTCTTTTGACACTCACAGTGTGCACTGAGTGCAATCTCATATTTATCATCTCCAAGGGGAAGGATTAAAAAAAAAAATGTATGTGGTCCTTCTGCTCCAAGGCAGCACATGAGCAGTGCTCATTTTCTTACTTCAGGATCCTTTCAACACAGGAACACAGAAAGTTGCTGTATCTATCCTATCAGATTATTTGTCCTCTGTTCCTGCCTGGTGTATTCTGACCATGCACGCACAGCAGGGAGAGCGCACCCATTAGTAGCTGCTGGGATAAGGCTTCCTAAAATGCCCATGTTGCTGACTCCATTCAGAGGCAGAAGAGCCACTTTCACTGCCACAATGTTGAGTCACTGAGGCTCAGGTTAAGTTCCAACAAATTTACATAACTCATACTTGTACAACTGCTGCACAGCTCTGTCTCTATCTAAGCTTAGATAGTTCTCCTCCCTCCTCATGTCTTGCTTCCTGCCCTTCCACATTACATGTCGCAGCAGGGAATTCTCTGAGACAAGTTGTTTTCAAGCAATGGTTCCATTCTTAGTTATACAGGCAGTCCCCAGGTTACGAACGAGTTCTGTTTTTTTAAGAATGTCTTTAAGTTGAATTTGTATGTAAGTCAGAATAGCATAGTGTTCTATATGTTAAAATCGGCATTTACGCAAATTGTGTAAATTACGCAAATTGCATAGTATACTACGCTATGTACTCTACGCAAACAACGTAGCGCCGGGGAACCCAGAAGTCCGTTCTTAAGTATGGGTTGTCTGTAAGTCGAACATTCTTAACTTGGGGACTGCCTGTATTACAGGACTCTGTCTTGTGATATATAGGAGCTTCTTGTGTGTCATCTTACTAGATCCTCTTGAATCTAGGATGGGGTTAGGTTCAATTCTGAAGTGGCTACACTAATGTTCAGCTGTATATTGTGCAGAGGATGCAAGTAAAATTCACTTCAATTTACATCACATTGAGTTGATCCTGCAGAAAAGCATAACTGGCCGTCCCCCAGAGAGCAGTGTGTCAGTTTCAGTGTTTTGAGTTCATAGATATATGGACGAGTGAGTAGCGTATTGGATCTGTATAAAACTAACCACTTTGACTACTGTCAAGAGTATATCGAGCTAACTTGCTAAGGGGGAAATGGAGCAATATGCTAAAAATCTAAGTGCTAATACTTTATCCCAGAGATGTGCATAAAACTAAGGACCAAACTAGATGGTCCATGGAATGTATGAGCACATTTCACATATCTGGTGATTCTGCTGTTGTTAAAATAGCAGCTGGGGGTGGGGTGGGGAGGGGAGATTCCTGATCAGAATGAACCAATAGCAGCTTCTCTTCTGGACTAATAGAAGGATTGGAATGGGGGTTCATCAGAGCTACAGTATGGGGGAAAGTGTTAATCCCTACCCATGCATCACATTCCTGTTTCTGATCGGGGGCCCTCACAATTGCTATTTAACAACAAAAATTCTACAGATGTGAAATATGACCACATATTTCATGTATCATATAGTTTGACCCTAAGCAGGCTATTCAGAGTTTATTATAAAGAGAAGCAGAAACTGAAAAGTATACCTATATCCATATGCACAAAAAAGTTGCTGGAATGTGATGATAGGGGATTAGCAAAACATATAAAGAAAGTATGAGGGATGGAAAAAGAGCTGACAAATAGCTAATCTCTTTATTTGCAAGTGCAGAACAATTCCTAAGAAGAAGAAGAAGAAGAAGAAGAAGAAGAAGAAGAAGAAGAAGAAGAAGAAGAAGAAGAAGAAGAAGAAGAAGAAGAAAATCCTAATGCAATATGTGATAAATCTTTCAGAGTAATCCTTTTATGCTATCTTTTGTCTGGGTTTTTCCATAGAAATATGGAACATGCTTCAGCTCATTTGTTGCTCTGCTGGAAACTTTTGGTCCAATTGTTGAGTTTTAAGATAACATTGTTTGTGATATTTATATATTTAGGAGTACTTTTTCAGGCATCTTGGCTAGGCACTATACTTGTGTAGCATCTACTTACCTTTAGTCATGTCTTTTCCCTGTGCATGCAAGTTCTTATTTTAATTTAGTGTTTTTGTTGTTTTTTAAAAGCATCTCCTTGGTCTGAGATGTGATCCTGCCTGTATTGTCTGGAAGCATTGTCAGTCTTTCTTGTTTGAACTGGATTTTAACAGTCGGTGTTAAGAAGGAGTGGATTAATTTTCACAAGTTTGTAATAAATATGTTTTTAAACTGGGTATTCTGTATTTATTGTTTTCTGGTTTTAAAACTTTTGTTACCAGGCTTGATCCCTAGAGATGGTGAAGGATGTCCTAAATTCATCATCACCTCTGGTACCAGCTACTGAGTAAAGTCTTCTGTCTTCTATTTTCCCTTTTGGAGTGGACTTTGGATTGACTAGTGTGCACCTTTGACTTCCACTGACAGCATACAAGAGCCCACAAAAATAGACCGCTGTTGTAACTGTGTAGAAGAGCTGAAAGCACTTCATATGCATTATCTAATTGTAATCATTAAAACAATCCTTTAAGCTAAGTCAGTATTATTATCCCCATATTACAGAGGGTGGGAAGACTGAGGCTAAAAGACAATGGCTTGCTTAAATCCACCTAGAGGCAAGATTCAACTTCCTGGTTCACACAGCTCAGTCTCTTAGCTGTTATGCTGCACCACCTCTCAATAAGAAAAGCTGTCATTTTTGGTGTTCAAACTTTCCTCATCACTCAGATTTTTAGGATTGCTGTGCAACTGGATTCCTTGCAGCTCCTGAAATTCTAGATTGCAGTAATGACCAGACGAGCTTTCCATTGACTCCTTTGGCTGAGAACTGTGGCAATCCTTTCTTTGCAAGGTGAACCTCACACTGATCATCTCTTCCTTTGCAGCCTCAAGGCAAGAAAACTCTTACTTGGGGTTGCCTGTTAAGCAGGGCCGGCGCTACCGCTAGGCCAACTAGGCTGTTGCCTAGGGCGCGTAGCGGAAGAGGGCGCAGAATGCTGCGCTCCTCTTTGCTGCTGGCGCGCTCCTGCCCTGCCCGCCCGCCCGCCTCACCGAGAAAGCCAGGTCAGTGCGGGGGATTGGGCCCGGAGTAGTGGTGGGGCCGAAAATGACACAACGGAACCCTGCGCAGGTGCGCTGGACCCGATGGCGTAGATCCCGCTCCGAAGATGATCGAACACAGGTTAGAGCTGCATCTTCAGCCTACCAGGTGGCGGTGGAGGCAGCAAAAAAGAATTTCTATGCTGCCTCCATCGCATCTGTGGAGTGCTGCCCCAGGAGGCTGTTCCAAGTGGTTCGGAACCTGGTCAGTCCAGTTGCTCCGGATCCGATGGAACAATCCAAAGCCTCCTGTGAGGCTTTAGCAAAGCACTTTGCAGATAAAATTGATCGGATTAGGAGTGGGATTTTGCGCGTCGTGGATACAGGAAGTGAGCAGGAGGAGGCCAATGGTAGACCAGTCTTGTGGGATCGGTTCCAGCCTCTTCCTTCTGATGAAGTGGACAAGGTGCTTTCTTCTGTTAAGCTAACCACCTGCTTGCTTGATCCTTGCCCGTCCTGGCTCATTATGAGCTTCAGGGAGAGACTGGGTGAGGGGATCAGGGTGGTGGTGAATGCCTCCCTTGATGAGGGAGTGATCCCATCAGCCCTTAAGGAGGCCGCAGTAAGACCACTTTTAAAGAAGCCCTCCTTGGAACCCCAAGACCTGAACAACTTTCGCCCAGTCTCCAATTTGCCATTTCTGGGCAAGCTGATTGAGCGAGTGGTGGGGGCTCAGTTGAAGGCACACTTGGATGAAGCCGATTACTTAGATCCATGCCAGTCAGGCTTCAGGACTGGACATGGGATGGAAATGGCCTTGGTCACCTTGGTGGATGATATGAGGAGGGCCTTGGATAGGGGCGAATGCTCCTTCCTAGTCCTCCTCGATCTCTCAGCGGCTTTTGATACCGTTGACCACGGTATCCTCCTGGACCGCCTGGAGGGGTTGGGTATCGGAGGCACTGTATTACAGTGGTTCTGGTCCTTCCTCTCTGGAAGGTATCAGAGGGTAGTTCTTGGGGAGGAGCTTTCGGACCCTCGGCTGCTCACTTGTGGGGTGCCGCAGGGTTCCATCCTCTCCCTGATGCTATTCAACATCTACCTAAAGCCGTTGGGGGCTATCATCAGGAAGTTTGGGGTGCAGTGTCATCAATATGTGGATAACATGTAGCTCTACCTCTCTTTTAAGTCCTCACCAAGGTTGAGACCCTGTCCAAGTGCCTGGAGGCAGTGGGTGGCTGGATGGGAAGGAACATGTTGAAACTGAACCCTGACAAGACCGAGGTACTTCTGGTGGGAGACAAGGGGAGGTTAGGGGATGTTGACCTGGTGCTGAATGGGGTACATCTCCCCCTGAAGGACCAGGTCCGCAGCTTGGGGGTCATTCTAGACTCCCAGCTGTCCATGGAGGCTCAGGTATCAGCTGTGAGCCGGGCGGCGCTGTATCAATTCCATCTGATACGGCAGCTGCGCCCCTACCTTCCTAACCATCTGCTCCCATCAGTGGTTCATGCCTTGGTCTCCTCTCGCCTAGACTACTATAATGTGCTCTACGTGGGGTTATCCTGGAAGATGGTTCGGAAGCTTCAGCTGCTACAGAACGCGGCGGCTCGCCTGATCACATCACGCCAGTGATCAGGAGTTGCACTGGCTACCAGTTGCTTGCCAAGCTGAATTCAAGGTGTTGGTTTTGACCTTTAAAACCGTACACGGCTCCAGCCCAGTTTATCTCAAGGAGCGCCTCCAGCAACATCAAGTAGGCCGCTCAACAAGATCTGCCACGGACGGCCTTCTCCTTATCCCATCAGCCAGAGCAACCAGGCTGGTGGGGACTAGGAAGAGGGCCTTCTCTGTGGCGGCCCCCACGTTATGGAACTCCCTCCCTAGTGACCTTCGCCATGCCCCTCATGATGAGCTTCCGCCATGCATTAAAAACATGGCTATTCAGGCAGGAATATGGGGTGGGTTAGGATTTTAAAATATTTTTTATACTGTTTTAATTATTATATTTTATTGTATTGTTTTAATTGTACATCACCCAGGGTGGCCGGCCAGATGGGTGATTAATAAATATAATAAATAAATAAATAAATAAATAAAAGGCAAGGCTAGCATTGTACAATTCAGTATTATTAACAAAAAAGAAGAAGTTTCAAATCACTTCAAGGAGGTAGAAGACAAGTAATGCAGACCAAGTAACCTAAACAGTTTATTATTGGCCATTGCATAGCGATTAAATATCACACGGTGGGCTTAAAGCCAACTTGAAGCAAGGGCTCCTCACACAAAGGTAGAACAGCAGCATTCTAATGCACTCATTAATGGCTTGGATAAATATAAATAATTCATGAAGTCATATTCCTAGCAGAGGTACAAAGCAGCAGGTCATAAATTATTGCCTGAAACCCCTTTTCTCTGGTGAAGCCTTTAATTTAAGGGAACAGAGTGTGAAATACCTCTTTCTAGATGCTATGTCTGATAAAATTGTATAAACAAGACAAGTCTTCAAATTAAGCTAGTTCTAAACAGCATTTTAAGCATGTGCTGTTTGGCTGACTGAAATAAAATAATGAATAAAATGCCTGATGATGATGATGATGATGATGATGATGATGATGATGATGATGATGATGATGTTGTTTTAATGTCTTCAAGAGAAAATACTGATAATAGCTTCATTGAGAAAAAGAAGAAAATCTAAATAAAAATGTATATTCCTACAAGCTACAAACTGCTCCTTTCCAATCCATGTTATATATATTTTTGGTACCAATAACAACAAATAACTGCATTGGAAAACAAATACTAAAACAACATACAAAACAAAAAGTAAAGTGGAGATCTAAAGTGGGATACCTTTCAACCCCAGCCCCCACTCCTTCATAGAACATTCACAGAACCTCATACAAAACATGGTGAAAATTGAATTCCTAGGCGCACAAGCAGGGCTGTAGGCTAAACTTTTGACTTACATGAGTATGTTGATTCCAAGGGTTCATGGCCACTGTGACTCTGCTGGAAGGCTGTGCATTTTATTCATATTCTTTTCCTCCTGATAGATGCTGTGCAGCTTTTAGATGGCTTGACAGCATGAAGCTTTTCTGACAATTTTACATGCTACAAGATGTAAGTAACATTTTTGACAGGGACACCGGCTTGTCCACAAAAAATGGAAGAAAGATACTTCTGTCTCAAGATGGTCAACCAGCGCTGCTGATATCAGTGGGTTTCACCTCTTACTCATCTCCCCCTGCACAGCCTGGACTTACTTACTTACTTACTTTATCTATTTATTCATTCATTCATTATATTTATATCCCGCCTTTTCTCCTGCAAGGAACCCAAGGCGACTTACATAATCCTCCTCACAACAACCCTGTGAGATAGGTTAGGCTGAGAGTCAATGACTGGCCAAAGTCAGCCAGTGAGTTTCATGGCCGAGCGGGGACTAGAACCCAGATCTCCCGAGTCCCAGGCCAGAGCTCTCTCTAACCACCACACCACACTGGCTCTCATTTATAGAGCCAACTCTCAACATTTAGACTTGATAGACAAATACATTTAGAGAGTTGATAGTTCATTCATAAACTATCAACTCTCTAAATGTTTAGAGCACTGGTGTAACTATCATTTACTTGCACTGAAGTCAAACATTTCGAATAAAATAAATTATTGTGATCAGTGCTCATTATGAATTGGGAGTAATTTATCTTTTAATATAATATAGATTTCATAGATCATAGAGTTGGAAGGAGCCTACAAGGCTATCGAGTCCAACCCGCTGCTCAATGCAGGAAACTGGAGGAGGGGTCTCCCATCCAAGTAATAACCAGGCTTGACCCTGCTTAGCTTTCCACGCTCAGACAAGCTGAGCCAGCATAATATGATTGTTAACTTGTTCTGGTTGCTTGATAGTTGCTTTCCTATAGGGAGTCGTGACTCTATTTTTAGTAGAACAACATTCAATTCCATGCCTGCTTTTTTAACAGCATGGGCAATATAACTGAAGATAATACTTTCCCATATTGAGTTATAAAATTTGAAATAATGGTTTGCAACATGTACATGAACAATTTATTTTGGCACACTGTTGTACACTATTTTTGTTAACATGCATATGTGCCAGGTGATCATGATGATCCAATAAGCCTGAGAACAGCTAATATTTTTGAACAGAATTTGTTATTTGACTATTTTTATAATGGGGTGGGAGCAGAAATGTTAAGCACTTCAGATGTACTGTATATTTTAGATTGGGATGGACAACTTGTGGCTCTCCAGATGTTTTGGCCTACAACTCCCATCAGCCCTAGCCAGCATAGCCCATGGTGAGGAATGATGGAAGTTGTAGGCCAAACACCTGGAGGGCCACAAGTTGTCCAATTCTATTTTAGAGGGTCAGATCAGTTATATAGCATTCATTCATTCATTCATAAATAAATAAAAATTAGACTCATCTTAATTAATACAAATGGTCTTGTCCAGTGATGGTCAAATGCACATACATAAAATGAAATATTTTTTTTAAAAAAATGAAGGTCAGAAAGGGGCAGCCTACCCATATCCTGCCTCTTCTGGCAATGAAAGAAATCCCTGTCTCACAAGCTACTGAATCCAGAAGAATGAAATTAAATGGAACATCTTCATAATCCAAATTCCCTGATGCTGCACTAAAGAACCATGAATACGTATGTGCATATTTATTACATGAAGATATGGAGTTTTGAAACCCAGTAATATCTAGTGTTTTTTTTAAAAAGTGTGAGAATTTCCCCATCCCTGCAAATGATAGACAATGAAATAGAGCAATGGTGGGGAAATTCTCAACCTGATGATGGAACATTACAAGTTTTCTTTGGCTAGACATTACTGGGGGGTTGGAGGTAAGGTTATGCTGGACCACTGCTTTCCCCCTAGCATCCATATATTTTCTGTATTATCTAGTTCCACTCTATTACTGTAGACAAATGAATTGCCTCCTCTGAAAATGATGGTGTTAGAAGCAAGTCATGTTCAGAATGTTTTGTCAATGGTGTTTGATTTCTGATAACTGTTTCATACATTGCAGTCATCACTAGAATTTGTATTTCTTTCTGTGCCCCAGCAGTCTGTGAGTTTCCATTTTGCCGACTGAAGTGGCACATAGTGATGCACCACCTGCATGTGTGTTATTGGGAGAGGCCTCTAGCCTCAAGGTCAGACCAAGACCCAGTTAATTGGATTGAGTGATCTCAGCTGCATCCCTGTGGGAACATTCACCCCCCACCACCCTTGCAGCCTGGGAAACTGCCTTAGCCAGTCTGTGATTGGGATCTCAACAGGGATCTCCTTGGAGTTGCCAGTGTTGTGAGCATAAAATCAACAGAGTGACAGCAGGCCTTGGTCTTAATTTCTGCCTTTGCTTTGGACTCTACTTAGGTCTGTTTAGTCCTGACCTATCTGAAGACACATGTTTAGGTCCATTTAGGCAGGTTTAGGTAAGCTTTTTACCTTGAATCATTGTTTCCAAACATACTCTGGTTCTTGTATGCATTTTATTCCCTCCCCCCCCCCTTTCCCTTTCCCTCATCACCTACCTTAAGGATTGTGTATGCTTCCTTCCAAACAAGCATTGGTACTAAATCCAGAGCCATCTGCATGGTTAATTGCTACTGTTTAAAGTTTCAGCCTGGAGGCTTGGAAATACTGGGAGTTTTGAACCCCGATTCTCTAAGCCTTAAGGGTGTCCTGCAAAATCTGAGAGTCTCCTGGCTCAGGCTGAGTTGGACATAAGGGGGTGGTAGCAACCTACTTACTGCTGGGGACTAGGGCAGCCACCTTCCTCCCTTCACACTGGGTGAGAAGGGAAGAGGAGAAGTGGGACTGCTGCTTTTAATGGTAGCTGCACCTAGTCCATATCATGCAGTTGTGCCTTACGTAATCAAGTGATGATATACTGAATGCTGTATTGTACATGCATATGTGAATCAGCTCTCAGATAGGTGAACACGGGCACACATGTATTTGTGTAAGTCATCAAGCTAGCTAATATATGTTTACAAAGAAAGAGATGTGGAATGAAATAAGGAACCACTCCTCAACACAAAGAAAACAAGCTCTTCCTTCTTAGTGTCTATTGTACTGAAAGCAAGAAAAAAGGAGAGCTCTTTCAAAATCTGATGCACCAACCACTGTATCTTAAGGAGACAGGAAAAGGAAGCAAGAATCTATATCGCTACAGCAAACAATGAACATGTAAACCAACTTTAAAAGAAAACTGAATTATCTGAGTGCAAACATCAGTATAACTGAAGGGAGGATTAGGTTTCCAAGCACAGAAGAACGATTGTTCTCTGCCTTTATATCTTATTTATTCATTAATTTAAATTTATTTCCCATGACATTTAAAACATACACATCAAGAAAAATCAGACTTATGGTGCAATCCCATACACATCTATGCAGAAGTAAGCTACACTGAGTCCAATGGGGCTTACTCCCAGATAAGTGTGTATAGGATTTCACCCTTAGGCCTATGCACACTTACCTAGGAGTAAGCACCACTTAACACAATGGGACTTACTTCTGAGTAAACATGCATAGGATTGCACTGTAAAACAATACATGCTATAATAAAATATAACAACAGCAAAACCCATGCCTACAAAAAAAAAACCCCAGCTCAAATAAAATGATCTTAAAACAATTTTTGGAAACTGTTCAGGCATGGAGGAAGGAGATCTGCAAGTGCAGTACATCACTGAGAACAGCTGTCTAGTGCTTTTGGTGACCAAACCTGGCACACAAATGGAACAGTCAAGCGATGGAACAACCAGGAGCTCAGTCATTATCACAGTATTCAGGGCCGGTCCAACCATTTGGCAAAGTGAAGTGGTCACTTCAGGCAGCAGATACCGGGAGGCAGCAGGAAGGTGTTGGAGGAGAGAGCTGTGTATATCACATGGTCTGCCCTGCACCTTCTAAGCTAACCTTCCATCTTCAGGTGTGGTGGAGGACACTGTCCCATTGCCAGCATTGAAGAAAGATTCAACTGCCAGACCATTCAGCTTTGTACATAAACTGGGAGGCAGCACTGACAGTAGCCCTGACAGCCCTGACAGTAGCTCATCTATAGTCATTTTTTAGGAAATAAAGTTCTCTTTCCAAGAAAACCATGGACCTCCCAATAGGCCTTACATTTTATACTTAACCATACACTTTGCTAAACACTGATGTTGGGTTAATAACATATATCATGTCCCTTCAAACTGATAATAATAATAATAATAATAATAATAATAATAATAACAACAACAACAACAACCACCATGATAATGATGATGTTTATAGCACTTGATATATCATCCCAGTAGTCATATACATCAACCCAGCTATATAAAACAACAGAACTCAAACTAATGGCACATAGTGCCATTATACCCAGCTACTGTAATACCCAACACAACTATGGTTAATAAATAGAGAACAAAAAAGCATACAACCTACCCATGGGAGTTCCGACACCATAACCTTTGGAGTCTATCAGGCCTCCAATCTGCGTCAGGTTACAGTTCCGCTGCGTAACAAACTCAATGGTAGTTGACTCCATTAGGAAAGCATAATCAGAGGTGAGTACACGTTGGATACCTTCTTCATTACTTTTGACAAGCACCGACTGCCTCCTGCTATTCATAAAGGCCCACATTTTCTCATACGTGGCAATTTTTGATTTCTGAAACAGAAATTACAATATTAATAAGGACAGTATATCTATGATACAGTGACAAAGCATTCCCACTGAAAAAGAGAATTTACTTGAGCAGAATGATAATAGATCACAAAACAGAAAACACAGTTTGAGACAATATCTTTTATTGGACCAGGCAGCACACAGCTGCACTGTAAACTTGCATTTTATAAACCAGGATTAAATTTGTCAGCCAAGCGTACAGTTCCCAGGATTCCTGGGGGGAAGGAAACCAAGAAAATTAAACATACAAATAATATATGCAAGCAAGCTTTGGTACTAAAGGTTCTTAGCCTTAAGCATTCAGAGCAAATAAACCAAATAAAGATAATAGTTTTGTGGCTCATTCTGTTAATTCTATACATTTAAGAAGTAGAAGATACTGGAACACAGACAATGTTAATTTGACTATGAATAGATATTTCTTAGTAATTTATTATTGCTGTTGGCTAGATTTTCAAAGATTGTCGACAGTCTGGTCATCATAATCACTGAGACCTACTCATAATCACTGAGACCTACTGAGAGCTTTCTGAAAGCTCAGGCCACAGTTCCATTCATTTCAAAGTATTCCGAAATATTTTTCTTTACCATGTTTTATTAACTCAATATTACACAGGACAGTTCCCTACAAGGCAAAGGATAGCATCCTCAGATCCGAACGATGTGCAAAATCACCTCATGTGGTGATTCCACTTCTGTCGCTGTCGGCAGGTGTAGCTTGCATATATTGAAAAGCTTCTGCTTGAGACAGAGCCGAAGTATCAGCTAAGAGGATGTCACATGGAGATGGGTGTAATTAAAATGTGGAAAACAACAAGGCAGTAGAAATCCTACCCAATACAACAGCAGGCTAAGAAAAGTAAACCAAACAGATCAAACATGCAAACATAGGAGGGGCAGGGGAGCCTGGCAGGTGCCAAGGGAGGTGTCCGTAGTCACCATAATGTGATAGCAGTATGTAAAGCATAGTGAAAGGCTTCACACAGACTCCCCGTAGAATGCTTCAAAGCGAGGCCAAAGTTGCGGCAGAGGTCGGTCTGATTAAATAGCCTGAGAGGCCAAAGAAAATGGATAATGGAACCACGGAAGGAAATGTAAAGGGTAAAGAGAGGGTTCCACCACCCTTAAAGGCAGCCTAGAAATCATTTGAGACAGAGAGAGAGAGAGAGAGAGAGAGAAGGGGAAGGAGAAAGGAGGCTAGCATCAGGGGAGGCTGGTGACTCCTTTGTCAGTGGGCCTCCTAATCCATTGCAGCTTTTATTTGGAGGTTTATAGGAGCTATCCATGGTGCTGCATGGTAGGGAACTTATTTTGGGGATAGAGGTTCAACACCATGGATAGCTCCTATAAAGCTCCAAATAAAACCTGCAATGGATTAGGAGCCCCACCGAAATAGGAGTCACCAGCTTCCCCTGGCTAGCATTAATACCTGAGGAACCTCTACAGAAAAGGGAAATGATGAAGAAGCAGATAGAAAACTTGAAGTAGAAGTGCAAAAGATTTCAGTACCTAAGAAGACAAGAGAAGAGGTGAAGTGAATGGCGAACTGTATCAAAGGCTGAAGAAGGATCCAGTGGGTACCAGTGGTAGAGAGAAGACTCTTAGGATTTTGCTACAATACGAGTTATAAATATTTTTAAACTATTTATATATAAGTCATATAAGCTAGAGCACCCTCAACTTTATTGCATAGAATGGCACATATATCCCCCCGACCCCACACTGCCAGGAATATGCTGTTCTGGAATGGAGGCATGCCATGTAATGTGGAAGAGAAACATTGGATAGCCAGGATACATGTCAAAATGTGAAAGCATTGGTGTTACACTGAAGCTGCTTGATTTAAAAAAAAAAGAAAAAAGAGTAGCATGTAGGTCAGTCCTAAGCCCTTATCATGCAGGCGGAAGTGCAGAAAAAGGTTTACCACCTGAAAATGACAGGGATGTCACATTTTGGCTTTCTTTACCTTGTTTAAAAAAAAACAAAAAACCCCATGAGCATCCAATGATGTGTGCCATACAAGTACTGTAACTTCCTGTCAGTCAACTCACTCCAGAAAGCAACAGTTAAGGCTAGAAGGCAAGCATATTCTCTTCTGTGCTAATGTTAACTTTACATGTAACTACTTTTCCAGCTCTGGGACAGAAACCTAGCACAAGACAAGACTGACAGTGCAGACCTTTCTAAAGTTGAGTTGACTGGCATCCATAGCTTCTGCCCCCGAGGAGGATTAGTGGTATATACGGGATAAAAAAGAAGAACATTTATTCTGAATAAGGATAACTTAGTATCCCTGCTGGGATACAATTCAAGTCTTATTTCAATTTGCCTGGGGACTTCTGCAAATCTATCATTCAAATATTTCCAGGACCCAATGGTAATAAAAAAATAGAATTTTATATCCACCTGCAAGAACTCACTGAGATGATGCCAAACTGTGATATACTACTGACTGCAGGGGCATTTCAATGAGAAAGTGTAGGGCAAAAAAGAAACAACCCCCCACCCCCGGATATAATGCATGGAGATAACACACAAGCCAGGGTTTATTGTGTGAACTCTGATCTAAAAACAAATTATCCTGGTATTCATTGTACATCAATATTACTTTATAGGAAAATACACTTGAGCTGCATACAGCATACTCCATGGGAGCCAAAACGATTCTATCATGCAGAATAGACAGAAAAGTCAATGTTCTCAAATAAATGGAAAACCTCTGCATCAATATGCATCAGCGTCTAATTCTTTTTTTTGCTACAATTCTATCTCAAGTATATACAACTAGGTTTTGTTTCCAATGACAATAACGCAGAAGAGACAATAAATCGACTGAAACATTTATACGGTGTCGAAAAACTCAGTGATGATAACTAAAAAACAACAACAGGGTGCTCAAGCTGGAGCCAACAATCCCAACAACTTTCCATTGAAAACTTCAGCATTCATATTTCTTTTCAAATTATGAATTCCTAGAGCCCTCACTGTCCTAGAGGTGTGTTTTTGAGAGTATGGCATCAAAATTTCCCAAAGTGGCAGACAGTTGGCAAGATAACTGATAAGCGGAAGGAGATGACATTTAATCAGCAGGGAAAGAAATCTAGCTGCCTTTGAAAAGAGGGATGGTCACCCCTAAGGCATTAATAGTCACATGCAAGATTTAAGCAGGAGACTTCAGACTGTAATGCTATCATTTGTAAAATCATTGAAATACTACTACTACTGCTACTGCTACTACTACTAATAATAATAATACATTCTACAAGTGATTTTAAATCTACAATAATAGATTCTACAAGTGATTTTAAATGCTAATGAGTAATTAATTAATGAGTAATTAATAAGTTGCATTATTTATTCACAAAAGAACAGAAGAATCATAACATAATTCTGACACTGAGGGTAAACTACATGTTACACTAAGCACACACTTTAAAACACTTGCTTACAACTGCCACTGTCTTTGGGCTTTTCTACACAAGGCTGTTAATCCGCTGTATCTACTTTCGGTTTGTCACAGAATTGAGATCTGAGTGCTACACAAAGAGCATTTCCTTTTCTGCTTTTCTACTACATAACCTCTAGGTGGCACTCTGGTATAGCAGAATAGTGCTATTACACAAGTGGGAAAAGTGTTTCTTTCATTTTTGCAAAGAATACCGCATTTCTCTGTTCTAAAAAAACTTGCCGAAAGTTCAGTTTAAAAACAGAAATGAAACTGGAGGGTCACAACATCATCTAAAGAACTCATAAACAACTGTGAGTAGGGAATGACAAGACAAGCATGCAATAAATGTCTTGTGTAGAAAAACTCTTTCTTTAACAAAAAGCAGCTGGGGCAGTGGCTGTTTCCTGTAAACAGAAACTTTGGGGGCATGTTAGCAGCATGAGGGGCTGTTGGTAGGAAAACAGAAGGAAAGGGATCTCCCTGTACCACAATCCTGATCTGGGTCAGCCCACCTCCCACCGCGGCTGTTTTTTTCTGAAAGACTTGTAAGCATGCACTTTTAAGCAAATGCTTAATGTAACATGTAGTTTGACCCTAAATGTTAGCTCATTTCTCTCATCACTTCACTGCACTATGGGGATTTCATGAAAGCCTATGCGCATATAGCTGCATGCATGCAGACCCCCTCCCTGCAGATGTTTGTGCTGTATGCACAGACGCTTGGGGGGGGGATACATAACATGCATCACGTCAGGCTGCAGGGCTACACCGCATTCTGTTCACATGTTAAGATGAGAGAGTTTCTGAACACCTGAACAGGTTAGAGCACTCTTTTAAGCATAAATTATTTTAAATCTATGTCCTGGACATGAATTTGTGCTCACATAGAGCTAAACAAATGCCCTGTCTTATTTTTTAAAAAGACAAAATTTTAAACCAATCTAACACAGCATAGACAATGTTATGGATAAATGTAGAACTTTCTGGACTGGTAGGAGAGAGAAATGAGATTTGCTAAAAGTTCTCTAAAGAACTGGCAATCCATTTCTATATCAAGCTGAGTTTGCCCATCACTAACCAGACAGGATCACACTGTCTGGTTGTCTTTAAAATTTATAAGCAAGGTTTATATCCTGCCTCTGTTTGAAATATCAAAGGTGTGGTCTGTTTATGTGTCTCTGTGTTCTGCTCACACGAGCAGAGTGTGTGAGCCAGTAACTTCACAGAGTTCAACTGCAGCAACTTCCATGATCTATTAGATACAATTTTGCTTGTTCAAAATAGGCTGGTTTTCCCCCCACACTAAATTCAGTCATAAATTGAGCCACTTCTATTTACACAGTCACTCCAGGGAGAAGAAAACTGCTGTTTCTCTCTCTTTGTCCTGGTGGAGAAGAAATTGGATGTTTATCCCATATTACTATGTGTTGAGAAAAGGGAGTGTGGCTACTACTGCTCTTGAAAAAGAACACTCTACCTCACTATTTGTACCTGGGAGGACAGAAATAGTAATATCCTACATGTGGAAACATCATCACTATCTCCCAGAAGGAAATAGTGATGAACTACAGGTATTTAGGTACACAAATACTAAGGATGGGCAAATGTTCCCCACAGCTGACCCAGAAATTAACCTATTTCTCCCCCCGCCCCCAAAAATGGGAAACAAACCAGTCCATTTCCCAAGTAAAACTGAGATACAGTAATACTTGGATTGCAAGTAACTTGGTTTGAGAGCGTTTTGCAAGACAAGCAAATTTTTAAATATTTATTTAATTTTTTAAAACTTGATATACAAGTGACGTCTTGCAACACAAGTACTGTAGTACGGCTTAAATTAAAAATCTCTGTACAAATTTTTTTGGGGGGGTTTCGTTTTGATATAAGAGTGTTTTGGATTACAAGCAGGTTTCCGGAACGAATTAAACTCTCAATCCAAGGCATGACTGTACTTGGAAAATGGGAAGAGACATACACCCCAGAAGCCTTCCCCCCCCTTTCTTGCTGGCAAGCTGGGACAACATTGGTACGGTCGGTAGCAACAGTGAGCTGAGAGAAGAAAGAAGGGAGTATTTTTGTCCCTCCTTCCCTCCCCTCCCTTTCTCACATAGTTTCTGGTCATGATTTTGAGACTGATACCAATATGCAGTCACATAGTATGTGATGGCACATACTACAATTTAAGTTGTATTTCCATCTTCCACACCGCAAGGGAATTTGATGAATTGATCTACAAGCTCCCTTTGATGAAGTGTGTTATTTTATTTTGCTTAGGATCTGATCTAGTGGGAATGATATCTGGAAGGGAATACTTGCGATGGCATAATTTATTAAGCTTATTTTGCTGTTGTAATGCAGGAGATCCTGCGACATTTTAAAGTGAGATAGTTATGCTATGTGACCAGGGCCGGTGCCACCATTAGGCCAACTAGGCAGCTGCCTAGGGCGCCGGGCTAAAGGAGGCGCCAGAAATGCCTTGGGGGAAAAAAAAATACATCACGTATTTTACCAAGTTTGTTTTACCAATCATGTCCTGTGGCGGGGAAGGGAAGGCGAAAGAAGCGCACCCCTCCCTCTCTCTCCTCCAGCTCGTTACTAGGAACAACAGCAGGCAGGCTCCTCCTCACAACCAGCATCAAAAGAGGCAGAGAAGGCTACAGACTGGAGCAGGGGAGGCGGGCAGGGGCCAATGATGGGAGGCTGCAAACACCTCCTTCGCCTTCCCTCTCAAGGATGCACCTACAAACACCTCCTTCGCCTTCCCTCTCAAGGATGCACCTACAAACACCTCCTTCGCCTTCCCTCTCAAGGATGCACCTGCAAACACCTCCTTCGCCTTCCCTCCCTCGCGCGAGCCTCAGGTTCCTCAGCTCAAGGTCCCCTGAAAGCAGTTATTTCCAGCAACCAGGGAGGGAGGGAAAGGTATTTTAAGCTAGCTGGGGCTCCAATGTTTTAATTATTTACCATGCTGTTTCTGTGTTTTGGTTTTAAATGGTTTTAGGATGCAATCCTATGCGTGTTTGGAGGGGGGGGGAAATCCTACAACTCCCAGCATTCCCCAGCCAGCCATGCGCAATCCTATGCACATTGAGGTAGAAAAAAGCCCCACAACTCCCAGCGTTCCAACAGCCAGCCATGCTGGCTGGTGAATGCTGGGAGTTGCGGGGCTTTTTTCTGCCTCAACGTGTTTAGGATTGTGCCCTGAGCTGTTGATGTTTGCTTTACTGTACTTTGAATATTGTTGTCTGCCTTGAGCACTAGGCTGGTAAAGGGAAAGATAGGATAATATACATTATTCTGATAAAGAAATATTGCAACAAAGTGATAGAGAGAGGAGGGGAAGCAGCAAGTTTCGTAAATCCCCTCCTAAATTTGAACCAGATGATCCACGGGCTCTCTCTTTGCTATGTTTCTACTACATGCATCCCCCCCCCTGCAACCCAGAAGGTGTACGAGTCAAACCGGTGTCTCTGCACCTCCTCCCTGCGAGGTAGGACAGGCTGCAAGACGCCCTTTTGTCTCTATTCCTCACAGGTAGCGCCACCACACCTCTCTCACATCCTTTTTTCATATCCCTTGTGCTGCCTGCAGGAGGAGACATATATATGGAGTAGGAGAAGGCCCTTGGGAGTTCCTGGCATAGCTGGGCTGATGTTGCCTCTTTGCTTTCCTCGTGAACACAAAGGAAAAGTCTCAAAGTCCACAAAGTTTTTCTGTGGGGCTCGGCAGTTCCCAGGGAGGGAAATTTATTTCATAATGGGCATAGGGCTGGAGGGAGGGAGGGCTCAAGTGGGAAGGGGGGGCACTAAATATCTGATCTTGCCTAGGGCACCAAATTGCCTTGCACCGGGCCTGTATGTGACATTTCATGTGGAAGAGAGGAGACAGTAATGACTCTGAAACCCTGACGCCCATCCTGATTAACAAGACAATTAGAGGTGAAGGAAATCAAAGAGTTCAGCTACCTGGTACTTGATGGAAGATGGAAGATATCACAATGACATCCAGAGGAGAGACTGCTTTATGGCTTATTCGGCACTCATAAATTAAAGATCACTGGAAGATAACTGTGTGTCAGAGATCGTGAATGTAAATGTAATGAAAGCATTGAGTTATCCCATAACTATTTGCATTTGGGAAGGCAGGAGATGGAAGGCAACCTCTTTAAAATGATTTTGTTATTCCTACATATGGACAGAGACTGGATACATGTGCTGCAGCAAGGTTTAGTGATGGAGAAAGCAATTGTGCACTTAATGCTACAGGATCGTATATGATTACACGTGAGATGACAAAAAAAAAAAAAGAAGAAGACGATTGAAGGAATGGAATTTCACAAGATGGTCCAAATTACTCAAATTGGGTATTCTAGAAAACAAGAATGATTGAAGTGGTAATGTTTGTTATGCGACCCCTGAGCTTATCATATTTTATTGTATTGTTTTACTGTGTTTTTTAATTGTACATTGCCCAGGGTGGCCGGGTGGCCGGCCAGATGGGCGATTAATAAATATAATAAATAAATAAATAAATAAATATTATTTCAACCATTTATTTTCTCTCAGGGCAGCCTTACCCAACTTGGTACCCTCCAGATGTTTTGGCCTTTAGCTCCCATCAGCCACAACCACTATGGCCAATGACCAAGAATGATGGGAGTTGTACACCAAAACATCTGGAGGGCATCAAATTAGGGAAGCTTGTTTTAGGGGGTGAGGTCCAAACTTCCTATGTCTGAGCAGAAAGCACTTCCATTTGTGTCTGGGTAAGGCATAATAATTCCTTTCAATGGCAGACCCCTATAACTCTTTAACCTGGGGGCTTTTTAGGTGGTGGTTGTTTTAAGGGTGGGACCTTACAAACTCCCATGCATGAAGAGATCCCAGCCTAGTTGAGTGGTTTATTTATTTATTGTATTTATGTTCCGCCATTCTGCCAAAAAAGGCACTCAAGGCAGATACTAAACTATATAGTATAGTATTAAATATATTCGATCAAGTTCCTCTTCCACTGACACATTAGCCCTATTCAAGTGTGCGCCTGCTCGTGTGTAGGACTAAACTGGGTACAGGGATGTGGACATCACGTAAGCCCACCCCCAGTGTCCTACATGCACAGGGCTGAAGTGGGCTCTGTAAGTGCATTCAGCTGAATGTGCTTACAGAGTTCTCATGATTGGAAAACCCTGATCAGGCAGGGTTCATGATTGCAGAAATCCCATAAGCATTCAGCTGAACAGAGCCCTCTTCAGACCTGGCTCAACGCATGAAGGTCTACATGGAAGCTCGGTGCATGGGGACATTGGGACAGGGTTTAAGTGAGCTCCCATGCCTCTCCCACACACTGGCCCTACACACGAGCAGGCACACACCTAAATAGGGCTTTTCCCTCTGTAAAGTTCAGTTGGCGAACTACAGGATCAGGCAGTAAGGTTTCCATCCTAGAACAAAGTTACAACTGATGACTTTCAGTTCTCACCAGGCACCTGCCCAGCAGTCCCTGTGTGCTGGCTTTTGGCCTGAGGCTCTCAGTTGAGTTGGCAGGGCAGTATAAGAGTAGTGACGAGCTAGGGATGTGCGGACACTGCAAAATCCGTACCGACTATGTTTCACAGATTGTCAGGTGCCTTTCGTTCTGTTGTCTACTCATTGATGGAACTGGATTTTGCGAACAACCATTTGTATGCATTTGCACAGATTTGCAATCCTGAAAATGCACAAATTTCCCCAAAATAAATATTTTCACCCTTTAGCCCAGGGCTCTCCAACCCTGGGTCCACAGATGTTGCTGGCCTACAGCTCCCAGCATACCCAGCCAGCATGGCTAATGGCAAGGGATTCTGGGAGCTGCAGTCCAGCAAGTCCCCTTCTTCCCTCCCCATTCCTTTTTCCTTGTGTGTCGTGTCTTTTTAGATTGTAAGCCTGCGGGCAGGGACTGTATTGTTAATTGTTGTAAACCGCCCAGAGAGCTTCGACTATTGGGCGGTATAAAAATGAAATAAATAAATAAAATAAATAAATATCTGGGGACCCAAGGTTGGAGAGCCCTGCTTTAGCCTATGGGGGGAATATGCATTTTGGATCTATTTTACATATTTTCCTATGACTACATTTGCATAACATTATGTAAAATTAAAAAAAAATGGTCTGCAAGTCTACGGGATCCACGCAACTTGGGAAAAGTCAGTCCACTGTGGGATCCGCGGGCCACATTCTTATGAATTTGAACTCATTTGAGGCCATTGAGGATTTCTCCGATATTCCTAGAGAAGACTGTTTCTGCTTCTCTTGTAGCCTTCCTTGTGCAGCATCTCATGGGACTTTGGGGGGATTTTCTGCCTGCACAGATATGATTAAGGGGCTAGATGCCTCTCCTCTTTCAGCAGTTATGGGGGTGCCAAAACAATGCAATGTGATGCTACCACAGAATAATGGGATTGGGCTATTCATTTCCATACAGCAACCTTGCATTACCTACTGCTACTTTGATACTTTAGTCCTAAACACACTCACCAAATTAATGAGGCAGAGGAGCAATTCACACATTTGTTCATGAGGTAGCAGAGTGTGTATACCAACACTTTTCATCTACAAATAATTTCCATTACATTATAAACCATTTTCATGTGGGCAGCCCTTTCATGTGAAAATGTAAATGTTATCACATCAAAGAGATGCTAATTCACACATTTTCTCTGCTGAAAATTAAAGATGGTAAAAGTCACAGAATATTCAGCCATCTCAAAAACAAAAGTGCTAATTAGGCCTTGGTTCCTAGTAATATGTTTAGGATGGAGTTTCTACCTGGCTTCTTCAATTTATTTTTAAAAAATCTAAAATCAAGGAAAAGCATGATTAGTGACTTGTAGGCTTCGGAAAACGTTCCCATTTGTCATTGCTTGCAAAACGCACTCTTTCCCCCTACTTCAATGCTGCTTGCTGAATGTTCATACATCCTACACAAACTGTAAGCCAAGATACATCCACATTTAACTTGGTTCATTGACACAGCGTTCAGTTACAGTTTGTAGAAAATATTTCACACAGTGAATTCTATAATCAAAATATTTCTTACACTATATGTATATGTGTGTGTGTGTGTGTGTGTGTATGATAGATAGATAGATAGATAGATATAGATAATAGATAGATAGATAGAAATAGATAGATATATGTAACTACAGAGGTGAAAGCCTAGTCTAACAAATACGTTGCATTCAGCAAAGATATACTTATTAAAAGTATATGTTAGAGGATTTCAAAGACAGACAAATACAGTGATTGGCACTAGAAAACTGGTTCTGTCCCTTAGGAAACAGTCTTGGAATCTTGAATCCTATTTGTTTCAAGAAGGATTCCAGAATAATCCAGAAAAACATAATCTCTTGATGAACAGAAGTATAAAATGCAATATATTCATTCCAAGGGCCACTTGGCTTCGGGCCAACCTACAAATTACATACAATCATGAATAATGGAACCTAACAGCTTTGTTTATTTTGAAAGTTGCTTTGGGAGTGGAGGATTTAAAATGGAGAAACAGGCCTAGGGATGGGTGAGAATTGCATCTGGTTCATTTTATTGATAACGTACCAAAATTTGCAAATATTTTCATAAATGAGATGGTAAGAACTTGAGTTTTTAAAAATGGGAATGTAGGAGAAACCAAAACTGAGAGATTTGTACATCCAGGCCTGCCAGGGCTTTGAGTGCTAAGCTCTTAAAAGGTCTGGGTTGGAATCCCTGCATATTCAACCATGTTTGTTGTGCTGAATGGGGGTTGCCACCTTTTTTTCTGACAGGCTCCTTTAACATCTATGTGACAAGAAAGTAGTGCAACATGGTCCTCTCTATGCTGGGGATAGCTGTACCTATTGAATTTGGAGAGTCCAGATAGATGAGAATTCTGGTTCAGTTCATTTTTGATACGAATTTGCCAAAATTTCTTTAGAGATTTTAGAAAAAACCGAATGCAGGTGAAAGTGAAACTGACAGATTTTTCCATAGCTAGTCAAGCGGCAATACCCAGTCTGCTGATTCCCCCCGCCTTTGAATTACCTCCCAAGTGTGCATTCCTCCATGGGGTGCAAAAAGCAAGTGAGGGAAAACACACGTTTGAAACTCTGCAAGCGGAAACACTGCTGGAATAAGGACACAGCAGAAAGGAAACAACCACTCCCTCCACTTTTCCAGTCTTAATTACACCATCCCAAAGCAGCTTTTAAAACCTAACAACAAGAGCCACCCAGATACTGTTACTCTCCTGTGCTTGTCGCATTTACAGGGTTATCTTAAAGGCCTTGCAAACATGGATTCGCTCTTAAAATAATTATAAGAGCTCAGGGAAAGGCTTTCCAGTGTAAAAATAAAAATAAACTTTCTGAAACAGCCTGAAAGAAGAAAATGCAACCTCTGTAAGGGATGCGGGACCATGCTCCAACATCCCCATCTACTCCACCCCAAACTTTCCCTTATTGAGCAAAAAGGTCTGAAAGGGGGGTTTTATGCATGTTTGGTCATAGAGGCCATTGTGCAATTGGGAATCCTGCTTTATCAACGTTCTCTCATGGAGAGACTTCCACACATGTTCACCCAAATACACGTAGAAGCTCCTTTCTGACCTTCCTATTCAATGTGGGAAGATCAGGGGTGAAGAGGGTAGTGTGATGGGGGCTGCACCACCTACACATGTCCCTGCATTCCCATTTCCTGTCTGGGCACAACATTATTGCAGTGTTCTCCAACCTTGGGTCCCCAGATGTCTTTGGCCTACAACTCCCAGCATGCCCCAGCCAGCGCCCAAGGTTGGAGAACACTGCATTACTGGGTATTATTGGTATTCTGTTTTTGTTTTGTTTTTTTAAACTGCCAATATGGCGCGTTATTCTTTTAATCTTTTATTGTTCACTGCTCTGGAATCTGTTTAGATGCGGAGCATTGTACAAATATTGTAAATAAATAAAATAGCACCTGAAGGTAGTGGTAGGCAATCCTCCCACCACCTGACTCATGGTGGGCTCGGTGAGCGCTGCTGCCGCATCTGCCAAGCCGGGCTGAAAGCACGCGCCAGCCGAGACGCTCGCCAGACTTCCAGGTTCCCCGCGGATTATGTAGAAAATGGCATAAGATATGTGAAAAGTGGTTGCAATTTGTGCTATCTTTAACGTATCTTATGCCAGTCTCTATGTAAAAAGCACCCCGGAGGGAACCCGAAAGTCACTTCCCTGGCTTGGCTCAGGAGAACGCAAATTGAGCCGGGGAAGCAGGTAGGTCAAGCGGAGCTCCAGGGCTCGAGCCTGGTGAGTTCGCCGGACTTCCACACACACCCCGAACGAACTCCGCACGCATCCCGACTTGAAGGTTTTGCTACTAGTGTATAAAGCCCTAAACAACTTGGGACCAGGATACTCGAGAGAGCGCCTTCTTCCTTATCAACTGAGGAGCCTGGTCACTGAGGTCATCAGATGGCATGCTCCTGGTGGCTCTGCGTGGACCTATAGCCCGACTGGAGTCCACCCGGAGAAGAGCCTTCCGTGTAGTGGCTTCCTTCCTGTGGAACTTGCTGCCTCTGGAAGCCAGGCTGACACAGTTTTTATTGGTATTCCATTTTTGAAAATGTTTAATATGTTGTTTTATTCTTTATATTTTTAATATGGTGTTTTATGCTTTTTATCTTTTATTGTATGTTCACCACTCGGGAATCTGTTTTGATATGGAATGGTATATAACTATTGTAAATTAAAAACAAAACAAAAAACAAAACAGGGCTCTTGTGTATGTTAAAAGGGGTTCTCCGGACTATCACCTAGACTGCATAGTTAAAACTACGGAATATGCTGCCACAAGATATGGTGATGGCCTCCAACTTAGATGGTTTTAATATCATGGAAAAGAAGGTTATTGATGGCTACTAGTCTTGATGGCTATATGCTACCTCCAGGATCTGAGAGAGCATGCTTCTCTGAATACTAGTTGCTGTGGAATAATATTGCCTTCCTGCTTGTGGGCTTAACACAGGCATCCAGTTTGCCACTGTGCAAACAGGATGCTGCACTAAATACGCTTTTGTTCTGATCTGGCAGGGCTATTAAAAATGTTTTTATGACCTGTAATTCTGCTTCGTAAAGGCAGTGATGAAATACATTTTTAAGAATAATAATAATCATGAATTCTAAATATCAGATGCTGATCCCCCCAAAAAAGAAAAATGACACTCTGGTTTAATTAGAAATAATTAAATCACATCTTGATCCTAAGCATCTTCACTTGAATCTCTGCCTGCAATGCTGGCATAACATTGTGGCATTCTATATTGTTCCAGTGGCAGTAGCACTTCCCATCTTAAGAATTCATTTGCTGGATGAAGCTACAAGTCTAATTGGTAAATTTTATGGGAGATCATGTATGCAACGAAGGATGTATTTCCGCGCATCAGTAATGTTTTCAGACAATATTATTTTTTTGTTAATTAAAAGAAAAGATGAAATTAACCTTCCTTTCTGGGCTGAATTTGATTTTAGTGTCACCCACAGCACTGCAGTTTGTCTTCAGTTTTCAAGGAAAGGGATCAAAGATGAAAGATAGCTTCTCATTTTATCTGACTGGTCTCCTCCATTCCATGACCTCGTTTTTTGTTTTTTTTTTAATTCAGAACTGCTGAGGCCTGTAAAGCTTTAAGTGAACTAGCTGATTTGGTTGTGTCAGCACAAAACTGATAAAAAAAACCCCACAGTTCATACAGTGTTCTCTCCCTTTGTAATGGCAGTTTTCATGGTCCATGGAGCACAAATGAAGAAAGGTAGGAAAGGTGTTCCTGCCAAGAATGGTCCTACATGAAATGACAAATACAGTGCTGGACAAAATAAATCCCACTGTGTAATTCCACTGTACTGCAAAAAAAAAAGAAAAAAAAAAGAGGGGAGGAAGGGAGCTTGTTGGCTTTAAAAAGCTCAAAATAATTAGATTAAACATTCAAAATAAATACAAGGTAACACTAATGAATTGACAGTTAGTTCTAGATTAGGAACACTGTCTGACCAGATCTAGCCCACTGGTCCGTAACTTTGAAATGCACATTTTTCAATAAAATACACATTTTCATGCTTTAGTCAATGGGGGGAAAGTGTGTACTTTTGAAAAATATGCACAGAAATGCACACTTTTCACATTCGAAATGCACACTTTTCACATTCAGACAAGCTGGAAAAAAGGTTGAAAATGAAAACAGGAGCAAGCCAAGAGGAGCTTCTAAGTGATTTTCAGAAAATTTAGGCAAGATCGAAAACTGCTCGTTCTCCCATCCCTACGCATGCAAATATGTTAGGATGTGCATGCATGCATTAGGATCTGGCAATATCTGGGAGATTTAATCTGGGCCAAACCTCCCAGGGGCACTGTTGCAGAATCAATGGGAGGGCGAGTGTGTTTGTGTGCATCTTTCTCTTTCCCTGCAAGCTGGAATGGTATTATTACAGCAGGGTGGAGAGCAGAGGCAGAGCAACCTCCCCCACCAAAGGCCTAGAATAAGGAAAATGATGAAGTGGAGAATCTCTTCCCTCCTGATACTGTTGGGTAGCAGCAGCAACAGCTGAAGCCAGCAGGTGAAGACGTCTGGAAACTTAGGGTATTGCAATTATGATCACATTTTGAACTCTCATAAAAAAGAACTTTTATGGGATGTTTTCAACTGTGTTCATAACTGCTAGTGCAAGCCGATTCTGAATTTCCCCATCACCAGTCTTAAATGATGCCAAGGACTTATGGGAATGCTATTAAGATGTAAAGCTGCAGTTCTATATCCATTTACCTGGCAGTAATCCCCATTGAATGTGTTGGGACTTACTTCTGAATGGAAATGTGGAAGATTGCGCTGTAAATTAATGCTGTGCTGAATATTTCTATACTTTTATATTCAGCAATTCATGGTGTGTGTGTGTTGGGCGGTGAGATGGGGGAGGGGATGAAGAGTTACATGAAGGGGAGGGGTGGAAGTTTCTAAGAAATTTCTGAATAGGGAGTGGGGGCTCAGGGATTTTGTTTACCTTATTAAGACTGTGAAGTGGCCGGGCAGCCTAATTTTTACCTTAACCCAGGGATGGGGACTCGGACTTGAGGACTCGACTCGTAAGTCAGACTGAGTCCCCGCTCTGACTCAAATCCGACTCGAGTCCCAATATTTTTAATGGGACTCGAGACCAAGGACTCGCCAACATCCCTGGGCTGTGCCAGAAGGAGTGGAGGGAAGTGATCGCCGGTGAAGATCAAGTTCAACAGTTGAATTGTCCAAGACAAAGGGCAATGCCTGCCTGCCTGCCTTTGGGGTTCCCTGCCTCCTCTGCCCGCCTGGTCTCTTCTTAACCAGTTCCACAGTTTGAACTGTCCAAGACAAAGGCCTCTGCCTGCCTGCTTTGGGGTTCCCTGCCTCCTCTGCCTGCCTGGTTATTTTGGGTTTGTCTGCCTGGTCTGTTCTTGCCAAAATCAGTTGCAGAGTTTTGAAATAAAAAGGCACACTTGTGCCTAGAATTTATTTAAGCTACACATCTGAAGTAGCCTTATTTTGTTGGGAAAACTCCCCATTGTTTTTTAATAGGGACTCGTGGAGTCAGTTTTGGGAGTGACTCGGGACTCGTGAGTCACCATTTTGGACCAAGGACTCGGACTCGGACTTGAGACTCGGGTCCAAAGACTCGTGACTCGACTCGTGACTCGAGACCAAGGACTCTTCAACATCCCTGCCTTAACCCCCCCCCCCCCGCACACTTGGAGCAGGAGCGATGTCGCACGGTCACATAGGCTGAAAGCCTGTCTGAGAAGAGCCCTGAGATGTGGCAAGCCTGTCATGCACGGAGGAAAGAATTTCTCGAAGGCAGGGAGCAGGTTTCAGCACAGCATTAGTGTACATACTCCTTACTTGATAACACTTCTGAGGCATGTTCTACCTGGAGATGAGTTAAGAATTATATACAAGCAAAAGAATTACTGTATAGAAAGCTTGTCCCCCCCCCCCCCCTGGAAATCATAGGGTAATCTACTGGCCCTTTGTTCGGTAATTGTTGTTGCTCATTGTGCTGAATGATGTCAAGGAAGATAAATCAAGGGAGTTGCTTATGTGCACTGACATAGGTCTTCTGTTTTACTATCAGAGACTATGCAATGTCACCTGCTTTTAAAGAAGTCTTGGTTTCCAGATTGCCTTAGAAAGGCAAATGAAATGTTCACCTCCGCTCATGCTGCCTGCTGTCAAATACAAATTATAATTTAGGACTCAGCATGAGAACACTTAGCCTCTATTATTAGGTTTGAAAGCAGTCCCACCCTATATGGCAGAGAGACAAGTCTTACAATGTCCTCCCCCCCCCCCCCCGAAGAAACTTGGACTACAAATTAAGTCTGAAAAACACTAGCTTAAAAGAAAGCTTACCTATATCTGAAAGCTGAGAAATTGTCTCAAAATCCCAGGCTTAAGGTCTCAATACATCTATAGAGCCTTCATATCGGCAAGGAATCTGCACATACAACATTCCATGGCATGCTTCTTGCATTTCTAGCAGACTGCTTACTTATTGCAGTCTGCTAGAAATGCTCTGTCCTGCTGTGATTCAGAACACACTCATCATGCACTGATATAGGATCCAGATTCAAAACCACCTTCCCTTACATCTTTATCCATTTTTTTAAAAGGGGGAATCCCCTCCCCTATGATTCTCTCCAAAAGCTTTTATAATAAACACTGTGTCTTTCTCTCCTCTCCCCATATTGGTAAATTGTAACTGAACCATTATTTCTAGATTAGCCATAAAACAGCATAACATTTATAACAGAATAAAGTAGCATTAAAATTCAGCACTAATGATTGGCCACACCTCAAAGTAATAAAAATAATATTTTACATCATTAGTTCCTCCCAGATCTGCTGTTTCTTGAGGACTCTTGATAGTCAACTAAAGCAAAATCTAAACTAAAATAATATTCAACATTTTCTTTACAACAAACTTGTCTTTTGAATACCCAAGTCTGAAAGATGCTTTCCTTAGAGGTCCTTTAGAGGAAAAAAAGATTTTAGCTTGTAATTCTTTATTGTAAGTGAATTATCAGCAGCAGTATTGAAATGATACATGCTGGATGAAAACAACAATTTATACTCTTTGAACCATGATCACTAGAAAAATGGATCTACTAGTGCAACCCTACACATGTGTACTCAGAAGTAAGTCGCATTGAGTTCAATGGGGGTTACTACCAAATGTGGGTATAGGATGTCAGCCTAAGGGCCGGTTCGTATGACCCAGGTGGCGAGCGGGGGAGGCACCATGGGGTCGCCCGTGGGGTCCGGCGGGGCACCACAGACGACCTGCGCCCCGTGCTCGTGGGTGGACCCTGGTGGAGCTGGCGGTCCCCGCACCGCAGTGCGGGTCTCCCGGTGCTAGGGGGCGGCAGCCTGGGATGCCCAGAGGGGCTGTTTGGTCTTACAGGCTGCAGCGGCTGCAGCTCCGGCTGCTCTGGGCTGCCGCCTCTGTGTGGCCCCCGCAGGGGGCGCCCCCAGCCGGTGTTCGCACAACATGGGAACCGTGGGGGGCTTCTGCTCCCCCGCGGTTTCCGTGTCGTTCGAACCAGCCCTAAGTCAGTAAAACAGGGCAGAAGCCTACTTCATATCAAAGATGTACAATGTATCTGCCACAATGACCTGAAAAATTGCCTTGTTAGAAAACATGTCATCTTTGGGAAGTAAATCTGATCGTTTTATCTTGAGCACCGATATTCACATGTATACCATCTTTACAAACAATCAAGGGGGTTAGGAAGTAATTACAAAGGACTGCAAAGAATAAGAAGCATAACTGAGAGGGGCTTTTTCTTTAATATCTATCTGCTAATAAAGAATCCAATGAGCCCCTTAAACACGTGCAGGCTTTCCTGCCCATGCTCCAAGGTTTCCCTTCACCCTCACCCCAGCTGTACTGTAGTGGAGGCTACTCATGAAGTTGCTCACGTTTCTGAAGCAGATTTTCAGGCAGAGCAGAGAAAGACATATCTCTCTATTTTTCATCCATGCCACTTACACATGAATTCACTCATAAATCTGTTAAGTTGTCTCTGCATTAATCTGTGATTTAAAAAAGACAAGAAAAAGAGGATCAAGCCAGTGGATAGCTAAGTTCCAGTTTGCACATTAGTCTGGAAAGTGTGGATCAAGATACTTGATCAGAATTTGCAAAGACTGAATTCCACAATCATCCCTACTTCTAAAGGGAGCTCTCGTGTGCTTAAAAATGTTCCCCATGTGGCCCTTTGGATCTTGACCAAACATCATTATTTTTCTACATAGGGGTAGCTACATACTGGCTTGACATGCATTCCAGTTCTTTCAAGTAAGTGCAAATCTTTGTGTCTTTTCTCTTCAAGGAAACCCTGCAATTCCATTACTGAAAGGACAGCCATGCTGGGTCAGACCAATGATCTATTCACAAAGAAAGTATCTTGTCTCAAGCCTTGCTAAATCCAAGTGTTTAAAGTAGCACAAGGCATTACTTTTAACGGGCATAATCTTCTATCATTCTCACATGCTAAAATCAAATGGGATCTTCGAACAGCACATGGAGGCACTTAAAATATCTGCAAGCAAAGCAATCCCCATAGCCATACAGTATCTTTCATATTTAAAACACTAGTAGAACACGAGAGATATAACATTCTTAATATAAAACTGATGTACATGTAATCAGTTCAAAAGTATTGGATATTATTCAAGATCAATGAATAACCCATTTTCAGTACCGAGGCCAGATCTCAACCCACATTTCAGTGTCGTTGCAACTTTTACTTGGAATTTTTAGTCCTTGATCACCACACAAAATCCCAAGTAAAAAATTCGAAGATACTGAAATGTGGGTTGAGATTATGTGGCCTAAGTAGTGAAAATGGAATAGTAGCCAATGTTAGTCTAACTTAAGTCCCATTCATTTCAATGGGTCTACTCTGTGTAGAACTAGCCCTGGATACAGCCCAATATCTCTATGCATTGGAAAATCTGGACCTGGATGCACATAAGCTCTTTTTAAATATTTCCTCCAATGTTTTGCTATGTGTGGGGATGGAGCAGGGTGGCAGTTCAAGCCCCTGACATGGTTCAGTTCCTGTCACCAGCCACCAAGGTCCATGCATTTAGCACAGATGTCTGAAAAGATGCACCACAGATGAGCAGCTGTTTCCATATAGCTGGTCCGCATAATCAGGACCTCCACCCCACATCATGTGGGGGTACTGACTGTGTGAAGCATCTACATGTGGGCTGCTGCTCACATATAGCTCCCCCTTTTTGGATGGCTGTGCATAACACAAACATTGAGGATGGGAATAGTATCTGCATGAGACTGCAGCTGGAGCCAGGATGTGTGGCCCTGCTCAATCCTGCACATGTAGGATTGTCACATGCTACAATCCACATGTAGGATTGTAGGAAACCTCCATGTGGAGGTTTCCTACAAACTTGTCTTTTGAATACCCGTCTGAAAGATGCTTTCGTTAGAGGTCTTTTAGAGGAAAAAATGATTTTAGCTTGTAATTCTTTATTGTAAATGAATTATCAGCAGCAGTATTGAAATGATACATGCTGGATGAAAACAACTAAATTTATACTCTTTGAACCATGGTCACTAGAAAATTGGATCTACTAGTGCAACCCTACACATGTGTACTCAGAAGTAAGTCGCATTGAGTTCAATGGGGGTTACTACCAGATGTGGGTATAGGATGTCAGCCTAAGGGCCGGTTCGTATGACCCAGGCGGCGAGCGGGGGAGGCACCACGGGGTCGAGAAAATAATCTAGAGAAAATAATCTTCACTGCTTCTCAATCCAAGCCATTCAACTCTATAAGTCAACCTACATTTTAGAATGTTTTCCCAGTCATACAAATTAGCCCAAAACACTTTTACATAAGGAAACTGATTTCCCTTTGAATGGATCTTGCGTTTAGGATGAACATGTGCAACGTACCATGCACAGAGAGCCAGTGTGGCGTAGTGGTGAGAGTGTTGGACTGGGACTCGGGAGATCTGGGTTCTAGTCCCTGCTCGGCCATGAAACTCACTGGGTGACTTTGGGACAGTCACTGACTCTCAGCCTAACCTACCTCACAGGGTTGTTGTAAGGATAAAATGGAGAGGAGGAGGAGGATTATGTAAGCCGCCTTGGGTTCCTTGCAGGAAAAAAGGCGGGGTATAAATGTAATAATAAATAAATAAACAAACTGTGATAGAATGAAGAAACAGCTGCCAAATTTGAAAGTGTAATGGACATTAACAGTATAAAGGCTTTGATGATTATTGACAAGTTTTAATGTCAGAAGCCACCTTAAGGGCAGAATTTCACAAATAAATTATAAAATAAAGGCCAATATGTGAATAGCTCAAATGGATATTCTTCTGACCTCATACACAGACTGCCAATGTAGGATGGTAGCAAAAAAAGGACATCCAGATTCAAAGGGTCTTGCTGTTTTGAATGTCTGGCTGTAATCACCACATGTCCAAAATGGGCCACCGGTGACTGTGAGGTTGATGGAGGAAGCTAGGGAAGGGGGAAGCAGGCTTCGCCTCAATGGTCAGTTAGAACGGAATGAAACTCACTGGGTGACTTTGGGCCAGTCACTGACTCTCAGCGTAACCTACCTCACAGGGTTGTTGTGAGGATGAAATGGAGAGGAGGAGGAGGATCACGTAAGCCACCTTGAGTTCCTTGCAGAAAAAAAGGCAGGGTATAAATATAATAAATAAATAAATAAATAAATAAATGTATTTCAGACAAGAATAATAAAGTACAACATGATGTCCATCAAGAACATTAAAAATATTCACTCCCATTTCTTACTTTCACACCGATTTTCCCATTAATTGTTGTAGACTGGATCTTCAGCTTCATTTGTATGGAGAAATTGTTTCATGCAATTTATTGGTATCTATTTTGGCTAATGCCATAACATAGTCGCCTGTGTTTTAGCTTTATCAGCACTGTTAGTTTAACATAGCGTTAACACTGAACCATGATGATCAAAAGAAAACAGAGAGACTAGAAGTCAGACTGACATGTCCTTACCTCACCCACTACAGTAATTTATTACTACTCAGCCATACCCTGTAGCAAGTACATATGTTTCAGAACAGCACTTTGTGACACTCCAGTAATAAGCATAAATTGCTGAGTGAAGAGAGCATCCAAACCTTGAGTAAGAAGATTGCCAAGAACAGTAGGTCACATCCTTCTCTAAGGGTCTACAACATCATTCAAATCGCAGCAATTTTATACAAATGGTTTACAACTGATATTTGAAAAGACAGAGGTATAAAGGGGCAAAGAACAAAATGAACTGGAAAGAGAAACAGCAAGCTGAAAGAGATACAGGTATTTATATACTCCTTTGCATTTTCAGTGCTACAAGGGATACAGGATTGCAGTGTCAGCATTCCTGATAGAGGGAGTGCATATGCAGGTGACTGGCTTCCTTAGGGATAGAAGTTCCCAATCCATGCTTCCCAAGTTTCATGGGGGGGGGGGGACCTACACACATGCAGAACTGAGAACCGAAGATCATAATGACAATGATATTCTCAACAAATTGAAATGTAAGGATACAGTTCCAAACTATCCATATCTTTACTTTGGCAGAGAGCCGCTGCTTACACAGCATGTGACAAAGCATACATCTTTCAAAGCATATTTCCTGCGTAAATAGATAGCTGTGCCTCTTCCTAGGAGCATGTTATATATGTTACACAGAACCATGCTGGAAAAAGGCCCATGTTACATTGTATGTTGCAGCTCATTATTCAGTGGATCAACTAGGTAATTTTAGACCCTGGATTTAATGGTCTTATTTCCCTCCCCCACCCCTTTAGATGGCTATGTTCTTTTCTACATGAGGCTGTTAATCACTGTATCTGATGGTATAGAAAGGCAGGGAGGGGCCAATCAACTGGCAACTGAGTAGCACAGTTAGGGCAGAGTGCTGGTGTGAGGCTCAGGTGGGCATGGGTGAACACCTGACCAGCACAAAAAAACCCAAGGAAACACTGAAAGTATGGAAGGGAGATCAGGTGAGAACAGGGACCTTATTAGGGGTTGATTCACTAATGAAGCTGTGAGAAGTGAAGGTAGCCAACTGGGATGGGTGAGGAATATCAGCTTGAGGATCTAGATAAACATTTGAGGAAACCACTGCAATAGTTTAACCAGACTGCCCTAAATGACTAATGATCCTTCTGAAACTCAATAGAACTCATTTGTTAATTAAGAGAATGCATTAAAAAAAAGCCTGCATACTAGATGAGCTTGGTATAGGATAAACTAGTCCCAGGATGGGCCCTGGGCCGTAGAGATGGGTGAGAATTTTGTTTCAGTTCAGTTTTGATAAGAATTTACTGATATTCACAAAGTTCTCCACATTTGGGTAAAAAAAGAACTTGAGATTTCAATAGCTTTAATGTGGGAGAAACTGAAACTGACACATCTGACTATCCAGGCCCAGGGCTTTAAGCGCTTGGCCCTTAAAAGTCTGGATATGAATCCCTTTGCATTCAACCATGTTAGTCCTGATTTAGAGTTGGCAGATCTTTTTTTTTCTGACAGGGTCCTGTATAGTAGGGCAGGTAGATCATGATCTTGTTCGTGCAGGGAATAGCCATATACATCGAACTTGGCTGGAGCAGATAGTTCGTTTTTGATCAGAATTTACCAAAATTCACCAAGTTCTCCATATTCAGGAGAGAAAAAACTTGGGATTTTAAAAAGTTGAATGCGAGAAAAAGCAAAACAGACAGATTTGCCTATCCTTAATATCTTCCTCATTAATAAAATGTGCCCTGAGTAAATGCCTGAAATTATTTTTCACCAAAGCTCCATTTTATCTTCTTAGTTGATTACATTGCCACAGTTATAGACTTATAGTGTCCAAGTAAAATGTTCAATATTTTTGCCTAAATAACTGCTTTTTTTAATCATTCATGAAGGAATTGGTCCGTTTGCAACCTACAAAATCTGTTAAGCTAGTAGTTGTTGGATCTTTTTAATCTTCACTGATCTCAGTATAAGTAAAATGGCTGACATTATTCAAGAAGTCTACGTTAATTGGCTTGTAGACTGAGTTACTTCCATAACAATTTGAAGATTGCTTAGTATAATTTCCTTACCAACTTAACTGTTCATAAATAATTAAAACCAGGATGCTAAGGCATATTACATGGAAGTAATTACCACTGAAACCAGCAGCTTAATACCAAGAATTCTATTTATGATTAGTACATAAATCTGATATTTCATTAGGTAGGATGAGTATTCAGTGTCAAAAATAAAGTAATACCTAGGGCAGCTTTTATATATTACCTTTAAAGCACCTGATTAGCTATAGCCTCAAACCAGTGAGAGTATTAGTATTTAAAATGATATGCTTTCATTAGTATCAATAAGACCCAGCATGATCAAGACACAGGTTCAAATCCTTGTTCAACTAGCCAGCCTTGGAAGGTCACGCTTCAGCCTCTTTGCAATATAAAATGTGAATGAGGATGACCTAGCATTCAAGACTGCTGCATGCATGAATCACTGAGACATGGACAGTAAAGCAATCTACAGATTAAAAGTGTCACATTTAAATAAATTAACTGGCCTTTGAAAGTATTAGACTAGATAGATGGTACAATTCATTGAGCCAATGCATTTTACTATTTTGGATGAATACATCAGGTACTGCTTTGTGCCATGGCAGTTCTCAGAGCACAGAGTGTGTTGATAATTCTATAGAATTTCAGAAACAACGACAACAGACATTTCTTGCAGGAAAACGCTATGTACTTGAAGACAGCAGTTCCTGTGTTGCTGTTGTTAAGCTGTCAATCAACAAGTCTATCAACTGGTTGTCAAAAAGTCATTGTGCTATTGATCTGACATCTTACTGCTGGCAAATCAAGGTTCTGAGAGTGAGCAACAATGGGAGAGGATGGAGAGTCAGATCTAAATTGGTACATTTGTTAGTCGAAACAAAAACAAAAGTAAAATATAAAATATGAAATCCTACTACTTTGACAGCTCATTCCACTGCATATGACATACCATGCATTTTTAAGATACCTTTTAAATTTATTTTGGTCTTCATTTTTATCAGGTATGCATCAAAGTATTGCCAATAATAGTAAAATGCACACAGTCTTTGAATTAAATTCTAGCTGACAATTCGCTTCCTCCTTGAAAGTTCTGCATGTATTTTACATTTATTCTGTTTCTATAACCTCTAAGGAGGAATAAGCTCTATGCTCAGATGTTAAAGGTTTGTATAATGGCCACCCAAATGTGTTGGTCAACTGTTGATATCATTATCTCTACACATCAGTCAGTAATGGCTAATATAGATACATTAAAAATGACCATTTGCTCAAAAGGCTAGGTATCTTCCTTTAAACACACCCACCAAACGTTTACTGATGTAAGTTAAAGCAGAACATGCAATGAAAATCCTTGTCCTGTGGGCTATTAAAGCCAGGAGATTTTAATCAGTAGAGCTGCCAGATAATTAGAGTTAAGAAAGTACCCAGTACTCAAGTCCCTTCCTTTACGTTCTAGACCATAGACTGGACATGCACACTTAAGCTGGCCATTGGACCTTCCTAGACAACAAGAAGGACTATGAAAGGTCTTATAGCTTTGCCTGACCAACAAAGGTGGGGGGATCTACACTAGGGATTTTTCCTGGCATTGTCAGGCGATCACTCGTGACCGAGTAAGATTGTCTTCCGGGATAAAAGGAGGAAATTCTAAAGAAGATTGTGTAGACTCTAGCGATGGGTCCGTAAGTGACTGTGGAGGCCAATTCTAGATCCACACAGCTTCCCACAGTGAGGACACAGGTTACCAGATAGAAGATGGTCCTGTAAAGGATTCATTTGACGTGCTTTTCGCTTAGCGCGTTTCTCCCTTTCACCTTGCACTCGGGCTTCTTCAAAGTCCATGGAACCTTTGTGAAAGGCCAACCTCCATTTAGATCGTTCATGGGCCAGAGCTTCCCAGTTTTCGATGTTTATATTGCATTTTTTTAGATTAGCCTTATGAACATCTTTAAACCTCTTATATTGACCACCGATATTCCGCTTTCCATCCTTGAGTTGGGAGTAAAGTAACTGCTTTGGGAGACGGCAGTCAGGCATTCGAACAACCTGACCGGTCCACTGAAGTTGGCGTTGAAGGATCATTTTTTCAATGCTAGTAGTCTTTGCTTCTTCCAGTACACTGACATTTGTTCGCCTATCTTCCCAAGTAATTTGCAGGATTTTCCGGAGGCAACGTTGATGAAACCTTTCAAGGAGGTGGAAGTGACGTTTATAGATAGTCCATGTTTCGCAGGCATACAATAAAGTTGGTAATACAATGGCTTCATAAACCAGTGTTTTGGTCTTCTTACAAATATCCCAATCCTCGAACACTCTATGTTTCATTCGAGAAAATGCGGCACTTGCGGAGCTCAGACGATGCTGGATTTCACTGTCGATGTTAGCTGTAACAGAAAGATAGCTGCCAAGATAGAGAAAATGATCGACATTTTCCAGTATTGTCCTGCCAAGCTGGATAGATGGCATCACCAAAGGATTGGCTTGCACTTGCTGATGAAGCACTTTGGTTTTTTTGATGTTAAGTGAGAGACCAAGTTTTTCGTATGCTTTTGCAAAAGCATTTAGGATAGTTTGGAGATCATCCTCTGAATGTGCGGAGACCACATTATCATCAGCATACTGAAGTTCCACAATGGAGGTTGTAATTACCTTACTTTTTGCTTTCAGCCTGCTGAGATTAAAAAGCTTTCCATCTGTTCGATATATAATTCCCACACCGGTGGGAAGTTTCCCCTTGACAAGATGTAAAACCATGGCGATGAAAATGGCAAATAATGTTGGGGCGATAACACATCCCTGTTTAACGCCTGATCCCACTTTAAATGGAGCACCATGAGAGCCGTTGTTGTCCAAAACCGTTGCCGTCATGTTGTCATGGAGAAGTCGCAAGATATTCACAAATTTATTGGGGCATCCAATTTTCATAAGGATAGTCCAGAGAGCTGTACGGTCTACAGTATCAAAGGCCTTAGCCAAATCGATAAATGCCATATAAAGGGGTTGATTTTGCTCCCGGCATTTTTCTTGGAGCTGACGTGCAGTAAAAATCATGTCTACTGTCCCTCTAGAGGGGCGGAAATCATATTGAGTTTCAGGGAGGATCTCTAATGTCTGGCTCACTGGTGTGTCACATGATGTACTTCCCACAGTGGCCTCCTCACACTATTTCTGCCATTATATCCCGGATTTCTTCAGACCAGTTATATCACAACTTTTTTATATGCCATGTTTTCCCCGCGGTATATATTTCAGTGTGTGCCAAACTTGCGGTACTGTGTGTATGTGGAGGGGGAGTGGCTTCAGAGGGGTGGTGGGCTGGGGGGAAGTGGTGCTGCAAGGAGGAATTGCCCTATCGGGCTTTTAAAAAAAAAACACCCCCAAAAAGTATTTGTTAATGTGCACGTGTGGAGGTGTGAATCTGTGAATAACACAAACCTCTCTCACATTGCTTTAAGTGCTGGGTGAGGAAGGCTGCTTGTGTGGCTCTGCTCAGCGTGGGTGGGCAGCCTGGACAAAGCAGCGGCAGCGGCAGCTCTGAGGAGGAGGAGATCAGCCCAATCAGCCTCCAGTTGCTTTCCCGCCTCCCCTGCTTGCCCCCCACGGCTTCTCTCCCTCCCTCCCTCCCTCTGCCTTGCCCAGGGGACTGGAGAGTAAATGCAATGCTGCTTCCCCCCCCCCCCACTCCCCTGTGCTTTGAAAAAATAAACTTTGGAATGTTTTCCCAAGCCTTCCTAATTGTCTCCTGTGTCCTTTTTATTTTCTTGTCTCAATGAACAATCAGCTGAAAGCACACATGTCTGCTCAGAAGTAAGTCACGTTGTCTTCAATGGCACTTAGTCCTGCAAAAGTCAGCACAGGAGAGTGGGGTTTTCTTTGGCTTTGGGGGATTGCTTTTGGGTGGAGAGGAACAGGGTCCCACTGACTTCACCCCATGGGAGATGGGAGGATGGCAGCAGGCAGCAGCAGCAGCAGCACATCCTCTTCTCTTTTCTCTCCCCAATACACAGAAAGGGTCACAGATACATAGCTGCTCCAGACTTCATGAAATCACTACTATGTTCCACATCTCTCTACTTTATTCATAGTGTTTGACACAAATACTGTGTCAAAGAGCAGACACTTGCATATGGGCTTCCTGCTGCACCTCACAAGGAGAGTCTCTGAAAGAGATTGCTGGGATTCTGCTTCAGGGAGGCAGCCATTTATTTATTTGTTACATTTATATCCTGCCTTTCCTCCAGGGAGTCCAAGGTAGCATACATAATCTTCCTCTTCTCCATTTCAGCCTCACAACAACCCTGTGAGGTAGGTTAGGTTGAGAGTCAGTGACTGGCCCAAAGTCACCCAGTGAGCTTCATGGCTGACTGAGGACTAGAACCCGAGTCTTCGAAGTCCCAGGCCAACACTCTAACCCAGGGTCAGCAACTCAGTGCCCACAGTCACCATGCTGACTGTCAGGACCCCTGGGCATGCTTGTCAGGACCCCCATTCCCCCCACTCACCACTGCTCACCACTGTTTTTGCCACCACATCTTTCTACCACCGCACTCAGCCCCGCAGTGAGGAAGCAGGGAGTTGGCAGTATAGAGTCTAATGACTACACCACAGTGGCCCCAATGGGGTAGAAGACTCCAACTGCCAGTCCTTTTGAGTTGAGTCAGCCATTACTTAAAAACAGGGTAATTGGGCTCAGTCATGGAGAATGGCTGAAGTGAATGTCAGTATTTATTTGGAAGCCAAAAGACCTGTCCACACTGATCCACTGGCATGCAGAGAAGTCCATATGCCACATTTGAGTTCTGGGAAAACCCTTACCCAGTTTTCCTCCTGACTTTCTGGAACTACAAATATGAACTCACTCACTCACTCACTCACTTGGATGTCTCGCCCCCACCCCCACTGTATTATGAAGCCATATCCACCAGCAAGTGTACTCAGAGAGGTCACTTTACTAAACAGCTGGTAGATGTTAATGGTTGCATATTGTCACTGACATTAATTATATTTATTTAAAACCTTGGCTTTAAGGTACATGGCACTGCCTCATAATTTCCTACTCTTCGAGCAATTGTGTCTCTGTAAACAATTCATCACGGGATTTAAGAATCAGAAAATGCCTTGGCATTCCAGTGAAATCATCAATCACTCAAGCTTCACCTTGTGTTTTATAGACACTGTGTCTTTTGATGAATAATAATTGATAGCAGTCTATTTCCATCACCCATATGGCAGAAAATCATAAGCATTAGCACTGAGACCAATCAGACTGTGCAACTTTCCTGTTTGAAGTCAACTTATTAAAATCAACTCACCAGGATTACAAGTGCCAGAGAAAGAAGAAAGCATTCATCTACACTAAATTATTTATTTTAAGAACAAATAATGATGGAGATGACTATGACAATGATAACAATTTACTACCGCTTTGCTGTGGATTATTACACCTAAAATTCATAAGTCGCAATAGTAAACAAGTATATATCATGACTAGATGCACTTCACCAGTATCATTACAACATCCAGGATGTCACACAGTACAGCACCTGGAATTAGAGCTACAGTGCCAGGGAAAGCCATCAAGGCCAAGCATGCCACTCAAGGCTGTTCTGCAGAGAAATGTGTGAAGATGGCTCACATGATGGGAACACAATAACAAAAATAAACCTTATGCATTCATACCTACAGTCCCATCCAGATGGCTATTTTGCAGTGTTTTATCAAAGCACACAAGCAACTTGGTAACACAGAACGGGGAAAGATATAAAGGAACTGAAGGAATAAAAAGCTGAAGCAAATTGCTCATTTGTTCCAGACCTGGAAATAATTTTACAAATTATCCTAGCTAAATTGGAATTCAGAAGTGAAATCTAGCATCCCACTATCAGTTTTTATTTATTTATGATGTTTTTGATATTCCATCTGTCATTGTAAAACAATCTCAGAGTGGTAACAATATACAGTATATTATCAGTATAAAATATAATAAAATACATGATAAAATACACAAAATTCAGTCAGTGTCAATTTCAATGCACACCACCCTTTTGACTCAGTTATTATTATTTTTATTGGCCTAAATCACAAATGGACCAAGAGGTTTGCTGTACTCCACTTGCTGTTACACTACACCTTGAAGTGACAAGCAGTTTCTTCTTAGAGCTTGGGAGATTGAACTATTTTAAATGTGAGTGCTGTATATGAAGGCACACGGTTCCTGATGGAGTGTTAGAATTTGTTACTTTCATTTTCAAGCCTCATACTCACAATCCAGTGGTCTTCATCACATTGATATAAACTGACTTAAATATGCTGACACCAGCATTCAATAGTGGCCAGATTCAGCTACAGCACCTGGCATGATAGGGTAAATGCTAGGGCCCATGGACTCAGAGGGCCACGATGGCTGACGGTGACATTCTTTTTTTTAAAACAAAGCAAAACAAAACATTTTTCAATTGGCCCAGAGCTCGGCAGAGCAGAGAGCTACTGAGTGAATCAGCTGCACCAACCATCACCACTTGTATGCTCAGAGGCATTCTGGGGAAATAAAAATGGTAGTGGCTGTTACAGCAGCTTTGCTCGGCACTTCCCTGTTCTGCTGGGCCTGAGCACCAGGCTCAGGGCCACTGCCTGTCTCTGCCTGGCCTAGCAAGTTACAGGGCGTGTGCCTGTGGCAGGCTGCAGGAGGAGGCGGGCACTGTCCCTGCACAGCGTGCAGAAGCACTTGGCAGAATAGCCAGAGCTACATCACTATTTTCATTTACTGGAGGCCCACCAGGGTCCTGCAGTTTGCCCAGTGCCCCCTTCAAACCCAGCTCTGGCCTGACTGCATCGTCTCCAACTGCCCCGAAAATGCCGAGACCATCACAAAAACCCTTAAGCCGCAGGGATGTTGAAGAGTCCTTGGTCTCGAGTCACGAGTCGAGTCACGAGTCTTTGGACCCGGGTCTCGAGTCTGAGTCCAAGTCCTTGGTCCAAAATGGTGACTCACGAGTCACGAGTCACGAGTCACTCCCAAAGCTGACTCCACGAGTCCCTATTAAAATCAATGCGTTTTTTCCCCAACAAAATAAGGCTATTTCAGATGTGTGGCTTAAATAAATTCTAGGCACAAGTGTGCCTTTTTATTTCAAAACTCTGCAACTGATTTTGGCAAGAATAGACCGGGCAGACAAACCCAAAATGTCTGAAAGGTTGCATTTTAGGAAAATGATTTTTAAAAATAAACTTGCTGTACTTCCTAAAACCTATCCATGTTACATTTGAGGAACACGATTTTGGAACCCGAGTCCTTGGTCTCGAGTCCTGAGTCGAGTCTCGAGTCCCATTAAAAATATTGGGACTCGAGTCTGACTCGAGTCAGAGGGGGGACTCAGTCCAACTCACGAGTCGAGTCCTCGAGTCCGAGTCCCCATCCCTGTTAAGCCGTCACGGCTTCTCACTTTGTTATGCATAGTCCCAAATCCCCCTGCCTCGCTTCCACCTCCCATCGAGCAATTCGCCCATCCCTACAAGTTCTGAGTACACATTCATAGGATTGCACTGTTACTCTGTTTTCAGAACATTGGTAAAGTTTACTTGGCTGTACCTGTACCCCATGTGGAAGTCTTTTTCTAACACCTGCTGAAGTGCAATGAAGGAAGCTCTCTACAGTAATGATTAGGATTATTCTCAGGGATTTTGGATTGTTTTTCTTTAAATGCATTAGAAGAGAGTTATCAGAAAACACACCCTCCTCAAGAGAGAGAAAGAAAAAATCCCAACTACCTCAAATAGCAGCAACAAACATCATCATTCCATTTTGGCATTATTTTTCAATCACAGTGTTGTTCTTTTTTTAAAAATATAGTACAATAGAGCCCACATGTTTTTTTCTGAGTGGAGAAAATAGGAGCTTGCAGGGTGGACCTGTGAACCACTTTGCACACTCAGAGATATCTAGATCTTAAATATTACTATTTCTTTGGCAAACTACTAATGAGAACAAAGCCGCCATGGAGGGAACCATTTTTAAAGTGGGAGGGAGATCTTTTTTTAAAAAAGGAGTTTTCTGCACAATGTGGGGAAGTAAGCTGAACTTTATGTTTGACTGAAATAATGGCATATTTCTCCCTGGTTTACCCCTTCCTAGAATTTGTTGTTGCCTCTATATTACATTTTAGATGGTAAGCTCTTTGGGGCAGGGAACTGTTCTCTTATACTCAGTAAAGCACCATGCACATTGATGGTACAATAATAATAATGACAACAGCAATCACCATCATCATCATCATGGGTCCGGAGATCAAAATGGCTTCAAAGTGGTCAGAGCCCTTAAACAGTTAGCAAGGCTCTCCATCCGTTGGTCCCCAGATGTTGCTGGCCTACAGCTCCCAGCATACCAAGCCAACATGGGTAATGGCAAGGGCTTTTGGGAGCTGTAGTCCAGCAACATCTGGGGACTCAAGGTTGGAGAGCTCTGGGTTAGAGCATCCTGGGTTTGGTGGCTAGGGCATTTTTCTGTTTTCTTTTGTCTTCCAGGGAAAATTCAGCCCATCCAGATCAGGGCCATGGCATTGGGGAGACCTCTGGCCTCCACGTCCATGTCTCTGTGATCTGTTTATTTATTTATTTATTTCATTTTTATACCGCTGAATAGCCGAAGCTCTCTGGGCGGTTTACAGCAATTAACAAGGCAGTCCCTGTCCACAGGCTTACAATCTAAAAAGACATGACACACAAGGAAAAAGTAATGGGAGGGAAGAAAGGGGAATATTAATGAATACTCCTGGCAGGGCTGGTGGAATGGCCCTGCGCTCCCTCTCATCTCCCTCCTCTCAGCCTCCTGGAATGGCTGCTGCTGGTGGCACTGTTATGGGTTATTAGCTGTTTCAGGTTGGTGATTGACAAGCCAAGTTGATACAAATATACATTAAATAAATAAATAAACAAACAGGCATGCCTAGATGTTCAGCCTTAATTCAACACATTGAATTAAAGGATGCATTTCTGCACAGAGAAAATTTGTAGTTGGGCCAAATATTATAACATGGCAAATACTGACAATATAATAAGAGATAAGGATAAACAGTTAATAACTATAGCCTTTTACCTATTATTTCACGGGAAATTAGGGAAAGGCAGAATATAAGGAGGATCAGAAAAGGAACATATAGCATCAGGAAGAAAGTAGTACTTCAAACAGTATAGTGACGTGTGAAGGCCTGAGTGCAGGATACAGGAGAGCAATGAAAAATACTGAGGGTTTAGCACCAGTCAAGGTTTTCAATTTTCAATTTTGAGATCCAAACCCTGAGAGGGAGGAGATTCCCACTATGTCTAAGGCAACATCTAAGCAGAAACATCATCAGCTTCTTTCAATGCTTCATATTCTACAGAGGGCAGGGATTTTATAAAGTCATCAAGGAAAGGAAACAAGTATGTGTGAAATTTGTGCTTGTGACTTCTCAATATCCCATGGTGGAATTAATGATGTAAAGATTAATCTAGCCACTGCCAAGCACAAAACAAATGCAGAAAGCCATAAGAGTTTAATGTCCTCCAGAGCTCTGATGAGCTTCTGGTCCAGTCCTCACAACCCAGTGACTGAGGGGGCAGTACATGCAGAACTTCTTTTTCAGGGTTTTGTGCTGCAGCACAATTTACCATTTGCTGGAAATGACAGTTTCGGTAAACTAGTAGGCAGAATGTTTCCAGACAGTGCAATAGCCACAAAGTATGCATGTGGACACACATACCATCCAACATTTCACAGATGAAAATAGGGGCACATGTGAATTTGTAAGAGGTATGGATTGGTTAAGCAACATGAAGGTATGATCAAGAGGGTATGGCCAGGCAACCAAAGGGCATGGTCACATACAAAAGTTATTAGAGGAAACACACAGAACTGCAGTATTTTAAGCACAGAAATCTTGAATTTATGTATTGCATTTAGGGAAGCCTGACGGGAAAAGAAAACCCCAAATAAATAAATATAATTAACTCTCTCTCTCTGTGTGTGTGTGTGTGTGTGTGTGTGTGTACACACACAACATTAACAATAAATACGACATTATAATAAAAATAAACATTATTATAAAATAAATAAATAAATAAATACAACATGGGTGAAAAGTCTTCATTACAACGATTTAAATCAGAATGATTTTTTTTACAGTGAGACATAAAGATTACCAGATCAGAATCTGATTGCTGAAGCACTGTAGGCAAATTTTTAATGAATTCTCAGTTCATCTTTTCAAGGCAAAAATGTTCAGGTCTGTGATATATATTGAGATTAAGTAAACCTTTGGGATATTGGGTGGGTATTTTTAATGTTCTGATCAGTGGGGGCAGAGAAGGAGAATTTGTGAGCATGATCAAACAGAATCAGGAGGTGCTTGTTTCTTAATAGTGAAAATGGATTTCCTAGGGCTTGCTTCAGTAATGTCCCTATAGAGAGCAAAATGTCTGGACCCCACTACTCATGTCCATGGCCACATTTAGAGATACCAGGAAGAATAGGAACTACATGATCTATATCATGCATGCCTGCAGCAGAATTCTAGTCATCATTTCCTGGAAGATTCCTTTGCCCACCAAAAATCTTCAGAGGAATAGAAGCAGAGAGGCAAAAAGGCAGGCATACAAGACCAGAATTAAAAAGTGATATAACTTATTTTCCAAGAAAGCATAGGCACCATGAAATGGTGCAAAGGTTTCACCAGAAACAACTGATCCCTCCACGAGAGAATGATTCTGTCAAGCGCATGGCTAGAGAAGGAAGCGGGGAACAGCCATGGGCCGTGTCACCTCCATTCCATTCACTGAGATGGAATATGTCAGGTGAAAGCCTAGGGGGGAAGTGGGCTGGGAGCTATACTCTAGTACACCAAAATCCAGAGGCCAGAGCAACATGGGTGGGCTAGAGGAGTTCTAGACCCTTAATTCCCACAGCCATCCCCACTTCAGCAAAGCCTCAAAACACTGATTCAAATAAAGCTATGTAAACATCAGCATTCAATCCATCCAAATGTATTTTTATAGATTTATAGATTTTATAGATCATAGAGTTGGAAGGAGCCTACAAGGCTATCGAGTCCAACCCACTGCTCAATGCAGGAAACTAGAGGAGGGGTCTCCCATCCAAGTAATAACCAGGCCTGACCCTGCTTAGCTTTCCACACTCAGACAAGCTGAGCCAGCGTAAGCCATTTGCACATTTGGAGAAATAATTCAGTAGAAGCAATACTCTAAGTAGAACATTAAAAACACAAATCTTTCCCAGATCTCATATAACTGAATATTCTCAGTCCTTGTCCAAAAATGTAGCAAAGAAATGAAACTGAGGATTCTCACATGATATCACCAATACGTGAGTGAGCTCATGTACACAGATGTATGTGTACCTGTACTAGGAAAGATGCATGATACATTAATTTTGGCTCCTCCCCTAACATGTGAATATACAATTGCCTAGCCAACAGTCAGATGTTGGGGAGAGCTGGCACACACACAGTTTCCTCATAGTACGGATATGCACGTTTCCCTGTTTACAAGTATTTTCTCATTTAGGAAAATTAGAAAGTCGGAAACAGGGGTGGGAGAGAAAAAAAAAAGGAAGCTACAGAATCCTATTATCACTATCTAACCATGTTTGTTCTGGAATCTTGTGAGGATCTCATTGGATCTCTCTCCTGATGTAATATAACCCTTTCATTCCCAAAATGAGCTATCCTCTAATAGCACCTTCAGGTTCTCAATATACCTCAAGCTAATTTGATCATGCTTCTTGTGACTATTGTAGCTTCCTACCCCTCCTGCTCCGAGAGAGGCTATTCTACTGTAGAGGATGTCAGAGCAATTTCCGACTGCATCCTAATACTCTTGGCACAACATGACACACGACTGGGTTTTGTAGATGTTTAAAAACAGCCATTCTTCTAGTGCTTTCTCTCCATGCTTTTGAAAACGCCATCTTTCTCATACTGAATCCGTTTTTAAATTCAGATTCCTGACACAGATCTAAACATAATAAATGGAAGCTACCAAATACAACTGGAGACAGAGGTAAGGCTGCAAGGCTTTTCATTGCATAAAGCACTAGGCGCAAGATTCTCTGTGTTCACCAGGAAAAATGTACATGTTCCCCAACACTCATTAATAAAGCAGGGCCTGTGAATTAAGCAACGCAAAGCTGCCTCGTGTGAAAGAACTGAGAGCTGCTTCTGATCAGGTATTCATTCATTTATATCCTGCACTCCTGGTAGCTAGCAGCAGAATGGCAAATTTCACTGTCTGACAAAGATACTGAAGTACAAAATGCATGCACGCTGCATCAAGAATGAAAGGTTAAGGCATGTTTAAACACAGCGTCTCCCTCTAAAATACATAGGACCAGTGAGCAGAAGAGGCCTGTGGCTCATTTCGGTATATTTTACAAGGAAAAAAGCCACCTTTGAAAAAACCCATGCTTTCTTCACAATTGGTACAATGCACAGCTCAAAGTGTGTGTGTATGTGTGTGTGTGTGCATGGGGGTGGGGGTGTTAAAATCGGGTGATAATTAGGGCATAGAACATCTTCAAAAATTCAGAGCGGCTTACTATTTGTGGAGGCAATGTTATGGCTGTCCTTTTTGAAAATTAGTTCTTAGCTGCTACTTTCCCCCAGGATGCCCTGGAACAACAGTACAGAGGGGCAGTGATGACTACCGCCCAGTGGCTACCAAGAAGAGTTCCACCGTCACAGGCATCCAGGCTAAAGTGGGGTGGTTTTTTTTAAAAAAAGGGGGAGGGCAGGAAGGGACCATCATGCCACTGCCCCGCAAAATGGAACGCACTGTGTTTGAATGTAAAGATGATTTGCTGAACATGGGATATGCCTGTTTCTTGCTGGAAGGTTTTTGATTATCGCCACTTTTCGGTGATGATTATATCCTAGAAGCTCTGGTATGTCATTTTAATCTGTAACTTGAAAGCCGACCGATGCCTCCAAACTAGGATATAAACTGATGACAGAAATATGGAAAACTATACATAGACTAACAAAGTTGATTTAGCACCATCTGAGCTCTCTATTTGTATGCCTTTTGTAAGGAGAAAATCCTTTAGCTAAATCAGGAAGGCTTTAGCATGGGAGACTTTAGAGCAGGAAAAGATACCTGTATTATTATTTTTTTCTAACACCCAGTACTAACTGAACTGTGACCCACCCAATGGTGGGAACATGTATGTAACAAAGGATAAAGCATGGACGAGTTCTTAGCGTAGTAAGTACAGTTTGTTTGCATGTTTGTTGTCCAAAACCCTGGTGAGTTTGTCCCTCTTCCCCCAAATCCTTCCCTGTCACTCAGTTCTGTTTACAGACAGGAGATGTGCTGATTTTTGCTTGCCTTGGGAATTTCCTTCCAGGTCAATTAAGCATTGCAGTCTGCCCCATGCAAGTAGGCTTGAGATGAAGGGGAGCTGTAGAGTGATATCACTGCTGCTGCTGTCACAAATACACTCCTCTTTCACTAAAGCAGGTGAAAGCAATTACATTCCCTATAGAGGGAAACGGATTCTCTCTCTCTCTCTCTCTCTCTCTCTCTCTCTCAGGTGAACGGTGATGTTCTTTCAAGTCACTTTCCCAAAGGGATTTCCCCCTTTTCTGTGAAGTCTTTGTTACAATACCCTAGTCTCCATGCTGAAGAATCCCTACCAGTGCTTTTTTTCTGGAGAAAAGGGTACCAGAACTCTTGGATTACATTTCCTCGGGAGTAGATGGCGATTAAATTGTAATGCAATTAATAGAAGAAAAGGTGCTGGAACTCAGTTCCAGTGAGTTCCACCAGAAAAAAAGCCCTGATCCCTACTATAACTAAACTTATATATGTGTAACTGTAATAACACATAACACCCACTGGGTGACTTTGGGCCAGTCACTGACTCTCAGCCTAACCTACCTCACAAGGTTGTTGTGAGGATAAAATGGAGGGGAGGAGGAGGATTATGTAAGCCACCTTGGGTTCCTTGAAAAGTGCTGTGGGCACTGATGATGGTACATCATCATCATCATCATCATCATCATCATCATCATTATACACAGCTACTACTACTACAGATTCCCCAAACCCGACAGGCTGGATCAGTATACCTCTGAAAACTAGTTGCTGGGGAACAATTCTGTAAGAGTGCTATTGCCCTCCTGTTCTTCCTGTGGGCTTCCCACAGGCAAATGGTTGGACACTGTGGGGACAGAATGCTGGACTAGATAGACCTTCGGTCTGATCCAACAGGGCTTTTCTTATGTTCATACTGATTCAGCTGCATTTAGGTCCCATTGAAATCTATGTGAAAAATTAGTCATGACTCAAGTCCCATTGATTTCAATGGAAAGTAGCACAACAAGTTTAGTCAGGATCCAACCCAATCTAATTATCTTCTACTCCCTCTCAGCATTCAGACTGTACCTTTCCTGTAGATGATCACAAAGCACTTTCAGAAGATATTCATAGATCATAGAGTTGGAAGGGGCCTACAAGGCAATCGAGTCCAACCCCCTGCTCAGTGCAGGAAACTAGAGGAGGGGTCTCCCATCCAAGTAATAACCAGGCCTGGCCCTGCTTAGCTTTCCACGCTCAGACAAGCTGAGCCAACGTGAGCCACAGGCCTGTAGATGGTGGTCAGATGAAGAGACTTCCACAGCTGTGGATCAATATAGTATAATAAGTTTTTGTTTCCTCAAGATCCGTCAAGGCCTTTCTTTCATCTTAAAGATCCTTACCATTAAAGAACTCTCAACAAGCAAATCACCACAAGTGTGCTTGTGTTGTGAGAGAAACAAAAGCAGGTACTACGAATTGGCTTGTCTAAACACTATGGATCTAGAGAACACTGTTGAATCAACAGTTAATATCAGTTTTTAATAGAAGAAAGTGCCTATAAATATAGGTTTAAAAATAAAATGAAAACACAGTACAATACGTCTCTCTCTTACTTGCCCCTAAGACACTTACTGCACAATGCCATCCTGATTAGCCATGAGATGGAAGTCCAACAAGAGACCAACTCCAAGTATGAGTTTGCAAGTCTCAGAACAATAGGTAAAAGGGAACCAAAGGGCAGTTTGGCAATTCTGACAGAACAAATATTCAAGAAGATGTGCTTTAAACAGTTTCCAAGGTAACTGGCTGTGAGCCTGGAATCTATAAATAGGGGGTTCAAACTGGCTTGCAGCTCCAAGACAGGAAAGCAATCAATGCCATTAAAGAGAGAAAGAAAACCAAAATAAAGGAATACAAAAATGAAAGAACACTTGACTCAAGGACCAAGAAAATTTAAAAGAGATATTAATAGTACACAAATAGAACGGGATACATCTGCAAAAATAAAGCAAAGCGACACACAATTTGAAGAGACAAGTGATTCTTACACTGTCGCAGTTTAACCTATCAACTACTGAATGTAGATATAAGCATAGTGCAAACTGTTAACAGTGCACTCAGCAGTCTGTAGATACAGATGAGGCAAAACCAGATGTTACAAGCAGCAGATGCAAGTAACCTCCTCTTCATGTTTTTTTTCCTCCTTCAAAAATGAAGGGGGGAAAAATATCTCAGGAGGCTGCTATCTTGAGGGAGGGTGTTAAACCCTTTCCTTGACAGGCTTTTCACTCAAGATCAATGCTTTTACCCACATGGAAGAGCCCAGCTTTGAGGAGTGAGATGAGTCAAACAGCTTGTCAAGCACCACCCTCTTTGACTGCTCCTTGCTTTAGATTGCAGTCTTCAGGTTTTTTTAAAAAAAACTTTTAAAAAAAAGTCACAAGAAACTTATTCACATCTGCATGTAACATCTAGTTTATGCTGGAGTCCTATTGTTTTTCACTGGGATTTAAAAATATAAATAATCATGGTTTGGACTATGAGATTATGTGTGCTAACGGCAGGTCTTAGCATCCCCATCAAGCACAAGAGTGGAGAGCGATGAAGAGGACCGACCTGCCTCCTCACCGCAGAATGGAGAATGAGGGTGGCCGTGTGAAGGCAATGCGCCTGCCTGTGTGCCCCAGCGAGTGAGCGGACGGCAGCAAAGGTGTGATTCAAAAGAACTGGAGCTGGCGGAGCCCTTGGCAGGGGGAGAAGAGCCAGAAGCAAGAGATGGGCTGCGCGCGCAGCCCTTCCAGAGGCAGAAGCAGAAGATCGAAGAAAGCCTCCCTTAAGAGACTTGTGCCGAAAGAGCTGATTTTCTTTCTATATTGCTGTTGGTGAGAGCAGAGATGGGCTAAAAAGGAAAGAACTGTGGCTTAACTAAGGCCACCTACTGAGTTAATGGCAGTGTTGGCTTCTTTATAAGTCATGGGCAACCTTTTCATTTGGTCTGGCATCAGAGTGGCTAGGATTAATCAGGTGGAGAGGGAGGGCCCATTTTAATATGTTGATTTTAATGGGATTCAGCCAAACCTAACATTCTTACAATGGCACCAGAGACTGCAGGCTACGTGTCAGAGTACGGTGTCTTGGGGAACTGCAAGTTTCGGAAATGTATTAATCTTCATCGACTGCATCGCAGTGGCCTTAAATGCTATACAACTAACAGCTGTGAATACATTTATATTAAGAATAGTCCTTGATACACAAAAGTAAATCAGTTCCCACACAATATTTTGTGCCCAAAGTTTTTGTACTAATTCCAGTGGAGGCAGGCAAACCCACAGGGACATTTAACTCACATAATTACAAAGACAAAAAGAAAAAAGAAAAGAAAACCTTGTTCCAAGAGGATCTTTTGAGCTGAATCCTTGGTTCCTTGTACAGCCTGTTCATGGGTGGTATTTGAACAAGAAGCAAGGTTAACACATTTCAACTAAATATTTTTCACGTTATGCTTTGATGGAAAATACTGCAAAATAGTACCAATATCCTATCTTAGGTGTCTGGAGCATTTCCACACAATACAGGCAAAATCAAGAGTTGATTGGTACCTGAGTAGCAAGTTCCTATGAAGATCAAGCTTTGCAAAAACTAATAATAAAGATGGAATATTTTGAAAACATATAACTGAATAACATTTTCTATTGTAATGAAATGCTTTTCTCCAGAAGCATTTCTCACATTATTCAGTTATATGTTTTCAAAATGTGCCATCTTTGTTATGAGTTTTTGCAAAGTTTGATCATCACAGGAACTTGCCACTCAGGTACCAATCAACTCTTGATTTTGCCTGTATTATGTGTATCCTAGGTAGCTCCTTTTCTGTGATCTAGCTTTTGAAAGGCATTCTGTCTTGTGTAATCCTTCCACTGGGTTTCACAAGAAATAATGGGCAGTATCCAATGCTGCCTGTCTGTGCACATGGCCCACTGATGCTTTTGTTCAGCCCCACTGATCCTGTTCCACAAATGGTGGCCACTGCTTGGGCAACTAAGATTTAGTGCTTCTGGGGGCAAGCCCTGAAATGAGCAGATATGCTCATTTTTGGAACAGGGCAGATTGGTAGATCTCCCTTATGTGAGCTCCACCAGCCTGCCCCATTCCAGAAATTTCTGCTCCTTTTGCTTTGTCCTCTGAAGCACTAAATCTTCTTTGTACAGCATGGGAGCTGTCTGCAGAACAAGATGGGTGGGACTGGCTCCACATGGGCAATCACCATTGGATTTTGCCCCAATAGATAATGGTGGTGGTAGTGGTGGTGGTGGTGGTGATGATGATGATGATGATGATGATGATGATGATGATGACGACTACCCATGTATTCAGAAGCACCATGAATGATTTCATAGATTTCATAGATCATAGAGTTGGAAGGAGCCTACAAGGCTATCGAGTCCAACCCCCTTGATCATACAATTTACATTTTCAAGATCTTATGTTTCTGGAGTCAGTATTGTCTGGAGTCACTAGCCTGCCCTCTTGGGAAAATTTAGTAAGAAGTTAAGGGTGAAGTCTTATGTATGCTTAGAGAGAAAAAGTCCTACAACTCCCAGCATTCCTCACCCAGCCATTGTAGGAATTGTGAGACTTTTTTTTTTAATGTTAGAACGTGCAGATCTTACAGCACAAAGAACACAGCAATGGAAATTCTATCCGCACAGAAACAGCACTCATTAGTAAAGTAGCATTACAGCATCTTTCACACTAGTCCCCTCCATATGTTAATCACATTAAGAGGGCTCCATACAATTAAAGGGACAATGGGGTTGCACTTCTGACCCCATTTCTGATATTACACAGCTTTTCTGGCTAGAATCCTCCACAATGGCAAACATACAGGCCTCTTACTAATCAGGCAAGTCACTTCCCCTGTAGGCAGAAAGTTTTGAAACCACAGCTGTTTAGAAATGTAAAGATATATAATGGAAGACCTGAGGGGAGGGCATTGGATAAATCCCCAAATAGAGAACAGCACTCATCCTACACTCTGTTAAGAACATGTCCAGCCAAGCTTCAAAGAGATTAGCCAGGCAGCGTTACTTAGTCATGGGATGTTTGTCCCAAGCAAATGAATGTGCTTTGTTCCATGCAATGCAATTTGGACAGTTAAAAAGCAGTCACTGCACTGGATTTGGCTGAAACCATATTGCTTCAAAGTGGCTGACAGATTGCTGAAGTCCGCCTGCTTGAGCTACTGCCAGGAGATAATGTACAGCAGTGCTGAGGGTCAGTAAAAGGGTGCTTGCAATAATAAAGGCAAAGAATCTAGATAGAAATGAAAGATGAATCAGAAAAATATATGCAGCAATGCCTTGAAGACAGGAAACATTGGGGCAGCTGTCCTGCCCTGCCCTCCCTTCCTGGCATTTTAATGCATGCTAGAAAACACAAATCTCACCAGGTTTGTCCATTGCTTTAAAAATGACTAGGACTGAGCTACAAGTCTACTTGGTTCATTTTTGCCTCAAGAAGTAGAAATTTTGGAAGCGACAATCTTACTTTTCTCATAGCTATTTGCTTCTTCCCCGAGCTGTTACTTGGCTACCATTTTTTCACTGTTTTTTACTCCTTGTGCAATTCCAGCTGATCAGGGTTCACATATTGGACACTGTTACATCATGACACTGCATAACAAATCAGGAGTGGCTCTATGCTGGAGAGTAAATGAAGCTAACCTATCATTCTAATAACAGATGTCTTCTGCAGCCCTTTTCATTCACCTCCAAAAAAGTTTCCAAAAGTCCCTGTTTGGCTCAGCCCTAAAAATGACTACTATAGATACATTTTTTGTAAAAAAAAAAAAAAAGAAAAAAAAAAAAAGAAAGGAAATGTTTCCGTAAGAAATATTTTCGTAAAGGTCTAATTCATAGTGGTGTGTGGTCTCATCCTAGTTTATTATCCTGGTTTGTTTAACCAACATGAAGCCAGAATTCCTGGATTTGGGCATAATGGAGAACTCTGGCTTAAAATAAACCAGGAACTTTGTGCTGAAACTGGTGCACAACAGGAGAAGGGGTGAACGCATGACCACAACTTCATAAACCATGGATCATGAAGCTGCAGATGATCATCGAAATGCAACCATTAAAGTCAGTTCATCAATTGCTATAGCTATCAAAGTGACACATGGCCAAAGTGACAGATGTTCCTGCCATCTCAGGTGAGGCAGGTGGCTACTAGAAAGAGGGCCATCGAGGTGATGGCATCACTTTTGTGGAATGCTTTCCCCAGATAGGTTCACATGGTGCCTATATTATTGTCCTTTTCGTTCAGGCAAAGACATTTTTATTTTCCTGAACTTTTTAGATGCTCTTTTACTCATGTTGACTGTTTTATGCTGCTTTTATAATTTTGTGTATTTTAGTTTTATTTTTGTATTCACATTTTAATTGCTCTGTTCCATTTTGTTAACTACCCTGATTTATTTATAACAAACAAAAGTGACCTTGCTTGATGAAGAAGAGATGAGATTATATTTTATATTCATTAATATATAACAGGTATATCCATGTATTGAAAAGTTTAAGGATGCTGTGACTGTGAGAATTTGAATAGGGTGCTTGCATAGGTAAGATTCCTTGCCCAGATTCTTGCCAGCAGAATCAAGGTGGGCTGTGCCTGCTGCTATTCTGGTCAAAACTATTTTCTAGGGATGGGGAAGAAATCTTGCACTTTTGAACCTATATGTGAACTGAAACGCCACACCTCTCTGAATTTTGCAATGGAATTATCCAATCAAAGGAGTATATAAAAACACATATATTGGTGAACTAACATTAAAATGCAATATATTATGGTAAAGTGCTTGCAAAACTGTACATATTAGGCAAAATTGTGTTTAAAATGTGTATTGGGAGAAATGTCGAGAAAAATGTGCATGAATTTTTGTGCAAACTTTAAAAATGTTCTCAAATTGATATGTAAAAGGCATGAACCAAACTTAAGATTGGAAAAATAAGAAATTGAGAGAAATTGAAATTGAGAGATTCATCCATCCCTAGTCTTCTGCCACTTCCCCCTGCGTCAAGGGCTCAAGCATACCCAGATATACAGGAAGGTGGAGGTGGGCTATGTATGGGACTACAACAATGCCTTGCGAGAAACTGATGCTCCACACATAATGATGGATGTATGAGAACTTCATTTCAGTTTGTTTTTGATCAGGATTTACCCAGTTCACACTTTTCAGATGGAACACGGACCCGGAGGCAATCTGCATTCGCAGTCCGTAACATTTCCAAGATTGCAATGTGATACACAGACCCCCAAAAATGTATTGAACAGCATGCATATATTTGAGAAATGTACGTGAAAATGTGCGCACTCTTGAAAAATGTGCACAAATATGCTTTAATCAATGGGAAAAGAATGTGTACATTTCAAATATGTGCACAATTGATGCATACATCTAGAAAATCCACATGGAAGCACGGATTGGTTTCCGTACAGAAAGAAAAAAAGCACACAATATGATACAGACTCAAGTCAGAATGAGCTTCAAGATGGAATTTGGGGAACTTTGGTAAGCCCGAGTTTTGCTGATTCACACGTCCCTACACATCTCTACACATGCCCTACACATGCAGTAGAGATGGCCTTCTTCCCAGTAGAAATCATGAGTGGAACATCAGCTTCCCACTGAGAATTCTGGGACTTGTAAAAGTTTCTGTACTTGGAGTTGTGATTGCCCACTGCCACTTGCCGCCACCTCCCCCTGATGCAAAGTAAGTTTTGTGGCCATTGGACAGAGGGAGGCAGAGGCGACAGCAGGCACTAATCCCCCCCCCCAAGTTTTTGATCAAACACTCAAGAATGTTCCTCAAGGATTTGGGGCTGTTTAATAAGAGCATTAAAAAAAGGATCAGCCCTTTTTCATGGGACCAGGAAGACAATCAGCCATTCCTAGGAAAGGTACAGTACTTCTTAAGCAGCACAGCTGTATCTATACACATTGTTCTTTTCGCACACAGGCACCTGCCCTTACTATGGGTCTTGGGCTAATTCATCTGTAGCAATCAATGCCTTCTAGGTTGTGTAAGTGTATGCAGAAGGAATGGAAATGGCTTACTGCTTTTGTTTCTATCACTTCCTTCCAACAAAAAAAGCAATCATATTAGGAAATGATTCCCAACAAGTATTAAATAAGGACAACAGAGAAATATCAAAGTGAAAGAAATTCACGATATAAATGTCATTTTTATTCCTGGTTCACTGTTGCTTTTTTTCTCCTTCTCACTCTTCCTTCCCCTCCCCCTCCCACTATGATAAAAACAACTGAGTGAAATATATCCATTTTGGCAGCTTTCAGGCTTTTACTTTTTATCAGGAGCTTAATGGGGTGAATGGCAATGAGTCTTAGGAGTGTCTCCGAGCTAGCTTGGAATATTTTCTGCCACAGCAGACTTTAAATCTCTGGGAAGCAGCTTGCTATAGTTCTGATATGAAGCAAACTGAGAAAATGAAATGGACTAAATAATTATGCAGCCTTAAAAAGCCATTTAGGTGCCTCTTCTCCCCTCTTCTAGCCCTAAACTAGTTCTCCCACTTCTCCTGGGATGAGAAAAATGCACATAAAGCAACTTCACTGTGTAATACTGTTTTAAAACAATGATTTATACATATATATATATATAGAGAGAGAGAGAGAGAGAGAGAGAGAGAGAGAGAGAGAGAGTTGCCAGCAGCCTTTAGGAAGGAAGGGAAAGAAGATTGTTGCATAATGCTTGTGAGGAGCAGAGCCATAGGAGCTGAAGATACGATAAAAAAAATGAATGATAGTTTATTTATTTATTTATTTATTTATTATATTTATACCCCGCCTTTTTCCTGCAAGGAACCCAAGGTGGCTTACATAGTCCTCCTCCTCTCCAGTTTATCCTCACAACAACCCTGTGAGGTAGGTTAGGCTGAGAGTCCGTGACTGGCCCAATGTCACCCAGTGAGTTTCATGGCCGAGCGGGGACTAGAACCCGGATCTCCCGAGTCCCAGTCCAACACTCTCACCACTACGCCACACTGGCTCTCACACTGGTTACTTTTGGGGGGGAAATTGGGATTTTTGTGTGTGTGCAACTATTTGTGCTAGAAATATGTTACTTTTAATTATGGAAAGCTCACATTTTTAGCAGTCTAAAAAGAGCAAAAGACAATAGAACTATTCTGCTCCATGGGCATGTTCTGAAACTCACAGTGGGACTACAGCCATTTAAATGTCTGCATCTCCCATAATCAATCCATTTATTTCTCTGGCATCTTCTTACTGAGGGACCCTTGGAATAATTCACGGAAAAGCACATAAACTTTCCATCAAAGTTCTAATGCTGTTGTTTCATTCAGAGCTTATTTGAGATTCTTATCAAGGATACAGCATTGCTGTTTGCTATATGAGTGATAGATAACTAGGATTTCCTAGTTCGGATATGTACTGATTTCACAATTTTCATTTATAAGTGAAGAAATTTAATCTATTATAAGATAGCTTGAGGTTTGTTGATAAACGTGAGCACAATCAGTGCTGCCAGCTTTCATTTGTAAGCCCTTGCATTAGCAATTAGTGTTACTGACAGGGATGGGGACTCGGACTCGAGGACTCGACTCGTGAGTCGGACTGAGTCCCCCCTCTGACTCGACTCGGATTCGAGTCCCAATATTTTTAATGGGACTTGAGACTTGACTCGGGACTCGAGACCAAGGACTCTTCAACATCCCTGGGCTGTGCCAGAAAGAGTGGAGAGGAGTGCGATCGCCGGCGAAGAGTGAGGGTGAAATTGTGATGAGACCTCACCAGTTCCAGAATGGGGGGGGGGGCAAACATTTAGAAAAAATCATGTTCCTCAAATGCAACATGGATAAGTTTTAGGAAGTACAGCAAGTTTATTTTTTAAAATCATTTTCCTAAAATGCAACCTTCAGACATTTTGGGTTTGGCTGTCTCTGCCTGCCTGTTTGGGGTTCCCAGCCTCCTCTGCCTGCCTGGTCTCTTCTTATCCAGTTCCACAGTTTGAATTGTACAAGACAAAGACCTCTGCCTGCCTGCTTTGGGGTTCCCTGCCTCCTCTGCCTGCCTGGTTATTTTGGGTTTGTCTGCCTGGTCTGTTCTTGCCAAAATCAGTTGCAGAGTTTTGAAATAAAAAGGCACACTTGTGCCTAGAATTTATTTAAGCCACACATCTGAAATAGCCTTATTTTGTTGGGAAAACCCCCCATTGATTTTAATAGGGACTCGTGGAGTCAGCTTTGGGAGTGACTCGTGACTTGTGACTCATGAGTCACCATTTTGGACCAAGGACTCGGACTCGAGACTCGGGTCCAAATACTCGTGACTCGACTCGTGACTCGAAACCAAGGACTCTTCAACATCCCTGGTTACTGAGTCTTCAAGAAAGAAAGAAAGAGAGAGAGAGAGAGAGAGAGAGAGAGAAGAAAGAGTTTAAAGTAATACACTTAAAGATAAAGCTACCGGTAATCTTTAAGGTTGGGGCAGCACTGTGGTTCTCACAGGCTCAGTCTGGGATGAAGTGGGAGAAAGGCCAGAGTACAGACCATTGTCTCTGTGTTGTTTCTCGATGAGGAACAAGGTCATGCACAACAACATGGCTCTGACACTGCATTTGCACACAGCACTCAGGGCAGAACTACATGAGGTGCTAGACAAGTTTGCCACTAAAGATAGTACACTGTGTCAAGTTCTTTCCCACACACACACATTCCCCGTGACATGTAGCCAGACTAATCCATTCCGCTATCCCACACAGTGACGTGGAGTGGGAACGGCAAAATGGTAAATCTGACTAAACATTATGATAAATCTGACTAAACACATAGAGAGGTATCTTGGCACATGGTTGCAGTTTTCAGTGGCAGGCCTGTGCCCGGCATCACATCTAGTTGTACATGGTACAAGCTCTGACATTGCAGCAACACTCATTTACACCGTGGATCAGGGCCGGCGCTACCGCTAGGCCAACTAGGCGGTTGCCTAGGGCGCGTAGCAGAAGAGGGCGCAGAACGCTGCGCTCCTCTTCGCTGCCGGCGCGCTCCTGCCCTGCCCGCCCGCCCTCCTCTCCGAGAAAGCCAGGTAAGTGCGCCCGGAGTAGTGGTGGGGCCGAGCCTGGGCGCCTCCCCCCTACCTTGCCTCGCCTCCATGCCGCCTCCCACCTCGCCTCGCTTCGCCTCTGCGCCGCCTCCCCCCGCCTCCCCCCTCCCGCGCCGCCTCCCCCCACCTCGCCTCGCCTCGCTTCGCCTCTGCGCCGCCTCCCCCCCCACGCCACCTCCCCCCCTCGCTTCGCTTCAACTCTCCTCTGCGCCGCCTCCCCCCCCGACACCTACCTTCTCCGTGCTGTTTCCGGAGCCCCGCCCGCGCTCTGTTTTGGCGGGAAGTACCAGGGCAACAGGGCTTAAACAGCCCTGTTGCTCTGGTTTCCCCCGGTGAAAAACAGAGCGCGGGGGTCCCTTTTCGGAGGAGGCGTCGGACTGGGAAGGTAGATGGGGGGGCGGCAGCGGCAGCGTGCGGGGGGGGTCCGGTGGAGGTTGCAGAGCAGGGCTGCTTTCCGGAGCCCCCCCCATGGCACGAGGGGGGGCGCTAAATATAATGTAGCCTAGGGCGCCAAACTGCCCTGCACCGGTCCTGCCGTGGATCATGTGAAAAGTGCATCTGATGCCTTTCTGAAACATTCCAGATGCATCCGATACAAAATTATTGGAGGCACAGTGCATACGATGTGAGTTGGTTGCACAGGAGGGCATGTATTGAATGATTGCCCTGAGTTTCTGCTAGCATAGAGACAGTTTAAAGCTTCAAGGATATTGCAGAACCGGCATGTGGGCAGAATATCCCACACTGCTTTTAATGTCAAGACAGAATAATGGAGTAGAGGATGCCATGAGTTCAGTCTGGCACAGTTCCTTCCCTAAATGCAGAAAAACAAAAAACCAAAAACCAACCAACCAAACAAAAAAAAAACCCCATTCTATGAATTGTATCCAACTGTGTCTTCTTGCCAGCCTCTTGTACATCAGGATGTATTTATTATTTATTTATTAGCAATATTTATATACCGCTTCTAAGTTTGAAACAAATCCCACAAGCAAGGATAATTGTGGGACCATCTGGAAAAGAATTGTGGAGGTGCAGGCAGGAGTAAAGCAAGAGGAAGTCCTGCTTTGCGATGAACACAGTGTAAGATTCTTAATAAGATTAACTGTGGCAATGACATCATAAATTGATCATACTCTTATACACTACTTGGTATCAGCAGGGATGAAAGGTGGTTTAAAAACATTTTAATGAATAAAAATGATAGTTTAGTTGCTTTTGAAAAACCAACTCAGCAATAACAAATCCTAGGCTTGATCAAACAGCTATTTAGATTTGTGTGTGTGTGCAGCTTGCATACAAACATCAACAAGACCTCTACAAGACAAATAAGCAATTATCTACTTTAGGATGCCAGTTACTCTAGGCTTATGCTAGCCATATGTATTTCAGTCCAAAATATCTTGGAAGTGTTATACACTGTGAATGTCATTAATCCTGAAAACATTTTTAATGCTGTCTACCCTCCTCAATGGCTTTGTCTTTGCTCAACTCCTCTCAACACTTGGCGTCTTTCACATATTCTCCCATAAAGTATAGCAGCCTGGATCATCTGAAGTTGACTACATCTTGTTAAGAGCACCAGGATGTGGGAGGTTATTTAGTTATACATTTATTTAATTTCTAGCCAGCCTTTCCACCCTTACCCCCCAAATGGGCGCTCAAGATCAGGGTTCTTTAAACAGAAAAAATCCTGCCACATATAAAGCAGCCATTTCAGTTGACTCTAGTCACTTGTCTGAGCGAAAAGACAATGAGGAAGAAGTTGTTTGTTTAAAAGAAAAACCACAGATAGTGGCTTGTCCACACAAAGCACAGTAAATAAATAATATTAGTAGCAGAGATGAGCATAATTATTACTAAGGAGGAGAGTCCCGTTATTAATTTCCCAGGAGTGTTCTGAATGGTACAATCATCATGGTCCAACCTAGAACTGAGCTGAAAGATGGGACTGTTGTTTTTTAAAAAATATTTTCCTGTGCCCCAAAGCAACCCCAATCAGTAATGTTTAAAGGTTCACAGTAATAATCTATCAGTGCACTTTTGTAATGTGTGAAGACTGTGCTTCTGCACAGAAGTCAGGGCTTGTCGGGCCAAGGGGCCCATCCTTACCCATCCTGCATTGACCAAAGTTTCTCCCTCCGCCCAGCCTTGCTGCTTTCTGAATATTAAAAAAAACAAAAAACAAACAACCCAACAGCATAAAAGCCAGACTGGAACGGACCAAATGTCAATCTACTCCAGCATTCTGTTTCCAACAGCCAGATCTCTCTGGAAGCTCACAAGCAAGGCATGGACGGAATGGCCTTGCCCTGTCTTCTGACTCAGCATTTAGTATATTCAGAGATATACTGCTTCTAAACATGAGATTCTATTTAGGTACCATGGCTCGTGGTGGGCACGAACTGTTCCAGGGGGGCGCCTCACCGCCGCCTTGCCTCTCCACGGCAGCGGCCTCCCACCTCGTTCTTCTGAGCGGCGCAGAGCTGTTCTCTGTGCTGCTCGAGCTGCCAGCACCAGCCGCGCTGGTCCCGGCACGTCACTTCCGGCAGATGCGCTGGACCCCCGTGCTACGTTGAAAACCCAGTGCTAAAAATGCAGCAATGAGCACATGCAAAACTAAGTACAAGTGACATTGTTATTTAAGGGGGGGGGAACTCTCTAAAAACCAATTTCTCTTCTCTGTGGGATAATCCATATGCAATATATATGATCAAATTAAATGGGCTGAGCAGTAACAGGGAAGCACAATTCTGGAAAAGCACTTTCAAAACAGAAACAACAACCGCAACAACCACCCACACTCACATGCAATTTGGGGAGAGATACCTTTTATCTAATCAGGTATTGATTAGTTAACTGTGGGCAAACTCTGAGGACAGAATGCTTTAATATTAAAGGGCCTCAGTAACAGCAGCTACAGCAGCATCCCTGGCCAGAACCACGAAGAGCTTCACAATGAAGATGCAGCACACGGTGGGCTGCCCATTTTCCCAACTTCCTTCTGTCAGAGACTGCCAGATTGCTTAAAGGCTATGACACAGAGATAGTGGAGAGATAATAAGCTGAAAGAGAGCAATTTTCTAAAAGAAAAATGAGATGAGGATGAACATCCAGCAGCTGCCAATCAGAATTAAATGATACTATGGAGGTGCTTACCTGACAGTCGATGAATGACAGGCTAACAGGTCTCTGAAATTCTTCAATAAGACCTTTCATACATAAAATGTCATTTAAAAAAAGATATAAAATGGTAGAGACATGTGCCCCTTTTTATAATGAATGAAACTAGATAATAGAATATATATATATACACAAAGTCAGCTTTCCTGATTAAGTTCTCTCTCTCTCCCTCTCTCTCTCTCTCTCTCTCTCCCTCTTTTCTTTACCACGGTGTGCCGATGATGTTTTACAGAACTATTTAAGAAAAATCCTCTGAAGTAGTTGTTCTCGTTAACACCCCTGCCAGATTAACTGGCTAATATTCCGGAAGTTCCTAAGTGGAAAGAACCCCCACCCCTTTTTACTTCATATTTGATTACATAGATTAGAGTGGGTTGGTGAAAATGCATGCTTAAGTTAAACAATATTCTCTATTTATTTTGGGAACAGGTAAGCCTCCAAAGACCAATAAGCAGTAATAATTTTGCAATCCATCTTCAAGAGCTCTTTTTCTGCCTTAATTCAGAAATAAAATAGTTTATTCCCTGAACATTTGCTGTGTGCTATACCCATCACTCATACACCATTGCTATCTGGGAGGTTTATCACAAGGTGTTTCGCCTTCTCTCATAATACTAGAACCTGGGATCATCCAACGAAGCTGAGAGGTGGAAAACTCAGGACAGATAGCAGGAAGTATTTCTTCACACAGTGCTTAGTTAAACTATGGAATTCAACTATGGAGGATGCAGCAATGGACACCAATCGATGGCTTTAAAAGAAGATTAGACAAATTCATGGATATGATATCAATGACTGTACAGTCAAGATGGCTGTATATTACCTCCAGTGACAGAGGAAGAATGCCTCTCTATACCAGCTCCTGGGGAACATGAGTTGGAGGATACTGTTGTACTCATATTACTTGTGAACTTCCCATGGGCATCTGGTTGCCCACTTTGGGAACAGAATGTTGGACTAGACTTTGGTCTTATCCAGCATGGCTCTTCTTATGTTCTTACATCACTGAAGTACAAGTTTGGGAATGAAGGCTCTGTTCAATGGAATGTGCTGTCTTCATAAATATGGGGTTTTAATTTCACTCTTTCAGTTTATATCACAATAATGTTAGTACCTATTTTGATAAAAGTCCTTCTGTACTCCTGCATTTCATACAACTCTGATGTAAATTTCAGTACTGGATCATATCACAGTAAGATAGAAATAATGCCAGGAAATCAGCACTTGAAAGGGGAGGAGCTTTAGAAGCAGTTGAGATTCATCCCCAAATTCATGACCTTAACATTTGTAGGATTGATTCTTCCCCTTTTCAATTACTCCAGTTTATTCTACATAACTTTGACTTTGATAATAATACCTCCCATCCTGGATCTAACCACATATTTAATCAATCTGCTCATATATTCTTCCCCAAAGTTACTAAAGCAAAATTTTAATACAACTAAGAAAAAGTTCACCAAATAGTGGGGATATTTCTGCTGTGACCATAAACATGGATGATAGCTGAGTGAAGTTGGAAACCAGCCAACTTCAAACCATAGTTTATGAAGCTGAGTTATTTTCACTAACCATAATTAAGATTAACCACAGTTTAGGGTTTGGACAACACACTCAATTGTGGTTAATCTAAAATGGAAGTGAGAGCTTCCAATCTTCTCCTGCTGCCACGAGGGGGAAACATGAAATCCTAGTGTGAGGCTAAGCTTATTCTCATAACACAGCCAGACCAATGAAAGCCAGACCAATATAAAAAGCACTTAGACAAAGGGCTTCTGGTGTAGTAGACATACCTTATAGACCAGGGATGGGCAGTTTGTGGCCCTAAAAATGTTTTGGCTTACAATTCCCATCAGCCCTAGCCAGCACAGCCAAACTGAGGGAGTATGGGAGCTGTTGGCCAAAATATCTGGAAGGCCACAAGTTGTCCACCCGTGTTCTAGACCAAGAGATCTGTGAGGAAATAGCAGTATCAAAAACTGATACATCTAATACTGTCTGGATAGCATTACTCAAGTACCATTAGGTTATGAAACCCCATAGCAAGCTGCAGCTATTCAGTGCCAAAGTAAATATTGCCAAATACTCCCTACCCTCATTACTCTAAAACAGTACTTCCTCCTTTTCTCAGCCACTTGCAAACTTCTGAGTTCATGCCAATGCTGCTTATGCCATTTCTATCCAACTTCTACTAAGGAGTTCCAGGCAAAAAAGCAGCATGTTACCAGCTGCAGAGCCACTTTCCTTGCAGCGTACTGAAGGCAGAAAAAAAAGAAGAAAAGAGCACTCTCTATAAAATGCCCAAATTGCATAATTATAGAATAGTCTGTGATGGTACTTAAAGAGGTCCTGAACTATTCCGTAAATAACATGTGCTTAAGCACTAATTACTCAACAGTTTCTGATTACAGGCTATTACGTAAGTATATAAACAGGGAGTCCTTTGTATTGTATCTGTAATACGATCTAAAGGTATTTTATGGGTTTTATTTGTATTGTGATACATAAGTAAAGGTCATTTACCCATAGAGAAGGTCTGTATAAAAGGTGTCTGTGTAAACCTGTACCCCTGATAAGATGGTCATAGATGAATACCTTGGAAGGAAGCCTATTGAAGAATTTCAATAGCACAAAACTACTCAGGGAAAGATACCCAGGCCAAAACTTTTCGGTATATCATGACATGAATAACAAAATGTAACATTTTCTATTACTTATATAATATACCACAACAATACCAGTATCACACATTTAGCTTTCTCTATACTATTTCCAGTAATGGGACTCCATAAATAAGCTCAGTAAACAATATTCTGTGTCATGGTTCAAATATGCATTTATCATGCCATACTTAGCAGCTTGCTGCACAGTTAACTCTTGTGCAAGTCTCTTCACTTCAACTGGGACTTCCTAATAAACTCAGAGGAAGTTAATCAGTGTATTTGTATTATATGCACACAATCCAAGTTGACATTCTGACGCATCGCACAGACCACAGAACATTTTCCTCCTCCCATTCTGCCTTTCTGCCATTGTTGCCCAAACAGTGCTGACACCAAAGGTTGAAAGTCAATAGCCATGTTCAGAAGTTATTGCCTGAACCCAGGGAGAGAGTGGGATCCCATGTGCTGGCTCCATCCCATATGTCCCCACATGTACTGGCTCCATACATGACCTTCCCGCATTGAGCAGGAAGGTCTGAAGAAGAATTCAAAGTGAGCTTGGCTCAATGTGCAAAGTATCTTCCTCATGATAAGGAATGCTGATAGCGCAGGCTTCACAATTGCAGGAAGAATTAAGGAAGTTAGAATGCACTAAGAATCCCACTTCAGACCTTCTTGCTTAACACAAGAAGGTCTGGGGTAGGGCTGGCATGTACTGAGGCACAGGGGCACATGCACAGCCCTGCTCCTCCTTCCATGGTTCAGGAAATAGGGCAAATTGGCCAAAAGTATCAGAATTATTGCAGTGCACTAAGCAACCCATCTGTAACCTGCCCTGAACGTGGTCAGTAATGGTAGCAAATCAACCAAGAAGTGATCCTTTGTCCCCTAGGAGTCACTGCAGGCAGCAACTTAATTATAATTAGGTAGCTAGTCTAACAGTATGATTCCATGAAGATAAAGGGACCGGACACTATTTTCCCATGCCATTCCATGGCTTTTTAAGGTTCTACCATGGCAAGAACATTCACACAAATTGGCATACAATAATGGCTTGCAGAATAGAGTTATTGACCATGAAGAGTGATTTAAAGAAGCAACTATGGCTACAGAAGGCAACCTGTGTTTGGGAACCCCATCTCCAGTCTTTCCCCTGAAAATCATCACATCTCAATGATACTCTGCAGAGCAGAAGTGGTGTCCAAAGTTCTAAACCCTAAATGGCTATGGAATGGGTCTGCTGAGACCTAATGCTAAACTATAGTTTAGTGCTATGCAAACAAGCCTGCTCAGGCCTCGGACACCCCCTGCCCACTCCTAGGCTGAATCCCAGAGATGGAGATTGGCAGCATCTGCTTCCTGGTTTAAAAGAGCAGCAGTTTGTGGTTATATCCAAGCTGGGAACTGTCGGTAGTTTAAACTATGGTTTATCAGAACAAGCCAGGATCAGAAACCATGGTTTTATCTTGGTTTGTTTCAATAAACCATAGTTTAAACTAACCACAGCTTGTGCTTATTGGACTTCATGACAAGGCTGCTTCCAATCTTTCCCTCTGGTGCATGCCAGAGGGGAGGAGTGGGGGAGTGCTCGACTCCAAGACTCAAGCAGGCTCATTTGCATAGCACTATGCCATAATTTAGCATTTCAACTTGAGCAGTTCTGGCCTCTGTCATCGGTGTACTGCAGGCACTCTTTGTCACTACTATGTAATGCATGTGAGTGCCAATTTGAAACATACTTAAATATAATAGAAATGTCATATTCACTTGCAGTTCTTCAAATAATTGCAGGCTCTCTCTTGGTTGCTTGCTCTGGAAACCTATGAGCACACAATAGCATTGTCTTTGAAAGAAATTGTAAAAGGTAATCTTGGAAGCTGACAAACACGCAAACATCACTGAGGCAAACTACACTAGCTCGGTGTGCAAACAGAAAGAAAAACACCACTGGAATAAGTAAAGAATGTAAAGCTAGCACACTTGGCTAGCAACGCCAAGCAAACCATACAAAATCTGTGTAACGCAAGGACCCTGATCAGACATTTGGAAACTGTGTATACTAAATGTATGAAGAGGGAGAGTGCATTAGCCTCTGTCATTGTTTTTGGTGCCCTCTACACACAGAGGGCAAGTTTCTAAAGCAGAGAGCTTCTTGTATCTGTGGCGGCTCCCCACACAATGTTGATTGCTTATTTCCCAGCATTCCCAATCACAGATACAGGAAGCACTCCCCTTCAGAATGTCATGGTCCGCCACAAGAAGGTGATGGAAACACAGAAGTGGGTGTGGCTAGCACATTCCTCCATTTCACATGTTTAGCATACACAGCTCTTGAACATCTGGACAGCATCGGGGAAGGGCTCTGATCTAAAGCCTGTATGCATGTGCTGCTGTTTACTTTCTGTAAACTTCCATTTGAGGAGGGTTGTAGACCGACTGTTCAATTTATAGTATTTCTAATTAAAATAATCAGTATCATGATCTATATACCGTACTTATATTTTAAATGAGGATGTCAGGTTGTGAGGCTAGGACCTATGCCTAAGACACTGGAAGAAGAATTTCAAGATTATATTACAGTAACATGCAAGAATTTCAGCTACTGATTTCATTTCCCAGGCATTTTAGTTGCACCACCTATAATTGCCATGAAATTACAGATTGGAGGACCACATGTTTAAAATGGATACTGTATTTAAATATATAGTTGTAGGCTATTCTGTTCTATAATATAACATAGCTTTTGCTCAACCATGTGAAATAGTGGCAAACGCTACTAAAACATGCACACATAAGTGATCTTGTTCATCTTTGTAATTCAGCCAGGTATGGATCAAGGATGTATTCCACCCTGACACCATGAGCAAAGACCAGCTCATGAAGTCTGCATTAATGAGACAGACAACAGGCTCCCTCAGCTGGTTAAGTCGTTCAGAGTACCATGAGCAATGCGAGCTAGGTTACTAGGCCTACTGGGGAATAGATTTTCGATAGAAACCAGCACATGCACCAAGATGTCTGATGCAGAGCCTAAAGTGAAACATAGCAAGTGATGAGCCCCCATATGTTATCAAGATCACTCCAGGCAGTGAAAATCAGATGGTTATATGCACAGCATTTCTCTGCCATAAGAAGTTGTGGGGACGATGAGAGAGAAGAGACATGTTTTTCCCTTGGAGCATTTTCCACCATAATTACTTTTTAATTATCCCATCCATCTTCATTCATGGATACATACACACACACACACACACACACACCACAAATGTGTGCACTCTGTTTTTTTGTATCTTTTAGCAACAACCTTCAGAGCACATTTTATTCCCTGACGAATTTTCCCTGACGAATTTCTTCATGTACAGCTGCTGCTGCTTTTACAGGATTCAGATTACAAATGAAAAGAGACACACAAGATCCATCATGGAATACTTTTCATCTCTCACAAGTATGTGTTTCAGCTGATGCAGGGTTTGGTTTTGGTTTTCAGCCTAAATAGTCCGAATGCCCTCCAACAGAGAGCTTGGGGTAGTCCCATGCCTGGAAGTGAAACAAGGCTGGCCTGGAATGTTAAGAGCAATTCAAACAATGGGATGCTGAGAGTGTGAGTTTAAAACACAGAGAGAGAGAGAGAGAGAGAGAAAGGGAAATAAAGGAATTGTCCTGTCTGAGTCAAACAGCTTGTATTATCCTGGAGGAGGATTAGGGTCGAGGGGGAAGCCAGAGAGCTTCGGCTGTGGGGTGGTATATAAATGAAATAAATGAAGTGCGCTATGAGGATGAAGCTCTGTTAGGCTGGCAGTGGATTTCGCAGAATGCCATATTCCAAGGGACACTTGTGGGGGATGAGGGGATGGCAGCTGCCATTTTTCAGTGGGAGTCACCATTTTTACCCAAAATGTCTCTCAGGATGGGCATTCTGGGAAATCAGAAATGGCAGCCACCAGCCTGATAGAGCTTTAAAGAACTCTGGTAAGTCCTCCTTCCCCAAATCACTAAATCAAACTAGAGGCAGGATAAAACCAGCTGGCAAATGTATATGATGGCCTAGGAATATGCAGTACCACCCCAGATTCTGCCCCCAACATTTGTCTTATTGGATTTTTTGTTTTCCATTTCCTTGGATGTTTCACCTGAAGAGGAACCTGCACACTTTGAATGTCACTTTAGACAAAATCCAGTGACAATCTGAGGCTCTGTGGAGTCGACATGAGAAATTTAGCTAGTCTTACTGAAACTCTTTTGGCTTTCCTTGAAATCCCTCAGATAACATCAAAGCAAGGGGGAGACCAACCTGGCCCATGCATCAGCCGGAGGGGGAGCATCACCCCTCCCTCCCTGCCAGAAGGGACATACAGCTCCAACTGACAGTTCCCTGGGGAGGCAGACTCTGGCCTCGGCCGTCGGCCAGAGAGCCAAGGGCCACTGGGAGGCTGCACCCCCTGCCTCCCAGGAGAAACATCACAGCAAGTGGGAGACCAACCTGGCCCCATACATCAGCCAAAGAAGGAACAGCTGTAGGGAGCTTGTTTTGCCCTTCCCTGCCAGAAAAAAGAAAGAAAGAAAGAAAGAAAGAAAGACAAACCTTTTGAACTAAGAACTGGTGCCTGAGTTTTGCATTCTTCCTCCTCCCTCCCAATCCCTTTTCCTTTTGTGTCATGTCTTTTAGATTGTGAGCCTGAGGGCGGGGACTGTCTCCATTATTAATCTTTGTAAGCCACTCTGGGAGCCTTTTCTGGCTGAAGAGCAGGGTATAAATGCAATAAATAAATAAATAATTTTGCCAGAAGAGGAACTTTAAAATACACTTCAGATCACTTTCTGCAAACCACCTGTGGCAACTCTGTAGTCTAAATTCTATTGATTTTTTTTCATTATTGACTTTCTGGCAGGGGAGCTGGTGATAACACCTATTCTGGCTGGGCTCCTAATCCATTGCAGGTTTTATCTGGAGCTTGATAGGAGCTATCTAAGGTGCTGAACACAATCCCCAAAATAGGTTCACCACCATGGAGCACTATGGAGAGCACCTATAAAGCTCCAAATAAAACCTACAGTGGATTAGGAGCCCCACCAAAATAGGCATCACCAGCCTCCCCTGCTTTCTGGAGGCAGATTCCTGGTTCTGTCATTGAGACAGAGGATCATGGGTACTACTGCGCTGCATTCCAATATTGCTACTGGGAATATTTTGCCATTTATCTGAACACTTTACTGATGAAGACTGTTGGTTTGTTAAACAGGTGGCGTGTGGCTAGCTTCCACTTCTGCTTTCACTGAGTGGTATGTGTGTTTTAAGCCCTGTCAGAGTAATGATGAAAATAATACATTTTTTCAGTCTTTTAATACATTGCACTGTCGAGATCCTAATTAGGTACATTTTACTTGAGGCTTGTTTACTTTCTCTTTTCAAAAGTACTAGATATGGGAGGAAAAAGAGAAAGAAATACAGTTGTCCATTCCACAAAATTAATGGGATGTTGGTAGGATGAGACATACTACAGATGTTCTATAGCAATTAGCCATTTAACATGAATACTTGAGTAATTACTATGTTAAATCTAAAGTAATAGACACAGTGAAGATTAAAGCAGCTCATTGTTTGCTTTTAACCAGCAATTTCTACTACCGTATTTAAAATAATAAGGTAGAAGACCTATAGGCAGCACTGTCAATGTCAAAAAGTTTTGTGTTGATTTGCTTTGGAGGCTAACCTCATATGACTTGCTTTTTACTTAGAAACTGAGACTAGAATAAAAAGGCACAGCATTTGTTACATAAATGGAGCAAACAAATACATTTCCTGGATGTCTATATAATGCATGTGCATGGATGGAAAAAATAATTTATTTATTTATTTATTTAATACATTTTTATACCGCCCAATAGCCGAAGCTCTCTGGGCGGTTTACAACAGTTAAAACTATAAAATACAATATAAAATAAATCTAAAATTTAAAACCACAGATTAAAAACAAACAGCAGAGCTAGCAGCAGCAGTTACAATAACAGAGTTAAAAACAACTACAAGATTAGAATGATTAAGATGACTTCTCGGCGGACACGAGCGAGGCCCAAACCGGGCCTGCTCGTGTCCGCGCGGGCTCTCAGCCACCTGAGCGGGCTTTACCTTGAGGCTCTCTGCTCTGCGGAGAGCCTGCCTCGCTGCCCGCTGGTCCCATCGCGTCACTTCCGGCGCGGCAGAAGTGACGCAACGGGACACTGCTCCGTTGCGCTAGACCCCCACGCTCTGTTTTTGGCGGGGAAAACCAGGGCAACAGGGCTGTTTAAGAGCGGGATTGGGCCGCCACCACGGAGGGCCGAGCTGCGGAGAACCACGAGCCTACTTAAGGCTCGTGGTACATCCCTAGATTAAAATGATTAAAATGCCTGAGAGAATAGAAAGGTCTTCACCTGGTGCCGGAAAGAATACAAAGTAGGCACCAGGCAAACCTCTTTGGGGAGCTCATTCCATAACCGGGGTGCCACAGCAGAAAAGGCCCTCCTCCTGGTAGCCACCTGCCTCGCTTCCTTTGGCAGGGGCTCTCGGAGAAGGGCTGCTGATGAAGATCTTAGTGTCCGGGCAGGGACATATGGGAGGAGACGATCCTTCAGATACCCTGGCCCCAAGCCATTTAGGGCTTTGAATGTTAGCACCAGCACTTTGAATCGGGCCTGGAAACAGACTGGCAGCCAGTGCAGATGAGAAAGCACTGGCATAATATGTTCTCGTCGGCCAGTCCTGGTTAATAATCTCACTGCTCTTTGGACCAGCTGAAGTTTCCGGACCATTTTCAAAGGCAGCCCCACGTATAACGCATTGCAGTAATCCAAACAAGAGGTTACCAGAGCATGGATAACTGTAGCTAGGCTATCTCTGTCCAGATAAGGACGTAGTTGGTATATCAGCCTAAGCTGATAAAAGGTGCTCCGTGCCACCGAGTTCACCTGTGCCTCGAGTGACAGTTGTGGATCCAAGAGCACCCCCAAACTACGAACCTGATCCTTCAGGGGGAGTGCAACCCCATCCAGAACTGGTTGAATATCACTTAGCCGGGCAGACGAACCACCCACTAACAGTACCTCCGTCTTATCTGGATTGAGTCTCAGTTTATTAGCTTTCATCCAGTCCTAGGGATGAAACACGAACCGGGGGGGGGGCTCGTGGCTCTCCGCCAGCTTGCCTCTCCGTGGGGGCAGCCCCCCCGCCTCGATCTTCTGAGCAGCGCGGAGCAGTTCTCCGCGCCGCTTGAGCCGCCGGCGCTGGTCCCGTCCCGTCACATCCGGCCCTGGAAGTGACGTGACGGGAACCCTGCGCAGGTGCAATACGGCACGCCCAGCGCACCTGCGCAGGGTCCTGTCACGTCACTTCCGGGGCCAGATGTGACGCGACGGGACCAGCGTGGGCGGCTCACAGCAGAGAGGCGAGCCACCACTGGAAAAGGTAGGCCCGTAGGCCCGCACGACCCCCACGCAGACATGAGTGGGGCCGATTTCGGCCCGCTACACCCGCGCAGGGCAAACAGTTACATCCCTATCCAGTCCATTACCGTGCCTAGGCACTCATTCAGAACAGCCACTGCCTCACCTGGATTAGATGAAAAGGAGAGATAGAGCTGGGTGTCATCTGCATATTGATGACACCTCAGCCCACACCTCCGGATAACCTCTTCCAGTGGTTTCATGTAGATGTTAAACAGCATAGGGGATAAAATAGAGCCCTGTGGCACCCCATGGCATAACTGCCAAGGGACAGAGCAGTAATCCCCCAGCACCACCTTCTGGAATCGGCCGCCCAAGTAGGATCGGAACCACTGGAGCGCAGTGCCTCCAACTCCCAACCCAGACAACCTTTCCAGAAGGATACCATGGTCGATGGTATCGAAAGCCGCTGAGAGGTCCAAGAGAATCAACAGGGTCACACTCCCCCTGTCCCTCTCCCGGCAGAGGTCATCCCACAGGGCGACCAAGGCAGTTTCCGTTCCAAAACCAGGCCTGAATCCAGATTGAAATAGGCTAATGGTGCCTGGCACACACCACCACTTTAAAGAAACAACCTCAGTTTATTTAAGTGAATGGCTTGTTTGTGCAAAATGGCCCCGCATGTAGCTCTTTCTCTGATAAAAATGAGACTGAAAAGGTGTGTCCAGAGGTTATATTTCTATACAATGTCCTTGGACACTGTTTTCAGAATATGGAAAATATACTCTGAAAGATGTTTTATATGATCACTCTCAGCTACCAAGCACACATAAAATAATAATTATCAAAACATGTTATCCTTCACTGCTTTTCTTCCCAAAAGTAACTGGCCAAGTTAACAAAACTAAATGAAAAAGGCATCATTAATTAAGCAGCCAGTACTTGGCTTTTATCAGTGATTAAAGCAGTACCAGAAAACAATGCTATTATTAGAGGCCTTTTAGTGTCTCCAGCCTATTGTAAATCTTTTATTGCAGGTTTTAATACCTTGTTCATTAAAAAAAAAAAAAAAAAAAAACAACTCTCTTGCCTGAAATTGATGGACTTAATAGGGCAGATTTCAACCAACACTTTTCATTTTAATTGTCTGAAAAAGTCAATCATACCTCATGGGTCTATTTTTAACTTTAATAAATTATCTGAAATATAGAAGAAGTAAAAATTAATGGGAGTCAGACTTCAGTGCGTTTTGTTCACTCCAAATGCTTGATTTCAAAATAAAACTTTTCAGATATATAGGTTATATTATACCACTGAATGTCTTTACTACTTTGAAATGACATTAAAAACCACATTGACCACAACTGCCCTCTCCTCCCCAGAATGTGGCTTGTATAATTGATTTTAATTAAGTTAAGTAGGTTTAATCCCTATATAGATTGTTGAGAATATTCAACCAATTTAATTGGGTATGGGATAATTTTAGTAAACTATCACAGTTTTTTTTAATCAATAATAACTCTTGTGTTACTGTATTCCATAAAGCACATACTTTTTATCCAAAGTTTTATCTAAATAACTTTGTGGTGCTGTCCCAAATCAGGAGCGTTGCTAACCAGTGCAACTTGCACTGTTTGTGATTGCCAAGAATAACCAGCTTGACATATTGAGAATTTATTTGCAGAGATTTGTGGGATAGATTTCACCATACAAATCATTCTTTACAGGTTCATAAACCAGTGGCGCCTCTTTGAACAATGCACTCTGTGCAACTGTTTCTATGGACCTTAAAGAACAGAGGCAGCATTGTGGTTGTGATTACAGCAAAGCAGGAATCCCTTCTTCCATGTGCATCCTGTACTGGCTGGACACTTTAACAGCCGGGAAGGCTGTTGCAGGCAGTCGGGGAGGACTCATGGATGATCTAGCAAAATGACCCTGATTTCAATGAATGGGACACTTTGAGCATTTGTGGACAATGGTGCTACAGGAATGGAGGCAGGAATTTAAAAACTACCCTGGAAGCATATGCAGCCAATATAAATTTATACAAATCTCCCAGCTTCAAAGAAATCCTCTTCTTACAGTATATGCAGTTTCTGTTGTAGCTTTCCAACCACTTAGATGTTAGGCAACTTAATTCTTCCAATCCTTTACTCTCACAATTAATAAATTGTGGATTTCAATAAAAGAAATTTCTACATCCTTCATTGATTAATCTCAGTAATAAAATAAACATGAATTCACAGTAGACAGGGAAATGTCAGGGGACCTGAAGAATTATAGTCTGTAGACCCTAATTAACTGTAATTGCAATATTTAATAATTGAGACACCTACCTGTAATGGTAATCACAACAACACCTGACTGAACTCTGCTTGGCATATATGCTGGTTCTTATGCAGTGGCTTTCAATATTAAAAACAGGGGCTTTTTTTCATGCATTCTCAGAATATGCATAATTGTTTTTCTTCTTTGAGAAAAAAAAACCCCTATGCTACTATATCTTCTTGACAAAGCAGATGCAATAAAGAGACAAAGAATTTGCATAGATTTGTTATACATTTTAAATGCAATCCTGATTAAAGCAGCACATTTTATGCCACTTAAGCAGCCATCAGAGTGGCTCGATGATATGCATTTTATCGCTTTTCCTCTCCCTATTTCATCTAAATTACACTGCTCCATATTTCACATTTCACTGAGCATGCATACATGAGATATGTCTGGACACACTATATCAAGCCTTGGCTTCAACATAAACCTCCATTCAATACAACAGAGGTGTTCAATGGCAGATCCATAAGGCCCACTGAAATAAATAGAGTTTGGATAACAAAGCAATGTTTACTGGTTTCACATAATTTGACAGTGATAGAAAAATGAAAGCTATTATTTTTTATCCATTTTAATAAAATCGTGATAAATAATGCTTCTTTTGTGCTATATTGAAAGAACAACCAACAGTAGCATTTTCTTAGAGCTCATACATACATTCATCCCAAAGTAGTTATTCCATAGGGAGTAACTGATGTTTGTACTGATATCCACTAGTGCTGTAGTGATGTGTGAGAAATTCATTTCAGTTCATTTTTGACCAAAATTTACCCAGTTCACACCTCTTCGAACCAAATGCAGACCTGAACGCAATCTGCAGTCAAAGTCCATACATTTCCAAGCTTGTGATTGATTTGTGGGGGGGAAATGAATTTGAAAAATGTGCTCAAATTTCTCTTTCCCCAGCTACCCCGTTGTTGCTGGGGAGAATTTTGTGCGTGGGAGAGGAGTGGAGAGGCAGACCACAATCGGACCACTGCTCCAGGCCAATCAGGCCTCATGGGGAAGAGAGTCGAGGTCTCTATTTAAGACCCGGCTATCTCCGCCTCCATCAGCTTTCGTTTTTTCCAGCTCTCTCCCTCCCTCCCTGTTAGCAGTGTAGGCTTTGCTGGTTGTCCTATTGAGGGCCAAGTAGGAATTTTGACCTGCTGTCTCGATTGGCCTGAGGCAGTGAGTGTGTTTCGCCTACTCTACACTGTGAAGCAGGGCTGGGTTTAGATATTGTTTTATTCTTTTGGTCACATTTTTGCGGGAAGTGCAGAATTTTAGGGTTGTGCACTTACCAGGATGCTCGGCGAGCACCCCCACTGTGCGATCCATTTCGCGCCCCCATGAGCGCCAGCTGAGGTGCTCGCCAAGGCACTCGGTGAACTTCCGGATCCCCGGCACTATACTTCCAGGTCCCCGGTGCTATGTTATTTACGTGAAAAACAGGGGCAACTTCCTTAAAACGGTCGTGTTTTGCATAAGCGGTGCTTTGTTTTTCATGTTAAAAACAGCATATGTAGTTTCCCCTATTTTTCACGTAAATTAAGTAGCGCCAGGGACCCGGAAGTATAGTGCTGGGGACCCGGAACTTCCTTTCCCCGGCTCATCTCGCAAGGATGAGTCGCGCGGAGCTCGGGGGGAGGTCGAGTGGGGTGAGTTCACCCCGCTTCCACCCCCCAATCGAGATCCGTGCACATCCCTAAAATAGGCAGGCATTTTAGGGTTTGGTGATCATCCAATGGCACCTTTCAGGTGACTGGCGATAACCCGAAGCTTCCCTTGCTGTTGCCATGCGGCGCAGCTTGAGGGAGATTGGGCCGCCTTTGGGGTCTACCCTTCTCACTCGCTGATTGTCCTGTGGCGCCGGGTGGAGCGGACACCGGGAAGACCCTCCAGCACCCAATGGTGCAGAGCTTGGGGGCGGCAAGTAATAGCGACGCCTTTTGGCTTGGATGTTTTCACTCAGATAAGATACACTGGCCGCGGGCCAGTTTAGTTTAGCAACCGCACTCCTCCCTTCGCAGATCTTTAATCAATTAATAAATGTGGCCCTGATTTGACACCATACTCTTGTGTCTGGTCTCTTCATTTCCTCTCTTACGCGCACAAATGCTTTAATCTATGGGAGAAATGTGTACGTTTCAAAGATGTGCACAACTGAAGTGTGCATTTTTAAAAAATGCACATGAAAACACACACATAGTTTCATGTGGGGGGGAAAAACCAACAACCAAAGCCCACAATCTGGTACAGACACAAGTTAGAACAAGCTTCGAGGTGAAATTCAAAGAATGTCGATTAGCTTGAGTTTTGCTGATTTGCGCACCCCTACTTCCACATTCATTTAATTTATAGCTGGGCCAACATTTTCAGTCCAGCTATTTTTGGACATTTGGAGAAGAGACATATAGAAATCACTCCTGAAAATTGGATAAGGTTGGAAGATATTTTCATGGCAGCTGGGGGGGTGGGGAGTTGAGCTTACTTTACTTTTTCCTCTCATATATTTTTACACTTAAAAATGCAAGCTTTTATTTCTAAGTCTAATTGCTGTACTGGGGTGTGTTGCATCAGGACTGCAGCTGGACAGGGAAGGGGTCCAATTAGGGATGGGAGAACCAGGGATGCTCCAGTTCGCTAAAATTCTCTGAACTTTACTTCAAAGCTTGGTTCAGCTTTTTTCCTGTTTGCATTTGTGACCTGTTTTGTGCCCGGTTTGTTCAAACGGAAAAAGTGCATTTTTTAAGAGGGCACACTTTCTCCCAGTTGACTAAAGCATGAAAACGCGCAACTTTAAAAAGGCATAATTTTAGAAATGCACAATTTAAATTGTGTATTTTTAAGGTTGTGCATTTAAAAAAGTACACATTTTGTGAGTGCGAATGGGAGTTCGGGAATTTGTGAACGTTTTCAGAGAACACGTACTCCCATTCTCATTCAGGGTTGCAAACATTTTCATCACATTTTCAAATGATTTGCAAACTGAAACAAAATTCTCATACATCCTCCTTACTATTGCAGTTTTTAAAAACCACTATTACATTTTTTTAAAAAAATCATGCTGCATACTATTCATTTAACTGAGTCAGTTAATCCTTTCTGCACAACATCTGGCACAGGAAGAGGAACCCAGCAGAGTGTAAAAGCAGTGCTTTTTTTCTGGAGAAAAGGGTACCGGAACTCTTGGATTACATTTCCTCGGGAGTAGATGGCGATTAAATTGTAATGCAATTAATAGAAGAAAAGGTGCTGGAACTCAGTTCCGGTGAGTTCCACCAGAAAAAAAGCCCTGTGTAAAAGTATACCAAAAAGACAAACCTTGTCCACCTTGTCCTATAGAGTAAGGTATGCCCACCCCACCAACCCTAAAAGAAACCGAAAACCCCATTTTACTGGGGATGGGGTTAGTAGTCCTGAGAAAATGGGAATTTTGGCCCACCATTAAATAAAGGGAGGAAGAAGATCTGCTTCTAGTAAAATGAATGGGCCAGCTTGCATGCTTATTGGCAACCACAGAAGACCCTGGATTGGGACAATTGTACTTTGTTTCAAATCTGATGTTAAGTCATTGCGCTCAGTATCCATATTACTCCATAGTAAACTGAAATTATCTTAGTAAATACTTGCCTACCTCTGAGCGAATCGGAGCTAAAACCCAGCAGTTCAAGTAGAAACACCATGTGATAAAATCTAAAGTACATATAATTCTTTAGGCCACTTGGTCACATTGAAGATCCCATATGCATTGTAAACCGCTCACACATATGGGAAATTTAACCTCATGCCATGACAGCAGCCCAGATACTATGGCAGCTACAAGGGCCTACAGGACCCAGCAGGGCCACCAAAATTGATGCCTACCCTCCTCATGGTGGGCACCCCTGATCAGCCCCCCTGGCATTGCTAATTGGCAGCAGCACCATTGCTAATCATGCCTCTGATTTGAAATTTCCCCATATACAATGTTTGTAATGCTACGCTGTTGTGATTGGTGTGGACCCATTTCCATCTGAGGCACCCAGGGGCTAGTTGGGACATGCCAAATGAGACTGAGCTTGAAGGATGATTTACCAGGTGGCCCAATCAAACTTTAACTCTTTCCCCCTTCTTTTTCTTCTGGTCTTGTATATTCCTTACAGTATTGTAATTGTTCTCCTCTTTTACTTGAACCCTTCTCTTTCCTGTCTATTTGGATAGTTAAGTTGCCACAACTTTTTGCCTTCAAACCAACATCTACAGATGGGGAAACCCGGTCCCTCTAATCCATCCCCTCCAAGTTTGAAGGTCAGATTTACATACACATCAAATAATTTGCCAACAGATGGTAAGGGCTAGATTAAAATTCCAGAGAAGTCATTGTACAGTGTCATGAGACCCCAGATTGAAGTTCCTGGCCTATTACCAGGGCTTTGAACTTAATAGTCAACACATCTCAAAAAGAAGAAGAAAAGTATTTTAATTTAACTTATACCAAAACTAAATCTTTTATTCAATGTTTATTCTTTCGGACAAAAGTTAGTATATTAAATGAAATGTCAGTAAGTGCTAACACTCATAGAGGGTATAGACTCTATACTATAGAGGGTGGGCCCTGGAAACAGGGAGGAAGATTGTCCTTATTCTCCTCTCCACCTTCCTCCATTTCCTTTTACCATCTGTCCTCATGGTGGCAGGCAAGGAGCTCCTCCTCTCTCCCACAGAGTGAGAAAAAGTAACTACAGATGAAAGAACTAAGTGGAAAGGGAGAAAAAGAGAGGAAAGTGGGTGAGCATGCTGATTGTAGAGCTAAGTCACATCCATTCAAAAGACACAGAATTAGTGACTGGAAGAGAAATAGGCGCCTGCTATTCTTATTTGCATGCATCTTTTTAAAATTGATAGGGATGTGTGAGGAATCCAAGAGTGGGATGAAAATCCAACATATTTTCTTCACTCAGCCCCATGGATCCCATTCCATCAACCCTGCATTGGAACCAACTTGATCTGATGCGAGTCAACCTAGCGCATGGACTTCCATTTTTAAAATGGGCTGAGATTTGCGTATTTAAAAAAAAAAAAAAAAAAAAGCTGGGGAAACTTGCACAAAATTTGGGCCCCTGCTCCACAATTTGTGCAAATTTGTGCAATTCGTACAAATTTACGCAGATTGCGCAAATTTGCACAAAATGTGAAGTAAAGGCCTGCATTTTGCACAAATCTGAAATTAACTGTCAGAAAATACAAGGTGGCCAGGGTGGAGTGTGTGCATATGCAGTGAGAGAAAGATACTTCCACACTTCTCAGGTTAAATGCTACAACAAGAACAACAACAATGTGTCGAAGCTAATGAGTTGGCCCCGATTTGCACATATTTATGCAATTTTTGCAAATTGCGATTTTGCAATTTGAACAAATGCAGTTCTCGGCTCCAAATGTGTGTAAATATTTCAAGCAATTTCACATAAACCAAAACCCACACACCCCGACTCAGACTGCTTTTGGCCGTAAGGTTGGAAATGTATGGAGAGTCTGTCAAGCTCAAACGAAGCGAGTTTTCCAGTGTCGCACATCCCTAAGAAGCTCCTATGCATATTTTTTTTGTACTAGGGTGTCCTTCAAGGCTGCTGTCAGCAACTAGCAGACAGCTGCTGGGGTCCCAGTGCCCCAAAGGGGCCAATTACTGATACCTTTCCTGGACCTTAAAAAAGCAAAACAAAACATACACATACACACATACCCATACAGGCTTTAGGCAGCTGCCATCTTCATTTATAACAGTGCCCCAGAAGGTGAATTCCAGGGCATTGTATGGGGGAAACATGGCAGCCTCAGGATTCCCCAGTTGGTAGTTTTCTGAGAATCCCCATAAACCTGGAATAAAATATTGTCATGAGAAGTGGTGCTTAAAGTATTTCCCATAGATAAGGCTTATATTGCCTTTGAGCCTATTGCACACTGTCTATTTGAGAATGCGCATCATCATTCATGTAAATTAGACAGAAGGTAAGAATCTGTTGTAATTTTGGTCAAAGCAGGTTTTACAAACCAATTGGAACAAAAAAACCCAACACCCTTAACTTCCATTTGTGACTAAGACTCTCTCGAATATATCTTAACAGCTACCTTTTGTAGAGGCACTATAGTTAAGAGAAAACACATTCATGTCAGTCTTCTTCATACACATTGCTGATAAATAATTTTGGCTAACATGTAATTTATACAGGCCTAAGACAAATTTAAGAATTGCATGCAGGTTGTCAAACTGACAGAGTTTTTAAAAATATTTAATATTTATATTTTGGAAAACATGAACCATGATTGACATTTTTGGACCAAGTACCATACTGAATATCAAATGATTTAGTTTGTTTTCTTTCTTTCTTTCTTTCCTTCCTTCCTTCCTTCCTTCCTTCCTCTGCTATAACAGTTTATTTGGTATAAGACTAAATTCAGAATTATTTTTCCTTTCAGTTTTCCACCATAAACAGGAAGGACTTGTTTCTTCTTTGAGATTCTCCTCCCACCCCTCAAAAAAGTAGCTTAACACTGTCAGTAAGCATAATCTCCCACATTGACAACCATTATCCATTATCCGGTACCTTATGGGCCTGCTCAACATCTCTCTATTAACTGACTTTCCCAGCCTTTAATTCCCTATGGGACAGTCTCTCTAAATCATGACCCTTTGATTGATGCAATGAGATTCTCAAGTCTTACACTGCACTGCTTGGACCAATAACAGCCTAAAACAATGATATTTGAAAAGCAGAAGTCTTTACACATGAATGCTCTGGAGAGATGAAGCGACTATGCCTCTAAATTCTTCATTTCTCGCACAAGCACAACTTCATTTCTTGATTAAAACTACCTCCAAAGTAGCATGTTCAGTTGTGGAGAATGCAATGGTCACCGAGGGAGCAAATGCCTGGCCCTCAGATGTCCGACTGGATCAATTCTATTTGGCAATAAAAGAAGTTGCACTATTCCAGTTTAAATATACTAAAGCCCTAATCATCTATTGCAATTCCCCAAATAGAGGGAATCTCTAACTTCTTAACTATTGAAACTACTTTGGCAAAGCTGGGGTAATAAACCCTATCATATTCTAATTTTCTGACAGCTTGATAGAACCAACGTTCTTAGTAGAGATAAAATGAAATGAAGCACTTTCTCTCCCATAGGAAAGTCTTCCACTCATATTCGTTGATGCCAACTAACCTTCGCATCTGCTGTTTCCCCGCAGGTCTCTAAAACTTGGCATGATAAGAACTAGAGTGCCTGATGAGGCATTTCCATTATAGCATTCTACTTCCCTTTCCAAATAGGGGGGGGGAAGGCAAGGGGGCACAATAAAATAGTTTCTGGACTATATCTTCAAGAGAATGGCTGTGCGCAAATTTCTGAGATGATTATGCGACCATCTCTCAAGTGCAAAAAGCAGCATGTGTGGAGAGAGAGGGGGTTTAATTCCTCAGTGCTATCATAAAACTAAGACTGCTTTTAATGCAGATTAGATACATGTTAATCAAATAAAGGATCTCTCTCTCTCTCTCAAGTGGAAAAAAAATCTCTAATGAAATGCAGAACTGTCACTGTTCACTTTACAAATGAACCTGAAACCAGTCACTACCAACAACACATGTAAATCAGCCACAAAACTGTTATTACATATCATTATTCAATGGAAAATCTCAATTAATGCATAGCAATGAAGCAGTATGTGGAGGCCGGTGGCTCCAATGCCAGCAGGGCTGTGTATCCACTCCGGATTTTAGTCTGAGCATTAAAGGAGCTATCCATGGTGCTGAACCCAACCCTCAGACTAGGCTCAGCACCCTGGATAGGTTCAAAGTAAAATCCGGAGTGAATACATAGCCCTGCTTACATTGGTGTCACCAGCCTCCACTTCTAGCACAATTTTTAAAGAATGAAGAAAGGAACAGCACCGGGGCTTTTAAACAGAAATGCTGCGAAATACAGATGCAATGGAATGAAACCAAATTAGGGTTGTGTTCAAAATCCTGAATAGCGACTCGAATCAGCTCTGCCCGACCTCCCGAGTCTATTGTCGAGGCTGCCTCCCCCCTCCCAACTCGTCGCATCGTGAGCTGACCATGAGTTACAGCGCTCTATGCCCTGCGAGCCTTTCTTGCACAATAGTCTTTCGCAAGAGAGGCAAGAGAAGGAGGAGGGGAGGGGATGCTGTCACACGATTTCGGCCCGCTACGCCCGCGCGAGGCGAATGTGCACACCCCTAAAACATATTTTTTTGAAATTGCAAGCCCGTGCTCGTTTGTGTGTTATGGGGTGGGGCAGCCCAGCAAGTCATTTCTATTGTAATTATCTTTATTTTACTTTCTTACACCCACTTGGGATTGGGAATCAAGCAGCATAGGACATGGAATCCAGCCATAGAAAATCAGTGTGTGTGTGTGCGCCATGCCATTCCGCCTTCTCCCCCCCCCCAAACACTACCTTTCTTTTCATCCTGATCTGATTACATCATTTTTCATCATACATCAACTCACTCATTACATTGCATGAGCCAGGAGAAAAAGGGATTCGGAGATGCAGAAGAAATGGGAGGACAACGATAGGATTACACCCACATCTTGCGCATTTTGAATGCGTAAGTACTGGGCGTCGAGTTGGAAAGGGGCTCGCGAACAAATGCTTGGTCCGGAATTACAATGCCGACAAGACGAGGGAGGAGGGACAGCTCGACGTGCCTCCAGTGAGTGAGGAAACAGCCGTTTGGCACAACCCTACGACAGGTCTCTCAACAAAAGGTTATCTGAAGTGCAAAAGCATTATTGAGCCAAATAAACACACCAGCTTTATATGGTGACCCACCAGAGAATTCATGAACTTCCTGGTTTTTTTACTGCCTGCCAGAGACTGCAGAAACAAGGGGACTGTCAGGCACTTAGAAGGGCCACCATACATGGTTGCTATGTATTCGGACTATGTTTGGGTTGAAGTGTCACAAGTTCAGCAGGCCTGTTCTATCCAATGGAACAGAAGCAAGATCAAACATCATCATGGCATTACGAGACATCTACAGCCAAAGAATTGGATGATGGTTCAGAAATAATATCTGAAAGTCAGCTCCTCCTTCCTTCACTGCTTTTCTGAACTTCCTTGTCCCTTTAGGGGCACCAGGAAGTTCATTGAAAGCCACAACTGGTAGATTTTCCAAATCGGAATCTAGGCTTTAGACATCACAATCCTTTGCCCCTTTGCCGGCTGGGCACTGGCCCCAACCCTCTAAAAGTTCCCTACCCTACCTACTTTCTCACTTATATAAGGATGTGTGCGGAGCTCAATTGGGGGGGGGGAAGTCCAGCAAACTCGCCAGGCTCGACCCCCAGAGCTCCGCTCGACCTACCTTTTCCCGGGCTCGACCGGCCTAATTTGCACAAATCGCACCCTAATTTGTGCAAACGGTGGCCATTTTAACATATTTTTATACTATTTTCTATGTAAACGACGTAGAGCTGGGGACCCGGAAGTCTGGCGAGCACCTCACGTGCCGTGAGTCAAGTGTCGGGCGGATTGCCCATCCCGAACTGCCAATACTATACAGCATCACTCCTGCTCTTTCCATAGAAAATATCTGTTAACTCTAGGTTTACACAGGGCACTTTATGCATGACTTGTCTGGGAAAGAGTCACACCTTAAACCACACCTCTGACATTGTGCAGCTCCTCCCGGCCCTGCTCTCACCATCCACATAATCACACAAGCCCTATTCAGGTTTCTCTGGATTCTGGAGCCTGCTATCCCTGCCCCCTCCTCCATCATCGGTTTCGTCACCCTCTACATGTGCAGGGTGACTTTGCAACGAGGACAGCCTCATCTACCTGTGGGGGCTCTCCATGCAATCCAGAATGCTGATTTTCCAGGGGGTGGAGAGAGGGGTGCAGAGGGAATCCCACCCCCCTCATTTCACATTCTACATAGAAGCAGTTCTGTTAGTGGAACTACTTCTCTGGATTTCATCACCCCAAATCCTTGGATGCACATTTCCTTTTAGGGACAGAGGAATTATTAGGCTATGTCCACTCTGTGTCACTTTTCCATATGTTCACTCATAAGTTTCATTCCATCCCATTTGAATGTTATGAAAAAAACAACAACAACTGCACAAAAAGTAACATTTAAATACACATTTTAAAAATACTCTCAAAATACACATATCTGAATGTATTTTCTCTTTTAAAAATACACTTTTCTAAGAGTGCAATCCTATGGGTTCCACTCCTGATAGACAGAGGGCTCTGAGTTCAAAGCCCTCTGCAAATGCTGTGTCCTGCTGGCAAGAACCAGGCAGGATAATGGGAGGGCGGAGGTGATTTCACCTCCATTCCTCTGTTTAAAAAACAAAAAGCAGCTAGACAGGTCTCTGAACCAATCCAGCTGATTCATCTTTCGGTGGATGGGGACCCCATAGGATACTGTGCATCCCATCCTCCCCTCTCTTCTCCCCTCCCCTCTGTAGGAGGTGTGGCTCAGTTCATCCTATCAGAGCTCTCAAAGATCAACTTCCTCAAGCTTTCATATAAAAACAATAACTATTATATAGCATTAAAAAACATTACCTATTCTAATAATTGTAACTTAAGCATGATGAAAATTTAGGAAACAAGATTATCCCTGCTAAGTGGAGAAAATATGAGAACATGCACAATCTTCCTGGATTCTAATCTTGGTTTTAAGCATTTGATTGCCGCTACTATAAAACTGTATCCTTGACTGTAAAGTTTGTTCATACAAATCTGTGCCTAGAAATCAGTTTTGCCACTTGATTCTAACAAAACTTTCAAATTGTATTGAATTAGTGGTGTGTGTATCACAAGCCTGCACCTGTCACTCTAATTTAATTTAATCTACTTTTAAAAATACTGGCAACATTTGAAAAAAAAAATGACAAGCTCTCCCAGTTATGACATAGCTACATCTGCCATGCCAGGGGAAGATAAATGACATCTCTGTTTCTAATCACATCAAGCAAACTGAATCATGTGGGCAGATCAAAATAGCATGTACTAGATTCTCTCTCCATAGAGAATAGCTTACTCTTACTGTCAAGAAAATTCATTTCATATGGAAATAACCAAATCAGCTCATATTAATAGCACTAACCCATTACAGTTATGAAACAAAGGTAGATATCAACAGATGAATTTTACAGTGGAAAAGGTAAATAGTTGGGTTCCTCAAGAAGCTTTGTTTAAATGGATCACTTACAGTAAATATGTATGAAATATGTATCCATAAGTATCAAAAAGTATGTAGTAATCCATAAAAATAGTTATGCATAAACTTCAGAAAAAGCAGACCAAATATCCATGTAAATCCATCCACAGGTGGCGTCTAAATACCAGCCACTCAAATGTTGTGTTATTAGGTCCTCAATCCATTGTGTTATAGGAGGTGAGCATTTATCTTTCCAGTGTTATAATATCAGTCTTTTGGCTGTCAAGAGGGTGCGGAAAATCCACATGTGTTGTCCTTGTGATAAATTCCATACAGCAGGTATATAATTTAAAAGAACGTGTGCATCAGTAAATATTAAAGAGCATTCTAATACTAGATTTATTCATACTATGACCTCTACGCAAAAAGAAGCAACCACTGGACATTGCCAAAACATATAGGTAAACAAAGCATTCATAATATTACACCAATAATAATAATAATAATAATAATAATAATAATAATAATAATAATTCTTACCCGCCTCTCCGTCTAGATTGAGGCGGGGAACAGCAGAAAATATAAAATACATAAACTAATCAAACACAATGCATACTATTAAAAACATCTTAAAACATCTTTAAAACATCTTAAAACATCTTTAAAACATCTTAAAGGCATCCTAAAATTCCGCTGGATAGGCCTACTGGAAGAGATCAGTCTTTATGGCTTTTTTAAATTCCAAGAGACTGGTAAGTTGACGAATCTCCTCCAGTAGGCCATTCCATAATCTGGGAGCAGCAGAAGAAAAGGTCCTCTGGGTAATACTTGTCAGCCTAGTTTTGGCTGAATGAAAGACCTGATCTTTGAGAGTAGATTCTTCCCAGAGGACCTGAGTGTGTGGGGCGGATTGTACGGGAGAAGGCGATCCCGTAGGTAGCCTGGACCCAAACCATGTAGGGCTTTAAGGGTAATAACCAACACTTTATACTTCGCCTGGAAACTGATTGGCAGCCAGTGGAGTGCTTTTAAAACTGGTGTGATGTGGGCACCCCTAGGTGTACCAGTAACCAGTCTGGCTGCCATATTTTGCACTAGTTGAAGTTTCCGGACTAGGTATAAAGGTAGCCCTATGTACAGCGCATTGCAGAAGTCGAGCCTCAAAGTTACCAGTGTGTGCACTACTGTCTTTAGGTCTTCCTAAAGGGGCGCAGCTGGCGCATCAGCCGAAGCTGATAATAGGCACTCCTAGCCGTCGCATCTATCTGGGATGTCATTTGGAGCGACGGTTGACGGATCCAGAAGCACCCCCAAGCTGCGAACACAGTCTTTCAGGGGGAGTGTAACCCCATCCAGAACTGGTTGACATACCTCCAAACCCAGGTTGTGGCCTTTGACAGCAAGCACCTCCGTCTTGTCTGGATTCAGTTTCAGTTTATTTCTCCTCATCCAGCCCATTACTGCCTCCAGGCATTCATTCAGAGGAGACACACTGTCCTTAGCTGATGCTGTTCCCGAAGGCATGGAGAAATATATTTGGGTGTCATCAGCATACTGATAGCACCCTGCCCCATGCCCCAGGATGATCTCTCCCAGCAGTTTCATGTAGATATTAAATAGCATTGGGGAAAGAATAGCTCCTTGTGGCACGCCACATAGCAGCTCCTTTTTGGAGGAGCAGCTATCCCCAAGCATCACCATCTGGAACCTACCCGAGAGGTAGGGACCGGAACCACTGAAGCACAGTGCCCCCGATTCCCATTCCCCTCAGGTGTTCCAGAAGGATACCATGGTCGATGGTATCGAAAGCCTGAGAGGTCCAAAAGCACCAACAGGGACACACTCCCCCTGTCGGTACTCAGGTGTAGATCATCTACTAAGGCGACCATAGCAGTCTCAACTCCGTATCCTGCTCTGAAGCCAGTTTGAAATGGGTCTAGAAAATCGGTGTCATCCAAAACTCCAAAAAGTCCAACAATTAGCTGACTTAGACAAACCCTTATTAAAAAGATGTTGTGGTGTCCAATAAACACGAAACAAAAGTTTTTGCTGAATAAGATGTAACCTAGGATCCATAGACCCTTCTGACACAGATGCAAAAACAATGTAACATTGATTAGGCAACATAAGACCATCTAATTCTCTATTCCATTAATGTTTAAGACTCTGTGTATCATACTTATTCACTGATAATAAGTATTTATAAACATGAATCATAGGTCGATATAACTGTTCAGCCTCAATCAATGCATCCAATAGCAAAGAAGCTCTCTGAAGGTGTAATTCACATTTTAAAATCTTATATATTTTTTTAAAGAAGCTTTGTTGGAACTAATACTCTTTTACTGAGCCTTCCCCAACCTGGTGTTTTGGACTACAACTCCCAGCATTCCCGTTTACTGGCCATGCTGGCTGGGGCTAATGAGAGATGGAAGTCCAAAACATCTGAAGGACATCAGGTTGGGAAAGGCTGCTTTAACTTATGAACAAACATCTAAAGGGAGGGTATATTGAATTGGTTGTGACAGCACTGTTTAAGGCTGCTATTTTTCTTCTATTGTCAACACAGTTATCTATGTAACCTTTACAGCAGGGCTCTCTAACCTTGGGTCCCCAGATGTTGCTGGCCTACAGGTCCCAGCATACCCAGCCAGCATGGCTAATTGCAAGGGATTCTGGGAGCTGTAGTCCAGCAACATCTGGGGATCCAAGGTTGGAGAGCCCTGCTTTACAGTATACAAAGCTATTCTCAAGATTTAAAATATTGTATTCATTTGGGAGGAAACTAGCTTCTGTACATTCTTATGTGAATTATGAAATAAATAATTGCTTGTGTACTGAGAAAATCACAAGCTTCTCTCTGCATATAAACATTTAGAAGAAGAAGAAAACCCGCCATATTTACAAAGCCAGACACTTCAGTACTTCAAATAAACATGTAAAATACAATAAGCCTAAATAAACTTCAAGACATCAAGAGGTATGAGAGAGAGAGAAAACTAAGCCAATACAAAACACTGAATATGGGCACTATACAGCTTCAGATGTAAGGTCAATTACGAGGAACAACCAAATATGGCAGAAGAGTTTAGCTTTTTAATCTATTCTTAAATACAGATATTGATTTAGAATTAAAAGGATGGAAAGGAGAATATTCCAGGAGCAATTAAAGTTGTGCTTTCTTTTTTCTTTTTTAAAGGAACAATAAATTATTGTTCCTGGAAGTAAATTATTATCCTGGAAGACAATCTTACTCGGTCACGAGTGATCGCATGATGATGATGATGATGATGATGATGATGACGACGATGATTTAAATATGTCATCCTGCAAATAAGCAGGAAATTTTTCTATCAAATCATAAGCCATCTGTTAAACATCAGTGCATCTTTCTGTCATGAAAGCATTTAGCTTTCATAGATGCTAAATGAGCAGGGAAATTAATTCTGAATACAACCTGAGTTAACCAAACATTCATGCTAAATGAAATTAATCACAATGTTCATATAAAATACTTTTTACTTATCACTTACAGATCTCCACAACACATATTTCTAAACTCACATTAGAGAAAGTGATATCTGCTACTGGATTATGATTATTTTGGAGTGTATTAACGCTAGGACCCCACAAAGTTGAAAGACAGAGGCATTAAGCTTTAGTTGTAAATCACAGTGAAGAAAGCAATTTTCTATGTCAGGATAGAACTAAAAAGGGACAACCGTAACATGATGTCCATGCATTCATCAAACGTGATGCCTTTGTGTAATGAGTTTGTGAATTGAAATTTGTTGATGTTAGGAGATGAAAATGCACCATGATAATTTAAAATTGCTATTGTCCACATTGAATACCACTACCATAGCATAGCACTCCTAGAATTCCATTTAAACACAGCTATTATGACATGGTATCCTAGATATGTACTCGAATCTACCGGCTTGGACAATGAGCATAATGCACATCACTTGGAAAGGTGAGATAACCGACCTTGACAAGCATTCTGTTAAAGTCAATGAGTAACACTGGGGAGGAATGTTTTATCGAAGTTACAGAACTCAATGTGGTATTCAGGGCAATTCTGGCTCTGAAAATGTCTCTCACTCACAAAAGCAGCATTAATACAGGTGGACACCACTTCTCTTATACTATATATCAACTGACAAGGAAAAATCAGAAATTCTGCTAATATAGATTAAAAACTCTCAAGCTTCTTCACTAGGCTAAAGGCTGTGATGGATATTCCTATAATCAGATATAAGAATGGTTTCTTGAAAATACATTTTACCCAAGGAAATGGCCCTTGCTGTTTTGGTTCATGGTTTACACTCATGACAGTACACTGACACAATTATTATCATGAGCACATACAGTAATATTTTGCGCTACGACAAGATGGGATGTACACGAAATTTGTTTCAGTTTGCAAATCATTCAAATTTGCCCCATTTGTAATCCCAAAGGCAAACGTGAATGGAAGCACATTTTCTTCGGAAAAAGTTCACAAATTCCCAAACGTGCGATCACATTAGAAAAATCTATATTTTGAAAATTATGCACTTTAAAAAACTGTAAGTGCATTTTTTCAATAAATACACATTTTCATGCTTTATTCAAAGGGGGGGAAGTGCACACTCTTGAAAAATGCACATGGAAATATGCACTTTCCCCATTCGAAATTCACACTTTTCCTGTTTGAACAAAAAGAAAAACAGGTTGCAAATGAGAACTGGGAGTTCAGGGAATCTCGTATTCAAGCATCCCTGGTTTCCCATTCCTACCAAAATCTATCCTCCAATTTCCTAAAAGTTTTCTTCCCCTGAGAAAGAGGCTTTCATTTTTCTGCTTCACTCTCAGGGTGCTTTAGAATTTATTTTGAATGTCTTTTGGTGGTGTTTTTGAGCTTACCTTATTGTCGCAACATGGCTGAAGCTTGAGGGTGCTGTGGGTTTCCCCCCCTATTAAACACATTTCCATCATTTTGAAGCCCAGCCCCCTAACCAGGAAATGCCCCATGGGAGGAGTTACTTCATGACAACTGGGCTTTAATGGAAGCACAAGAAGCCAGGGAGGGTGTAGACCACCAGAGAGATGATTAAATCAAAAGCAGTTTCTTTTTTTAAAATCAAATTGATAAAGAGGAAACTAATAGTTTTGAGCAAATTACTAGCAGTCCCTATGCATTCTATGGCTATTTGGTTTTGAGAGAGAGCTTTGGCTAATGGACTGTATACAAATGTAATAAATAAATTTGAAAAAATGTGTGCACTGCTCAGTTTTACCAAGAAGAGATTTTTTTAGTAGAAAAACATTCTTATCACATATAGCATATGCTAAATCATGCCCCATTACCCAATGACTTGTTAAGGCCATATATATATATATATATATATATATATAGTAATACCTTGGATTGCAAGTAACTTGGTCTGAGAGGGTTTTGCAAGACAAGCAAATTTTTTTTATAAATTTTGACTTGATAAACAAGCGACGTCTTGCAAGACAAGTCGTAGGGATGTAACCGCTCACCTCGAGCGGGCATAGCGGGCCAAAATCAGCCCCGCTCATGCCCGCCAGAGACTCGCTTTGATATAAGAGTGTTTTGGATTACAAGCACGGTTCCGGGACAAATTATGCTTGCAATCCAAGGTATAACTGTATATATATATATATATATATAATGGAGAAGAGATAGACAACATGGCTGACTATACCCACACCACATGTACACACACACACATACACACAATGTCCAACTCATACCCCTCAGTGCATGCACAGTCAACAGATCCGTGTCTTGGGTGTTCTCACAGATTCTCATGTATTTTCTAAGACAAACAAATCACAGACTTAAAGTAGTGCAAGAGCAAATTATCTGCACATGAACACATCTTTTTGTCACAAAAGATCAGGTATTTGGTTGGGTGAACGTTTTCTTTGGTTGATGAATAGAAGGGTATATGTGTAAACATGAGAGGAAACAACACATTCCAATTCATGAACTCAAATAAGTTGCATCACAGTATGCTCACTTGAAAGTTAAGCAGCATTTATTAAAAATTCTTCAGGTTTATCAATGTGAAAGGCAATAATTCCATAATAATAATAATAATTAATTATGAGCAGTATCCAATGGGGTGCTGCACCCCCACCAATTCTGTTGAACCTGTTCCATTGATTCTGTTCTGCAAGCAAGACCCACCGTTGTGCAACAGTGATTTAGCATTTCCAAGAGCAACTGGAAACGAGTGGAAACGCTCGTTTCTGGAACAGGGCAGGTCAGCAGAGCTTGCATAAGGGAGTGCCTCCACCATCTGTCCTGGTCCAGAAATGAGTGTTTCATTTTAGAGCTTCCTATAGGAAGCTCTAAATTTCCATTGCGCAAGCAGTTTGGTTCTGTTGGCTACTATCCAAAATGAAAAAGGATGTTTTCTGGAGGAAATCCACTTTCTCTACTTCGGTGACACAGTAACTAGACAAAATGATACTGATGTACATTGTGTTAACTGTAGGCTTTTTACCACCACCTCCACCAAACCACCCCCCAACCCCCAAATACTGAAGCTGAATTTTTAGATTTCTTACATACTGTTCCAGCCACAGGATAACATGGCTTTAAAAACATGAAATTAATGTAACTCCTGATAAATGCAGTACAAAATTAAATGGCTGTCAATGGAACGTTGTTGTTTTTTAAAAAAAATAGATTCTAAGTAAACTTCAAAAAGCTATGTGGGGGGGAGTGGGAGAACTTTTTTTTAAATGAACTCATATGGTTATTTTTTAAAATACATTAATATAAATCATTTTTACTTAAGCAATAAATATATTATACAAAATCAATGTAGCAAGTTCATACAGACACACTTAACAGTAGGGAGGATACACTTTACTGGATGTGACTAATTTAGAACGACAGTCCACTGTCTTTTCAGCTGTTTCCTTCTCTTGCCAGCTAGAAGGAACGCAGGGATGCAAAAAATGTTCATGTATTTCCTGCTGTTCTTCCTCCTAAGTACTGGAAGCTTTCCTTCCCATTCAAGCAACTAAGTGAATTCAAGCAACTAAAAAAACAAAATTCTCCTCTTCTTCACCTTTTCTCACTGTCCATTCACCATACTTTGGGCTAAACAAGACACTACATTTAACACATCACATGCAACTCACCCTCATCTTTAACATTGAAGTTAGCATGTGGGGCCCTGATCCAGATCAGTACCACAGTACACAGGTACGGAAGGTTTAAACCCTCCCACCTAGCTACTTTCCCCCTCTAAAATGCCCATCTCATGGGCCTTAAAAAGAGAGAGAGAAAAGGAGGGGGAGGAGGAAAAGTGGCCGAAGGGAAGGTTTGAAACTCCACTACCCATGCACAGTGGTCCCAATCCAGATTGGTGCCTGCATACTTACTTCAAAGGGTTTTTTTTTAAAGTCCCACTGAGTTCAGTCGGACTCCCAGGTAAGTATGTATAGGATTGCAGTATAAAAGAACTGTTCTGTTTTTTTCTGAAAAAAAATGTGAGAGAAAGCTAATAACCACTGGGCCAGATAATAGAAACAGAGATGGAATTCCTTAAACAGCAAATAGAAGGACAAGGCACTGTGCAAGTGTGTAAGAGGCAATCTCCATAATGAAGAACTTATCTAACTCCATAGAAGACTGCATGACATAGTTTGTTCTAGGTTATGCAGGGAAGAATTGAAATCCCATTCCAGTGCACTGTTAATCAACCATCAGTGCAGAGATATATCCTTCGAAGAACGTTCTTCAACTTTGGTATTTGTGCGAATTGAATGCTTTTTTTCAAATATATGCAATTACGTATGGGGTGAGAATTCAAAGCAGGGGTGCTCAACTATTATTTATTTATCATAGATATTTTACTCAACAAGTTCCCAGGGTGGCTTAAAATGAAAATACAGTTAAATGATTTAAACAAATGAAACCTAGGGATGAGCGCAGAGCTCGATTGGGGGGAGGAAGTCCGGCGAACTCACCGGGTTCGACCCCCCCCCCCCGAGCTCTGCTCACCCTACCTTTTCCCTGGCTCGACTCGCAGGGAAAGTGACTTCCAGGTTCTGGCGCTACGTTGTTTACATAGAAAATGGCCTAATTTGCGCAAATTAGGATGCACTCGCCTCAGCTTGCACGACCTGAGAGCTCAGCTTGCGTGCTACAAGTCGCGTGCCAGGCAGGTCACCCATCCCTAGAAACAACACCCTAAAAGGAGCATACTAAAAGCAGCAGAATCTATAAAAGAGTGGCATTAAATTATCAACAGAGATACAAACAACTAATTTGAAAGGCCTGGGGGGGAGGCTTTCCTGGGTGCTGAAATGACAAGGTAGGTGCTGTCCTGAGAAGAGCATACTATAATTGGGATGCCACCAGTGAAATTACTGTGGTTTGAATGAGGACAACAGTGTTTTTGCGTGTGCGTATGTGTGCTTTTAAATCACACTACATATGTTAATCGGCTCACCATTGCAATGGTATCTGTGTTATCATTCACCAACATTTTGTGAATGGCAACTGTAATCTTTACTGTAAAGTAATCATTACTGCCTGTACTTTCTTTGCATTTCATTCCTTCTGACAACACCATTTACAACTGTGTGCCCCCCGCCTCTCCAGCATGTGTATATAGATTTAATTTGTGGTTAACATTTCATGCATCTGATAAAGTGGACAATGTCCTTGAAAGCTTATGCCAGAATAAATTTGTTAGTCTTTAAGGTGCCACAAGACTGTTCTAAATGAAAAGGGCCATTCCATCCGCCACAGGAGCACCTTATTTGAAAAACATAGTTTATGGGCAGGGTACTTTCAGATACCTTGATTCCAAGCTGAGAAGCTATTTAAAGGTCAAACCAGTATACACCCGTTTGAATTCTTGCAAACCCCTCTTACAACCGTGCCATCTCCATGCCCATTTTCTTGGGGAAGGTGATGGAGGAGGTGGTCATAGAATGTTATCCCATAGAACAAACTTCCCCTACCTTCAGATATTTTAGACTACAATTTCCATCAGCCCCAGCCAGCAAGGCCAGAGGGTGATGGTTAGTTGTACTCTAAAACATCTGGAGGGCACAAGGTTGAGGAAGCTGCCATAAAATTATGCACGGAGCATATTTCCCAAGAGCAGATATGAGGACACTCCCTGCCCATGGCCTCTGCTGCAGCAACATCCCCAAGGTATGTTGTTTGGCCTTTGGGAAAGTGAGAGGAGGCAGTGGAGATGGATGCTCAGGGGTGGGGGTCGAGTGTTCGAAGTAAACAGAAAGCCCCTCCAAGCTTTTCTAGGTTCAGCCAGAACACTCTGAAAGTCCTGCCCAATCTTGGGGCAAATGGCAGGGCAATCTGTTGCTACCTCCCCTCTGGGTAGAGGTGCTTCAGGTGGATTACTGTCAATGTCAAGTTTGAATTGATAGTTGTACGTCAGTTTCATGGCAATGTGAGACTTCATCCAAACTGAAAAAGCACTGAGTCAAATGGAAACAAATAAGTTAAATGGATAAGCATATAATATTATTGACATTACTGTATATATAGTGTTATTGACATGGATCGCAACATCCTTTGTCTGATACTGTAAACTCTACAAAATGGCTGCCTGCTATTTCAGATAGAAATAGAGCTACTACAAAATTCCAAATTCAGATTGGATATGGAATTTCAGATAGAGCTACTACAAAATTCCAAATCCAGATTGGATATCAGGCCAGGTTACACATTCTGACTGGGACAAATCAATTTCCAGATCAGAACTAGAAAGAACCTGCTGATTTCCAGGGAGCTCCAGGTTTGGGCTCTGAATATAATGGAATGCGAGGCCCACTGTAGCCAGGAATACAGCTATGCCACAGGTTATGAGGCCTACAGAATGGAATAGGGCTGACAACATTTTCAGTTCTACACTGGTTATGCTAGACATTGGTTATGCCTATCAAGGACATGATCTATTATTATTATTATTATTATTATTATTATTATTATTATTATTTACATTTATTTATCGCCCCATCTGGCTGGCAAACCAGCCACCCTGGGCGATGTACACAAGATAAAAACAGGATAAAATACATTTAAAACAGTATAAAAAATTAAAATCTTAGCCCACAACCCATATTCCCGCCTGAACAGCCATGTTTTTAGTGAGCGGCGGAAGCTCAGCAGAGAGGGGGCATGGCGGAGGTCACTCGGGAGAGACTTCCACAGTACGGGGGCCGCCACAGAAAAGGCCCTCTTCCTAGTCCCCACCAGTCTAGCTGCTCTGGCTGAAGGGACAAGGAGAAGGCCGTCTGTGGCAGATCTTGTTGAGCGGCCTACTTGGTGTTGCTGGAGACGCTCCTTGAGATAGACTAGACCGGAGCCGTATAGGGTTTTAAAGGTCAAAACCAACACCTTGAATTCGGCTCGGCAAGCAACCGGTAGCCAGTGCAGCTCCTTCAGCACTGGAGTGATGTGATCCCGCTGGCGGCTGCCTTTAACCAGGGCAGTATGACAGTTTTCTGGACAGACTTGAGAAATTCAGGACAGTTGGCAACCTTAGCAAATCATTAAGACTTTTGATGCCCTGTGCCAGTAAAGAAGAGACATAGATTAATTCTAACTGAAGCCTGCATCCAAGAATTGGATAGCTATTCCAAACATATGTGTGAAATTCAGCCCGACTTAGACCATTCTTGCTCAGTTCCCAACTTCCTCTGCTCTTTTCTTCAAGTTCCCCTTTCCTTCACCTACTCTTCCATCAGGTTCTTTTCTCATTGTCTGCCCTATGCCTGTCAGCCACATTCCTCCTGGGCTTCCTGCCAGCTTTTCTACAGTCTTTCTAGTCCTCAGCCTAACCCACAAAGCTACTGCTGTCCTGAAGGCCATCTGTGAGGTTTTTAAACCCAAGCTGAGTTTTCCCTTCCTCACAAAAGATTGACTACATACATTCTGATAATTCTGTTTCCTGAACAGTTGGAATATTCCATGCCACCATACCCAGTGTAGAATCTGATCAGTTTCACAGCAGTTATTCAGAACGCTGTGATTCGGAGTGCAGTTAAAAAGCTCTACACAACAGCAAAGGCAGAGAAGAAGAGGTAGAATAGAAGACCATAAATGATTAAAATAGTGGAGGAACAACGCAGACAGTGACCGGGTGCATGACCCACAATAGGCCACGGAGCCTCCGGGCACCAGGCGGCATATGCAGCGCCCGCTTGTGCAAATCCAGTGAGTGTGGGTTATGCAAGTGTTGTTTAACCATGGATTATAAGACGATTCACACTACACAACAAATCCCGAATGGGGGTTGCATATTCAAAACAGCAGCCGCATGCACTCTTCACGCACCACAGCCTCACTGTGAGTTAAATAACCCAAGGTGGGCTGTCATTTTGTGTGAACAGCCCCAGTGCAAACACTAATTAGGAGATGTGGATTCTTTTTAAAAATGTGCAACCTTTTTATCCCAACCTTTATGACGTATTAACATACCACTTCTTAAAGATGACCTTAGATTTCATAGATTTCATAGATCATAGAGTTGGAAGGAGCCTACAAGGCTATCAAGACCTGTGCATCTGCTTCTATTTAGGAACATGAAAACACTGATTTTCTCACCTGCTTATGTCTCTTGGGTGTGCCAAAGCTTAGGTAAGACCTACAGTTCGGGAAAAGCTGAACTATAAGTCAACAAGCCTTCACCTACAAACACATGCACAGTGTAGCATTTTATTCATTAGCATTCAGAAAGGAAAGCAGAAGGCAACAAACATCCAATAAGGTTCAAACTTCCAAGTGATGTGTGAATAGTGACTTTTCCATTTCTGGTTTAAATTCTTCTTGAATAAATGTTTGCTCTTCCAAAATCTTGTCTATGTTTCAAAGACAACTTTGATAAGCTTTTACTTCTAAGAAAAATTGCTTCAGAAATTACTGCCAATCACAGGAGCGTCCATTGTGTCGCACAGAGGTTGGCACTAATAGCTATTACTGAGATTTCATATTTTCATTTAAGAATGAGAAACTATCTGGATCTTTATATTATGTGCTATAATGCTACTGCTTTGCTCAGTTCTGGCATTTAGTTACTTTAGCGGTCTATAATAAGATATAGACATAAACAAAAAGCAAGATCAAACTCAACACTGTCAAACTGGCACAATGTTACTAAAATCAATAGGAGTGAACTACCTGCACTGCTTTGTTTCATGGCCAATGCCAAATATACCTCATGAGATTGTCTTACATCCATTAGTACAATGGCAGCTCAGGGAAGGAAGCTTTCTTGAGAGTTGGACCTCAACCCAGAGATAGCTGTAAAATTAAGCCCAAGCCTGTAGCTTTTAGAATAGGGATGGAAAGAAGCAAGACTGGGATATACTGGTAGATCTCTGGATGATTTGCAAATCAGCAAGGGTTCCTGACTCCCAGTTGTCTAGCAGCGAATACTAGAAAGTGTTTTCCCATGCTAAATTAGGTTGCTGAAAAAGAATGCTTAGGGGAAATCCAGGTGTGGATTTTTGTGTGGAAGGACTTGTGAGCATGGTTCTGGTAGTAATCACAAATTTCTGGGCTAAGCATCTGCTCAAAGGCACCCTGATCCTTAATTCTTAGTGCAGGTCCACCTGCCTGCACCACTGTTTTACACCTGGGCCCTGGTTGACAGATCTCAAAGAGTTCTAGAGCAAAACAAAGGATATCTCACCAGTCTGAAGTCTGCCCACCGCAGTTTTAGAAGAGAGTAATATATGACACATATCTACTGTCTGGGATCACATATGGAATGATTTCAGAGATATATGTATTTAATATTTCTGTTATACAGGTGTGCACCAACCCCAAGATTTGACTTGGACTCCAATTCAGCACTTTGGAAAATGGCCCAATTTGGCTCAGACTAATTTGGAGGCCAGCCACTTCAACCTTTTTAACTAAGAACTGGTGCCTGAGTTTTGCATTCTTCCTCCTCCCTCCCAATCCCTTTTCCTTTTGTGTCATGTCTTTTAGATTGTGAGCCTGAGGGCAGGGACTGTCTTATTATTAATCTTTGTAAGCCACTCTGAGAGCATTTTCTGGCTGAAGAGCGGGGTATAAATGCAATAAATAAATAAACAAACAAACTCAGTACCAAACCTAAGCTTAGATTCGAAATTCTATTTATTTATGTATTTAAAACATTTTCAGGTTGCCTTTAAGGGTAAACCCACTTGAGGCAGAAAGTCTTCATGCCTCTCATTGACTATAGTCAGTGTTTAGAGAAACTAAACCAATGGATAGTGTGTGTAGCCTCACACAAAACTTCACAGTTCAAAAAAACAACCAAAACCCTTACGTGGCAGTCAGTTTCATAGCAATAATCCACATGACAGTGAATTAAAGGGCCCAACAGCCCTTTAGAAGATTTTGGGTGCTTATGGATGAGGCCTTTATGGTGTCATCACCCTGTCTCATTCTCGGAATTTTACAGGGGATCCAGGTGACATCATCTTCAACTTGCAAACCTCCCATGTTTCCCCACTGTTCGTCTGTCTTTTCTCTTACTGCAGATAATCATTTAAGAAAGAAAAGACAGAAGAGTCATACAAAGCCTTCCCATTGGCAGCACTTGGAGCCCTCCGTAGGGAAGCAACCTATGTTCCCTGTATGATAAATACAATTGCCAGTTAAACCTAGGCTCTACAGGTCAAGCCTCCCAGAATGTAGGGATTTTTCTATCCTCAAAATATACATACTCACCAAATATCTATCTTAAGTTCTCCAGGGAGAAATGATTGGATGACTCATGATAAAACTCATAAAACACCATAATACTCAGTTGAAATGGTAACAACTACTGAAGATATTTCTGAAACTTTAAAGATCAATATGTCATGACTGGGCCCGATTCCCCGGGCTTTAAAGGCTACACTGGCTCTTTCAAAACTCAGTGGGCCTGCACTCAGCTACTGAAGATCCAGTTGCCAGATTTGCGGGGGGGGGGGGTGCAGGTACGTTTTCATACCCATTTCATATTGATAAACTAGATGCTGTATTAAATGCACATGTCTGTCTTTTCTTTTTTAAATAGAATCTGCACAGAAACATAGCATGTGGGCATGGCAGATCGATTCTTTCCTCCTGTACCACAGTCTCAGTGAAAATTGATTCCCTAATCATGCAACTTTGGACATAAAATATTGTTTTGTTTGTTTAAATGAGGTTGTGCTAAACATAACACTTCAAAGGCACATGGTGTTTTAGATCCTATAGTTCAAGCAGGGATGTATGAGAAATTCACCTCAGTTCATTTTTTGATCAGGATTTACCCAGTTTGCATTTTCCAGATCAAACACAGACTCAGACACAATCTGCAGTCCAAGTCCATACATTTCTGAGCTTGCAATGTGATTCGCAAACCAAAACAAAATGCATCCAAAAGCATGCATACATTTGAAAAACATGCATGAAAAATGCGCACAAATACACTGTAACAAATGGGAGAAGAATCTGTACATTTCAAAGATGCACGCAACTGATGTGTACACTTGGAAAAAATGCATGAAAATATGCATGGATGTTCCACAGGCCAATTGTTTGGGGTACTATTCCAAGAATTGGGAAGGATCAGTGAATTCTGTAGTGCTTGAAGGCATGTACTCTGAATTCTGTAGTGCTTGAAGGAGCCAGTGTGGCGTAGTGGTGAGAGTGTTGGACCGGAACTCAGGGGATCCGGGTTCTAGTCCCCGCTCGGCCATGAAACTCACTGGGTGACTTTGGGCCAGTTACTGACTCTCAGCCTAACCTACCTCACAGGATTGTGAGGATAAAATGGAGAGGAGGAGGATTATGTAAGCCGCCTTGGGTTCCTTGTAGGAAAAAAGGCAGGATATAAATATAATAAATAAATAAATAAAATAAATGTACTCCCATTCAAGGGCTGCAATGGTAGCTGGAAGACACCAATAAGGAATACACAGTGAAGTAGAAAGAGAAAAGAAGGGGGGGAGGCCTGTTCAAAAGGGAATCTACGATACATGGGGAAGTAATGAGAGCATGAGAGAACAATGTAGCAACAGAAAGACGAAGACAAATAAGCCTAGTCTTTCTTTTAAACAAGACATTTGGGGAGAACTAATAATTCTGCTAGCAATGCGCTGGAACTGGAAGACACTGCACAGAAAAATTGCCTTAAAATGCTTTTGAGTCCAGCCTGACAATCAGAAAGAATACAAGATCAAAGTCTTCTACCAGACCAAAATAAATAAAGAATGAAATTAAAGCCCTCAGGTGTTCTTTGGTAACTTAGTCAATGCTCTGCGTCATTTCTTTATGTCCTGGGACTTTAATCATATTGTTTAAAAATAGACCTATTCAGGCATTCAACCTATCCAGTAGGCAAACACATGAGCCGGGAGTGGAACCATGTTAAGTAGCCCCCTCCCCCCATCATCTACGTGTTGAATACAAACTTCAGCAGTGGAGGGGCCTCCATGTGTGCAGCTGTACACATGGAGGCCCCCCTCTCTACAGCCAGTGTGGCATAGTGGTGAGAGTGTTAGGCTGGGACTCGGGAGATCCGGGTTCTAGTCCCCGCTCGGCCATGAAACTCACTGGGTGACTTTGGCCCAGTCACTGACTCTCAGCCTAACCTACCTCACAGGGTTGTTGTGAGGATAAGATGGAGAGGAGGAGGAGGAGGAGGATTATGTAAGCTGCCTTGGGTTCCTTGCAGGAAAAAAGGCGGGGTATAAATATAATGAATAAATAAATAAATGCTCACGCTCTATGCCCAGACCCCAGTAGAAGGGGTCAGATGAAACATACAAGGTTGGAGGTGGACCTATGCAGCATCGCCCTGTTCCTGGCTCGTGTGTTTGTCTACCTTGCTAAGTTGAACACGTGAACAGGGCTAGTGACTCACACCCATTTTAAAATAATGTCAACACATCTGGACATTAGCTCATCTGTATGTCTTTCGCCTTCTTCCACAGCAAGCATACAGGACACGAGGCAGGGGAACAGTGACTGGATAGGTAATCCACTGTGCCAAACTGGCCCTGGCAGACTGAAGAAATGAAGTATCCAAGAGCTATCACCACCACTGGGACATACAACAAGGAAAATAAATGGAATGGAAATAACAGCAGTTCTTCAAACCAGACACTGCAATGGAAGGGATGCTTGAGGGCATACAAGGAGCAGGCCCTATTACACACACACACACACACACACACACATACACACACACCACAAATCCTGTTATCTTATGTGATTATGCGCATAGATTCCACACTCAGAACTACTTCACAAGTTCCATGAGATCATGAACAAGGAAGTCAGAGTGATTTGAGTTTCTGATCCTCTGCATCCAGGATTCATGCAAAGTTGCTCATATTAAGTCACTGGAATGAAGAATGCATGTGTGTGTGTGTGTGTGTGTGTGCGCGTGTGTGCGCACATGGGGATTAGTTACTGGATGTGGTTGTCAGTTTTTGCTCTTGCTTATTTCCCTATAATCTGAGAATCTAACTTCCAAAACAACATGAGAAAATCAAGCATATTAGAGGCTGGTAAGTACATTAACACTAACAAAGGCAAGATGGACAGGGTCTTATAGTATATAGATATATATTTGTCTCAGAAATAAAACATAATTACCTAACTGTGTATTGTACATTTTCCTGATCTTATGGTGATTAGGTCAGGCCTACCCAAATTGTGACCCATGAAGCTGAATGCAGCCCATCAGCCAGTAACATTTTAAATATATAACGGAAACAGAAGATAAATATGACAAAATTCACTACCTGGATGATTCTAATGCTAGAAAGATCCGCCATGTATACTGCAGCAAACAATGTAGCTTCAGAACTGCTTTAGTGTGTCAGAAACACAAGAAAGCCAAAGATTAATTCCAGGCCCCAGTTAGGTCCCAGAATTGGTAACTTACCAGTTTTTAGGAAGAAGACTGATGTATTTCTTGGAAATTCAAGAGACAACAGCACAGATTCATTATATTAAAATATAAACCCTATTTTCATTTGGACTGAATTTAAGCCAGGCAAGGGGGGGTGAGGGAAAGCATCCACTGTTCTCCTGAACCATGTAAATAGTAAATATGCAGCCCAACTCTATGCATATTTACTCAAAAAGTAAGTGGGACTTAAGTGGGCATGGGATTGCAGACTTACAGAACAATCCTATGCATGCACTTACGCAGAAGTAAATCCTACTACGTTCAATGGGACTTACTCCCTAGTGAGTATGTTTAGGACTACAGCCTTACAATAAAACTTTACTCCAAGGAACCTACCTATTTACTTTCCAAGGAATTTTTATGCATGAATACAACATCTTACTTTCGCAAACCTGCCAAAATGTGATGTCTTAAAAGGGTTTAGATTACCAAAGGGACCTTCAGACCTGCTAATCCGGTGCATTGGAATAGTAAGTAATCTTTTTACAGAAAGGACTGTAAAAGGCCTACCTTAAAAAAGGTCATTGTTGCTCCATCTTCAACTGCTCCGTATTCTATCTTTGTTTGCTTTGCTAAATCATCTGCTGAATCAATGGGGGACTCCATGCGCTCCACTGTCAGAAAGGCGGCTAGATTAGCAGTGTACGAGGAAATGATGATAAGTGTGAAAAACCACCAAATGCCTCCCACTATCCTGGTGGAGAGGGCTTTGGGCATGAGCTCGGAACCTAATGAAAACCAGGGGAAAAAGATGAATCCAGCGTATAAACAACATTATCTTAATGTTAGAATTCGGTTCTTTTTTGGCACAGAGGTGAGAATGGAATCACTGAGCAAAATAAGTAAGTAAATAAATAAATACATAAATAAAGCTACAAGCTTAAATACTGCTTATACAGACACACAACTGAAATGAAAAGTAAAAACCAATTATACTGAAAGAAAATCTATTTTAGGAAAATTGTGAGTTTGTGAGACCCAAAATATAGCAATGGGAGACCCAAAGCAAGGTTTGGCTCTGATCTTGGGTCATAATCAGATAGTTTAAATGGCTTTTAAACAAAGTGACAGTGAAAAACAAAATGAGGAGATATTTGAGCTGTTAAAGAGAAGCTTTACACTAAAAAGAAACAGTAATCCCCAGCCTCCCAGTTAAAACTTGCAGCAGCTCTTCAAAGCATTTATGAACCACTAATTAAGCAGCTCATAAAACGTTTTGTCTTCCATAACAAATCAACTGTTGCCCCAATCTCTGGTAATAAAAGGAAAAATGTATCAGGAAAACTCTGATACGAAGAGGAATACAACAAACCTGAAAATAATATGCAGCCTTAAAAAAACCCAAAAAAACCCCTATCACAATGAAGCTATATGTAGCAAGCCAATGGTAAAATGAAACATCTCCCATCTCTATACTTAGCTCCACAGTTTACACTAATATAAGGGTGGCCAAGCCACACACTTCATTTACTCGAGCAGCAATGAAAATATTACCCATATGCCTAAATTAAACCAAGACAGACTATAAGTGTACTGCTGGAGTTGCCTGCTCATGGCCTTAAAAATGGAGGGGGCTTTAGACTTTAGTTAGTAATATACATAATTATAAATTTAGAGCTTAATGATTAAGGCTAATTTAGAGCCTAATGATACTAGCGGTAGCACAGAACCTCCTTTTGTGCTTCATTCTTAAAAAGCAATCATGTTTAAATTTCACTTAATTTGCAAAAATATAAATGTAAGTTGGCATGCATGAAATTCTTAAGAATGGAAAATTGAATAATTTAATTAACAAATAGTGGCAAGGCAAATATAGACATTTTTCTACAATGTGCAAAGGATGTTGCAAGGCATATATGCAACGAGGTATTTTAAAAGACATATATCTGCAGTGTCATTATGATAAAGTACTAGAAATTGTAGTCAATTCGCCAGGGATTTCCCCCCTCCTTTTTGTTTTATTAGGGTAAAATGGAATGAAGGCAAGATGGACTATTTTATTCCTGATTCATTATACTGTTTATATCGCATCAATTAAGGAACTGGTCCAGCAAGGTAACACATCTTCCAGTGAATGAAGCTTATGCTGAACTCAACATTAATTACAGAACAGAATATTTAAAAAAAAGAAAGAAAGGAAAGGAAAGGAAAGGAAAAAAGAAGTGGTATCATAACTGGACTATTTGATCCAAAACAGCCCATCTTACCCTGCAGTTCATCTTACCCTTGCTGTTTCAAACAAAAAAAGCTGACAGATTTGGACATGACAGCCAACTCCAGCGCTAGACTTTGCCTAGAATTCTGCAAGGAAAGAAGTAGAAAAGTACCTTTCGGATGTAGTCGCTCCTAGGCCCTGTCAGTCAGACACTTAAGACACTTATAACACTAATATTGCCAAATAAGCCCAACAGCTTTGACTGTTTTCTTAATAAATATCGACACTTAGGAAAGTCAAACAAGACTTGGAAGAAAAGAACAGTAGAAAATGTTTGCCACAGTTGCCCCAATTACCACAAGTTCATATCTTACCCAAGGATTTAAAGAGAGTGCCACCAAAGCCTGTGAAACAGAGCCTGGTTAGGGGCTGACTGTCATGTACCCAAGGTAACGTCATGTCCAGCACTATATCCCACAATTTCCTGGGAGCAAAGGGAGTGGGCAAGGAATGGATGAGTTTCCTCTATCATGTAGCCTCCAGCATTCATGGAAATGTGTTAGGAAAAAATGGTAATGGTGAGACTATTTGTGTAGATCAGTAACTATTATAGCTTTTATGGGAATTTTTTATTTAGAGTATTTTTTTCCTGGAATATTCCATCAACTCAAGCCAAGTAGAGAACTCAATATGCATCTCCCACATTCAACCTGATATACTACAAAATTGTTGCTTAAGGACTGCATTTCAGGAAAGCCCAGATTTTTACTAGATGTTGGGCTTGAGTCAAAGGACTGCACAACCAGTTATGAGTGGCCTGGTCAAGGGTTCTTTGGGCTTCTGTTTTTCAAAGAGTAGCCCTGCCTCCCCTGACAACACCCCAATACCACATGGCAAACAACTTTTAAAACAGTGGGGACATTGAAAAGTAGAGTTCTGCTGTACAAAATTTTAAAAAGTCAAAGATTCTATTATGGCATCCCTAAGAAGCTTGTTAGATCCCAGTTCGCATTGAGACATGTATAATTCCAGTCCCAAGACGTGCATCAACTTGCATCTGCTTAGGATGGGAAGTACCAAGTGTTGAATTGATACAACACTGCAACCCACGCTGTTAAGCTGACCATGAAGGCAAGCTATATTGATAGGAACATTCCAAAATGGGATATGAATATGATATCCTGACTGTATTCAGTTCACATGAGCTATCATTTTCTCTCTGCACACAATAGTTTGGTTCACACATAATAACAAACCATGGTTTGGTACTACATGAATGAACCTTGTGCTCATGTACACTCTTCTCCCCCCCCCCCCATTTGAACTAAGTTTGCAATCCTTGTTTATGGGTTAACTATGCTTTGCAAATATCATAGTTTAACAAGCTCGAATGTAGTCGCATACTACAGTTTGTTGAGTGGGGAGTGATCGATGAATCAGAGCATGTGAAGGTAGGAGGGGAGGAGGATATGCATAAGCACAGATTCAAGTCACATAGCGCTAAACTGTAATTTGGCATTACATCTGAACTGACCCAATGAAGTTCTCAAGTCTATTTGAGCTTTCTGGAGGAAATGAAATTGGCACGGCTTTATGTTCTTATGGACCTTGGGGATCCATGACAATTCTTGTGAATACCTCCTCATTCATAGTTTGTTCAGTTACTCACTATATATTCATCCTTTCTGTGGATAGCAAACCTATATGTCTTGCTATCTCCTCACCAAAAACTACTGATCAATACTGTTTAGATGAAACATAATTACATTTCAACTTCAAAGTATAGTGGAAAACTCCTTCCTATGCAAGCTTGCCCTATCCCTGTGGTTATTCCTAGAAATATGTTTTGCAGATAGTACTATATTAATTATTTTATATTTATTTTATTCATATTTATGATGTTTAAAATAAAAGGACTAAAATAAATTACTCTATATTTATTTTATTTATATTTAGGATTTTTTAAAATAAAAGGACTAATAAAATGGAAGCATGACATGAGATTTGCAACCGCATAATATATTTGGTTCACCCATCTGTTGAGCACTTATCTAGATAATAATTTGTGTATTGCTTCTTTTCATCTACAAAGGGATGCTTTCTGAATAGGGTACCAACATATATCATTGAGATATAGGCTGCAATCCTATACACATTTACTTGGGAGTAAATCCCATTGAACTCAATGGGACTTACTTTTCAGTAGACATGGACTTTTAAGAATAAAAATTACAGACTGCATAGAACACACTAGGCATGTCTGATCCAGCTAGAGGTAAGCATTTCTAGGTACCATTTATTTGATGGAAGACTTAAGCATGTATCTAACTCTTTCCCATTAAAATAAGTGGGACTTAAAAGTGCATATCTCTGATGGGATCATGCCCACTATTGATTATAGTTATTATGGGTCTCCATGTACCAATGACTTTAAAAACAACAAGCATCCAGAGTAGCTTGTGAAATGATTTATTAAAGCTGCTGTAGATTCCTACTCCTGGACAGTTATGTCAATATGCCCCAACTCCTATATTTTTCCTATGACATTCTGTCAAGTGCATTAATTATTTTTCCAAAGGAAATGTTGTACTCCCCGCAACGTGTAAATGTTTTTCCCCACACAGGATACCCAAAGACACATGTCCAGCTTCTGCACTGTTGGTTGCTGAAAATAAATGCTGGTTTTAGCACTTAAGTGTATACACATACATCCTTAAAGCTTCCAGCTTCTCTTAAAATCTGTGATTTAAAATCTAGTAAAAGAAGAGGACAAATTTCTTGGGTATTCCGTGGAAATATGAGTGACATCTAGTACAAACAAACAGCAGCATTGGCAGCAGGAAGAATAATGTCTTTTAAAAGGATTAATGTGAAGAATTACATCACAAGATTACATTGCACTCCTTTTATTCACAACATATTACAGGGGGGGGCTGCTAATATTTTCCACATAATTCATTAGGCTATTGCTTATCTTGACCATCATGTAAATCAAGCAAAATGGGCAAAATGAGCATAGAGGGGTGTCCTGTAAAATAAACCCATTGGTTTATTATTGATTATTTCCTGATTAAAATTTTAGCAGCCATTTTCTTTTAATTTTAGTAGCTTACAAATTTCTTTGCATGCACAGTGCAGCATGCACTACATCAATAATATTTGCCCTGCCAAGTGCAGATGCTTATTCATTAATCTTCCTTTTCGGGAATCTCAAACATAACTTGGTTGCAACAATTATTGCAAACCAGGATGACATTTATTAACCATGCAATAAATGACATTTTGTTTCGGTACTAAATATGGAGGATGGAGGTCTACATCAAAAGTACACCATTGTAGAGAGCGGAGGTTATTATGCTTGCTTTCAACCCTTGCTTCACAGAGATGTTCCTGTTTGGAAAATATACAGGCTAATGCATTGATTAGTTGTGGTGACATGTACCTATATTTGGGGGTTACAGAAGAACTCCCTGAGAACATAGTCATTTGGATTTATGTTGGTTTGCTAGGGATTTTTTTCCTGAAAGTGAGATTCAACTGTATAAATGTATTAATGTATAAAGCTGGTTTATGGTTACATGCACAGAGGCACTCATGCAAGCAGTTTGTGCCAGAGAAAGAGAGAGAACTGTAACCCCCAGCAAAAAGTGGGACATGGCGCCCAAGAGGAAGAGCAGGCTGAATCGTATACCTTGCTGCATGAGAGCTCCAACTCCAAACCAGAAACTATTTAGCAAGGTAAAATTGTTTTCCACCACGTCTGAGTCGGGGTTGCAAGGGTGTGGATTATACCACTCATAGGGACTAAACCTGTGGTAATTGACAGAAAAAAGAACATATTTAACAAGCAGCGAGCAGAAAGTCTATCCAGCAAATTTGCTGCAAAAGAAACAGAAAAACAAGAAAAGTTAAATAGAAAATAGAGAAAGAAAGTCTTCACAATGCAACTGCATTTTATAAATGACAGGAGGCATTACACAGAAAAAAAAAATACCAGTGATGAAGACCCCCTATCTTCATGAATGCATTCACACAATAACATAGTCAGCAATGAGATAGAGCCACCAGGTGTTGCCCAAACCTCACAGTAAGGGACTCAGCATCACTCAGACCCTCAGCAAATATCACATCATGTAGCTCTTAGGCATGTTGACACACACATAAAGAAAAGGGGGCTATTAAAATATGGCAATTAACAGGGAAATAATTACAGTTTAAATAAAATTAATTAAGACTTTGCACAAAGGCTTTTAGATAACAATCATGGAAGGAAAACTGTTAAAAGATAAATGTGTTAATAGGGTGGCATGAATCTAGCAAAATAGCATCTGCAAGTAAAAATGGAATTGTTTATTAGAGCAAACCTTAAGGGTGAAATCCTATGCGCGTTTAGACAGAAAAAAGTCCTACAACTCCCAGCATTCGTCAGCCTGTGACTTTTTTTTCTAAGCATGCGTAGGATTGCAGCCTGAAAGTATGTGAGGGTTTAGCTGCTAGATTAGACAGGCTTTCCCTAAACATTGAAGAGAACACTCCACAGGACCATATTTAGGACTGCCACCACTTGACTGAGTTCAAATTAATTCCAGATAGAATCCTAACATCTTTCTGTCTCCCTTTCATTCACTGGTTCTAGAAAACTCTTTAGCTGGTTAATGGGCAATTTTACATCTACATGCATTTCCAAGACATAATGCAACCTAAGGAGAAATGGGCTTCTCTCTTCTTGGACAAATGGTATCATTTACAGAATAACAAAAACAACACCTTAATCACTACCACCATCATTGGATTGGAGAACTACAAACATGCAATCCATTGATTCTTGGAACCGATATTGACAGCATAATGTGTGATTTTTACATCACTGATATCTTGCCAAATTATGGCTAAAATATGCAAACATGTCTACTCATCTTAAGTTATTGTTGTCTTCATATAGAAACACACTTAAAGAAGTAAGTTCCGCTGAACTAAAATGGGATTTCCAAGTTAAATTACATTATCAATATATGTTTGATATGCTGAGCTCTCTGTTCTCTTTTTCCCCACTATATTTTGATAACTTGATACCACTGTCCTGCCAAATTATTTTTCTCTTTTATTAATAAAACACACAAAAAAAATCCACCGCAGGCATACAGTTGGGTGATAGGAGATTAATTTTCTTGGGAATCAAGTATTTTAATTTTTTTGCAATGTTGCTGACTCTCATGCTTAATACCTATCACACATTAACAGAACAAAATATGGAGCACAGTACACAGTGTGGACCATAACCATCACAATAATTAAAACCCATAGGAATTTAAGCATTAAATGCATGCTAATGTATATTTTTTATAATTTCTCAGATCTTTAAAGCCACTCTGTTACAAACCCAAACTGGAATACACACCCATTATGAATGTATTAAGCAAAAAATCTATCATGTAATTAAAGCTATCTGAATAATGTTTCTGTCACTTCAGAGAATGCAATTTTCTTTCCAATAATCTTTTCAACACATTAAAATGCAGAAGATCAAACAATCCATTTTTATCCTTCTAATACAATGACAGAACACCTCCTGCCTTAAAAGCCTGTGCTTGAGAAACAAAGAAATGTTTCATTTGGTTTTCAAAAGTAAAACTGACACGCTACTCAGAAAAGGTTTACTGGGTTATAATTAAGTATTCTGACCTTATTTCTTGCACAGCCTTCCAAGAAATCTAGACTTGTTTTACTTCTTTTGTTGTGTATTATTACAACAAGAATATTTTTCAATTCATTTTGTGTTTGATTCACTAAATTATTTGTCTTTAAATTGTAGCATATGCATAGCTTTGCCATCACACTTTTTTAAGTGACAAAAATGTAAACTTGTTGCAATTTTTGTTTTTGTTTCACCTATTTCGTTGAAAAGATCAGGCTTTATTTGTTTTAGGCACTTCAATATCAACGGAAGACATTTTATATATCTCACTGACTTGGACATACTACACAGATCTCTTACAAATCGAATAAATATAAATAATCAAATTCTCTTTGCTTTACATTTTGTCACCTGACCATATTTTAAGGCTAATAAAATATATATTCTAGGGTTTTTTTTAAAAAAAGCAGTTCATTCACAGCAGTGTCACAAGGCATGTTACTCAGATTCCCACTGGCTGCACTTCCTGGAATGCCTTCAGAGTGATGTCATGTCATGTTGCTCCCAAGGCATTCTGGGAAATGCAGTCAGCAGGAAGCTGTGGAGAGAGCATTATGCCAGTGTTAGTTTCAAAAGCAAGAAAAAATGTGAAAAACTTGTCAGGTTAAGTAATATAATCAGGAACATACATACACACACACACACACACACACACACTGAAAATTTCAGCAAACATTTTTCCCTCTGCCCAAGAAATCAGTAGAAAATTGGTCCCTGTTTTTGCAGGAGGATAATATTTTTGGGAAACCCACTGAGGTTATCAGTGGCTACTAGTCACAGGGCTTTTTTTCTGGTGGAACTCACCGGAACTGAGTTCCAGCACCTTTTCTTCTATTAATTGCATTACAATTTAATCGCCATCTACTCCCGAGGAAATGTAATCCAAGAGTTCCTTTTCTCCAGAAAAAAAGCACTGACTAGTCATGATGGCTATATATGACCTCCAGTATCAGAGGCAGTATGCCTCTAAGTACCAGTTACTGGGGAACATGAGAAGGAGGGTACCATAGGGCTCATGTCCTGCTTGTGGGGTTCTCATAAGCATCTGATTGGCCACCGTGGGAACAGAATCCTGAACAAGATAGGCTTCTGGTCTGATCCAATATGGCTGTTCTTTTGTTCTTTTCAAACGGGGAAGAGTCTTCAGCCCAGACTTAATTTCAAACACTTTTTCTGGTTTATGAAAGTTAAAGTAGAATCTTCATAACGTTTTTAATGAATGTCTCTGAAAATAAAATGGTAAATACTGGTACAATCCAGTGTTCCGCAGGTCTCCTTGGCATATATGGAGCACTGTAAGCACAAAGCTCCTCACACACAGGACTGCCATGCTTTTTTCTATGCCAGAGAATGCTTCATGGATATATTGAATCTCTATTGCTCACATTGAGCATTCTCTAATTCATTTAATAATATAAACAGTCCTACAAAGAGAGATATGTGCACTGCAGATGCTATAGACTGTGGTGATGATTAAAATTCACATAATGCATTCACATACAGTCATGCATGCCTTGGATTGAGAGCATAATTCGTTCTGGAAACATGCTTGTAATCCAAAACACTCTTATATCAAAATGAAATCCCCCCAAAAAAAATCATACAGAGATTTTTAATTTAAGCCGTACTACAGTACTTGTATTGCAAGACGTCGCTTGTATATCAAGTAAAAAAAAATAATTAAATATTTAAAAATTTGCTTGTCTTGCAAAACGCTCTCAAACTAAGTTACTTGCAATCCAAGGTATTACTGTAATTAAATTTACATGGTGTGTGTGTGTGTGTACATATATCACATAAATCACACATACACTAATTTCCCATCTAACAAAACATGAAATTAAAAAACCCTGAGAATTATTATAGCTACCCAAAGTTTAGTCCAGACATAAAATAACTGCCATGCAATACCTAACAATTATACACACACACACACACACCTGTTAGTGTTTGCTAGCTTCTCTTCCCCAAAAATGAAGCACACAAGTTTTAAAAAGTAAGCTGACTCTATAAAGAACAACTACTATATTAGCACCACAAGCAAAGGAAGAATTATGCTGACAACCCCAAACTGAAGTTTACTGTGATACAGTCCCATCTGTTGGATGTGTGCGAGAGTTTTATAGCAAGTCATAGAAAATGTTGAAGATAGCCCTCTACTTCCAGGAAAGGATAAAATTTATTTTGGATACACATTCATTTGCTTCCTATCAAGATTTTTTTTTTTTTAATATAAATAAAACTAGGGGAGAAGTAGCAAAGAAAAATAAGTATTTTCTTAGGAGGATTGAATACTCACTTGATGGAGAAAAAAAGTGGTATGGAAAGACTCTGATAAATCACTACTTAACGAACTCTCAGAAACTGCTAGGATACGTAGCTGAAAATTTACTGTAGAAGGAAGGTGTCTGCTGTAGAATAAGCATATCTGAAGCCTGCAGAAGGAGATAGAGCACTCTAAAACACTCCAGAGAAAGAAACATACCATCTATAAATCTTGTGAAAGTTACAATTTGTTTTACAGATGGTAGAAGACTCACTGCTACTGTAGGTAACAGACCTGTGAAAAGAGTGGTAGAGAATCCAAAAATAAAATATGAAGGCTAATCATATTCTCCAGCCAAGAGTAAATGCATAGCATGATTAGTATGCTTTTACCATGAGGGTGGGTTTGTTTGTTTGTTTGGCTGACTTTGCCAGTTATCATATAGCAAGACACAAGACTGGCTATATGAGGGATCTGACATGCATGCCCACTACAGGCCAGCACAAATCTGGCAAGTTTTTTGATATCAGATCTGATTAATTTGACATTGCCTCAAATCTCAAAATGTATTAGTTGCTCTGCACAGCTCAGTTTCATGTGAAACTTTCTGCAAGGTAATGTGGAGGAGAAAGTAATTTCCCCAAACAAGAAAAAAACTTGCCTCAATTTAACCTTAATTCTGAAAGGCATTGGGGCAACATGGATTGGAATCCATCCAGGTTTGATCAGTTCAACCAGACAAAAGTTGTTATAATAGAGCAAAACAACAAGAATGAAACTAGGTGAGCCCAAAAATCTACTGCCAATCGTCATGCAAATAGATGATGCTTTACAAAGATAATAGAGCAGATCCACATCTAGAAAGCAAAATCAGGAGGGAGCTACTATTTTCCCTTCTAAATTTGGAAAGAACAAGACACTGGAATAGATTAGATCTACACTGTTGTATCCAAGCTGCTGGACAGTGACCATGACCACTGTAACATTATGCGCTTGTTCGCACGACACGGGAACCGTGGGGGAGCAGAAGTCCCCTGCGGTTCCCGTGTCGTGTGAACGCCGACCAGGGGTGCCCCTGCAGGAGGGCCGTGCGCGGGACACACGCAAAGTGACCATGGTCGGTAGAGGGGTAAGCCCCTACCACACGTGGCCACCGTGCCGTGCGAACAGCGGGCGGCCATCCCGCGGGGTCCGCACAGAGGCGGCTGCCCAGAGCGGCTGGAGCTGCCGCCGCTCCAGCCTGTAGGGGCAAACGGCCCCTCTGGGCATCCCGGGGCCCCACCCCCTAGCGCCAGGAGGCCCACACTGCGGTGTGGGGACTGCGGGGTCCGCCCACGTGTGTAGGGCGCAGGTCGTCTGCAGCACCCTGCCGGACCACGCGGATTGCCCCGTGGTGCCTCCCCTGCCCGCAGCCTGGGTCATGCAAACCGGCCCTATATCACCACCTAGGGAGACACCACATGGTTAACAAAGACAGATAGATACCTGAAATAGTGGGTTGCTGAGATGATCACTTACCCCTCTTTCCCTACGCCCAAATGAGGGTGGTTGGATGGAAGCATTGCACAGTATCCTATACCGCAGGGCTCTCCAACCTTGGGTCCCCAGATGTTGCTGGCCTACACCTCCCAGCATACCCAGCCAGCATGGCTAATGGCAAGAGATTCTGGGAGCTGTAGTCCAGCAACATCTGGGGACCCAAGGTTGGGAAGCCCTGCTATACCGCCACGATGCTTCTGCTAGTTCTGTTGTGCCCACAGGACTCACCGCTGGTGCAACAGAGAACTAGCACTTCCCAAAGCAACCACAGACACTTGCTTATGGATCGGGACAGGTCAGTGGAGCTCACTTCTGCTGTTCTGCATGCTTCACTGCCCTGCCCAGTTTCAGAAACAAGCATTTCCACTCTTTCTGGTTGCTTCAGGAATGGCTAGTTTCCCATTGCTCTAGCAGTGAAACCTGCTAGCATACTGGCAGCATAGGGATGCAGACAATTGTGTCCACTCCTGCGGGGCAGGGCACAAACACAGAACGTGCAGATACATGTTGTGTTGGCACATCAAAGGGGGTGGGGTGGGCGTTGTCCTATATGAGGCTGACCTGCCCTCATCAGAGCCCTCTTCCCAGATCTCCCTGAAGATGACATTTTGTATATGACAGGATATCCTACCAGTAATAACAAATACACCTAACTAAAGAATATGTTCCATTGGACTAAGTCTTCATATGGTCAGTGTTTATGCATGTACTGGTATATCCTTAACTTAAGCATGCTTCAATCTGTGTCTTATAAATGGTACACAGTGTTAATGCATGCATCATCACATCACAAGAACATGCAAGGCTCTCTAGCTTTTGGTGCAAGAACAAAATGGCCACCTATTTGTGAAAATATTTCCCCTTCAATTAAATCACTTTTAATAACACAGATGTTTGAAAGCATTTAAAATGAAATATATCTGAAGTATCTTTGCAGAGCCTTTTCCACACACTACTTAATCACACCCTTAAAAATAATAAAATCGAAATAACTGCTCTAGTGGTGACAGGTCCTACCTACATACAATCTAGAAAAGAGCTGTGAAGAATGGATTGATTTCAAATCAGCGAAGACTCTAGGCCCCCGCATGCTTCTGGTGTTGCTGGGAGCACGTTGGGGCCCAGAGACTTCCCCAAAACCTGCACCCCTCCTGACCATCCACCAGTCAAGGGACCACGAGGCTTCAAGAACCACAGCATGACCCCAATTTGACTGTACAGTGTAGCATTACTGCATTACTTTAGGAAGCATTCAAAGCATCAACGGTTGGTGGAGCTATATTAAATAATTATTACTATTTATCAATAAGCAACCCACCCAATATAACCCCTGTCCTGCTGTACCAAAGACAAGAAAATCAGAGAGAACTGTGAACAAGCAGGTATGTTTTGTTGAAGAATTACCTTGTGGTTAAAGCGCCCTGCCACTCCATAACATCAATCTACCGTCTTGTTTACAGCAACCTTGTTTGCAAAACAACAACAAAAACAACAACAACCACTCCATCCATAACTGTGCTGGGCTTCACGCTACAGGCCAGGGTACTGTAAACGAATTACAACATGTCTATCCTACACATACATAACATAACTGCAAGGGAGCAACTTCATGTCCAGCTAACCTAGAGTGGTAAACTGTACAATGACATTAATTCATCAAGTCTTCTGACTTAAACTACAATACTGACCCATTTTGAACGCCTCCTTGCCTTTTGATTTGGCAGAGATAGCTATATAAGCATAAAATACATGAGATCTGAACAAACACAAAACAGGTGAACTGTTTTCTAATAACAAGAGAGCTTAACAAGATACTAGCAATTTTAGGGCACAATCCTATGCGTGTTTAGACAGAAAAAAGTCCTATACTTCCCAGCTTTCCCCAGCCAGCATGTCTAAACACGCATAGGATTTTCTGTCTAAGTACACATAGGATTGCGCCCTTAAGGATGCAATTCATAGCCCAGTCATTCCCAAAGACACAGTTGAGGACTGCTTTGGAGCAAATGTACTGTGTATGATACCCAATGGTCATTAATACATTCCCTGCCTGGCACTGGTTGCCTTTTTGCACTCTGTGACACTGTGGCTGATATAATATATCAACCTATTAAGGATATTTAGTTCTACAGAGAGGTGGGCAGCCATTTCATCTTCTTCCTTAACAACCTCCAGTGCTGAGCAGCAGCGCTAGCATCAGGGGGCAGCACATTGGGCCCCCACTGAGGTACATGCCGCAGTAGGGACCCATGGCCAACCCGTAGACTCTCCTGTCCCTGCTATTCCTCCCACTTGGTACTGCATGACAGTTGTTCCAAAGTATTAAATAATACAAAAGTATGCAATATGGTATGTATTTCCCAGGGGGGGAAAGTAACTTATTTCTACTGCTCAAATAATTATATCTATTTCTGGTCTATGTGGGGGGACCACAAAACAGGAAAAACTGGACATTGGAGGGTCAAACCAAATATTACTTCTAATATATAGCACATAGCTACATTTGGTTCTTTTTTCTTATTCACAAATAAGCACAGAGACCCAATCCAGACTGGTACCCTAGCATGGGGGTTAGGGAGGGATTTAGCCCTTTGCCCCACCACTGTGGTCCAAATCCATATCAGCCCCCACAACACGCTTGAAATTTGCATAGGAAATATGCCCCCATTCACCTGTAGATGTGGGGTGGGCAATGGAGATCAGGACCAGAGCCTTGGGAAAGGGTTAAAGCTCTGCGTCCCCTGCCCAGACATTAAGATCTTCAGATGAGGCCATCTCTGAATACCCTCAGTTGGTGAGGTATTTTATGTATGTACAAAGGAGGGGGCCTTTGCTGTGTTGGGACCCCAACTTTAGAACTGTGCATGACAAATGACAATCATTTTCGGCACCAGGTCAAAACATTCCTATTTGTCCAAGCATCTTAAATTGCTTTTATTGATTTGGTTCTGCTTTGTAGTTTTATGGTTTTGTTGCCTCTTATATTTAGTGGTCTATATAGGATGATATAGTCTGTTTTTATTGTATTGTATTTCTATTACTGTATGATGCCCTGGAATCCATAGAATCCATGAGGATAAGGAGTGGCTTAAAATTAAAAACGAATTAAAAAATAATTAAAAACCACTCATTAGGGCCCCACTCTGGATCAGGTCCCTCACACTTACTTTTGAGTAAGAAAAAAAGCACTGGCATAGCTGCATGCTATGTATTAAAGGTAATGTGTCGCTTTACCCTAGCGGGAGTTCAGACAAGTGAGTCTGCATGTTCTTGAGGCCATGTGGGGTAGCCCTGCCCACCACTGGAACAATGTACCGTCTTCCTGACAAACATCCATTGGATGTTCATGTGAAAGAATACTCTGCACACACAGAGAGCTCCTACACTTGAGGAGCGACGCTGCCCAATCAGGATCCCACTCTCCTGTGTTACTATAAAATGGGAGTATAGTCAAATGCTTTTTTGCATTATATTTTAAACAGTGGAAATGGCTACATGTAGGTGAGTGCATTAAGTTCTGAAAACAGAAGAGACTTCCAACTTCTTAATGTTTATACTGAGAGTTAGCTGTTATAACATCAGAACTGCTGCTCAAATTAAAAATTTTTTTTAACAAAAATGCAAAAGTTGATTGTGCTTAAGAATCAAGATCCACCACTGCTGACAAAGTTATCTGGTTACTTTTTGCTTTTTATTTAGACAAAAATAAAACTTGTGACCATCTGTGATACTGCTGAAGAGCTACTGTTGGTATCTGCTGAAAGCTTTAAGAATGAACTCCATGGCTGACTTATTATTTGCTGCACAGATGCTTCTCAAAAAGAAGTCTCCGCACTTGCTAATACAGAAATGAAATATCTGATACCTGCTAAACATCTCTACAACAGCTTAACACGTATGAAGCAAGCACATTTCATATTTTCCTATATTCTATGCCCTATATTCTATATCATCCTGTTCATTAATGCACAGTAGAGTGAACATTTAATTTCCACTCAAATCTGGAGTCCTTGTTTGATTCTGTCCAAAAACAGAAGTGTCAAAATACCTACATCAAGTACTTCCAAATATAAATCTGTACAAAACAGGAATATATATGTGGATAAGGTAGAGATAAGCAACTGAGCCTCCATTTGGAGGAACTCATTTACTGCATCCAGTGTGCACAAGCCACATGTGTCCTAAGCTGAACCCACACCTATAGGCCCACACATCTGCACATCATAAGGGGTCCCTAATGACATTTGTAAAGACTATGATGTCATATCACACAAGGTAAGATTAAGGATGCTTACAAAATTGAATTTCCCTCTGGATTGTGAGGTTCCAAGTCTTGTTCAAGATATGGAGCTGGTTGAACCATTTGCTTGGTCAGGGCCTGGTCTAGCAAAGTGCTTTGCCAAACTGGTCCCTAGATTCTGGGGTTCTAGCTTTCTAAAAACGTTGATCTGAGCTGTATTTCAAGAACACACACATTAAAAAGAAATAAAAATTAAAATGTGTATTTCCTGAAATTGTTATTATTTGACGGGGTGTGTTATTTTATATTTCTTTGTTGCGCAAGAGTGCTAATAGTGCATTTCCATGGGCAGTATCAAACTGTGTCATTCCAGTAGTGCAAATGATGTTGCGCTAGCAGAAACTAGGTTCTGAACTATGCACAAGAGAAGAATCCAACTAAACTTACATTTCTGCAAGTGCGGTTGCACAAGTAGTTATTCATTATGCTTATGTAACCCATTGTGCAACCGGTTACACATAACTCTTGTGCAACCGGTTGCACATTCCACTTGTGCAACCTGTTAGGCAACCAGCTGCACAACTGCTTGTATAACCAGTTGTGCACATTGCTTGCACAAGCAGTTGCACACAAGCTGCTTGCACAACCGGTTGCACAAGCATAATGGGTAACTGCTTGCACAATGGAAAAATTCAGCAGAGCTTGGCTAGCGCTATTTGAGTTTGCAGAATGACACCATTGGATATTGCCCAGAAGAAAGAGAAAAATTAACATTTAAATATGAAAATCCCTGCCAAAGCAGTTACCGTACCTTTGAAGGGATTCAATTTTTCTGTTGTTGTTTTTATGTTGCACTTTTGCAGAAAGAATAAATGCATGTTTCTTTGCCTATGCACTTACTTATGAAAGGGTTTAATCTGTTAATGACATTCTCAAAATCTCCTTACTTGCCAAAAGGCACTTGGAGCAGAACTCAAGGCATAATTGAATTGTGGACAGATAACTGAGGGAATCTGCCAATCTAAAAAAAAAACAAAAAAACTTTCAAATCCTGCTGGCTGTAGAAGGAGAGAGTTAAGGTTATGCTTCACTGTCTTTCTGAAATCAGTGGGACTTGAAAGTTGCCTGACTCTGATTGGATAAGTGCCCATAGTATTGTGTTGTAAAGCAAGGTCTCCAGCTACTTGATGGGACAGAGAAAAATAAATACACCATCCCTTTTGCCTGGATTGGTATCATGCCAGTATGGATCACTGACCAATCTTTATTTTTTAAAAAGCTCAGATCTGGGGAGAAATTATCCAAAGGTGTCTGTCTGCCAATCAATTCCCCCTCCTTCCTGAAACCTCTTTGTGTCTCCAAAACCTGCTCTGCAGGTTGGGGGGCCCTCTGGAGCAGATTTGGGAAAGGCACAGGAGGCTCAGGTGAGAGGGGAGTAAAGGAAAGTCCACTGGCACAACTTTGGATAAAACTGATAATAATTGACAATAGGATATTTAAATTTGGATACCTTTAAGCAAATTTGCATTACAAACCGTCAATGGCTCTTTGCTCTCCTCCTTTGAAAAATAGTACCCACTGTATAATCTATTGTAGAACTTTGTTGTCAGAATCACCCTTTGGCAAAGCCTGGCTCACTGGAGAAAGGCAACGTTTGGGGCTGCTGCTTCTCACTGGGAGCCCAGGATGAGCAACATCATAGTGATTTTTAATTAATTTATTTTTTAAAAGGAAAGGAGTAAGTATGTCCTAACTGAAAATAACGATTACCTAACCTTGTATACATATTCACAAATCTACTTCATGCAGCTGATGCAAAAAACAACAACCCCACAACATAATATATACAGAGAACATTTCCTAAAACCCACAGATGAATGTTTAATCAGGGCCTACTGTTTCTAAATCTAGTAGAATTAACATCTTTAAAAATGCAGAACTTTTGAACACTGATATAAAGAGGAAATGATTTATTCACAAATGTACTTCCAAGAGAGACACCTGCTTTGCCATTTCAGGTTTCAAAGTATAGGTGAGTGGAGGTTTTCAAAAGTAGCATGCATAAATGTTTCCCATACCATTGTTTGGATGTGGGAATTATTCATAGGACCACTTCCATGACTTACAAAATGTGGAAAGCTCACCTCACTTCTAGCATTATCCCAAGTGTCACCCAAATCTGTCCAATTTTATCTCTGCTTGCATTATTTTTTATTTATCTCTGACAAACTTACTTTATTCTTTTTGACTAGTTTGTCTCTCTCCTGAAATTATATCATGAGACAAAAACATATTTTATTCTATATTGTTTCCTACTGCTAAAGAACATAGTTCCTACTGCTACATATATAGTAGGGTTGTGCATTGGACCAGTGCAATTGCAAAACCTGGTCAATATGGGCAGATCTGAGGCTTACCTAAAGGGACGTAAAGGTCCTCTGAATTGCTCTGAAATGAATCTGGATCCTCCTGAAGCTTCATGAGCAATTTCAAGAGAGACAGAGGTACAAACAGTGTGTCTCCAAATATTTGATACATTTCCCCCCAATATTATAAGGAAAAGGGCAGGGTGGGGAGAACGCCGGAAGGGAGACTCTAGCTTCCAACACTGAAATAAGTTTACCAGGCAATCCTTTTACTTCTAGTCACAGCATACTTAGGAGGGATGTAGAAGGAATTGATCAGAGGCTGCTCCTGCATTTTTACTGCATTTTGTGATGATGTGTCTGGGGCAGCAGAGGCACCAGCAGTGCTCAGTCAGGGGGCTTTTCTACACGAGGCATTTATCATGTGATCAGCATTCCCTACTCACAGTTGTTTACAGGTTCTTTAGATAATGTTGTGTGTGACCCTCCAGTTTCGTTTCTATGTCTGATTAGCACTTTCTGCATGTTTTTTTAGAGGAGGAAAAATGCGGTATTTAATTATGAAAGACAAAGAAAGTGTGATTTCCTCTTGCACATTTGTGCTGTTCCACTATACCATAGTGCCACCTACATGTTATGTGGTTGAAAAGCAGGACAGGAATATCTCCTCATGTAGTGCTCGGATCTCAATTCTGTGACGATACCGAAAGCAGATATCGCAGATTAACAGCCAATTAACAGTCTCCTGTAAAAAAGCTCAGGGTTTCCAGTAATGGCTTGAGAGCCAGCAGAAACGAAGAGATGCCCTTACACACTGCTACCTTTTCAGTAAATTTACCTCTAATGTAAAACCCAGTATTCACCTAGGCTTCTCACTGTGAAACAAAGAGCAAAAAGAACATCCCTTCTTCTTGCCTTGAAATAATATACAGGGAGGGGGTTTACAAGCAAGTAGGGTTTTGAGGTTACACCAATGCAGCCACAAAACAAAGAACACAGAAAATTGCCCACAAAACAGGTGGGGAGAACCCCCTTTAAAAACACCCCAAACTTGAAAGGCTCAAGTGTCTACAGTGTACACTTTCATATATTTTCTCAACAAAGTGTCAACCCTCCATCCTACTGAGAATGAAGCACTTAACGTTTTGGCGACTTTGGTGCTGCCAACTGAGCAGAAAATAAAACAACACCCTAAAGCAGTTCTTCATTCATCATGGCTCCCTTCCCATGTACCTGTCCTTCTGAAATCTTGCAGGTTAGGAGCGCTATTGTTAGTTATGCATACAAATTTTCCCCAAACACACAGCCTGCAAATTAGCTTTAAAGGCACGTCGCACAAAATCCCATGAACCTATTCTACTAAAATTTTTGAGGTTTCTTCCATAGGAGCATGGAGATATGCTTCCATAGAAGCATATCTATGATATATGCTTTTTCATATAGATTTTCTCCCAAAAAGGGGGAAAGTGAATCATTTTTTAAAAACTTCTATATTGAAAAGGTTGCTCTTGCACCTATCTGTCTGAAATTTGGCAGGTTTCATCCTCTCAGAAGATGCTACTATGCCTACAAAGTTCATCCAATTCTGCAAAAAAAGCAAGAAGGGTCTATCCATGTCTTTATTTGACATGAAACTTTGGATTTCCAATGTGGGATTCTGATTTGTTTCCAAGACTAAATGGGTGGCCTACAAAACAGTCTGAGTTTAATTAGGATGTTTTGCAAATCACCAAATCAGGGCACAAACTAAATCCGGTGGTCAGTGCACATCACTAGTATACAGGGTTAGCCAAATATGCTGCAGCAAATCTGAAGGAGGTTACATGAACTTGCCACATTTTTCAGCTAGTAAAACCATTTAGAAGGCACGCTGGGCAGCCAATCAAATGTCCTATTGTGCTGTAACTATTGACTGAATTTAAAAATGCTGTATATGTAACATTTGCATTTCCCCCTTTGCTATACACCCATTAAGGAACAATTTTTCTGAATTATTTGCAACAACAAGGCTTGAACAATTTATTAAATTGTTTGGCAGTATGTCATTCCCAAATGTTTTCAGCTAACAATGTATTTTATATTGAATGGGCTAAGACCTGAGCTATAATACTCCCTATTAGTTTTCACTGAGAAAGTCTGAAGAGCGCTGGAAGGCTGTAAACAAAACATTAAAATGCATGACTGCCTAACATGGTAGACCGTATAATCTTGTGATAATTGCATTCATTAAAGATGAGGCATCAAAATTGCCACCTGCTCACCTGCTAAAGATAAGCAAATCAGAACCATGAGGCTAAAAACTGAGGCTTGCCCATCAGATGGGCATTTTCAAAACATGCTATGACTAATCTTGGATCTCATCCTCTGACAGCTGTGCTTCATTCACCGCTTTTCGTAAAGTGAGGAAAACTTATTACATTAATGTGTTTGTTCAAGGAAGTAAATATACTTATTGCTATCAGGGCTAGTGTCAAGGGTAAGCATAAGGGGGCACCTGCTGAGGGCCCACACCCAAGCAGGGGACTTCATCACTGCAGCCTGCTTGTTCACCTGCCTCTCGCTCTGACCAAGTCAATGGTGGTGGTGGCAGGGCCGGCACTACCGCTAGGCAGACCCAGGCGGCTGCCTAGGGTGCGTGGCGGAAGAGGGCGCAGCGTTTCTGCGCCCCTTCCTCGCCTCCGGCACGCTCCTGCCCCGCCTGCCGCCTCCGCCGCGCCTCCCCGCCCGCCTGCCGGCCACTGCCGCCGCCGCTGCACCTCCCCCCCTCACGCACGTGCCCGCGCGCCTGCCCACCCGCCACCTACCTACCTTCCCGTCGTTTCCGGAGCCCCGCCGGCGTTGTTTTGGCGGGAAGAATCAGGGCAACAGGGCTTAAACAGCCCTGTTGCCCTGGTTTCCCCGGCAAAAAAAAAAAAGCGCAGGGGTCCCGTCGTGTCGGAGGAGGAGGCGGCAGCAGCAGCAGCAGCAGCCAGCAGCGGGGGCGGGGGGGAAGGTAGGTGGTGGTGGTGGCGGCGGCACGGGGGGGGTTGCAGAGCAGGGCTGCTTTGCTCCGGAGCCCCCCCCCATGGCACGAGAGGGGGGGCGCTAAATATAATTTGGCCTAGGGCGCCAAACAGCCCTGCACCGTTCCTGGGTGGTGGTGGTGAAAAGGAGGAGCAGTGTATGTCACTGCCTGCTTGTTCACTGGCTCTCTGCCTATCAAGCAAGCAAGTGGTAGCAATGATGAGAAAGAAGAGGAGCGAGGAGGAGCATGTCTTGCCCAAGGCCCTCAATAACCTGGAGCTGGCAGTGATTGATTGCTAATTATCACAGTACAGTGAATGGGCTTCTCCAGTAGATTCGCTAGTGGAAATGGATATGCCCTCTATATAACAGGATGGACCAGATCTCTTTTTAAAGGAGGTGGGCAACAGGTTTTGGAGGCTACTAGGGGAGGGGGGGAAATAATTGCCTTACATCAGTGATTATGGCCAACTTATTCATGATGGGGAATTGTTGACTGACCAAGATGCTGTGTTCATGTCTTCATCAAACCCATCACCACCACCACTGAGCAGCTCAGCTAAGGGGTGGTGTTTGGCTTCGCAGGATGAAGAACCTGGCAAGCACCCCTCCTATCAGGAAATAAGTTGTCACCCCAGAAACACAGAGGGAGCCCCAGATTTCCTTCTGGGAAAAGCTCCTGTCAGATGAAATGGTACTACTTACACACTGAGCTGAGAGAAATGGCAACGCCTCCAGCCATGTAGGGAGGCAGTAAATGGAGTGAGAAGGGTTAAAGTGACAGCCAAAATTTAACCACAACACAAGATGGAACACCACCTAATAAAAATGTAATATCCACAAGTGAATGGGTCCTTTGAAGGAATCTCACTCTACAAGTTCTGTGTGCTTTTACTTGGCTGTATGCTTACTCAGATGTTAAATGGTCAATTTTATGCTTCTCCACCTGCTGTAGAGTTACAGTATAATGTGTCACTGACTAATATATATGATGTTCAGCATTGCATGGACACAGCACTATCTTAGGGATTTCATATATTCCGACTGATGAAATTCTGTGTGGCATTTCTATTTATTGCTCCTATAGTGAACAAAATAGTATGCATGCACCACTACCTGAAATAATGCACCACTACCTGAAATAATTGTAAAATTATTACAATTTTCTTGGTTAATGCCACCTGTTTAATTGCCAACCTTGTTCAAGAAGAGGCACAGCGGGTCAGATAAAAATCTGCTAGGACCTGAGTTCAGCTATTCTTGTCTTAGTGGATTGTGGTGTTTACAAGACAGGTAACAGATAGATAGATATAGAAAAAGATATTGGAACCCAGTCTTGCCAAACAAGGATATATTCACACAACCAATTTCTCCCCCTACTATAATATGATTTCTTAAAACAAATTTAGCCTCTCCAAGCATTATAGCACCTTCCTCAAATTTATTTTTCTTTCCCCACTGAGGGTGATACTGTGGGGGAGATCAGCATTACAATGATACTTCAGAAAGAAAAATACTTGCTGTGCAAGTGGTCAGTATACATTTATATACTGTATATACATTTGCCGTATCTAATTATTTAAAAGGCAAGACTTTTTACTTAGTGTCCTTTACTTACTATGGTAAAACAGACAGATTGTTATGCATAGCGTCTATCTGTTGAGGAGAAGGTTCTTCATTTTTCAACAGTGGCTGATGGTTGTGAGGGGCCTATCCCCTCTTTTTGCAGCAGTGGTGAAATTACATAGACTGCTGCCTTGCTATTTTCCTCCTCCTGACAGTTCTCATTTGAGGGTATCAATGTAAGCAGAGGTTCAGAAGAGGAGCGAGCAGTTGTAAGCAGGGCCGGTGCTACCATTAGGCCAACTAGGCAGCCACCTAGGGCACAGGGCTAAAGGGGTGCCAGAGGGCATAGGGCTGAAGGGAGGGAGGGCTCAAGTGGGAAGGGGGGGCACTAAATATCTGATCTTGCCTAGGGCACCAAACTGCCTTGCACCAGCCCTGGTTGTAAGCATTTCCTTGAGGCAGCCCAGCCTGGCAACAGAATCAGCCTGTTCAGTCTTAGAAAAAGATCCGAAGGAGTTAATAATTTGGTTCTCCATATCATCTTCATAGGTCTCAGTTACAAGTTTGGGTGGAGGATGTGGGCCTGGAGGAGGGAAAGGATAAGTGCGGCATTTTAACTCCCAAGGTGTCAGAGATAAAGGGGTTTTGCATGTCCACAGCTGGTTGAAGATTTCTTGTAATCAGAAGACAAGGAGTTAGATCGCGAAAAACTCTGATAGGGAATATTTGGAACATGAAAAGAACATCTTTCATTTTCAGCAGCATGCACAGTACGATAGGTTTTTTGAAGTTAAGCAACACTTTCTTATATGTGGGCAGACTGGGTAGCCTTTCAACATTAGCCAAGTCGATGTGCTGTGGGTGTGATCATAGCACTTGGCATAAAGAGCAAGTTACACTAATACCTTGGATTGCAAGTAACTTGGTTTGAGAGCGTTTTGCAAGACAAGCAAATTTTTAAATATTTATTTAAATTTTTTTTTAACTTGATATACAAGCGACGTCTTGCAATACAAGTACTGTAGTACGGCTTAAATTAAAAATCTCTGTACAAATTTTTTTGAGGGGATTTCATTTTGATTTAAGAGTGTTTTGGATTACAAGCACATTTCCGGAACGAATTATGCTCTCAATCCAAGGCATGACTGTATTGCCCTACACAACCCCCACTGGCCCCGGTTTAACTTATTGTCAGCTATATGTAGCATGACTTGAATTGTTTGGAGAGTTTGGAAATAATCTTCTCTGCCTGTGCCCTTTGGGGGTTGTATCAGCCTCTTCCCACAGTTGTCTGCATCAGATTTGAGCCCCCTTTTCCTCCCTTGTGCAGGGGGGGCAGGCAGTTTATTGAGCTGGGGGAATCAGCCAATTGTTTCTGTGAAAAGGCATCAAAGGATTGCCTGAGCCTGGGTTAGCTGATTATCAATTTTAATTAGAGGTGGGTTAAGATTTTTTTTAAAAAAAAAATTATAATGTTTTAATTGTATTTTATCTATGTACATTGTTTTTAATTGTTTTATCTATGTACATTGTTTTTAATTGTACCATAAAATTGTTTTTAGCCTATGTACATCGCCCAGGGTGGCCGGTTGCCGGCCAGATGGGCGATTAATAAATGTAAATAATAATAATAATAATAATAATAATAATAATAATAGATGGTCAAAGATGGCTATAACTGTCAGTGCAGTCAGCAAGCATTGGTTGGCAGTAAATTCTAGCAGAGACTCACGATGGAGGTGAGCAAAGTCTTCTTTGCTAAAGGGTGGGAAGTTCATTAATGGAGACTCATTCGGCCCCAGAGATATATTAGCATGGCAGTCTTCTGTCCCAGAAAGGAAAGATTTCAGAGTCTCGGGGTCTAGAGCCAAGAAACTATTTGGGGTAGGGGTAGGGCTCGAGTTACTCACAGTTCCTTTGGTGGTAAGCATTTCATCGATCCTTGGCTGTTTAGCAGCTTTAGACCATTGAGCTGGACTGGTCCTGGAACATTTTTTTTACCCATCCCGATATTGCGGTTGTTAGCAAAACAAGCAAAGGAAGCAAGAAAACAAAAACAGGTGGAAAAGAAAAAGTTTAAAATAGCTAAGGGGAGTTTCCAGCTCCCAAGGTTAAAAGAAGGTTTTGCTTTTATGGAATCATCATATCTCTACTGTCACAACGGCTGCTAGTAAAGATAGAGATATAAGTAAAACAAAAATAAAAAATAAGAGGCAGGCAGCTGGCAGCCTATGTTGAAAAATTGAAGTGGGCAGCGGAGCTAAAATAAAAGCTAGTGGTCACGTTGCCATCTTGGTAGAATCAATTGAGCATGTGCTTTTGTATTTCACCTTCTATACGGATATTTGTTCCATGTATATTACCCCCCTAATTAAAAAATATATATCCCGGCAGATCTGATGAATTTTATATGACCCTACTTCTTTCAGACTCCTCCTCTACTGGAATTATTATAAAGGTGGCCAAATTCTGTGTACTGGCATGCATTCTTAGGAAGCAGAGGGTAGATACCCCACCTATTCATGCAAGTAACCTCTAGCTGATTCCACCAAAGGGTTGTTATGTATTATCCCATTGCAAAAATACCATCTAGGGTGTTTTTTTTGTGTGTGCCATCCAGGTCATGTGGCACTTTTGTTTTGTACAGTCTAACCTGTCTCATTGAATTGTATGTCAGAGTACTCAATATGCCTTTTTCTGTTTTATATTGACTGATCCATGATCCTAATAAAGCTTTGCTTTTGTTGTACTTACTATGGAGAACTACTATGACATAACCTAATATAGTTATGATGCAATTCAGTAACCTATGAAATTCATAGCTTGAATCCTTCCTGTGCCATAAACTCTGCAAAGTGTTGGCAACTCATTTAGGAGGAAATTCCACTCTGCACACGTTCAAAGGTAATTTTTGTTCATGATTTGCATATTACAGAGCTGGGGAAATGATTTGCAGAAAAAATGATTGCCAAAGGCTGCTCTGGAATGCACAACATCGCATTACATCCATGGCACTAGTACAATGTTCATTTCCATTCTGTCCATTCTCTCACACTGAATCCGCTAAAAGGAAAGATGCTTTAAAATGCTTTACCTGTGGCAGGGGATTGGACGAAATTTATTTATTTATTTATTTATTATATTTATACCCCGCCTTTTTTCCTGCAAGGAACCCAAGGCGGCTTACATAATCCTCCTCCTCCTCCTCTCCATTTTATCCTCACAACAACCCTTTGAGGTAGGTTAGGCTGAGAGTCAGTGACAGGCCCAAAGTCACCCAGTGAGTTTCATGGCGGAGCGGGGACTAGAACCCGGATCTCCCGAGTCCCAGTCCAGCAATCTCACCACTACGCCACCTTCAAGATCCCTTCCAACTCTATCATTCTATGCAGATGGTATTTGTTGCCAGTTGGGTTTTTGTTGGAATGGCGGAGAAACCCACAATTGATTCAAATGGGTTCAGATTTCTATGAATCCGACCTCTGGATTCAGCAGCAGATCAGCTTTTACCGAGTCACGTGGACTTGCAGACCAGTTTTGTTTTGTTTTTATAACTTCTGGAGGAGATTTGTGGAAATGTGCATTTGCAGAAGTGTGCATTAGTGCAAATGCACATTTAAAAACAGGAACAAAAGTCTCATACATCCCTAAAAACAATTCCGATTCTGTCAATGAATGAATAATGCGAACAATCCACGAAAGAATGAATAATGCGAACAATCCACGAAACACAGACAGAATGGATTTAACAAAATTTGTACCTGTACCTAGGTACTTGTAAACTGGAATGGTAGCTTCATGTGCATAGACTCCATGTGTCTATTCCAGCAAACAGACAAATCTGTTCCACCGCTCTGCCACTAACAGCCATCCAACTACAAGGTAGTGGTGAAGTTGGAAGTAACCACAGCATATGATACCCTACCATATGCATATTGCCTAAATAACAGCCCTGCTCTTCACAGCTGTAATTTCCTAGCATTTTGGCGCTTCAGTGAACATGGAAAGCCCTTAAGAAAACATGTTAAAGTAAAAGGTTGTTTGCTAATTGAATATCCTATTAATGGAATCCATATCCTATTAATGGAATCCATTAATGGAATCCGCAAACATGGGGGGGGGAGGTTTGTGTGGGCATCCTGAATTGAAATAAAGTCAATATTCTATACTATAAGAACGATATATGGAATAACTGCTGTCTTGAAGGAAGTGAGTAGTATTTGAGAGATACAGGTATGCCATCAGGCATGACTTTATGTTGACATAAAGGAAAATTTGACCTTTCAATCTCATGGCTAAGTACCATAAATGGTTCTTTCTTAAGGACCTTGGTCCATGGTTTTGGCATTCTGTGGAAGGAAGAAGGAAATATAGTTCCATGGCATTAGTAGTGTGTGAATCTTTTACAGGCAAAATGGAAAGCCTTATTCTGAGACCAGTCTCTACAGTAGTTCCCACAACAGCACATAGCTCAGAAAGAGCAGATTACCAAATGGAACTGAATGAAGAAGTTAATCAATCATTCCATAATTTCTAAAACATAGTTCAGAATGCCAGCAATGTGCATGGATAGCAGCCATGACCAACACACACACACGCACACACACACACACGCAGAGCTGTCTTAAAGTTTTCAAGCTTTGTTACAACAGCACTGTCACTTACATTGGTTCTATCTAATCTAAGGCTGCTGCGACAGGCTAGATTGCCTGCCAATTCTGCAGATGTGAAAAGTGTAGATGTGAAAAGGCCTGTAATTAACTGCAGCATTAGGTTAAACAAGAACGATCAATATACTGCCATTGCCTTTCACTGCCACTGCCTTTTACATAAACATCAACTCTCCTGAGGAAACTTAACAAAGAACCTGACACTCTGCTAAGACCTACATCAAAAAGCATCTTCAACAAATTTAATTCTATCTCATACACTATTAATAAATGGTTGATATTGATACCATCTGAAAGATACAAATGTGATAATCTCTGAGGTGCCTTTCAACTCTATGATTCTATAATCTAACATAATAAATTACCAATGAGGGGAAATAACTAGGTACCAACCAATTTACACAACCTCTCTTCTGGGGCTTAATTCAATCTGTATAACTGTTGGTTGGTGTTTTTGTGTGTAGATTAAGAGAGTGCAAGCAGCAAAGAACTCAGCACAGGCCAGGCGCAGAACCATATAGTGGGCCAAGGAACACAACAAATTTGCCCTATGCACATTCAGTCAGTTCTGGAAACAAAAGCCATGAAGTGGCTGTAACAATGTAGAGAGATAAGCCATGTCAGTTTGTTGTGTGAGTAAGCCATAAACACAACAAAAGAGGCAAATGTGGCTAAGCGCTGATTCGTGTTAGAGCTGTTACCCAGTTCCCTGAACTGGGTTGCTTCGGCAAATTGCAGTGGGGGTGAATCTGCACCTGCAAACAGGGGAGGGATTCTCACAGGGGATTAGGAAATTGGTTTAACCTTACTTATGCAACATGGCAAGCAATGGCTTCCTTACATAAAATCATACAATCATAGAATAGTAGAGTTGGAAGGGGCCTATAAGGCCATCGAGTCCAACCCCCTGCTCAATACAGGAACCCAAAACTTACTCCCCCTTTCTTATCTGTTGTGGGTGGTGTGGCAGCAATGTACTCAGCTGGCTGACTATTCAGTCAGCTGATGGGCACAGTAGCAGCTGCTACTGCAGCTTCCAGCTGCCACCATTCCTTTGCCCTCAAATATGCTCTACACAGTGTCCACTCAGTGCCATCTTTGAGTGGCAAAGAAATGGTGGCTGCTGCCTCACTGGCCAGCACCTACAACAATAGCTATGCCCTCCAGCTGGCCAGTCTGCTGAATATATTGCTCCTTCCTCCACAGATAAGGAAGGTGGGGGAGAATAGAAAGGAAGCCGCTATTCCCCACGGTACATAAATAAGATTTTTTTTAAAGATGCAGTCTTCCTTCCAAACTTGAACTGATTGACTAATCCTCCCCCACCCCCAAGATTGGCAATATGTACTCCCCAATTCATTGCCTAAGATCTGAGTAGCAATTCAAGGAAGGCATTTTGCATAGCCCTACACTTTCATTTTCCAGAAAATGTGGGATACTGTGCCCTGTGATGACCACTGAAACTCGAGAAAAGCTCCATCGCATTGCATTGCTTCATTGGGTGCCTAATTTGTTGTCCCCGAAATGTAAATAAATAACATCCATGTTTCCTCAACAGAATTAATTTTGAATGAAATATGTTGGTAAAGCACAGTTAATAATGAGCGAAATACAATTGAGAATGCAAAAGAAATTCATCCAAGTTTATAGGAAGTAACCTACGGTATACGAGAAGATGGCGATGAAGAAACAAAACTGGGATGACTAATAATATGTTGCACAAGTTTATGATAATACATTAAGTAAAGCATGTTGAGCCCTATGCTTTTTTTCTACACTATTAGCTATACTCACACACCTGTCCACCGTAGGCAACATTATGGCCACACAACTCTCACAGGGAGAAGCCTCACTGGTTTGGATCCTGTGACAGGAAAGAAGTTCGTGGGAGATTTTTCTCTCTGGTCCTCCTTCCTGCAGGCCCTTAGCCTAGCCCCCCAATTTCTCTGGAGGGTTTCCCCTTCCCTCTGCATCCCCCATGCCACATCCCATGCTTTTCAGGAGAGCCCCCAACCCTCCAAAGAGACTTTTGGAAGGCACATGGGAACGGTAGGAAAAAGGAAGTCCTTTAACTTGGACTTCTTTCTGTTCATGCATCTCAGGGTCCCAGCCACTCCGTCCAATCCCTTGGGGAATAGCTGCTTTTATGACTCGCAGCTTTTCAACTCTGAGACAGAGTCCCATCATACCATCTGCACTTGGGGATGAGAAGCAAATGTGCCTTCAACCATACCTTAGCTTTAGTTTCAGGGGAAAAAATGATTTTCTCTATTGTTCACACAGCCTTCTACACTACGGCCAAAATTCATGTTACATTAAACAGAGGTTTTTAAAAGAATGCTCAGCATTGGCCATGGGACACAACAGGTTTGATCTGTCCTTTTTCTAACCACACAGTTTTCCTCTAAAAAATCAGCTCCAGCTACTATTAGCCCCTAAAGTGCTATTTTTATTTTATTTTTATTTTATTTTATTTTTTAGTAAACAGCGCCTTTGGGGAAATAGCAGTGGCAGTGATTTTCAGCAGGAAAACAGTGCAAGTAGAAAATGGTGGACCCACATGGCTTCCTCTGTTTCAGAAAAAAATGGCCAGTGCTGTTGGCCAGCATGCTTTTTAAAATACATTCTTAATATAATATGTACTTTGACCCTTGAGGTGTGCACAAGCCCCAGTTTCAACTCAGACAATGATTCAGGATTTTGGAAAATGGCCCAATTTAGCTCAGACCAATTTGGAGTCTGTCCACTTTGACTTGGTACCTAATCTGAGTTGAGGTTTGGAAATCCAAGGATTCATGCTTCCCATTGACTATCATGGGACATTTTTAAAATTCTATAACCTTTTTTCTCCTGTTCAGAATTGGAGGATAGTTGCAGGTATAGTAGCCCCATAGAGTAAGCCTGCTAAACATCAGAAAAATAGGTGCAGATGGTTTTGTGCTACACACTTTGTATGTATGTACATATGCAGGACTGGTGCAAGGCAGTTTGGTGCCCTAGGCAAGATCAGATATTTAGCGCCCCCCCTTCCCACTTGAGAGCGCTATATATTTTTTTCAAGGCGTTTCTGGCGCCCTCTTTAGCCCTGCGCCCTAGGCAGCTGCCTAGTTGGCCTAATGGTAGCACCGGCCCTGTACGTATGTATGTAAAGAGGGAACTGCTGATACATTTTCTATTTCTTGGCAGAATAGAATGGAGTTTTCAGGGGTAGTTGCCCTTTCTGAGAGGATTAAATCTGCCAAATTTCAGAACAATAACTGCAGGGAGTTTTGTGCAAGAGTAGCCTTGACATTTTGAATATTTCCAAAAGGAGATGCGCTTATCCTCCTGTGTTTCTTGTGGATCATAGTTCTGTAAATGACAGGCAGCCTAGAGGTGTGGCTAGTAAGAAACCTGAAAAGTTTCAGAAGGATAGGTGGTGCAGCAGTTCATGTGGATGGGGAGCTCTCAAAGGTTGGGGGGGCGTGATTCACTTTCCCCTCTTACATTATAGAGGTGCCTGCAGGCAAGAAACCTGCACAGTTTCATAAGTATAGGTGCAGGAACTAGAAAGTTATGATGTTTCAAAACCAGTTTAAGGCTTTTTTAAAATAGGAGAATAACACTTCTATTATGATAATTAATGAAACACACACACACATAGAAAAACTGAAGGACAACAGGACTAAATTCAAATTACGTAATTTTTTTCCCTAGCTAGGGGAGCAGAAAATGGATTCACTGCCTAATTCTACACAAAGACACCTACACAAAGAGAGACAACACAACACTGAATGACAGAAATTAAAGTAGGTTATTTCAAATTTTCAGGAATAAGTCTGAGAAAAGGACTGAGTTACAGCAAAAAGAAAAAGATGATTTTGAATGAAATTCAGCAAACAAAACTTGAAGCCAAGCTTAGCAAGAAAAAGAACTATCACTTCATTTCCTTCTTCTCTAAGCTGCTACACTGTATAAGAGAAATGGAATACAGCAAGAATTTTTATGAAACACTCAGTAGAATGCAATCCCTCCTACAAAGCACAGTGATTGGATCCCAAGGTAAAACATGCCCTAAGGTTAGAAGATTGACCTGTCAGTGATGCAACTGTACTTCCCCTCTCCTCCTAAATGTCATAATCAACCTGCAGAGAAACGAAACCAAAAGATGCTATTTGCAGGAGCCATAAAGTCTTTGCATCTCCAAAAGACAAGTAATTAACACAGCTTTGTTCTGGACTGGAGCAGCTTCAGTTCTGTTGGCTTCAGATGGAAGCCCAATTTGACTGGGAAAACAAAAGAACCAGACCAAAGCAGCCCGATTCTACTTGGGCTTTGGACTTTGTCTTTTATCCAATGCACATCCTTATTAGATACTATGCTATCAGCTACTGAAGAAGAGGGGGGAAATGTTGCATACAAGTAGAGTGGTAAAGTAGATTATACAACAAATACAATGGTATAACCTAAATACATATAAATGCTAATATGAATTTGAGTTGCTAAAATGTTCTCGTAATGTGTTGACTATGAAAGAACACAGAGTAATACAATGGGTTGTAAGCAATGTTATTCCAACTAAGAGTTGTCCCATTGAAATGAATGGGACTTAAGTTAGTCCTGACTAATTTAAATCCCATTAATGTCAATAGGACTACTCCAACTAGGCCTAACGTTGGTTACAAACAATTGTGTTAACATACTGCCTTAAATGCAAAATATTTTGAAACCAAAACCTTGAAGGTAAGCTAGTAGTGCAATCCTATACATGTCCACTTAGAAGTAAGTTCCATTGAGTTCAGTGAAGCTTACTCCCAGGTAAGTGGGTATAGGATTGCAGTCTAATAGAACTAATGATGCTATTTTGATCCTAAAAGTTCAAAATATCCCTGTTCTTGTTCCTTTCAGAATTCCAGATCTTTAAAAAATAAAAAGGTACTGTACCTAGAATTTAGTTGAGAATACATAAGACCTCATGTGCTCTATAGGTTCGAGGACATTTTAATAAATATTAAATGGCTGCAAACCAGTGCAGACTGATTAATAGTGAAGTCACGCTGAAATGTGACTTCTATTATGGAGTATTAAAAAAAATAATCATTACAGCTTTTTGAAAGTTTGGAAAACTTCATGATACACGAGTGATCGCCTGATGAGGATGATGACTACATTTAAGGAATCCAGTTCCTTTATTTCAGTTTTTGCCTGTCCTAAGTCAACATGCCTAAAATACTTACATGGTATAATGTCAAAATACAGTAATATTGGTTTCAATCACCTTACCGCATTGCATACAACACTAGCCCCATTGCAGAAGAGTCTTTTTCCTAAGTATGTATATTAAGTGTTTGTCAGAGTGGCTTTAAAGAATAAAACATTCAGGCTACAATCCTATGCACACTTAGGATTAAGCTTTACTGAACAAAATAGGACTTACTTCTTAGTAGACATGTATAGGGTTGCACTGTAAAAGTCCAGTCTCCTCTCTCATAAAAACATGAAGGCTTAGATTTAATACCCACTGTATTCATTTAAAAAGTTTCCAAGAAGTAAATTATCCATTATAGATCATTCTCCGATATATTGGAAATACTGAACAGAAACTATCTGGAATTTCTGCTGTACAAGTCCCATTGAAGTGAACGAGAGCTGCCTAAGAGCAACTCCAAATTTATATCCCAGTTCATTCTAGGTTAAGCCTAGTCAATTATGGCTAACGTAGGCAGTATTAATGGGAAATCGTTTAGGCATGAGAATAGGAGTTTCCATCCCAGTATGCATCACTAGAACAATAACTCGTAAACATATTTGCTGTTCTAGCATCAGTGATTTGCAGCAATGTAAAGACACACAAAACACCATCAATTTTATATCTTGTTCACATCTAACACTGCTTTAAACAATTTAAAGCATTTAAACATCTATCATTATTGATCTTTCCTGCGCCTACATAATTACAGACATTATAAGGGAGTGATAGATTTATTTAGCCAGCACACTTAAATATAAATTAAATAAAGCAGCCTTTTTAATTCATGTATTGCTGAGAGCTTGCTTCTCTGAATTTGTAAATGCAAATATCAAAAGGGCTTAAAGAAAGAAAAAGAACTAGAAGACTGAAATATGCACAGACAGTAATGGCAAACAGGTATAGATAATCTTTAGGATAACTACTGAATATATATTTATCTTCAATATGAAAATACATTGGTATTCATAATACAACACAAACAGGATAACAGTAGTTATTAGATAAGTCATCTATGCAAATAAGTCAGCTAGGAAAATAGAAAATAGGCCAAAAAAATCACAATGTTATGATATGATAATCTATCATTTTTTCCTGTTTTTATGTTGTATGTGTGTGCGTGTGTGTATGATGTTACCTTTAAATGTTATAATGCTTTATATTATTTGAAAACAAAATATTTCCAAAACCTTCCTAGACTGTTAGTCTTTGCATAAAACTAACAGGTTTTGGATTGTTGTCCGTCTGTCCGCCCCTCCGCCCAGAATTTTCACTAAACATCCTTCCTTTCTAGCTGGACACCGGCGACTACTTCATCACTGAGGACCACATTGGAAATTCCATGCAACATATTAACCTTCTGATTGACTCATTGTCCACAAGAAAGAAAGCTTACCTGTTTACCACTCTGTAATGTACAGTCACACAATTGCAAAAGTAACAGCTTTCAAGTTTATTGCATGCTGTATAGCCTAGCAGGGTAGTTAGCATTACTTTCAAATTAAGAATTACAAACCGGGGAAAGCAGGGGAAACTTACCTAAATTCTTTTCATTTAAATATATTAAAATAAATATTCAGGTGCATATTCTGAACCAACTTAGATGACAGTTGCAGCCCTGGATTTGGAATGGTCATAATGCCAGTAACATTCAAAAAGGCCTACAGAAAAGGCCATTTCCACCACCACCACCACCACCACCACCACCACCATTGATTCCAGTACTTACATAGAAGACTTAAAAGAACATCTTGTTATTCATAAATTTATCCGCTTGGGCAGTTTTATCTGGAATTAGCTGCATCCTAACCTAATCAGCCTGACCATTTAGCATATTGTACGTACATACTCAAGTATTGTACCAACCCTGAGTCAAAAAGGACAGGCTGGTTTGAAGTTCATGTTTTTACATGTATGTATTAATAACCTTTTCTACAATTCTGCACTTTAAGTAGGTACATACACATAATGGAATATTTAAAATACTGAACAGCAAAAAATATCATCTGCCATACTGGATCAAACGGTAGAAGAATACTAGTTATATAAGTGCCATAACTTGGCCAGATTAAATGGTATATTTATTCAATACATTGGCTTGATGATAAAATATACAAAACATAACAACTGCATCCCTGTAATTTGTGAGAAGTCCCATTGCAGTCAGTGGTCTGCAACATAGCTTTGTTGCAGAAACTTGCATATACATGATCATTATTATTAAGTGATTGCTTAACATCTTTTATACCCTGTTTCATGATCTACTTAAACTATTGTGATCACTGAAAAATCCTCAGCCTATGCCATACCCTAAAAATAGTGCTGGACCTAAGTATTCAGCCCAGACTTTTTTCCAGCATTGGGCTGATCTTTGGGGGTAAGGAGAACTTCTCAGATACCAGGAGGGGGGCTTACCATGAAAGACCTGATATTACTGCTCAACCCAAATTGGTTTGGGCAGGGGGTGGCATTGGAGTATGGCACATCAGAGGATACATGGTGTACGGGTGAACATCATTTCCTACACCTGGGCAGAGGGGGGGATTGCTGAGAGTTATCACTCAGGGCTGTGGGACCTGTGGGTGGGGTAAGCACTGCTTTTGGGGCCAAATTGGCTCACCCACTGAGAGTCATGGGGCCTGGGGGTGGAGCGACTCATGAAGTCCTTCCTCGACACTTGAAGAGGTGTGGTCACATGGGAGGAGCTAGTGATATAGGGCTGGATATTGAGGGCTTGCCCTATTGAGAAGCAGGGATAGTTGTGAGGTAGTTCCTGACTTAGTAGTACAGTCCTACACAGTGTTAGTATAGTTGTACATCTTGCTATGTTAAAGTTAAATAAAGTTGTGGCCCCAGTTAACCAGCCAACTCAGGTGACTCCCGAAGTTGAAATGATGTTTCTGTGTGTGCTCAGGAACATAATTTCCTACTGGGATCAAGGCATTTGTAGGTTTCTACACCTAGAGAAAATGACAAATCTCTTGAAGCATCATGATCATTTTAATTTGTGGGATGGTCCAGGCCAGCTGGACAGCCTGGTCTGTGTACCCCCTTCCATTGCAAAGGTTCTGTTTTTACATACAAAATGGAGAGAAACTGTCCGGAAGGGATTAGAGGGCTACCAAGGAATGACTGAAAACACATATGTTTTTTGAGCTGAACAGTAAGATGTCCACCCTTTGTCTTTTTAGCCTATTCACTTTAACACCTAATGGCAATAACTTTCACATTTTAGCTGGGCATTATATTGCTATGTGCAGAAATTACCCATTGACTTCTGGTTTAAGAAATGATATTGGGTGACATTTCTTCCCAAAAAACTTAAGAGTTTTTTTCCCCTTCTTGTATCAAGCCAAGATTTATTTGGCTATAGAGTACCAAATAAGATGTCTCAGTGACCAAACTGTACCAAATCTCAACAGACGTCTCAATGAACTTCCACTGAACCCTGCAGTCCTATTAAGGACCACTCTAGAATATGTTCTTTCTGGATTGCAGCCTCTGCATGTTCCCCTCTCTTCTTCCCTCTCCTGACTTACATTTTTGAATGAGTATGTTCTCTATCTGTATCTGTATCTCTGTCTCTATTTGACAGAGGCACTAGCTGATTCATCACTTTCTTGCTTGGTCTCCTAAATATAGATGAAGTGATATCTGCATTCTTCTTTGTTCTCAGACATTGGATGTATATAATAAAGAACAAAAAAAAAGTTGTGCCATATTAACAACACACACTATTAATATGGCACACTGAAAATATCACTTAATTTGCAACATACATAGGAGTATGTGTGTGCGTGATAATTATTACTATGTGGACCTTGTGTGACCTTTCAGCCTCTGTATTCCCTCTGTTTAACCTGAATCACATGGTTGTAGCAGTGAAATGTTTGTGCTTCTGTATCTACTGTTTCCACAGACTAAAACAATTAGCTTCTGTGATTTACTTAGCCAGGCTCTGTAGTGCTTCTAAATTGAAACAAATCGGCAGGAGCTGAGTGCAGTTCCCAGAAGCTAGTCTACCGAAAATATTTATTGAGCTGACACGTTGTCTAAGACTACAACCAGTCTTCCTGCCCCAGGGAGTCTAAAGATTTCTTATTTATTTTTTAAGATGGGAACTAGGCAGACATTGGGCAGCACAGAACAAGCATCTTATATTTTCCACTTTGTAATGTGATAAACATAAGACAACCAATTCAACTCAATTATTTACAAGCATTACTTATACTGATATCAGCGTTCATGACACAATAACTATCTTTCTATGCAAGGCTGATATTATCTGAAATTGCATTTTAAGGAACCACAGTGATATCTAATCTTTTTGGTAGTGTGAGTATAGGGTTTTTCTTTTCTTTTTTTACTATTACTATTATTACAAATCCAACTGATATTTCACCCATTTCTGTTAAGCTTACAGCAATCAAGTTCCTGCTTCTGAGAAACTGACTGTATACTTCTGAAAGGTAGGTTCAAAACACTTTGTTAAATTAACCTGAACGAAAAGATGAAAACCAAGATTATCTGTGCCTTGAACATGTAAGTACAGATACGTTCATCTGTTTGTAAAACTGAAATTGAGAAGCCACACAAAATAGCGTAGATGCTACACCAACCACATGAAGGCTTCTTGAAACAGTCACCACCATGTGGTGGTCAGGTGTGTCATGTAGGGAGGGGTATATCACCTACGTCTCAGACTACTTTAGATTATTCTTACTCTTGAGTATACACTTAAAATCTTGATGACAATCCTAACGCATCTCTCCATACCCCCCAAATATGAAATGGTTCCTTCACACCACAGCTTTAATATCTAAAGTGCCTTACCATGTTCAGAGCCACCATGCATGACAACTCCATATGGTAGCCACTTATGAAATCACCAAAAAAAAAAAAAAAAGGGAAATGCTGGGCATCACCAAAAAAGAGGAGAAAATAGGGCAGCGATTCGCATATGCTAATTGATAGGTATAGATGAAAATTTAGAAATAATTATTATAATTTAAGTAGAAATACAGGACATCGATCTCAGCAGTGTGGAAGACTGTGACCAAGAGAGCTGTGTCCCTGCCAGTTCAGTCTGCTGTCCAGGTGCACACTGCTGATGAGCAACAGTTCTTATGGTTCTTTATCTTTAAACCAGGATTGGACACCAGCCCTTCAAATAGAAGACAGTCCACTGTAAATGAAAACACACAGCCGCCCTACAACTCCATCTTACCCCTACTCCATGACTGTTAGTGGTTCAAAGTCTCTCCATGTGATAATAGCAACTGGTACGGTAAGCTTACTACCCTAAATGTTGTTCAGTACCCAACACATGGCAGGGATGGGGACTCGGACTCCAGGACTCGACTCGTGAGTCAGACTGAGTCCCCCCTCTGACTTGAGTCCCACTCGAGTCCCAATATTTTTAATGGGACTCGAGACTCGACTCGGGACTCGAGACCAAGGACCCTTCAACATCCCTGGGCTGTGCCAGAAGGAGTGGAGAGAAGTGCAATCGCCGGTGAAGATTTTATATTTTAAAATCATTTTCCTAAAATGCAACCTTTCAGACATTTTGGGTTTGGCTGCCTCTGCCTGCCTGTTTGGGGTTCCCTGCCTCCTCTGCCTGCCTGGTCTCTTCTTAACCAGTTCCATAGTTTGAATTGTCCAAGACAAACGCCTCTGCCTGCCTGCTTTGGGGTTCCCTGTCTCCTCTGCCTGCTTGGTTATTTTGGGTTTGTCTGCCTGGTCTGTTCTTGTCAAAATCAGTTGCAGAATTTTGAAATAAAAAGGCACACTTGTGCCTAGAATTTATTTACCGTAAGCCACACATCTGAAGTAGTCTTATTTTGTTGGGAAAAATCCCCATTGATTTTAATAGGGACTCGTGGAGTTAACTTTGGGAGTGACTCGGGAGTCACCATTTTGGACCAAGGACTTGGACTCGGACTCGAGACTCGGGTCCAAAGACTCGTGACTCGACTCGTGACTCGAGACCAAGGACTCTTCAACATCCCTGCCACATGGAGACTGTTTCAAACAGCCTCCCCATGGCATGTACAAGCATAGGTCATCCATTATTATTCCTTTTAATACTGATAACAATTTGATATACATTTGTTTTTGAGGGGGTAAAAGGGGGGGGTGTCTATACACATTGAGGCCTAGAACAAAATCTCTACAATGTAACCTAAACATTCTGGTGGATTTTGTGATTGTAGGTCAGTGCTTCATAACAGATAATGAATTGAATTTTAAATTAAAATATAAATATGAAATTTTTATATAAATATAAATTTTGGCTTTGGGACAAAAGGTGTACAGATTTATGAATTCAAAGTGGAACAGTCCCATCTAAGATTGTACAGGAAAGGTGGCATTTCTTTTCAATGTGACATCAGCATTCTTGACAATAGATTAGCTTAACACTGAGCATCCCAGCAAAACAGTTATCCATTTTAGAGTGCATAATAATTCATTGTTGTCCTTCACTGTACATTAAATGTCACCCATCATAGTGACAGGAGTATAAAAATTATTGTGCTACAGCCAGAAACCAGACAGGAGCTGTTAATGTAGGCACTTTGGACATGATCTTTATAACCCGGCTAAATCATCAAAAAAATAAAAAAAATAAAAAAGAGCTATATTTGAAAACAAGGAAGTGTTTATGGCAGAGTTTTTACAAGAGTGAAAGTCAGATGCCCTTCAAGCAAATGAAAGAACTAAAACTTCAGATACTAAAAATGCCAAACCAATAAGCCCCAGATAAAGTTGCCTACTGTTTAGGCCGTTTCATATAAATTTTCACTGCAAGTTATGTGGAAATACAGTACACATTAAACTTTGCTAATATAGTTTGCATCCCATAGCCATATAGAAGATGTAGAATGAACCTGAAAGGTATAGCAAGGACATGGAATTGACCTAATTTGCATATTAACTATTTATGTGGTGGATACCATGGTTGTGAGATATATTGTCAAATTCTCAAAACCAATCTATACATGAAGAATAATCATGAGGTACACCTCTTCCTGGCCTTGACCCACTGCTGGGAAAGGCATCTCATGTGTAAATGCTTCATCACAGAATAACAAAGAAAATCCTGTATTTAGAAAACTAACAAGTCAGAATAAGGACTCTTCTAGGTCAGGCTTGCTTGGAGGTTTAAGGCCTATCACATATTCCCTTGATCCTTGCCTATTCTGATAACTGAAGGCTCCCACAGCTGTGTACAGAATATGGACCTCGGAAGTGCTTATATGCCTTTTTGAGGGATAGCATGCAGTAATGAGGCCTTTATTAAAGAAATTTAGATCCAACAGTATGGGATAATACCATCCAATGTCTAATTATTTGTTCTTGGGCAAAGTGTTGGAGCTTGTGGTGGCTTCTCAACTTCTGGGTTTTTGTTCTATCATTGCTTTTATCACTATTATTGTTTTATTATATTTTATGGTTTTAAGTTTTGTTGTACGCTGCCTTGGAACAGTTTACCATAAAGGACTTGTCCCATTCCAGAAGTGGTAGTTTCAGGTAGTTTCTTGGGTTGTGCTAGCAAGCACTACTTTCCCATTGTGCTAGCAGTTCTTCCTGCTAGATCAAATCAATGTGTTAAAGAGCTGGCAGATTGCCAGCATTGACAGTGCAATCCTATGCACATTTAGTCAGAAGTAATTCCTATTGTGTTCAGTGGGGCTTTCTCCTTAGTAAATGTGTTTAGGATTGCAGCCAAATTATGCTTCCAGAATTTATAAACATAATTTTGCACAAGTTGACAGCTCACATTATTTCTCCTTACTTAGCACCTTAAATATAAATAGAAAGACCCGATGAAAGACTATGAGGCCCAGTGTGTCAAGTCTAGTTCCTAACCTCCTGTCCCTTGGTAGAAATCCTAGTCCTATACTTGGGTGTATATGCCTGTTTTTAGTTCCTAAAGTGCATTCTAAACTAGTAACCATAAAATAGACAAATCACTGCCATAAAGAGCAAATCACCATGTATGTGGGTGCTTAACCATTTTTTACATGTGTTCTTTGAATATCTGAATATTGTAATCCAAGATCAAAATGCACCATAAGAAGCAGGCCTGAGAGTAGTTGGTCTTGGTGATAGTGAAAAAGTCATAATAGAACCACTTCTCCACCTGGAGGACTTTGATATCTACATTTATAGCCTTCATCTAATTAAAGTTGCATTTGAAACCAGGTGAAAAATTCCTTTCATTAACAGTAAATGAAGGGCAGTCTGACCAGGATTTTGACATGATTAACTATCATCATCTCTACACTAACTGCCTTTTCAGAACAGAAAGACAGAAAGAAAAGTAGTATGTGGAGGACAAATATAACTACGTAATTAGAAGCCTCTTTTTAGATTTTTTTCCTTCTTTTTATGGCTTGATATTATCTTTGCCAAGCTCCATCAGCACAATAAACTAATGCAATATAGAAAATCCTGTTAACTGCTCCCATTTTTCTTCAGGACAGGTCTCATTGCTTACTTTTGTCAGCCCTGAAACCGGAGTTTTCAGAGCTTTTGGTAGAATTTCATTACTAGAAACTTTCCAAATCCAGATCATTTAATAGAGAAGATTTCTTCTTCTTCACACTAAAATTCCACTCGAAAGTAATAAGGCTCTCATCAAAGAAATTGCTGCACTCTCTGCTGGCTTAAAATTGTCTAGGTACATGCTGATGCTAGAAGAATGCTATTAGGATACCTGCAAAGTGGGGGTAAAATCCCATCTAATGGTAGATACAAATCTTATAGCAACACAAAGCTAAAGCTATTTACTGTCTGTGGACAAGGACAATAAAGTCCTGCTAAAGATTTGAGCTCATCTTACTTTCTGTTCGCATAGTACTGTTGGGAGCTGAATAGTTCTGACCCTGAAAAAAAATCAGGACTATATGTAGTTAAAAAATAATAATACCAGACTATATCCTATTTCCCCCATTGGGCAATTATGCCTCCCACAATAAATACCGGTAAATAAATAATCCTTCCTCTACTTACTCTTAAAACAGCTTTTGTACTTTCCCAGTCCTCATATGATGAGATCATGATATGGGGACTGGAAAAGTACAAAAGCCATTTGAAGATGGCAGCCACATTGTTTATGAAATTGGTATGTTCTCTCATTGCCAAATGGGCTGAAATTTAGATTCCTCATTCAAGCATTTCCTGAGTGTTTACCTACCATTTTGGTTATGTGCAGAGGAGACATGGTGGTGTGCACATACAGGCAGATAGCAAAACAATGTTGTATATACGGTAGTCTCCCATAATGGAACACAGCAATATCAAAGTAGTTTCTGCACAGGAGTCTCAAGGACTCAACAACTTGCTGAATAAATAATCTTGGAGTGAGAGAATAGCAAGATTCTTGCCAGGATGTCCATGGGATTGTGACAAGGAATGCATCCATTCCTTAAATACTTGCATCCAGAGAACATTTAGCCTCTATAACTCCATCCACACTACAGGTGGCAAAGAGCCAAGACCAGCATTGCCTGTGCAGTTTTTACGGTAGGAATAGTTGAACCAGTAGTACCTGTTTGTTTCTGGTCGTGGGGGTGGGTGGGTTTCCAAGCAATCCACTGTGCCTGTTTCCTGGATTCCCATTATACCACCCAAGCACCAAAAACAGAATGCAAAAAAAAGGTCCCTCTAGGTGTGCCATAGCTGTGTGCTGTGCACGTATGAAGGTATGCCATACACTTTCCAAACTGATCCCACTGCTGGAGCTGCCATTGGGAGAGGATCTCAGGATCTGATCATGTGAAAATGAGATTGCAGTTAGCATGACAGGAAACATGTATGCAAATGTACACAAATTAAAGGGCTGGGAAGTAAATGAAGAGAAATGTGCGCACCTGCAGTAACGGAGCAGTTAATGCAGGTATGCAAAATTCCCATCCATTATTACATTTTTGTACATTTCTGCTCCCCCCCCCAACTGTCAGGGAACCACAGTAACCGCAATAGTAAGTGATCCAAAAAGGAGCTGTGAAAAGCAGGGAGGGTTTGCTGGAAACTCAGGGAAGTGTTAAAAAGGTGGAAGGTAGGTACTGAGAACTGTCAGTTCAGCACTTAAAATTGAGAAGATTGCATTGCTAAGGGGAAGATATTGCCCCCCTTTTGGTGCACCTTCTTTTGCTGCTTTTTTCTCCTTTACCAGTGCTTTTCCATTGACAGCTTGGCAATTGGTCCTGCGCCTGGCAGCTGTGCGCAAATTTGCCTATATGCAGTCTCGCCGTTTCAGTCTGTTACCCGCTCCACTTCGCCACTCCCTTTGACAGCTGAAACAGGCAAGGAAATTGACAACTACATATATCAGACAGCTGAAAGAGTGCACTTGCCACTTGCACACTTGTGAAAGTCTGACAAAAATAATAATTTTAAAAAATTACAAACATAGTTGCACAATTTTCAGTGGCCAAAAAAAAAAAAAAGGCCCCTGGCCCCAACTGCACTTTTTTGAGGCTCTGAAAAACAAAAACAAAAAACCAGCAGTGAATGTAAAGGGGGAGCAATCGGAGCAAGGAGGGGGAGACAAGACTGGCTCTGCCACAAAGGACACTGGGATATATGCCTGAGCTGGCTGGAGGACTGAGGGGGAAGGAGGGGAGAACAACCCATGGTAAACCTGATCATCCGTTGGGCATAGCATAGATTGTTCAGGAAACAAAGAACCTACCATGGCTTATTCGCAGGGTGAATTAGCGTGATGTGCAAACATGCCCAGTCTTAATACCAGGCATAATCTAATCACCAGGTAAGAGGAGGACAACTTCCAGGGACCAGGTGGCCATATTGCCTCCCCAGAGCCCAATGCGGGCTGAAGCCCTGCCTCCACTATGCTACCAAATATACGTACCACAGAAATTTGGCAGTGCAGCAGCAGGGATGAAAGCCTCCTTTTAAAGGGGCAAATTTGCAGTTTGCCAGCAAATTCGAGAGTGGGGCAGCAGGAAAAAGGGACTATTTTGCTTTAAAATAGCCCTTTTTGCCTCTGCCATTGCTGAATTTCAATGGCAAACTGCCAATTTTTGCCTTTAAGAGGAGGTTTTCCCCCCACCACACTGAATTGCAGTGGTTTGGCGGTGGCAGTGGTGGACCACAGCACAGGTCGGCCCCCACCCCGCCATGCATGCAACCTGTGGGCCCCTGCACTAGATGGAACAATGGTCTGGCTCAGTATAAGGCAGCTTTCCATGTTCCTTTGTGGAATGTCCATTTATTTAGTGATACGTGCACAGCAGTGCTTGGATGATTATACTTGGATGCTTCTACTCCAAAAACTACAATTCAGAATTTCCCTTTGGTGCTAAAATATTACACTGCTGAGTTCAAATTCCCTTTCAATCCTACACCCAATGGGCTGGATCCAGAATTATGTGTGCATAATGGGGCTGGCAGAAGCTGATTTCTCCATGCCTTTCAAAGGCACCCCCTGGCAAACCCTGAAAATGCTCCACCGAGTGTCAGCGGCCCTGCTATATGGGGTGGGTTGACTGGGAGGGGGTTCCCAAAAATGGGTGGAGGCACTGTCCAGAAGGCCCTGCACCACAACCTACTGACCCTCTGGGGAACATTTTCAAGGGGGACTGCCTTGGGGGAGGAAGAAGTGGGTAAGTTGTGTCTGCCAGTCCCATTCCATGTGCTTAACTCCAATCCACAGTCTCCCCTAGAAGATTTTTTAAAAATTATTTCCTACCTTTCCTAAAGGTTCAAGTTAGGGAGGAAAATAAATGGAAATATATACATACAATAAAAATATTAAGAAATGCAAATATGATAACACTAAATTATCATTATTGGAATTATCCTCTCTATGATTTTAACAATCTGTGGGGGATTTTTTCCCCTTTCTTTTAAAAAACGTATCTTGTTTGGAGACAGGCGTGCCAATTCTCATGCTTTGGCCACTGTCTGAGGGTGAAACTACACAATGGGCTGGTTTGCATGATCAAACAGACATTTTATTTAAGCCAAGGTGGGTTGCGGTGGGTGCCAGCAGCCATTTTGAAGATTCAAGCAGTGACCGCAGCTTGTTGTGCCATCCGATCCCAGGGACTATGGGTTATGTGTGGGTTAAGCAATCCGCACATAACTCTAAAACAGACAATGGGTTCTGTGGGGGTTTTAACCTTCACAAAACCCATGGTCCCTGGTTCAGATGACGTGACAAGCCATAGCCATGGCTTGAATATTCAGGATGGCCCCCATGGACGCCACAGCTTGTCATGGCTTAAGTAAGCCACGAAGAGCAATGGTGATCATGCAAACACAGTCAATATGTTAAATGCAGAATGCTAGGGGCAGGCCGCGCCGACTAAGGGGGACAAGGGATCGATGCTTAATACCTATCCCTTGTCCCGGGCCTGCCCAGAGCCAAGCGATAACTGGGGGATGTGTGGCTCCTCCGCCCCGCCTTGCGTTTGCTGTTGTGCAATGCCAGGTCCGTTACCCAAAAAACATCTTCCATCCATGACTTGATCCTGGATGAGGGTGCGGACCTGGCATGTATTACGGAAACCTGGCTGGACGAGGCCGCTGCTCCAACTCTGGCGGCCTTGTGTCCGGCTGGTTTCTCGTATGCCCAGCAGCCAAGGGTTGGGGACGGGGAGGGGGAGTGGCTGTTATCTACCGGGAGTCCTTGGTCCTTACCAGACTCCCTCTCCGGGAGACCAAGTTTATTGAGTGCATGTACTGGAGGTTGGGTCCCAAGGGCAGTCTGGGGATTCTGCTCGTGTACCGTCCACCCCGCTGCACGACAGACTCCCTGGCCGAGGTGCTGGAGGTGCTCTCTGATGTGCGTGTGTTGTCCCCCAGGCTATTGGTGCATTCGGGGGCTGCCCTCACGGGGGCACCTCGGGACTTCATGGAGACCATGGCTTCCTGGGAGCTGCACCCTGTATTAACTGGACCTACCCATGTAGCCGGTCATGCACTGGACTTGGTTTGTTTCTGGAGAGGGGGGAAATGATCTGGAGATCGGGGGTATATCCACCACCACCTTGTCATGGTCAGATCACTATCTGGTGGGATTTCTCGATGCCACAACCCCTCTGCAGGGGTCAGGACCTATTAGGATGGTCCGCCCCAGGCGTCTTATGGATCCAGATGGATTCCTGAACGCGCTTGGGGAATTGGAGCACACAAACAGTAGCTCGGTCGAGACCCTGGTGGACGACTGGAATGCTGCAATCACCAAGGCATTAGACCGAGTTGCCCCGAAGCGCCCTCTTCGCCTAAACAGAGCTCGCGCGGCGCCATGGTTCACTCTGTTGCTGTGAGCTCTGAAACAAGAGGTGAGAAGGCTAGAGCGCCGATGGCGTAATTCCCGCTCCAAAGACGATCGAACACGGGTTAGAGCTGCATCTTCAGCCTACCGGGTGGCGGTGAAGGCAGCAAAAAAGAATTTCTATGCTGCCTCCATTGTGTCTGCGGAGTGCTGCCCCAGGAGGCTGTTCCAAGTGGTCCGGAGTCTGGTCGGTCCAGTCGCTCCGGAGCCACTGGAACAGTCTAAAGCCTCCTGTGAGGCTTTAGCGAAGCACTTCGCAGATAAAATCAATCGGATTAGGAGTGGGATATCGTGCGTAGTGGACACAGGGAGTGAGCAGGAGGAGGCCAATGGCAGACCGGTTTTGTGGGATTGGTTTCGGCTTCTTCCTTCTGATGAAGTGGACAAGGTGCTTTCATCTGTGAGGCCGACCACCTGCTTGCTTGATCCTTGCCCGTCCTGGCTCATAATGAGCTGCAGGGAGAGACTGGGTGAAGGGATCAAGACGGTGGTGAATGCCTCCCTCGAGGAGGGAGTGATGCCATCAGCCCTCAAGGAGGCAGTAATAAGACCGCTTCTAAAGAAGCCCTCCTTGGATCCCCAGGATTTAAACAACTTTCGCCCAGTCTCCAATTTACCATTTCTGGGCAAGGTGATCGAGCGGGTGGTTGAAGGCACACTTGGATGAAGCCGATTTTTTAGATTCGTGCCAGTCGGGCTTCAGGTCTGGACATGGGATGGAGACGGCCTTGGTCGCCTTGGTGGATCATATGAGGAGGGCTTTGGATAGGGGCGAATGCTCCTTTCTAGTCCTCCTCGATCTCTCAGCGGCTTTTGATACCGTTGACCACGGTATCCTCCTGGATCGCCTGGAGGGGTTGGGCTTGGGAGGCACTGTATTGCACTGGTTCCGGTCCTTCCTCTCTGGAAGGTATCAGAGGGTAGTTCTCAGGGAGGAGGCTTTGGACCCTCGGCCGCTCATTTGTGGAGTGCCGCAGGGTTCCATCCTCTCCCCGATGTTATTTAACATCTACCTGAAGCCGCTGGGAGCTATCATCAGGAGGTTTGGGGTGCGGTGTCATCAGTATGCGGATGACACGCAGCTCTACCTCTGTTTCAAGTCCTCACCGAGGTTGGCCGTTGAGACCTTGTCCAAGTGCCTGGAGGCAGTGGCTGCCTGGATGGGAAGGAACATGCTGAAACTGAACCCCGACAAGACCGAGGTACTTCTGGTGGGGGACAAGGGGAGGTTAGGGGATGTTGACCTGGTGCTGAATGGGGTACATCTCCCCCTGAAGGACGAGGTCCGCAGCTTGGGGGTCATTCTAGACTCCCAGCTGTCCATGGAGGCTCAGGTGGCAGCTGTGAGCCAGGCGGCGCTGTATCAACTCCATCTGATACGGCAGCTGCGCCCCTACCTTCCTAATCACCTGCTCCCATCAGTGGTTCATGCCTTGGTCTCCTCTCGCCTAGACTACTGTAATGCGCTCTACATGGGCATTACATTACGCTCTACATGGGCGTTACCCTTGAAGACGATTCGGAAGCTACAGCTGGTACAGAACGCGGTGGCTCGCCTGGTTAAAGGCAGCCACCGGCATGATCACATCACGCCAGTGCTCAAGGTGTTGCACTGGCTACCAGTTGCTTGCCGAGCCGAATTCAAGGTGTTGGTTTTGACCTTTAAAACCCTATACGGCTCCGGTCCAGTCTATCTCAAGGAGCGTCTCCAGCAACACCAATTGGGCCGCTCAACAAGATCTGCCACGGATGGCCTTCTCCTTGTCCCTTCAGCCAGAGCAGCTAGACTGGTGGGGACGAGGAAGAGGGCCTTTTCTGTGGCGGCCCCCGTACTGTGGAACTCTCTCCTGAGTAACCTCCGCCATGCCCCTCTCTGCTGAGCTTCCGTCGCTCATTAAAAACCTGGTTATTCAGGCGGGAATATGGGGTGGGTTAAGATTTTAAAATTATTATATTGTTTTAAATGTATTTTATTCTATGTACATCGCCCAGGGTGGCATTTTTATTCTATGTACATCGCCCAGGGTGGCCGGTTGCCGGCCAGATGGGCGATAAATAAATATAAATATAAATAATAAATACAGGGGCTAAAAAGAGAAGGAAAAAGCTTATTGGCAACAGTGGATGAATTTTGGAAATCAAGTGACTAGGGGGAAGGTTTAAATCTTCCCTGCCCATGTGTGATGGTCCTGATCTGGATCAGGAACCCACACACTTAACTGTGAGTAAAACAAAAACAAAGAGAGGGTCAGCTGCATGCTCTGTATTTAATATATCATGTATATTGATCGGGGGGGGCAAGTAAAGCGAAGAGAGAATGGTGATTGTCAAATGCTTTCTATTTGACAGGGTGCAATTTATTCAAATATGCTTTTGGCAACATATTGCTTTTTACAATCACATATGCTCAGCATGGCATACTGATGAATTATGTTGCTACTGCTGTTGTTTCTAAGGCTGAGACAGAGTGCCACAATGAGCATGTAATGACTGATTTGACCACAAGAAAGCAAAATAAGCTATCTTTGAAGCTCTTAAGGCCATGACCTTACAAAGCACACAAGATTGGCACAATATCAACAATGGAAAGTTCTTGTGAAAATTCACCCTGCTTTTTTCAGACTTATTCACAAGCAAGGCTGGCATCTAACAATGCTCTGAATAGGTGACATATCCTTGATGCAAAGATGCATGTGGAACTTAGTACTGCGAAAACATATATGGATTCCAAACTGAAATATGACTAGAAGAAAGCATTGGGGCGGGGAGGAAACTTGGCTTAACAGATTGTGATATAAGCTGCCCCAGTTCTCTCTTTTAGGAGATTGAGTTTCCATGTTCAGAAGAGGACTGTTGATGGTTCAAAGTACACTGCCATAATTTCATACAAGCAGAAGAGTACATCTATGCTAAGGACAATCAAAACCATTTATTTATTTTATTTATATTTATTTATTATATTTATACTACACCTTTTTTCCTGCAAGGAACCCAAGGCAATTTACATAATCCTCCTCCTCCTCCTCCTCCTCCTCCTCCTCTCCATTTTATCCTCACAACAACCCTGTGAGGTAGGTTAGGCTGAGAGTCAGTGACTGGTCCAAAGTCACCCAGTGAGTTTCATGGCCGAGTGGGGACTAGAACCTGGATCTCCCGAGTCCCAGTCCAACACTCTCACCACTACGCCACACTGGCTCTCAATGCCTGCCACTCTATTAAGGTAAGCAGTCACATTTATCTCTCCAATTGCATACAAATCTTTTTTTCTTCCTATTAGAATTTCAGGAACGATGATTGCCACTAATGACAAGTGTGGGATGTGACTGCTTACCTTAATAGAGTGGAAGGCATTCACAAAATGTATTGGGATCCCATCCAATCTGGGCTCAGGCCCCAGTTGGTGACAGAAACAGGTTTGCTCACCTTGATGGATTATCTATGTTAGAAGCTAGACAGGGGGAATATGCCCCTGTTGGTTCTGTAGAACATCTCAGCAACATTTGATACCACAGTATCCTCCTGGGTCATTTGGCCACTATGGGACTTAGGGATACTTTTGCAATGGTCTAATCCTACATTGTCGAACATTCCCAGAAAGTGGTGCTCGTGGACTATTGCTTAGCCATTGGCATGTAGGGTTCCTCATGGTTCACTTTTGTCCCCTATGCTTTTTAACATCAACATGAAGCCCCTGAGAGAGGTCACCTGGGGTTTGGGTCCTATCACTATGCTGATGGTACCCATCTCTTTCTCAACTCATGCCAAGGAAGCTGTTGAAGTCCTGGACCATCTTCTGAACAGAATGATAGGTTGGATGTGGGCTTATCAAGTCCAGACAAGATGGAGGTACTGTTAGTAGACAAGCTAATTCTGGATTCGGGGTATAGCCTGTTCTATATGGAGTTGTACTCCCTCTGTAGGATTAGGTTCACAGCTTGGGGCTGCTTCTAGGCCTAGCATTGCTCCTGGAGGGCCAGGTGGCTGCTGTGGCCATGAGCACTTGTGCCCAGCTTTGGCTGTCATGCCAGCTGCATCCCTTCCTGGAGAAGGCAGATCTGGTCACAGCGATTCATGTCTCAATCACCTCTCACTTAGATTACTGCAATGTTTTCTATGCAAGGCTGCGCCTGAAGAGAGTTCAGAAACTGCAGCTAGTGAAAAGTGCAGTGGCCAGATTGTTTTCTGGCTTGCACTTTGTTGACTGTTTTCTGACATGCACTTTGTTGTATATAACCAGGCCGCCAGACTGGTTACTGGTACACCTAGGGGTGCTCACATCACACCAGTTTTAAAAGCACTCCACTGGCTGCCAATCAGTTTCCGGGCGAAGTATAAAGTGTTGGTTATTACCTTTAAAGCCCTACATGGTTTGGGTCCAGGCTACCAACGGGATCGCCTTCTCCCATACAATCCACCCTGCACACTCAGGTCCTCTGGGAAGAATTTACTTCAGTCAGCCAAAACTAGGCTGACGGGTACTACCCAGAGGACCTTTTCTTCTGATGCTCCCAGATTATGGAATGGCCTGCCGGAGGAGATTCGTCAGCTCACCAGTCTTTTGGAATTTAAAAAAGCCATAAAGACTGATCTCTTCCGGCAGGCCTATCCGGCGGAATTTTAGGTTGCCTTTAAGATGTTTTTACGATATTTTAATGATGTTTTAATGATGTTTTAATGATGTTGTTTATGATGTTTTTAATATGTTTTAAGATGTTTTAATAGTATGTATTGTGTATTTTATATTTTTGTTGTTCCCCGCCTCGATCTAGACGGAGAGGCGGGTAAGAAATAAAATTTATTATTATTATTATTATTATTATTATTATTATTATTATTATTATATTATAACAGTACTAAATTGCGCTAACTTCCAATTTGTTTCTGGAAAAAAATTCACGTTGCTTGCTCCTATAAAGTTATCATGCCCCCATTGGAGGAATCCTCTTCCACTGAGTATCTAGAACTCCCAGAGATGGAAGACATCATGGAACCATCCCTCCCAGGAAACCTGGGGGAGCCTGGGCCCTCAGGGGAGATGGCTGTGGGTCCATCCCCACAGGAGGAGGGGAGTTCGGCCTGTGAGGCAGAAGCTGGATGACCACCTAACCCCCGAGAGTGTTGTTGCCTCAAAAGGCAGACCAGTAGGGCTCCTTTGAGAAGGCATGTTTGATTATGAAGGAGGACTCCTCAAGAGGAAAGGACTCCCCAAGAGCTAGGACCTCTTCTTGAGTAGGACTTTGGCCAGAGGGCCTGTAATGAACTGCAGCTGAGTCCTGGATAGGGCTCTAGAAGTTCTGGCTATATACGTCTTCAGTTTCTGTCTAGCCACTGTTAGAACAACATCTACCTCAGTTACTAGTGCCTTGTATCCTGACCTTAAATTGTGTTTGGACCTCTATGCAAATGCTCCCTGGGCTCCTGTCTGACTCTGCTTTTGGACTGTATTTCTACTTGACTGCTCTTCCATGTTCAAACCTTGGCTGCGCCTCAGACCTCTCTTCTGGAAACCACATACCTGATTGGTAACTCTGTGCTCTCAACCTGTGCTTGTTTACTGACTCTTTAGTCCAGTGATGGCGAACCTATGGCACGGGTGCCACAGCTGGCACACAGGGACCTCTCTGTGGGCACTCGAGCCATTGGTCACCAGATCGCGAAAAGACTGTCCCCTTCTGCAAAACACTAATGATTTTGTTCCGTGTGGAACAGAATGATTTTATTCTAGTATTCCTGTTACAGAATTCTTTTCTACATTGTTATCACATTTAAAAGATTTTGAAGAATGATGCACAGAGCATGGCTTGGATGTAAAGCCCTAACAGTTGACCTGAGTGCTGCATGTGTTGCTCTCAAACTGATGGAGTATGAGCCAAGGTTTGACAAATTATCAGCATGCATGCAATAGCAAAAATCACATTAATTGTGCAAAAGCATGCCCAATGCAAACTTTTACCTAATGCAGTGTTTGCAGTCCAAGACATAAAGTGTTTAAAATGTGTTAAGCACGTTTAGTTTTCTTGTTTATCTTGCTCATCCTAGTACAGGTTGACTTTTACTTTTACTAATCCGACACCTGTAGAAGCAGGGAAAGGACCCGTGGTAAAGCTTGCCACATACAATTTCAGTCTGGCATAGAATCATATTACAAGTTGAGAATCCCTTATCCAAAAATACATGTGCCTAATTATTTAAAAAGTTTGTATAAATTCCCTTCAGGCTATGTGTACAATGTAGTACTATAATAATTTTTTGAGTTGATTTTTTTTTCAACAAAAAACTGTTTGTATCATTGAAAGCTCTGTTATTGTGTTTTTCTTTTAAGACAAAAGATGTTAATTAGTTCGGACAACTGTATGAGTTGTTTTTCTAAAACTAAAACCTCAGTATTCAGGTTTAATTGCAGTGTTGGCACTTTGAAATAAATAAGTTGGTTTTGTGTTGCAGTTTGGGCACTCGGGCTCAAAAAGGTTCGCCATCACTGCCCTAGTCCCTATTGGACTTGCCCCTTAGTTTTCTCTAACACTGAGCCTGATTCAGCATAGCAGGACAAAAGCCCTAAAAGGTTTGGGACCAGGATATCTGAAAGATTGCCTCCTCCCATATGAACTAGACCCTAGTTTAAAATCTACCTCTGAGGCCCTGCTGCATGTTCTGCCACCAAGAGAGGCAAGGTTGGTAGGAATATGGGACTGGGCCTTTTCTGGGGCAGCAGCCTATTGTGGAACTCCTTCCCTAGTGTAACTCCATCTTGGTTCAGTTTTAGGAAGACAGTTAAATCCTTTTTCTTCCACATGGCTTTTGAATAATTTTAAATGCATCTGTTTTTAAAGATGATTTTTAAAATATCTATGTGTGATATTGTTTTAAAGTTTTTGATTTGCAAGTCATCCTGGCAGCCCTTTTGGGGCTGAAAGGCAACTCATCAATGATTGATAGATTTAAAATTACTTTAGGCCACCTTTAAGGACAAAACCCTTTCAAGGCAACATATGGGATAAGCCATATACAAGTAGACAATAAACGTATAGTAAAATACTATAAAGCACTATAAAAACTAATTATACCAATAAAGCCTGCAGTACATGAATTATGGGAAAGCCAGTGAAAACAGGTGGGTCTTCAAAGTCTTCCAGAAGATATGCAAAGAAGGAGACTGACAGACTCCTGATGGAAGCTGATTCCAAAGGTGTGGGGCCACCACTGAAAAGGCTCTCCCGCCTTGTACTCACCAGCCTAACTGCCCTTGGTGGCAGGCTAATGAGAAGGAGCTCTTGATGACTTCAAATTGTGGGCAGGCTGTAGGGGTGATGGCAGTTTTTCAAGTACCTTAGGCCCAAACCATTTAATGCTTTAAAGGTTAAAGCCAACATAAAGTTAATTAAAACTTTGAAGTTGAGAGTCTGCAGGCAACCAAAACTTTTCAGAACTGCTGTTCCTGCCCAGCACACACTTCTATAGCTCTAATATTTGGTGAGTGGTGATAGATGGTGACAGAGTGTGGAGGAGTGGAAAATTCAATCAATGGCTTTAGAAAAGCACATGAAATATTGGTATGAGTGGGACGATGAGGACTTTGACATGGCAGTTCTTATTAACTGCCCTGGCCAGAGACCAGATACAAAAGCTATTAATCAATTGATTAAAAGATATCAACCTCCTGCACTATGTTGGACTGTGTGTGTATGTACATTTCTATACATATATTAAATTATACTATTGTTTTCAACTGAAAAATAGAGAATTGCAGTTAAAAACATAGGTTTATTTTAAAATATTGTCACCACTAGTCTGAAAAGTGACCCAAAAAAACCCACCCAAAAGAGCATTTAAATGAATAAATACACTGAAGTTTTTTTAAAAAAAGGGCCATACACTCAGATGAGGTGGTGGACAGGAATGATGGGACATTTAAAATCTAGTTTCTGAAACAACCACCATTTGATAACATGTCTGTAACAATGGAAATGTTAAATAGTTTGGAGGACCACCACAGTAATGTCTTCAGTAAGCTTAGTGATTTTTTAAAAAGAGGCAGACAGATAAGAAATCAAGCCTTCTAGAAATAAGAAAAAATGACAATTTTTTAACCAAGGTTATAGGATCAAGAAGCCTGCAGAATCTAGAGGAAAGACATTACTACCTCTGTACTCAACAATATCTGAAAATCACATTATTCCTATCATCTTTGTTATACGCTATCCAGCATGATGTAGAATTAGAAGCTAAAAAGTTGATGAAACATGCTGGAGAAGGATGTACAATAGAAGCCTATTGTAGGATTATTCACAAACAAATGCATAATTCAGTGCTTAACAAATGCAGACAAACATATTGTGTAGAACAGGCTCCTAAGAATTCTATAACTGGATGAAAAGACAATTATTACCATTTCAGTTTCCACTAAATTTCTAAGAATAGGAGGTAATTTACAATGGGAGCAACATCCAAGTTGAAACCATGAAGATTATCTTTGTCCGAAATTAGTAGATTATTTGAGGATCACACAGGTTACAAGAAATATTTAAGGATATTTAAAAGTTCTTGTGAGACCCTTGATTCACTTTGATATAATCACTTCTCCCTTCAACCCTACAAGAAAAAAGCAATTCTTCTGAACTAAAATTGCAAGAATGTAAGAAGAGAGACACTTCCAATCTGATTATATGTTATTGCTGCATTGTGAAACCAGTAATCTTGATGAATGAAAGTTTTAGGTCTCATAAAATTAATGGCTTTAATGGGAATCCTGTTGCACTATTTGGTTGGTATATTTCCTTTGTTAACTTCATGAAAGCTCCTCCCTTGCCACGCGTAGCTGTGGTGGCGGGGGGGGGGCAAATTTGCGGGAGGGGAGAATGACGATCAGACCATAATGGTCTGATTACTATCCACCAATCAGGAGGCAGAGTGGGTGGGGTGGCAGAGCCGATATTAGGCTTGCACCCCCTATCTTCTGTCTCCTTTCTGAAGTGGCTCCCTCCCTCCCATCCCTGTTTACAGTGTAGGTTTTTACTGGTCGCCTGTTTCAAGGAGCCGAGTAGGAATTTTGGTTCATTGTCCTAATTGGCCGGGGGCAATGTTCGTGTTTCGCCTACTCTACACAGCAGTGCATTTCAGGTTTTGGGTGCTTGCTTAGTTGCATTTTCGATTTGGTCACATTGGCGGTCAAGTGTGGGAGTAGGCAGTTTAGGGGTTCGGTGATCATCCTATGGCACCTTTTAGGTGAGAGGCGTGCCCGAGGCTCTCGCCACCGATGTCTCACAGCTCGGCTTTGGGGAGATAAGGCATGTCTCTGAGGTCTTCCCTCCTCACCTGTATCAGTGCCTCACGGCCCGTGCGAGGCTGACTGCAGGAAAGACCTTCCAGCACCGTGTGGTGTTAAGCAAGGAGGGGATGACTTTGATGCCGTCACCATCCTTTGCTGGATGTTTCGCCCTATAGCAATGGCGACCGGCGGATAGCCGGTGTAATTAGCACCTGCACTTTTTATCCCTTCGTAGATCTCCAATTGATGTTATTCAATAAATGTGGCCCTTCATTTTACCACCAATTGTACCCTACAACCGTGTCTGAGTCGTTATTTCTCCTCTACGCATGCAAATGTAGCTTTCAGACAATTATTGATATTACTGGTTTTGCTGCTGGATATATATGAAATTTGGTGACCTATAGTTTCTGTTAAGGAATGGAAACTTCCTGTAAGTTCCTGGAAACTTCCATTGTAAGACAAAAGCCAAGCAATCCGTCAGTCTAAAACACATTATCCACCCAAATAAAAAGTGAGTGGGGAGGGGACTGTCATAAAAACTACAAATTGCTTTCGTAACCATATTTGGTTCCAGGAGGTGTGGTAATCCATAAAAGAGACTCGGCGGAATGAAGCCCATGCAAAGGAATAAATATTCATCTGAATAGGATCCTCCTCAACTTTCCACTATGTAGGACAGCCTTCTCCATCCTGGTGCCCTCCAGATGTTTTGGACTTCAACTCCCATTGGCCCCAGTCAGCATGGCCCATGGTAAGGAATGCTGGGAGGTGTTGTCCAAAAGATCTGGAAGGCACCAGGTAGTGGAAGTCTGGTCTAGGATATCCAGATCTGTACATAACCATAAGAGGGCAGACAAATGTTATCTATTGATAACAGGACAGGTTTAAATTTCATTCACTGTGGAGTAAAATAATGTACACAACTGACACAACAGTTAACAGACACAACTGTTAGAGGGCAAAAGGGACCTGAGCAAATGTCACAATAGTCAGAGCTGAAAAAGGGAAAATATTTGAGCTATGGTTTTAGAAATAAATGTGTATAACTGTAAAGGGAACCTACCTCAGAACAAGATAAAGCAGGTCTCAACTTAGTGTTACCTTGGAACATTACTCACTGCCTCACATTCCTTGAAACCTCATGTAAAAGCTGGTAAGATTAAAACTGAACACACAGTAGTGTTCTTCAATTTTGACAAACTACAGCAGTAAGGCAGGTTCTATCTTGTATATTGAATCTGATAAACTCTAAAATACATCCACAAATCCTGCACAGTTAGGAGAACTGGGGTCCTCAAACTCCTAATCATTTAAATTATATTCAAATTAAATGTTGGACACCCAGATTTAACCTGGAAATGGGGTCTTCTTCCAAGGCTATGAGAATCTTAAAATCTATGGACATGTGAGCTGTAAAGTTCACTCCCCAATTTAACTGATTTAAATACAACCAGGCCTGTAGTACTATTTATTCAAAATTCCTTGCTAGATTTCAGCTGATGCCATTTGTAGTTTAGAGGAGCCAAATGTTACTTTTAATATGTAGCATGCATCTACATCTGGTTTGTTTTTTTTTGTTTTTTTTTTACTATTCAAAAGTAAGGATAGGGGACTTGATCCAGACTGAGACCCTAGCATGAGGGTAGAGAGTTTTTTTTAAACCCTTTGTCAGATTAGATATCCCACACCTGCAATGTGCATAAAGTGAACAGCCTCTACTGAAGTTAATTGAGACCCTTTTTTCCTATGCAAATTGCAGGGATGGGAGTGGGACTGCAGTGTGGGGCAAAGGGTTAAATCTCTCCTAATCTCCATGCTAGGTTCTTGATCCAAATCAGCTTCCCCACACTTACTTTTGAGTAGTGTGTAGTGTTTTTTCTTCTTCTCATGCCTCTGTTATTATGGGACTGGATAAGTCAAGGGTCTTCCTCACTATTTATTTGGCTGCCCACTGACAGAAAAAATATATATCTTGCTGACTGTTTAGAGATACATGTTAAATGAAATGTCCAATTTACAAAAGATAGATCAGTTGGTTTTCAATAATGACTCTAGGATAATTAAAAGAGTTGCTATTTCAGTAATGATGGATAGTGTGACAGATGTATGAATGTTTTTTATATCTTTGCCTTTGTTTTAAAATTACCCTCTAAGGTTTTGTAATGTCTAATAACTAAACAATAGAAGTAAAACCAGAATTGGAACTCCTCCTCTCCTGGAGACCACCAAAGTGGGAATCTGATAAATTTCCGGAAGCATTTAAAAATTCATTGTCTGGGATGGATTTTAATAACTGGGATTTATGAAGGTATGAAGTGATTTAATTCCAATACTTAATGCTAGTATTATGGGAATGTTTTACTTACCAGCTTTACTGAATGCTGGTCTTTGTGCTGTTCATCCTTGGGATGAGTGTGCTAGAATTCCATAAATTGTATTATTTTTTTCCTTCTGATTTAGGGGCAGCTGGTTTTATGAAACTTTGGGTATATTTTACACCTTCTCTCTCAGGCATAGGAAAAGTTTTTGCTCACATCTCTGACATGACACAGCCTGCTCCTTCCTTCCTTCCTTCCTTCCTTCCTTCCTGTTTACTATCACATTATGAACTTTAATTATGAAGGCTAATCAGCTTTGAACCGTCAGATATGGACACCCTTAATTAGGTGTAGAGAATAGAGATTACAGTGTCTTCAGGTCAATCTGTCCCATGTCCCACGTCCCCCCCAGCTCTTTACTTCTGAGATTTCAGTACTGGTTTCTCAGTGTGACAGTAACACAGCCAAAAAGATTTGTAGGGTCTGTATTGAGATTCAATGCCAAAAATTAACATCGAAGTCCCCTTGTAAAAAGAGAAACAGAAAAGAAGTTTTAAAATAATTATAAGACCATCTATAAGCCCTCTGCATTGGATGCATGAACCACAATAGACTATAACATTAAAGGTTCATTCTATTTGACCCCAAAGTGAAAGCAAAAACAGGCCAACCTGCAATTACATTCTGGGAGTCCCAGTAGGAAATTCTGGAGATAAGACAGGTAGACTGAAGTGTACACTATATGCCTTCAAATTCTGCATCTATATAAAATGGAATGAATAGTCAACCAATTGCAGGAAACCACTACTCACAATGAGAATGAATGGCAGGTTATACTTACTCAGACCTGGAACTACCGTATCTTAAACGATTTCAAATCCAAGCAGTAGCCCCACTAATTACCCTTTTTCAGTGAAGTGAAAATTTCCTACTTTGATCCCTCTTTGACTAAGCCGTTTAGCAACTAACATCTTCCACTGGCAAAACCATATAAGCACCTTACCAATGTATTCTAACCCATAATCCAATTGAATAATTACTCACAAGATGCTAATTTACATACAGCCTTAAGTCCTTTGGAGCGGGATAAAGGCACTTATCCCCCAAATAGGTTATTTCTTTAAAAGAAATACTACTTCTTTTTAAAGCTAGAAAATGTTAACCTCCCTGAAGCCAAGTCAGGATTTGAACTGGTTATTCAGAACACTGTACTTTATACTAAGGTTACAAATTTTATCACCTATAACATTTTTCTGAAGGTGGTAAAAATGCCAACCATGACTTTTTTCTTCCCTAAACACTCTTTAGTGTTGCAATATGCCTAGTAGAGGGTCAAGGAATAATGTCAAGGCCCTGTTGACTTGTATACAGAGAAACAAAAATGCCAAGCATACCAGGACCTTACTTTGCCTAGTAGAAAAATCAGAAAGAAAGAGCAGATCTCTCTCACTTTGCTGTGACCTTCCTTTAGCTAAAACTAAAAGTAGCTTACGGTAAATGATTTAGGGCCCATCAAGAGGAGCTTAAGGAAGTAATCGGTGGGTCAAGAGAACACAGAGGTGGCAAGAAATCCAGGCTGTATGACTCCTTATGTGAAAATAAGGTTTAGCAGGAGATAATTCCTGTAAATAAGTAAAATCAGCTGGTTCTACTCAAATTACTCATATTTTTATTAACTTTTTTTTAATCAGAGAAAAGCTTTAGAAAGATTTTGTTATCACCCAAGATAAAATGAAGTAAGGTTAGCTGTATGTTTTTTTTTTCCTTTGAGATAAATTGGCAAACTAATATTAGAAGAATTTCAAAAAAAATCACCTCAACATTTGTTTTAATTCACCTTTTCACTCACACATAACAGTAACCCATGGTTTATTTACCTCATGGATTGTTGAATTCTGGGTTGTTTTGATGTGCGAACCCAGCTGCACTAACAAATCATAGTTTGTTAAGCACAAACAACCTACCTACAAAGAGAACCCATGATTTGTTGTTGGGTTTTGAACTCTGCCTTGTTTAAACCATGGGCTGTTGTTACATATAAACCCAGAGCAGAGGCCCTTCTCACTTGCCCACCGACAAGGCCACTTAGGTTGGTGAATACAAGGGAGAGGTACTTTTTGGTAGTGGTGCCGCGCCTCTGGAATGAGCTGAATAGGGAATTCTCAGGCCCCTTTTTTGTTAATTGGCATACCTAGTGCCAGGATGTTTGTGTTATTGGCAGTATCTGTACTGTGAATGGCCATGGTTAATAATGTGATTGTCACTGTTAGTACTTTCTGCATTTAATTTCCTTCTGACCTTATTGTTTGCCATTCTTCTCCCCCTCCCCACTTTCCTGCCACCACCATAGGTACTATATATAAACTTGAGACACTCTATAACACTCAATGCATTTGATGAACTGGGCTATATTCCAGAAATACATATGGCAGAATAAATTTGTAGCAAGCCTCTTCATTGTTTTTGCTGTTTTCTCTGGCCTTTAAAAAAAATTGTTTTTGCATGGTTTTATAATGAATGTTTATAATCAATGTTTTTATTTAATTATTTTTTATTATTATTATTATTATTATTATTATTATTATTATTTTAAATCGCCCATCTGGCTGGTCACCCGGCCACCCTGGGTAATGTACAGTCAAGATAAAATACAATAAAACAATTGCATTGTGTTGTCTTGATTTTATCTTGGATGCCGCCTTGAGAGGGTTCTACCGCTGAAGTGTCCTAAAAATAATTTTAAATAAATAAAAATAAAATAAGACTGCAGTAATGCACAGTTTCAAATAAGTATAGTGTGTGTGTGTGTGTGTGTGTGTATATATATATATATATATATATATACACACACACACACACACACACACACATATATATATATATATAAATTAAGATTGTACATGGAGAATAATCAAATTTCCTTAAGTAATATTCTGTCACTGTCTCTCCAGTACCATGCTCTGGCCTCAAAGTATAAATGTTAACTCATTCATTCAAGGTACAGAGACAGTACCACAAGATCAAACACATTCTGATAATGGACTATATGCTAGTATACTGTACCTCCTATGCAACTGTGCCCTACTTCTAATGCATGCCTCCACAGTCTGATATGTTATAAACTTGTTAAAAACAATCTGTGACTAATTATTAATTGAAAAGTCTAAAAAGGTCGAGCCTGATGGAGAAATGCAACACGATGAAAAATACAAAAAAATCATTAACTACAAGATGTATGTTACCACAGGTGTAGATACATACAGTATACTACAAAATGCTCCATATATATGCATTCTTGTGGAGGAAAAACATCATTACAGGACTCACTCACAGGCAGACACACGTTATTTTGTAATTATAGCAATATAAAACTATATTAAGACTGTAACTAAAGGCAAATAAACAGTTTGGAAGGGGGGGGAAGTCCTATTTTAATGGCACATGACAGCTTAGACATATATAGAACACACCTGACCTTTGCATCTTATTCTAAATCCACTATATTGAACTGTGTAAGTATGAAACCAGTCAGCAGTCTACTACTATGCTTCAGAGTTAAATAATCTGTCTCAGCAATAGCATCAAGCAGAATCCTTGGCAGACCATTTTATATTTTTAATATTTATCTTACTATCATAATGCTGTATGGGTTATCCATTTAAAATACTGTAAGAACACTGTAAGAAAACTGTAATTTTTGTTGTTCATTTTTTAAATTGTTTTTGTTTTGGTGTAATTCACATTTTAAAAACTAATTTAAAAATTAATTAAAAAAATAATGCTGTATGGGTTGTAACACTACTTTCCCACAAAATTCAGTACTAATTGGTTGATCATGCTAGCACAGACTGAAATTTAATTAAGCACTACCTCTCATTTGGGAGAAGAAAAACCCAACCCTATGCTTGTTTCTGAACATGAATGTTGAACATTTACTTGTACAAAACAGGATGCACCAATTTACTGGTACTTTGAAATATATTTACAAACCCCATTAAATAACAGACACTTTAACCCAACTTCATATCTTTAAAAAAAGTTAGATGCTCACCAAGATGTATTTAGAATGGTTTATGATCATGATGCTTTCAACATCAGACAGAACATGGCAAGAGATTTAAAACTAGGAAACATTAAAACAATGGTCCTTTAAAACACGGTGGTGGTGGTGACTGACAATGACAACAAATGTCCCTCCATGCTCAGTGAATGGGAACAAGTGAATATTTCTAAGAAAAGACAGAAACTGAAAAAAGAGTGCTTAAACACTCAGGAAAATGTGTTCTCTACATATGAAAACACATTTTCAGGGAGGTGTATTCATCAATATATCACATTATAATATTAGTGAAAGCAACCTCTTTGGCAATCAAACTGTTTGAAACATTATTCAACAAGCAGGGAAATGTCCTGTAGGGTGATTTTGAGAGTGGTAATGTTGCTCCTAGATAGTGAGAAAAACAAGTCATGTTGCTACAATTTGTACCACTATGTTCCTTCTTGGACACAATGCTGCATGCGTGCACACACACATTTATTTACAAGATCATCTCAGAAATACTCTTCTATACATTAAATTTTTCACTGAAATCTACAGTAACCTTTAAGAAACTTTCAACATAAAGACCATTAGCTGTTTATAAGGGATTACATCTAGACCTTGCCTTCTGTGAACATATGGGTTCCTTCTGATCACAAAGGCATGCAGCAGACTATTGCTGCTGATGGAGCAAGGGAGGAGCCATTTTTTCTGATTCCCCTCTCCCTGTGCATTGTGTTATGCCCTGGGCTCAGACAACATGATAACCCACGTTTCAACAACAACACATGCTTCAGTGACAACCCACACTCAACCCATCCTCAACCCTTGAGTGTGGGTTATCCTGTTATCTGAACCCAGCCAATGTTTTTTAAGAAGGAACATAGGATAAATGTTCTCATAGCAAAATGTGGATTGTGCACTGATTTCACACATGTATGTGACTCAGTGGCCTCTTTGGGTGATACTTGTCCTCAGAATTTTACCCGCGACAAATTCAAGAGCGAGCCTTAAGCTCACACACTCCGTTTTCTACTGCCCTCACCACAGTGAGAATGCATACAGTGCACTAAGAAGATCCTATGTTATTCAAATGTGGGAGAATCCTGGGCCCTGCACATTTTATGTGTCCTACAGATTCCCTCTCTCAAGGTCAGGGGGATCCTTTGCTCACATAAAATCAGGATCTCCTGATTTACTTGGTATCTATCTCGTCTCCACAGTGATATGCGCTGCGGAGGAGTGTAGGAGAGAATGCACAAACCCAAGGCCACCTCCCACTCTCAAGACAGGGAATATCTTAAGAGAAAGTACACTCAGTACACTCTACTCAGTCATTCCATAGCATACATAACACAAACATTTAGCACGACCTCACTCTTCTTCTTTTTTCTAAGTTGCATTTTAAGCTTTCTCCTGCCCCAGCTGAACACTGGGGCAGGAGAATTCCATATTCCATAGAAGATTTTCATCCTGATCACTTTACCTGCCATTTCCTGCACCTTCTCCTGCCCCAGCTGAACACTGTTTTAGATACAGGGCAATTAAAATTGTACTTATTGAAAACTTCGGAGGACCATATATGACATGCTATATGTAATGGCACAGTAACATAGTTTCCTTTTCCATCCCTTTCCTATTGCTAAATTTAAATTTGCCTTTTAAACTTGGACAGGAAAGTACCGTATTTTCCGGCGTATAAGGCGACTGGGCGTATAAGACGACCCCCAACTTTTCCAGTTAAAATATAGAGTTTGGGATATACTCGCTGTATAAGACTACCCCTCTTCCAACGCACACCAAATAAAAATTAAAAAAACATCAGATTTGATTTCAACATGGTAATTTTAATTCAAATGCTTATGACATGCAGATACTTAGCAGGAAAACTGTCACTTATAAACTTAAGGCTGTTTGTCATCAGACATGTAAACATGAAACAGTGCAAGTGGATTAAACTTTTCCTAATTCACTCTAAAGCTGAAAGGAAGGATAAGACAATAAACCCATGGGAGCTGCATGCTGTTTGTTTTCTAAGCTGTCAACCAAACTGGCGGTTTTTGAGCTAATTTAACTCGAAGGCTTTTTTTGCTAATTTTTGCTAATTTAACTCGAAGGCTTTTTTTGCATCGAGATAAGTATGCTGAGTGAACAGAACAGACAGACCTAACGATTTTTGCAAGCATAAAAAGGTGCTCTCCCAGACATCTGCATTACAAACCCGAGCAAGAGCTGTTGTTCTCAAATTAGCATTTCTCTTAAACAGCTTTTACCACCTGCTGTGACTTAGGTTTTGCATTAGGTTTTGCATTTCAATCACTGTTACTACATTTCTTTGTGTGAGAACTTCTTGCTGAAGGACATGGGGAGCTAGCTAGGGTTTATAATATTCAGAGTTAGAAGGGAGTCTCGAGCAAAAGATCTCGGCGTATAAGACGACCCCCGACTTTTGAAAAGATTTTCCAGGGTTAAAAAGTCGTCTTATACGCCGGAAAATACGGTAAGCTTTTATATTCAGTGAGTTTTCTTTTACGATCTCAAGGTATCCATTCTGGGTTGCCACAACAAATCTGAAGCCTTTTCTGTGTATTTTTGCTCTTAAATTGAATCTCGTGTGCCATTCTGGTGTTCAGTGATAATCCTTGGAGCTTTCAATTTCTGTCAGGAATTATACCATCCTGGATTTGATTTAGTGTAATCTGCAAACATGATTATTTACCACATTTCATGGAATTTATGAGTAAATTATAATAGTACTTACCCTAACAGACTTCATGGGGCACCCCACTCTCACTTACCTACACTGTGTGAATACCATCTGCCCTTGGCCTATCTTGCAGCTCAGGGCTGCACAGTTTTCTCATCCCTGAGGGTTGTATTGGGTGTCTGCGGTGGGTGCCAGGAGCCACACATGACGTGTACACACACACAGGCATGCACAGACAGACACTCACTCCCTCACTCCCACGTACATACCCAACGTACACTCATTCAAAGTGCCTGCCCCACCCCACCCCAATCACTATTAGTAGCAGTAAAGCAGAGAACCAGGCTGTGTGTGGGTTGCTGGGGGAGGGATGAGGTTGCAGTCAGCCACCCTGACCTGATTGCTGCTTTACTGCTGTGATCAGGGGCAGTAAAGTGGCAATCCCACCAGTACACTGGGATCTCAGTCTGTGGTGGATCACATTCCAGGAGGCAATCCGGGAGACACTCCCAGAGGGTTATATAGTTCAGAAGCTCCCTTCCTAGAGTCCTCCAGAAGGAACGGATCCATGTTTATTTTCTTTTTGTTTTGGCAGTGCCTCTCCTTTTTGGTGGAGTCTGGGGGTCTTTGGGTGCTGCTAGGCAGGGCTTGGGGGACCGCCTGCAGGCTGTGTTTTTGGCACCCCTGCTGTAACTGGTTACCAATCCACAAGAGGCTTTTTTTTCACAGCCAGAAGAGTGCATTTAAAAGCTTGTTGATGGACTTAGTGAAAAGCTTTCTGAAAATCCAGTTACACCATATCTATAAGATACCTGGATCTACATGCTTGTCACCCCTAAAGAACTGCAAGAAATCACTGTTGTATTGTGCATTGTTTTTGTGTACATGTGTAAACTCCTTCTGTTTCTCAATTTTGCTCATATATTTTATGTATGGATGAGTCACAATTGTCACTGATATCAGAAGGTTACCATTTCACCATTTGCCAGAGGAATAATGCCATCTCTTAGAAAACAGAGAAAGCAGTATCAAGGAAATAATATGGCACTCTGGACATCACATAAGATAAGTGAATTACTGGTAGGACTCACTATGAACAAAGAGATAAATAGAACATGTAAGATTGTAAGAGGGAGACTGTGCAAAGGGGAAAAAAGGATGAGCTCAGGGAGATAGACTATGAAGGGAGCAGACAAGTTTGATAATCTTACAAAGAACAGCAGGGCAGTTTCACTTCATATGCTCAGCTCTCTGACCAATTCGTTACAGTTTACAATTATACATATTTTGCTGTGTGTCTATTTTTTAATAAATAGGGATTCTCAAACTATGGTCAAAATGAGCTTCTCTAAGTCAAGCTTCTGTATGTGTCACTAAAACAAAACAGTGAGTAGCATGTTTTAACCTGGTACTATGCCCTCTTGCCCATTGGCGGAGAACAAGTACATGAAAGGAACAAAACATCATGCACATGAATAGACTTTAAAATGCTTAGGAAGATGCCTTAAGGAACCAACAACCTGTAACAAGGAAGCAACAATAGGGTTGCTTAATTTACACACAGTTTCAACCAGGAGCAATCCAGTCCAATGGGCAGGCATTCTGTCTCAATTGACAGAAGGGGTGGTAGGCTGCACTTTCTAGATCTATTGCTAAACACAGGCAGGTTGAATTCCATGAGTTCAATAGAATTTGAAACAGCATGCTGTTTCAGAATAGCAGCATCTGGCTCCAATCCAAGAACAATAGAAGCTCTGGAGCACATGTAACTGAAGTCTATGGAACAGCTCATGTTCACATAGGAACTCCATGTACTGGATGCGATGCATATGCATAGACTTACTGGATTGGAGTACTGTACCTGCTTCAGTTTGCTAAAAACATACACACAAACACTAATGAAGGTCCAAGGAAAGAAATCAGTGCTCCTCCTTCAGCTGCTTTAGCATTTCCCTCTGACAGTAATTTGCTCACTTTGGATATCTAGCTTTGTTTTAAAAATATTATTGCATGCCCCACACAATCCTAGATCTGAACCATGATTTTTTTTAAAAAAACAACAACAACCTCAACCAGTTTGTGCTCATTAAGTTGATAGAAATACTTTTGTGCATTTGATCTGCAGTTTTGAAATACTCCATAACCCTATTCAGGTATCACACAATCAACATTGTATGGAGTGGGACCATGCCTACTGGCCCTCCCCTCCCCTTTGGCTCATAGGCTCCTCCCATTATTTAGAATGTTGCGTATTCAGGGTTCTAAATCATGGGGAAGCCTACATATGTTGGGCAGGTTCCCGTCTTCAAATTTTCCCCCAACACATATATGGGGGTGGGGGGAGGAGACATAATGGTGAGCTTTGGGCCAGTGGGCATGGCCCTACTCTCCCACTCCATACAATATTAACTACATAGCTTAGGACACCCAAATAAGATTCATGAGGGTCGTTATGAACTCTTTATGAAGCGTTCTTGCCCACCTATTCTGAATACCTATTTCCTTTTAATACTATGCCAAATCTTTCCATGACAGTATGAAGAAGAAGAAGAAGAAGAAAACATGGCTTATGCTGGCTCAGCTTGTCTGAGCGTGGAAAGCTAAGCAGGGTCAAGCCTGGTTATTACTTGGATGGGAGACCCCTCCTCTAGTTTCCTGCATTGAGCAGGGGGTTGGACTCGATAGCCTTGTAGGCTCCTTCCAACTCTATGATCTATGAAATCTATGAAATCCTTCAGTGTTTATCAAAAGAAGAAATACATAAAATAGGTAGGAGGGAGAAATCAATCTCCAATACCCTACAACATCCTTCAGTTTACTATTAGCAGGTGTACAGAAACCATCCTATTAAAAGTTTAGGGACATAACCAGCATGCCGAAGGCGACACGGCACAGTAGTGGAGGGCATTGCAATTAAGTACAAGAGCCCCTTTAAAAGGCTGACGTCCTCTACACACCACAGATTAGCAAATGAGAATAAGAAAAAAAAGGAAGAATTTGTGACTTTTGACAATTATTCTTGAGAGGGGAAAAGGTAACAATTGCCAAAAAATCACAAAAGGTTTGACATGTTACCTGGCTATGACAAAGAGCACACAACTGACACCCAAGTAAGCCAGCAGAATATACATCCAGATATCAGGGGAGAGAGGATTCAGGAAGGAGAAGACGCCCGGGTTTGTACCATTGGGCTTGCGGTACAAAATACTTATTCCGAGAGTCATAAAGGGCTTGGAAAAGTCGATGACCGTCTCTCGAACATACGTAATAGCCAGTGGTGCAACTGCAAGGTCAGCTTTCTGTTTGGGGGAGGGGGGGAAGAGAGAGAGAGAGAGAGAGAGAGAGAGAGAGAAATAGGCCATAAGTCAAAAGCAGCAAGCAGAAGCAGGCAATTAAATTAAACAAAACACAGACTTTACACTTGGAGAGCCCTGTCTTGGTACCAATTAAGCTGAAATTTAAAGCTCCGCTGCTGCTGCTCCTCCTTCAGTAAAGATGTTGATTTATACTGCTACTCTTCCCCCAAGAGTTTTGAACACTGCAGTGTTTACAGATTTGGAGGAAAATATGAAAGAAAATTACTATTTGTGAATTTCTTAAATATCTCATTGATAACTCGCACTTGGTTTGAAGGTTGCTTAAGTTTTTCTCTCTTCAAAAAAATGCTAGGGAACAATCCCCAAGCCCAAGGCAAAAGATAATGGATTTTAAACATGAAAGCGTATTCTCCATTTTATTAAACCTGTTCTGATCAACACAATTAAAGAATTAGGTTCATATTTTGAATCACAGTCAATACAGAGAACTATCATTTAGGTCTGTGCTGAGCAGTGGGGTTGTTTACTTTTTTTACTTTAGATGATGAAGAAGAAATACAGTTGAAATTAAAAGGAGTTTTAGATGCAGTTTAAAAAGCAAAGTGAGAAACTGCTGTTACTCCTCTTTCCATCCCACTGGGCATGCACAAGCATTTTCATATTCTTAGAGGAGCTCTCTGGATCACAGCCCTGAAGTCAGGTTTTCAAGTTCAATTTATATAAGATATTTAGACTTTTCTTTAAAAAAAAAAGAAAAGAAATGTAAAGCAGGTGAAATTCTGTACATTCAAAACAACCATTCCCCACCCCCACTCCCTCTTTACCAAAATGGAACTTGAAGAAAAAAGCTTGGCCATTGACTACACAACATCAGCTGTACTCTTCTACAATTGATCAACCACAACACTCATGTTCAAAGGGAATAGTTATAGAATACAGCGGCTATTCAGTTTCCTATTAGGAATAACTCTCCTACTTGGATGTATTAATGTCTGTCTTTTCCCTGTGTATCTACCTGTCCTTCTGACTCCTGCCTTTTGAGGGCCCTTGGGCAAGGCCCCCTCCATTGGCCCCCTCCCTCAGTGAGTCTACCTTCTCACTGCCATTGTCACCAGCTGCTATTGCTCCTCATCCTCTTGCTCCAGGGAGCTCTTCTCAGTGGGCCCCTGCTTGGGTGTAGGCCCTCAGCCAGTTGACGCTGGCCCTACCTGTGCACCCAGATCCACCTCTGAGGCCCTTCTGTGTACCCCTCTGCCATCCATGGTACACTAGACCAGATGGGCACATCAGACAGGGCACTTTCATCATGGAGCCATGATCTGTAGGCAGTTAAAAGTTGGTTGTTTCAAAGGAGAACAAAGGAGAACATAGGCTGACTCTTGCCTATGTCACTGTGCTGGTTTTTTTAAAAATAATAATAATTATCATTATTTGTTGGTTTGTAGGGACAGGTGCTTTATTGTGTTATTTTTAAATTGCTTTTATGGTATGCAGGAACAGTGCAGGGCTGTTTGGCGCCCTAGGCCAAATTATATTTGGCGCCCCCCCTCTCGTGCCGTGGGGGGGGCTCCGGAGCAAAGCAGCCCTGCTCTGCAACCCCCCCCCCACGCCGCCGCCCCCCCCACCACCTACCTTCCCCCCGCCCCCGCTGCTGGCTGCTGCTGCTGCTGCCGCTGCCTCCTCCTCCTCCTCCTCCGACGCTCGGGACCCCCACGCTTTTTTTTTTGCCGGGGAAACCAGGGCAACAGGGCTGTTTAAGCCCTGTTGCCCTGGTTCCTCCTCCTGCCAAAACAACGCCGGCGGGGCTCCAGAAACGACGGGAAGGTAGGTAGGTGGCGGGCGGGCGGGCGCGCACGCAGGGGGGGAGGTGCAGCGGTGGCGGCGGCGGCAGCGGCTGGCAGGCGGGCGGGGAGGCGCGGCGGAGGCGGCAGGCGGGGCAGGAGCGCGCTGGAGGCGAGGAAGGGGCGCAGAAACGCTGCGTCCTCTTCCGCCACGCGCCCTAGGCAGCCGCCTGGGTCTGCCTAGTGGTAGCGCCGGCCCTGATGGTATGCTGTATGGTTATACTGCCTTTTATTGTTGTTATTAGTTGCCTTTGAGGTTTTTCTGACGGAAAGGCAGGATAAAAATGATTTTATTTAATAAGCAAACGAGTACAGAAAGCAAACTAGATTTGTAGTACAGAAATCATGGAAAGAGCATGAGCTTCCATACATAAGGCTTCTACCCCTTCAGGGTTTGGCCTGCATTTGTAGTTAAACAAAGATCCAGAATACTGGCAGTGGAGAATCTGATTCTAGTAGAAGCTACAGTTTTCCATGCTCTGGTAACTGCTTATCTGTTTTACTGCTGCCTTTGAAAATGGTCCGAAAACTTCAGCTGGTCCAAAATAGGGCAGCAAGATTGGCCAGTGCCCATTAACAATGTGATCATATTATGCCAGTACATTTCCATCTGCACTGGCTGCCGGTCTTATGTCCAGGCCTAATTCAAAGTCCTGGAATTGACATTCAAATGGCTTGGGGCCAGGTTACCCGAAGGATGGTCTCCTCCCATATATACCTGCCTGGACTAAGATCATCTTCAGAGGTCCTTCTCTGGGTTCCCCCGCCAAAGGAAGTGAGGTGGGTGGCTACTAAGAAGAGGGCCTTTTCTGTTGTGGCACCCCAGTTGTGGAATGAGCTCCCCAGTTCGGATCACCTGGCACGTACAGGTCTTTGGGGCGCCAGGTGAAGACCTTCTTATTTTCCAAGGCATTTTAGTCTTTCAGTTTCTGATGTTTTAAATCTGTTACTGGATTTTAAATCTTTGCACGGCTGCTAGGTTTTATTTTGGTTTCGTTGCATGTAGCTGCAGTGTAAACTACAGTTCACCCTCAGGTACAGTTTTGTTGTTGATGTGGGAAATCCAAGCTCTATCTGGATGGCACATCTCCCAGCCTAGCCTACTGCACAAGGATAAATAATAAATGCAAATCGGCAACTTCCCTGCTATACGTAAGTGCTGTTTATGAATACAAGGACAAAAGGATGCCAACCATTCTATTGTAAATTCAGCCCTAAAGTACTCCAGGCTCATTTTCTTTCTCTACTGCACAGTGCACACTTAAGCCATCCAGTATTTCTCCCTCCTGCTGTCCTATATGTACTGTAATAATCTCAGTTAGATATATATTACTACAACCAGGCCAGAGAAGATGTATGTCATATTTTTTTATATCTTTGTCAGTTCTAAGCTTTTCATATTTCCCCTCTGAAAGCCCCATATTAAAAGAGTGGCAGTGAAGTAATTTTAAGTTCCTTTGACTGCAGTGGAATAGTTAAGCATGTGCTTAAATTTCTCTCACTGAGAACAATAGGATTTTAAAATGTTGAACCTTGTCGGATTTTTCACTGATGAGAGAAAAAATGTATAAAAATAGCATTGTATGATGGAAACATCCAGCTCCAACTATAGTCAGTTGATGGGATATCCTACTTTGATTTACCTCCATTATGTAAATCTAGAAAAAGAAAAAGCCAGGGAAAAAAAGTATTGTACCAAATATTGTGCATATTGTCAATGCTCAGTTACATTGGCTTGAACTAAACTAATGCCACAATATTTTGTAGTTCACAGCAGCATATGAAATCTTTGCTGCATGTACCATGAGACCTTACAACCTCTCCTATTATTTTTTATTTACAAGTGGTGAAAGTTTTCTTTAAAAAAAAATTCAGGCTGATGCAGAGATTGGAGTGAACAGAACAGATTTATGATTAAATACAGGCAGTCCCCAGGTTACGAACGAGATCCGTTCGTAAGTCTGTCTTTAAGTCGAATGTGTACATAAGTCAGAACAGAAGCCGCACAATGTTTTCAAAGTGTTGCAAAGTATAGTGCGTGTGTTTGTAAGTACGAACCATTGTATTTAACTCAGATTTTTACATATATGGCGGTCCGTTCCTAAGTATGAGTTGTCCGTAAGTCGGGGCGTTCATAACCTGGGGACTGCCTGAACATGTGAAACTGACACAAACAAGATGTAGACTGATTAATCTATCCATATAACAGTACAATAAATTCATCAGAGTGATAAAATAATTAGTCTATGGCACTGCCAGAAATTTTTGTAAACTCGCCATGGAGGTGGAGGTAACAAAATATAGAACAGCTTTCCTCAGCTGGAGACCTCCAGATGTGTTGGATTTCAAGTCCCATCAACTGGGATTCCTATCGTTGGGAAATGCTGGTGTAGACAATACTGAGCTAGACAGACCAGGTTCTGACTCAGTGACTGGGTTCAGACAACACAATAACCCACACTCAGGGGTAGAGTGGGGGTTGTTTTTGAACCATGGGTTGTTGTTGAACTGTGGGTTATTGTGTGGTCTGAACCAAACCAAGATAACAAGCCATGGCTTGTTAACCATGAACATCCCTTGAAGAAAACCCATGGTTTGTTATTGGGTTGTGAACTGTGGGTTGTTCAACATGGTTTCTTATCTCAGCTGGGCTCAGACAGCATGATAACCCATGATTCAACAACAACCCGTGGTTCAACAACAATGCACACTCAACCCTTGAGTGTGGGTTAGTGTGTTGTCTGAATCCAGTCACTATAAGGCAGCTTCCCATGTTACTCGCCTCAAGGCCAAATAACTTACATGGGAGCAGGGAAGGCAAAGGCAAAGGTGGCAGCAGGTTCTCCAAAGGGAGTTTCTCCTTTGTGAGGATGGCATGTGCATCCATTCTGGTTGGAGGTTCTAGGGCTTGTAGTCCCACCTTCAGTCCTGATAGGAAAAGATGCTTTGCCAAGGCCTGGGAACACCTATTGCCATTTCTGCCTCTGACTTTTCCTGACCCAAATTAAGTGTTTTGGCCTTGGGTCAGGGAAAGGAGAAGCAGTGGGTACTTCTCCAACGCCCTCAAGTCTTTATGCACATTAGCTTGGAACTCATTCCCAGACAGTGATGGTTAATACAATGTTTGATTAACTAAACAGCACATGTGTGTTGTCAAGTTCCATTCTGGCCAGCTGAAATCTTATGTTCAATATAAGCAGGAAACGGTATCTACAGATCTACTTGCCAGCAACAAATGCCCTGAGCCTCTGGTGAGAATAATGCCCACCTGTATTTGTTCCCTCCCACAAGGTTCCATCTGCACTGCAGTTCTGAGATTTCAAATAATAACAGAAGTCTCTCTTGCTGTTTCTTACCCAATCCCAGCCTTCCCCAACTTGGGGCCCTCCAGGTTTTTGCCAATTTCTTCATAAACGGGACAGAAAGAAGTTACCCTCTACTCATGTGCAAGTTACCTTGCTACCTGCCAGGGACTGTGTTTGCAGTCCTGGGCAGGCTGCAAAAACAAGACGTTCTTTCCAACCCATGATTGGCTACCATGCATGGCTAGTGGACTATGTTTGGCTTGGTGGGCAACCAATTATACAGGTCTGCCTTAAACAGAGGACACTTTGTTAAAACCTAGTCCAAATCATATAACATAACCAATAAATAAATAAATAACTCTGAAGATGTTTGGAGATTTTTACTTTGAAGGGTTACATATTATACTTAAAAACCAGGTCTATCTGGTGTATATGAATTTTTCAGGGACTTTCTTTTACATGGAAATATAACATAAATGACAGTGTTCTGAGAGTTCCTCTATACTTGGGTGCAAGATTGTAATGGAAGACGCATTTTTCACTAGACAGTTAATTAATTTGAATCATATCCTGGCTGACATTTTGATTTAGACTTCTGTTTGCATGCATAATGCTTTGGCAGGTTAAAGTGTCTGCAGCCTCAAAATATACAAACGGTTTATGTTCTGACTTAATATTAAGCACTCTTCTTTATCAGTTGTTGTGAACCACCCAGACAGCTTCAGCTATTGGGCAGTATAGAAATGTAATAAATAATAAATATACCACTGCACAAAGCACCCACCCACACACTGCAAGATAGTGAAAGTAGAGTTTGAATAATACAAAGGCTTTTCACCTGTGGGGGACTGCCTCACACCAAATATGTTCAGCTGTTGCTCCTAACAGCTTTTGTTTTATTAAATACAGGCAGAGAGCTGCTTGCAATTTCAACAGGTTTTCACCGAGGGTGCAATCAATGCCATTGTTTTTAACAGGAGGGTAACTTCTATCTTTGTAGCACAATCCACAGTTTATGTACTTATGGTGGTACGGAGAGGCACTCATTTGACTGCACATTACACTGCATGCCTTTGTTATATTTGTTTTCTGTCCTTCTCCTAGAGAGCTGCCAGCTGCTAATATGGAGCATACAACATACAAGTGACTTCTTATTCAGGTACTGTCCAGGTTCAGTGTTGCTTCAGTTAAATAATTGCAGCCACCTTTGCACATGCCTTAGGTGAGCCTCTACCAAACTAATGGCACCTCCATTTAACACTGTTCAACAGTTTTGGTTAGCAGCTAGTCTCTCGTAATCCATGCTTTTGACGCTTCTGAAACTGCTGCCCTATCACAGGTGTGCCTCTATTTACATGGCACGAGCTATTCGCAGGGCCCTGAGCCAGAATGAGCTTGCTCATGGAATACTGGTGTGTTTCTGCAGCTTCTTGCCTTTCATCATGGGTGGCTACAGGTGGGCCCAGCCCACCCATAGAAAAAGTTAAGCTTGGGCAGTTTGGTTCTGTTTTCATCTGGCTGGCACATCCTTAAATGAGGTGTAAGGACATGGTTTAATCAAACTATTACTGTCCTACACTATGTGCAGCATAATGGCTAAGAGACTGAATTATGAAACAAAATGTCTCTAGCATGAACTGACTAGGTGGCCTTATGCAAGCCACTGTTCTCTCTGCTTTAGCCCCAAATCTGCAATATGGAATAATAATACTCACTTGCTAAGTTAGGGATGTGCGCGGAGCTCAATTGGGGGGTAGAAGCCCGGCGAACTCGCCGGGCTCGACTCCCCAAGCTGTGCTCACCCGACCTGCTGCCCCGGCTTGACTTAGAGCTGGGGACCTGGGATTCCGGCGAGCGGCTCAGCTGGTACTCGCACTCGGCTCAGCTCGCGGGGTGGGAGCACTCAGCTCACGTGCTGCGAGTCAAGTGCTGGGCAAGTCACCCATCCCCATTTACATGGCTGTTGCAAGGAATCTAACAAAATAATGCACGTGAAGCACTTTGAACGCTCAAAAGGCACTATACAAAGGCTAATCCTACATACTAATAGCAAATTCATTATCTGAGAGTGAATCCTTATGTAGTCAAATGGCAACATCCACACACAAGGAGATATCAACAGGCTTGGGGAAATTCCACAGTTGGCAGAACATAGGAAGCTATGGGGGTGAAAAAAATCCTCCCAAACGGCCCAATGAAGACCGAGCATGCTCATTGGCCACAGAATGTGGAGTGTCTGCTGCGGAAGGAAGGGGAAACCAGAGGGGAGGAGCAATGGCATGGAGTATCCCGACAGAAGGCATAGCTGGCTGGACAGGGGCACTCCACATGGCAACACTTTGTTGCAAATCCTGCTTGTTATTATCATAATAGTGACTAGCAGGATTTGCTTGTTAACATCATCTTTGGTTTCTTAGGAGGAAATAAATGAGGAGGATTTCTGCAAAACCACACACAAGAGACAGAAAATGGGCTCATTTGGCTCATAATCACTTTCTGGTGTTTTTTTAAATAGTGTATTTAGTGTGATTTTTAGATATATTTTTATACTGAGCAGTATATAGGTATTAATAAAGAATAAAAATAAATGAATAAATAAAATTCTATGCCAGACAGAATAGGGAGGGAAAACAGGACTGAAAAATATGAGGCAGGCTACAGGGACCAAAAGACCATTGCATGGCTCTGGCATAGAGTAGGAAGGGATGACAGGGGAGGAAAGCTGGCCACAAAGCTGCTTTAGCTCTAATTAGTAATAAAGGAAGGAATAAGATTTTATGTCTGGCCTTGCTCCCTTCAGGGAAGAGAAACTTGCCTTAGTGGTGCAGCCCACTATGATTCATGTTAAAAGGCAGAGAACTGTGGGTTTGTGGAGTAAAATACTTTACTGTATTTTATTATTGTTGTTAGCTGACCTAAGTGGTGCATAAGCACACACAGGATGGGATATCATTGTTTATATAAAGTAAATAAATAAATTGTTACATGTATAACAGATTTTTGGAATGATAAAAGACCAAAAGCAAGTTTTATAGGAACATAGACACCACCAGAGCAAATTTTCCACCCCTTCAGTATATCACCATTATAACTCCCTGCATAGATCAGGACTTTCATGTTGCGAGTTTCCCCATCTGGGATCCATATCAGTGTATTTTCCAACAGGCACAGGGAAACCTACAGTACGATGATCGCGAGTCACATGGCGGATTGTCCTAAGCAAACAATATGGCTGGGAAGTGGGTGCGAAACTCACGCTGATCCCTCTGGCTACTAGTGTAATGTCAAAATATTTCCTGCCAGTTTTGATCATCATGTTGATCTACACATTAAAGTAGAACATTTGCTAGACTCACTCCTATATCTATTGTGAAATTGACATTGACACGCTTAAAAAAATGAATTTCAAAGACAAATTTGTAGAAATTTAAAATACATTGTGTGTTATACTTTTGATGAATGTAATCTCTACTAACAGAAGGCTGGATCCAGACCTATTCATCCTTAGAGTGTGTTAAGTTCCATTGATTTTAATGGGTCTAATATAGGTCTGGATCCAACCCTTTGAAAAGAGAATATGTAATTGAAAATTGGTAGTAATATTTGAAATGAGTGGTTAATGAAATGTTGGTTAATGCATTGTTCTTCTGTAATAGAAAAATCTTCCAAAAAATCAAAACACAATGCTATATTCTAATTTAGCATGGTAAATGCTAAGGGTAATAATATTTTAAGTATTACCATTTAAATGTTGGATTGTTTTTGGTTTTATATTTATCCTATGCACAGTGAGATAAATCTAAGGGTTTTTAAAGCACATATTGTATGTAGGTTTTCAGAAAATACATAAATTTAATTTATTGCACAAATATTTTCACTTGTATGCTAGAAAATCTACCTTTTAAAATTATTAGCAATAAGCTCCCCACCACAAATATATAATGAAGACGCCAGCAGGGTTTTTATATATCCAGTGTTAGTGTTCCTGTATTAAAACTCACAGTACAAACAGACAAGCACACTTGCTTGCTTGAACCTTATTTTTTAATAAAATTTAATAAAACACTTATCTGGGTTGTAGGCAACGTACAAATATTAAAAGCATGAACATTAGAAAAATGAAAGAAATGCAAATGCAAATACATTCCACAAGTAATTTATCTGGATTTAGACAAGGATTCACAGCCAGATCACAATACTGTAAACTAGGAAAATGCCCATCATTGTGATAGGCACAGTACAGTAAGAAAAGAAGCCTGTATTTTACAAAGAACTCCTCTGGGATGCAGTGCACCTCTGTAAGCTCTGTATTTTTTTACTGACCATTCATAACCACCTCTGTTTTCCAGGAAAAGCAAGAGAATCCGTACTGAGACTGACATAGAGAGCCACTGTTTTGCACAATCTTTAAAAAGTAAATACATTTAAAAATAATAATAATCAGGCACCTGCAGCAGCAGCCATGCTATTCTGGAGGATCCCCCAATCCTCTGGAGCAGATTTTGGGGGAGACTCCAGGTGGATGCAGGAGGAAGGGGAAACAAAGACCTGAGAGCAGATCTCTCCATTCTGTGAACTCTGGATCAAAGTCACTGATTGGCATAATTTGTTGTGGAGGTTTCAAAAAGTACCAAATCAAATTTTACTAAGAACTTGGATAGGAAAGGAGACAGGAAGGATACTAGCATCCAGTATCCACTAATGAAATCAAGACAGGGTATCAAAAATTATAGGTGAGGGATAAAGAGCTGTATGGAGATATGCAGAACCCAAGACTCATCCTGCAGATTTTATTTCCAAAGACTTCATTTGTTACAACCCGTACATCTCAAGCAAACTTCTCAGAAATTTGCTTTTCACAAATAAAATAAACATAAATCTGAAAGTGTCAATTACTGATAGCCAATGATACTACGGATGCATGAAATACAAGTAACACTGGAAATTCTTGACGATGGTGATGATGTTCATTTCTATACTGCCCAATAGCCAAAGCTCTCTGGGTGGTTCACAAAAATTATAAGCCTCAAATATAAAAAAATAAAAACGTAATATAAAAACTTTAACATAGAAAATTTAAAAACCATTTAAAACAGCTAAAACAGTTACAGTATGATACCAGACCTGATAAAAACAACTGACATAAATGCCCCATCATATGCCGTCAAATGCCTGGGAGTAGAGGACAGTCTTAACCTGGTGCCAGAAAATGGCAATGTTCGTGTCAGGTGGACCTCAGTGGGGAAAGCAGTCCATAAATGGGGGACCACTACTGAGAAGGCCCTCTTCTTTGTTGCCACCTTCTGAGCCTCCCTCAGAGGAGGCACTCAGAGGAGGGCCTCAGCTGTTGAACATAGTGTCCAGGTAGGTTCATGTCAGGAGAGGAGCTCTGTCAGCTGCTGCTGTCCCAAGCTGTGTAAGGCTTTAAAGGTTAAAACCAGCACCTTGAATTGGGCTTGGAAACACACTGGCAGCCAGGGCAAGCAGGCCAGAATTGGTGTTATCTGCTCAGACCTTCTGCTCCTTGTTATTAATCTGGCTACCACATTTTTCACAAGCTGCAGCTTCTGAACCATCTTAAAAAGGCAGCTCCATGCAGAGTGCATTGCAGTAATCTAACTTGGAGTTTACCAGAGCGTAGATGACTGAAGCCAGGTAATCTCTGTCCAGATAGAGGCATAGCTGGGCCACCAACCGAAGTTTAGAAGGCACCCCGTGCCACTGAGGCCACCTGAGCCTCAAGTGACAAAGATAGCTCCAGGAAAATCCCCAAGCTACGAGCCTGCTCCTTCAGGGGGGGTGCAACCCCATCCAGGACAGGATGAGCACCCTCCATCCAGTCAAAAGAACCACCCACTAACAGCATCTCAGTCTTGTCTGGATTGAGCTTCAGTTTATTTGCCCTCGATCAGTCCATTATCGCAGCCAGGCACCAATCTAGTACATCCACAGCCTCACCTGATGAAAAGGAGAAATAGAGCTGCATGTCATCAGCATACTGATGGCAACAAACTCCAAAACTCTGGATGACCCCAGTCAATGGCTTCATGTAGATATTAAATAGTATGGGGGACAAAACCGATCCCTGTTCTACAATATCCTTTTTCAGATGTGGCAATCAGAAATGTACACAGAAATCCAAGTGTGGCCACACCATAGATTTATATAAGGGCATTATGATACGTACTTTCTAAATTTTCCACCCCTTTCCTGATGAATCTTAGCATGGGATTTGCCTTTTTTCATAGCTCCTGCACACTGGGTCAACATTTTCATACATAAGGTATTGACTCAAAGACCTCATAAGTTATCTGAATACTGAATTTGCTGTTTGCAGTAAATCTGGTGGTTACTTTTCAGCAAGGAAGTTCACTTGGCTATTCAGCTTAAACTTTGAGCATTCAAATTATTGGTGCTCTATAGACACAGACTTTTCAGAAAGAGAAGTATTTCTTCTTTATGGGCCAGTTAAACAAGTAAATTACCAACAGACTGTGAAATGCATGTATGTAAAGGAAGTCCAACAAATTTTGTATTATCTAAATTGTTCGATCTGACTTGAATTATTCAAGGAAGCAGTAACACAGATTTGTTATCTGTGGCTTGCAACATCTTTAGCATGTATTGCTTTGTACAACAGCGCATGCTGTAAATCTACTATAGCTTAAATGAACATCAGTGCATGAAATAAAAAAAGAAAGTGAATGTCATACATTTCAGCAAAAGACATTCTAAGTAGTTTTCTTTCCCATTTTGCTATGCTATTTTCTGTACCGAAATAAATTGCAGCCCTGCAGTTTTTATTTCTGCTTTCCATAAAGACATAAGCAGACAAATGGGTTTCCACCAGCTGAATAAGATTATCTAGATTTTGCTGCCAGAATTGCAGTACCAGAGGACCGGTTCACCTCTGGAATGTATGAAGAAATGTAAACTAATCATTTAGAAGTGACTTAAGATAGACACAGTAGAGACAGAAATAAGCTCATCTGATTCGTGACATAACTTTAACCCCACTTCATACTTAGTCCTAAAGAGAAATGTAAAAATATAAAATTATGGCCATCTTACAGTGCAGTCCCATTGGTTTTAATGGGAGGGAATCAATTAAAGAACATGAAGACTGCAGTGAAAAGGAGGGAGAATGGAGTGAAAGTGTCACTCCCCACTTACTTCCACTCACTTTGGATATCTTGGAGGCTCCAGCATCAGAGCCCTCCAAGATAGGGGTTAGGTTTGCCCTGCCCTCTTACTAAGCAATACTGGGAGGCTCAAACAGGACTTACCCATTTTATTTACCCAATGCACTGAAAGCATTTAAGTGAAAATCCCTTCTAAACAAATATATGTAATATTAACTAGAAACTCTGAGTTTACATCAAATACGAGGATTTGTTCAGCTATGTGGACTAGCTATGAGCACTGTCTGTTCACACTGCCACATCAGGCCCGGTGCAAGGCAATTTGGTGCCCTAGGCAAGATCAGATATTTAGCGCCCCCCCTTCCCACTTGAGCCCTCCCTCCCTCCAGCCCTATGCCCATTATGAAATAAATTTCCCTCCCTGGGAACTGCCGAGCCCCATAGAAAAACTTTGTGGACTTTGAGACTTTTCCTTTGTGTTCACGAGGAAAGCAAAGAGGCAACATCAGCTCAGCTATGCCAGGAACTCCCAAGGGCCTTCTCCTACTCCATATATATGTAAAAGCCTGTCTCTTCCTGCAGGCAGCACAAGGGATATGAAAAAAAGGATGTGAGAGAGGTGTGGTGGCGCTACCTGTGAGGAATAGAGACAAAAGGGCGTCTTGCAGCCTGTCCTACCTCGCAGGGTGGAGGTGCAGAGACACCGGTTTGACTCGTACACCTTCTGGGTTGCAGGGGGGGGATGCATGTAGTAGAAACATAGCAAAGAGAGAGCCCGTGGATCATCTGGTTCAAATTTAGGAGGGGATTTACGAAACTTGCTACTTCCCCTCCTCTATCACTTTGTTGCAATATTTCTTTATCAGAATAATGTATATTATCCTGTCTTTCCCTTTACCAGCCTAGTACTCAAGGCAGACAGCAATATTCAAAGTACAGTAAAGAAAACATCAACAGCTCAGGGCACAATCCTAAACACGTTGAGGCAGAAAAAAGCCCTGCAACTCCCAGCATTCACCAGCCAGCATGGCTGGCTGTTGGAACTGGGAGTTGTAGGATTCCCCCCCCCTCCAAACACGCATAGGATTGCATCCTAAAACCATTTAAAACCAAAACACAGAAACAGCATGGTAAATAATTAAAACATTGGAGCCCCAGCTAGCTTAAAATACCTTTCCTTCCCTCCCTGGTTGCTGGAAATAACTGCTTTCAGGGGACCTTGAGCTGAGGAACCTGAGGCTCACGCGAGGGAGGGAAGGCGAAGGAGGTGTTTGCAGGTGCATCCTTGAGAGGGAAGGCGAAGGAGGTGCATCCTTCCAGCCGCCCACCAGCCTCCCATCATTGGCCCCTGCCCGCCTCCCCTCCTCCAGTGTGTAGCCTTCTCTGCCTCTTTTGATGCTGGTTGTGAGGAGGAGCCTGCCTGCTGCTGTTCCTGGTAACGAGCTGGAGGAGAGAGAGGGAGGGGTGCGCTTCTTTCGCCTTCCCTTCCCTGCCACAGGACATGATTGGTAAAACAAACTTGGTAAAATACGTGATGTATTTTTTTCCCCCCAAGGCATTTCTGGCGCCTCCTTTAGCCCAGCGCCCTAGGCAGCCGCCTAGTTGGCCTAATGGTAGCACCGGCCCTGTGCCACATTCCTCCACATGAGCACACACATGAGACTACATGGGAAAAAATACAAATGGACTCCACACGTAGGGAACTGAAGTGATGTTTGATCACATGTTACTGGAGCAAGTGCAGCTGCAACCATGGAAATGGCTTATGATGTCCTGCAAATAAAGCCCAGTTCACTCTAGCTTTTATCCATAAAATTGTATACTAGTGTATACATAATAATAGATTGGAGGAATTTGACTAGCTCCATGGCAGGGATTAACCTGGTGTCAAGGTTCCGCTACTGCAGGGACCCCTCGACCTGCCTTTGGAAGATCTCTGCCTCTTCTCAAAGCCTCTCCCGTTCCAGGAGATAAAATCCTTTGCCTGCTTCCAGTAGCATGGGTGTGTAGGCTTTAGACGTGGTGAATAAGTCACTCCAAACTCTCTGGGTACACAACAACACTTTACTTACTATATTAGGGTAATTACTTAATAGAGTGGTTATAATTCAAAAGCAAGTATGATAAAACAAACAAACAATCCAAGGTTCTCTAGCTTAACTTCAGACTACCTCTCTCTCTCTGCAGTCAGTCTCTCTCTCTCTCTCTTGCTCTGCAGTCTGCTGACCACACCCCACACATATATAGCCCTCCCAGGAGTGGAATGTTATAATCAGGTGACCTTGATCAGGAGACTAATTTTTAACTTCTATTGGGTACTAAAACTCTCAAACTCCCCCTCCCATCCTGGAGTGTTTGGGCCTTCAGGCTTCAACTAATCTAGGGAAGTGTTTGGGCCTTCAGGCTTCAACAAACTTAAGCCTGTGTAGGCCTCAATCCTTCACATCTTCCCCCCCTTCTCCTCAAGTGGAACAATTTCCTTTTTACAGAAGAAAATTGTGAAACGTTAACCTACACAAAAGGCAACTGTTTTTTTGGTTATTTCCTAGACAAAGCATCAGCTATCACATTCTCCTTCCCAGGCACATGTTCAATGTTCATTTGAAATTCCTGCAATTTCCAAGACCATCTCTGAAGCTTGGAGTTGGTATTTTGCATTGTTTGTATCCATTGTAAGGCATGGTGATCAGTCCACAAAGTAAATTCTTGTCCAAAAACATAAGGCTTGAGCTTGTCCAGAGCCCACACTACTGCCAGACATTCCTTTTGGATCGTAGACAGGTTTCTCTCCCTGGGTAAGAGCTTCCTACTCAGGTAGGCTACTGGGTGTTTAACAGAGTCATAGTCTTGTAACAATACTGCACCTATGCCAGTCTCAGAGGCATCTGTAGCCACAATAAAGGTTTTTTCGAAGTCAGGTGCTCTTAAAACAGGCTTTGAGCTTAAAATGTCCTTTAGTCTATCAAAAGCTCTCTGACATTCATCAGTCCACACAATTTTGTCAGGTTTACATTTCTTGGTTAAATCAGTCAAAGGTCCAGCAATTTCACCAAAATGGGGAACAAATCTCCTGTAATACCCAGCAAATCCCAAGAATGACCTGACCTGTTTCTTGGTTGTAGGTATGTCCCAGGTTCTGATAGCTTCCACCTTGTCCCATAAAGGTGTGATATGACCATTTCCAACCCTGTGCCCTAAGTATACTACTTCTGGCATTCCAAACTGACATTTGCTTAGTTTTACTGTTAGACCCGCCTCACGTATAGCCTGCAATACCGTTCTTAGGTGTACCAAGTGATCCTCCACATTTTCACTAAATATGGCTATATCGTTGATAAAGGCCACTGCAAATGCACTCAGTCCATTTAGCAATCGATTGATTAGCCTTTGGAAGGAGGCAGGACTGTTCCTCAATCCAAAAGGCAATACGTTAAATTCGAATAACCCATCAGGTGTGACAAACGCTGTTTTGGGTTTGGCAGCTTCATCCAGGCTCATCTGCCAAAACCCCTTGCACAAGTCAAGAGTGGAAATGATTTTAGCAGCTCCCAACTGATCTAAAAGGGTATCAGTTCGTGGCATGGGATATGCATCGGGCTTGGTTATCTTATTTAATTTCCTGAAATCAATGCAGAACCTGATGGTGTTATCGGGTTTTTTCACCAGGACCACTGGGGCAGACCAGGGGCTCAAAGAGGATCTGATTACTCCTAACCTTAACATCTCTTCTACCTCCCTGCGTATGTCTCCCAGCACCTTTCCATTTACCCTATAAGGGAGTGACCTTATGGGGAGATTGTCTCCTGTATCAATGCTGTGTACAGCCAAATCCATTTTTCCTGGTCTGTTCTGAAAGACATCAGAAAATTCTGTTACCACTGACAGTATTCTCCTCCTGTCCTCAAGGTTGAGTTGTTCTGACCATCTTAGCTGGTCTGGATTGCACTCTTCTAACCAGTGGTCTAAGATGTCTACTATCTCTTCTCCCCCTGTCTCTAGGTTTTCTTCTGGTACCTTCTGCACCTGTAAAACTACTCCACTCCTCTCATAGTGTGGCTTCATCATATTTACATGTACTACCTTGGGTCTTTTTTCAGATTTTTCTTTAACCACCACATAGGTTAAATCATCCATTTTCTCTCTGACTGTGTAGGGGCCTTCCCAAGCAGCCTTAAGCTTGTCCTTGCGCAGGGGAAGAAATATCATTACCTGATCCCCTACCTCAAATACTCTAGAGCGTGCCTTTTGATCATACCAGAACTTTTGCACCTCTTGGGCTTTGGTTACATTATTATATTTATATTTATTATTATATTTATATTTATCAATTGCCCATCTGGCCGGTCACCCGGCCACCCTGGGCGATGTACAATTAAAATACAACAAAACAACACAATAAAATATAATAATTAAAACAATATAAAAAATTCTCATTAAAAACCTAACCCACCCCATATTCCCACCTGAACAGCCATGTTTTTAATGCACGGCGGAAGCTCATCACGGAGGGGGCATGGCGAAGGTCACTAGGGAGGGAGTTCCATAATGTGGGGGCCGCCACAGAGAAGGCCCTCTTCCTAGTCCCCACCAGCCTGGCTGCTCTGGCTGATGGGATAAGGAGAAGGCCGTCCGTGGCAGACCTTGTTGAGCGGCCTACTTGATGTTGCTGGAGGCGCTCCTTGAGATAAGCTGGGCCAGAGCCGTGTAGGGTTTTAAAGGTCAAAACCAACACCTTGAATTCGGCTCGGCAAGCAACTGGTAGCCAGTGCAACTCATTAAGCACTGGTGTGATGTGATCACGCCGGCGGCTGCCCTTAATCAGGCGAGCCGCCGCGTTCTGTACCAGCTGAAGCTTCCGGACCGTCTTCAAGGGTAACCCCACGTAGAGCGCATTACAGTAGTCTAGGCGAGAGGAGACCAAGGCATGAACCACTGATGGGAGCAGGTGATTAGGAAGGTAGGGGCGCAGCTGCCGTATCAGATGGAGTTGATACAGCGCCGCCCGGCTCACAGCTGCCACCTGAGCCTCTATGGACAGCTGGGAGTCTAGAATGACCCCCAAGCTGCAGACCTGGTCCTTCAGGGGTAGATGTACCCCATTCAGCACCAGGTCAACATCCCCTAACCCTCCCTTGTCCCCCACCAGAAGTACCTCGGTCTTGTACCATTCAAGTACCATTGGCTTGAACTAGTTTACAGAGTGTATCAAGGGTTTGTCTAAGTTTTAACACATAATCCGCCACAGAGGTTTTGTTTTCTACGAGTTTACCTTCCCAGTTTTCCTTCAGGAGATCAAGAGGTCCTCTCACTCTTCTGCCATACAACAGCTTGAAAGGTGAGAATCCCGTTGATTCCTGTGGAACTTCCCTGTAGGCAAAGAGTAGGTGTTGCAGTTTGTCATCCCAGTCATTTGGGTGTGTGTTTACATAAGCTCTAATCATTCCTTTGAGTGTGGCGTTAAATCTTTCCACCATTCCATTGCATTGGGGGTGATAAGGAGTGGTTTTCAAGTGTTTTACTCCGCAACACTTCCACAGACATTCCATTATCTCGGAGAGGAAATTTGACCCACAATCTGTTAAGATTTCAGAGGAAAATCCAGTTCTGCAAAATATTGTTAGCAAAGCCTCAGCTACAGATGGAGCATCTATAGAGGCTAGTGCTACAGCTTCCGGGTATCTTGTGGCAAAATCCACCACTGTGAGGATGTACTTTTTTCCCTTGCGGGTGGGTTTAGTGAAAGGCCCTACAATATCCATGCCCACCCTAAAGGCTGCAAAGGGGCTTTACTGTGATGCCCTGCCTTCCCCACACTCTGACAGGTTTCACAAGACCTGCAGTACTCTGCTACTTGCTTAGCAATTCCAGGCCAAAAGAAGTTTGCCATGAGCCTTTGTTTAGTCTTGTTTTTCCCCAAGTGCCCTGCGCATGGCACATCATGGGCTAGTTCTAGCAACCTTAGCCGGAATTGGTTAGGTACTACCAGTTGCTTTAGTGGTTCCCAGGTTAACTCTTGGGTTTTTGGTAACCACAGCCTATACAGCAATCCTTTCTCCCAAATAATCTGCTCCCTTCTTTCCTCAGAGAAGGGCCTCTCTTGAGGGAGAGCAACTCTTTTCAGAGGCTCCAAACTAGGATCACTGAGGACTTCCTGCTTGAATTCCTCTACTCCTCTTAAATCAGGAAAAGGGGTCTCTAGCGCCTTCTCCTCTACAGAACCACCTGCCTCGGTTGTTTCACTGGCTTTCAGGTCTACCGGTTGCATGGAGGCTTGTTCTGTTGTTTCGGTTTGGGGAGGGCCTGGGGTTGGTTTTGGACCTTCTGGAATCACTGTGGGTTGTGCCTCTAGTACCTTTTCTTTTACCCCATCAGCTTTTGCCTGGTCCTGCCTTGAAGTTTCCTCCCTTTCCTTTTGCTTGCGGGTAACCACACATATTTGAGCTTCTGGTCCCATTATATGCTTTCCCACAATGATAGGGGCAAATTGGGTTGGAGGTTCCATCACCCCAACTTCATACAGACCCCTCCATCCCCTCCATTCTATGGATAACCTTGCTACTGGGACTTCAAAGGTGGGACCATTCACTCCCTGGATCTCAATAGATATTCCTGGTACCAAATCTTCAGGTGTCACCAAATCTGCTCGGATTAGAGAAACATCAGCTCCAGAATCCAACATTGCCATAATGGTCTTATCCTTTACATAAACAGGTTCTTTAAACTGATTATTAACCTCTTCCCTGTTGGTGATCACAAAACCACAATTATAAGGTTTTTTTATGCTTGCTACACCTTGTGGCTTGGTTTGTTCGGGTTTAGGACTACCTAGGTTAGCTGGTGTTATTGCTTGTAACTTGGGACAGCTACTCTTGATGTGGCCTGTCTGACCACACGAATAGCAGGCACGGTCTCTGGGGTGAGAAGGATCAAAAGGAGGTTTTTTGAACTCCTTTTTACTTGGGGCTTCCCATTTCCCCCCCTTCTTCTCAGACTCAGTCCTGGGGCCTAACCCTTCCCGGTTTTCAATCAGTTTGTCAGCCATTTCTGCAGCTTGGTTTACAGTTTCAGGGTCTTTATCCTTAACCTTCAGTTTTATTTCTCTGGGCAACCGAAAATAAAACTGATCCAGGGCCATAAGCTCTAGCACCTTTTCCCTGTTGTCAGCTTTTGCTTCATCCACCCATTTTAGAAGCAGGTTTTTTAGTTTTGTTGCAAACTCTACCATAGATTTACCAGGTTGAGGTGTTAACCCTCTGAACTTTTTCCTAAAGTGCTCAGGGCCTAACCTGAACCTTTTAAACACCGTTTCTTTGAATTGAGCATAGGAAACAGCCTCCCCCTCTGGCATGCTATTATAAATCTCTGCCAGCTCCCCTTTGATTAAGTTAGGCACAAACTTCATATAATCACCCTCCTGCAGTCCCCACTTCTGTGCTGCCCTTTCAAAAGTGGTCAGGAACACTTGTGGGTCTTCTCCTGGGGTGTATGCTGTGAAGTCCTTCGGGGTAACTCTGACAGGCTGCTCCTGTTTCAATTGCATCATCCTTTCCTCGTGTTTGCGTTGTTCCTCTTGGGCTTGAAGTTTCTCCTGGTGCAGCTTTTCCTCGTGTCTGCGTTGCTCCTCCTGGGCCTTAAGTTGCTCCTGCCGCACCTTTTCCTCGTGTCTGCGTTGTTCTTCCTGGGCCTTAAGTTGCTCTTGCTGCAGTCGAAGCCGTTCCCATCCTTCTGCTTTGCCACTAGCCGCAGTTCCTGTTCACGGAGCTCCCATTCTTTTGTTTGGGGTCCTGCTACACTAAGGCTAGAGTGTGCAGCTCCTTCTATTGCCACCTGGGAGATCAGCATAACTTTCAGTTCTTCTGCTGTTTTGTCCTTCCATGGCAAATTGTCCTTTTTACACTGCTCAATCAGGGCAGTTTTGTTCATGGAGAGATATTGGCTCATTCTAATTGCCTCACTGGGTCCCTATTCCGCAGTCCTGAAGTTAAAACATACACTGCTTTTGCCAGCTCTATTAGTAAAAAACCCAATTTCTGTTTGGAGTGCTTAATCTCACCGTTCAGGATCGCTCCGCTGCCACCATCTGTCAAGGTTCCGCTATGCAGGGACCCCTCGACCTGCCTTTGGAAGATCTCTGCCTCTTCTCAAAGCCTCTCCCGTTCCAGGAGATCAAATCCTTTGCCTGCTTCCAGTAGCATGGGTGTAGGCTTTAGACATGGTGAATAAGTCACTTCTCAGGGTACACAACAACACTTTACTTATTATATTAGGGTAATTACTTAATAGAGTGGTTATAATTCAAAAGCAAGTATGATAAAACAAACAAACAATCCAAGGTTCTCTAGCTTAACTTCAGACTACCTCTCTCTCTCTCTGCAGTCAGTCTCTCTCTCTCTTGCTCTGCAGTCTGCTGACCACACCCCACACATATATAGCCCTCCCAGGAGTGGAAGGTTATAATCAGGTGACCTTGATCAGGAGACTAATTCTTAACTTCTATTGGGTACTAAAACTCTCAAACTCCCCCTCCCATCCTGGAGTGTTTGGGCCTTCAGGCTTCAACTAATCTAGGGAAGTGTTTGGGCCTTCAGGCTTCAACAAACTTAAGCCTGTGTAGACCTCAATCCTTCACACCTGGCATCAGAGGGAAGGCAGCATAAAGCCACTGAAATAGCAACCTGGGTAAACATCACCATGATCCATCCAAAAGCAAAGTCAGTTCAAGGCCACTTCTCACCATCACTACTTTATTCTTTCTATAACTCACTATCACAAAGCTCTTAATACTCTATACAAGAAAGAAGTAAAAGCATGCTTCCTAGAAATCTCCACTCCATATCTTAACTTGAAATCTTCAAGTCATTTGCTTCAATTTAGCCAAATGAAGTTAATGGTGCTGCTGCAAAAGTAAGTGGTTTGATTATTGCAGTTTTAAAAGCCTTTAGCATCTTAGTGCCAAATATTATTGGATGGAGCAGGGCTCCCTCAATAAAACTAGAATTGGGAGCGCACATTGATTCTCAGAAAGGCCTTTGACAAAAAGAGCCACACAATGAACCTTGTTCAAATAAGACTTCACCAGTTTTTTCTTAAATTTTGCACTTCATTATTAATGGAGGCCATGTTGGATCCGACATAGTGACTGCATACTATTACATTACTCCTGGATAAGAATTGCATTATACATGGATGATATGTAACAGATGTATGTGTTTTTTTTTCATTATTCTAGCATTCTATTCCTTGTAGTCTGCTTTGGTCTTCCATTCTTAGTGAAAGCATGATAACATTTTGTTCAGGAGGAAGGGGCTGATATATAACCTTGCATATGGCAATTTTGGACTCATCATACCACAAACCCATAAAAACAACATGTCTGCCACTTCTATTAAATATGCCCTTAGAAGCCACAATGTCTTAAAATATGATCAGTCTGGAGTTTGGATGTTACTGGGATTGGTAACTTGTTTAAAATTGGAAGAGAAAGTGTCTGATCTCCTCCCTGCAGATGTGAAAAAGGAGGAGAGGGTAAGGGTGAGCACATGAGTCAAGGCTCTGCAGCTCATTTACTTTCCAGGAAATGATGAACTGGGCCAATGTTTGATCAATATCATGATGAAACAATGTTATTTAACTGATTCATTATCAATGAGGTGGGGGTGTTTGTGACTGGGCACTCAGGAGCCACTCCAACCCCATGCTCTAAATTCAAAATGTGTGATCAATACCCTGGGGGAGGGGATGATGATAAGCATCAGACATTCTGGCTGCATAAGTGCAGATGCCAGATCCCACGAAAGCTTACCAATGCAAAGATTGTCTAACCAAGCTACGTATACCTAGCAGACTTAGCATTATGCATGGCCAGCAGCACATCATACTGAAGTATATTCTGAGACATAGCTGAAAATTGAGAAATATCATGTCATTGATTGGTGGCAATCTAGCTGGTCCTCTCTCACGTGCATTGGCTTCCAATTAGTTTTTAGGCCGAATTCAGAGTGCTGGTTTTGACCTATAAACCTCTACACAGCCTTCTGTCCTTGGTACCTGATGGAATGCCACCTCCTGAATATATCAACCCCTGCCTTACGGTCATCCATGGAAGCCCTCCTTCGTGTGCCCCCTCATTCTGACGTGACAACAACAGAGATGGCTTTTTCAGTGGTAGCCCACCAGCTCTAGAACGCTCTCCCAAGGGAAGCTTGGCTGGTGCCCACACTGCTATCTTTTGTGTGTTAGGCTAACACTTCTCTGTTCTCCTGAGCTTAAGTATTTACATATTTTTAGTGTTTAAGACCTATTATTTTAGGGGTGTGGTTTTAACTCTTGTGCCTTAGGGCAGTTTTAGTTTTTACATCATATTATATTTTATGTTGTGTAAGTCTATTGGTTTTCTGTTGTTGGGTGTTGTTGTTTTTTGGGTGATTTTATTATATTTAACTTGTTTTTTTAAATGTATTTGTGCAATGCCTAGACAATTCTGTTAGGGGCTTAAATAAAGAATGAGGAGGAGGAGGAGGAGGACGATGACGACGACGACGACGACGACGATGATGATGATGATGACGACAACCAAAAAGATGCAATAAATGAAACTAAAGGAATTGGTGCTCAATATAAAGTGATGCTTATTATTTTGTACTGGGCACAGTGGAAGTGAGATGCAGATGAAAGGAGTGGATAAAGCAATACTGGTGCAAACCTACCAGTGACTAACAATATCAAAATGGGCAATGATAGCCCTAGACCATAGGGGTCCCCTCCCCTAAATAAATAAGACAGCCAACAATGAAAGACTTGACTAGATTGTGGCAAGCAGGGCCGACGCTACCACTAGGCCAACTAGGCGGCTGGCTAGGGCGCATGGCTAAAGGGGGCACAGAAACGCTCCGCTCCTGCTTTGCCTGTGCCCCAGACCCACGCAGACACTCGCCCTTCTCTTCCTCCTCCTCCAGGAACGGACGAGGAAGGGAGGGTGCGGGGCCAGCGCTCCGTTTTCCGTGATGTGTGTACGGAAGAGGAAGAAGATGGGAGCGAGCAAGCCTGATCTTCCGGCGGCGGTGGCGGCGGCGGCGGCAGGAGCGCACGAGGCGTCAGGCAGCTGGAGCTCGCTGCGCTTGGCGTGGATCTGGGCAAGGAAGCCAAGCAGGAGAGTGGCCAGGCGGGCATGGGGCAGCAGCAGCTGCGCCTGTGAAGGCAGCTCCGTGCGAGGCCGCTCGCTTGGCGCCGAATCCCGCTCCGCCTCCTCCGCCTCTTCCGCCTCCTCCGGGCAGGCGGGCTCGCCTCTGTCCGCCAGGGCACAGCTGGACTGGCTGGTGGCTGCTGATCTGCCGCAGCTTGGTGCCTCTTCTCGCCTTCCTTCCTTCCTTCCTTCCTTCCTTCCTCCCTTCCCGGGCTGCGGAGGCCGGCGGCAGCAGCAGCAGCAGCAGGAGGAAGCTTGCTCGCTCGGCCGACTCTTCCTCGCCACCGCCAGGACTGCCGCCGCCGAGGGAGGGAGGGCTCAAGTGGGGGGGCGCTAAATATTTGATTTTGCCTAGGGCGCCAAATTGCCTTGCACCGGTCCTGGTGGTGAGCAGTAGGTCCCCCAGTGCCTAATGGTGACAAAATGAGTGGTGATCTTCCATAAAAGTAATAACCCCAAAGGATAGGGTGCTCCCAAACATTGGCACTGGAAGTCTAGTGCAATACTAGCCTATACTTTGCTTTCAGCTGACAATGAAACACAGACTGGATTGTTCTGCAGTGATGGCAGGATGGTCAGCAGTAGAGTCTGACACATGATTACTTGAGGGTCCCTTTGGGGACAGAAAGGCAGCACAGAAATCCAAAGGTGAAAATGGAATATCTGCTTTTGACTAGAATTACATTTCTACTTGTTTTTAAAGCAAGTTTAGGTAGCAACATGTTAAAAAAATAAGACGGATTCAACTTGTCAGGGCGCAAGGGCAAAAACAAAGAAGTCATGCTTGATATGCTCATTTGGTTCACCACACAAATAGCACACTGGGAATAAAGAGTTCAGAGTATTTAATGTAGAATGTCCCAGGTTTAGCAAATAGACTGTACAGTGTAAAAGTCACAGAGATCTTTACTGACATATTACAAATTTTCACAATAAATTATTATGTGGTAGGCTAAGGGGGGAGAGGAACAGGAGATAAAACAACATGTTTCAATAATTGTGGGGTGGGGAGAGAAAAAGAGTGGGGGAAAAAATCTATCAGAGAGCATTAGGTGTTACCAGGATGAAAAAGAAAAAGTCACATTCACATACACAAAGAGATAATGCAATGTAGATGTAGAAGCCCAACTGTTAAACAATGACTGAAACAGAATGATATGGGGGGGTGGGGTGAATTAGGTGTCCCTAATCTGACTAAATACTGCGAATCTGTAAGTATGGCTTCAGAAAGGCTAGTTCTGGAGGTATTCCAAATAAGCTTAATCAAATGTAATTGATAATGATTAACAGAAATTACTTTAAGTGAAGAGAAATGGTTCAGGCATAAAACAATAATACTTAATCTACATGCTAAATAAATGTATTCCGCAAAATAAAAATGCAGTCTGAACAGATGGCCTTCAAAGGGCTAAAGATATAAATCAGGAGAGAGCTAAATTAGAACAGCCGTGTGATGTTTAAAAACAAAACAAAAAAATAAGCATAAAAAAATAAAGATACAGAAATAAGCATGAATCTAAGGACAAAGAGAATACAGACCTTCAGAGATGCCTTTCAAACCATATAATCTATTAAACCATAGATCTCTATGCTTTCTCTCAAATTGTCCTTTATGTGTTTGCTGCCCCTCATAACCATCTGCAGATCGACAAATGTCCTTCAGAGAACTCATAGAGAGACCTGGATTGAGTTAGACCAGGGCCAGCCCTATCTTGAGGTAGAGTGAGGTGACTGCTTCAGGCAGCTGATTTCGGATGTAACGAAAAGGCAGTAAATTGGTAGTTATTTAATTTATTATTGTTGTATTTTTACTCCCAAGGAATAGAGCTTGTGGGATTTTTTGCCTCAGGTGCCAAAACATGGTACTGTGCACCTTGAGGGGGGGGGGGGGGAAGGATCTGCTGTTCTGTCTTAGACAGCAGAATGTCTTGGGCTGGCCCTGAGTTATTGGGATTACCAGCTCTTAATGAGGTGGTAAAAAAAAAAAAAATCGCTCCATGTCAAAAACTAGATGTCAGGGGAAAGAGTTTGGGAGAAGCATTCAATTATATTAGCCCCTATCTGCAGTCTGAAGTGGTACAGCCCAGACAGGCGTTATCACCTCAATAGGCATTACGCAAAGCTTCTGATGCAGAACAAAATAGCCCATCTCCTTGTACAGCCTGAACTGTCATGTTTCATCCACTTTTTCCCTTTCCTGTCCCCTTATAAGTCAGGGTCTTTGTTTGGGCAAACTATGCTGCAATAGAGCCATAGTATCATCTCCTGAACATTGCCTATTGAAGTGCGGCAGAAATAAGCAAGACATAAATACATAAAGAAAAATATTTAATTATGCCACAAATGTGAAATTAAAATAGAAGCTTAAATGTGCAACAACAAAAAAGAACAACAGGTTATTAAACTGTAGGCTTGCAGGAAGGAACTGACTTGTTCTTTTATCTCTGTATTCACTTTGTAAGATTGACAGTGCAATCCTAACCCCCAGATTAGATGGCGGGAAGGAGTTAGGATGATGTGGTGATGCCTTTCTGTTGGCAGGGAGGAGCTCAGCCAGCTGGGGGCGGGGCAGGATGTACATTGTAGGGGCTCCTACTACTATGCCTTTTAAGGCTACAAAGCCTGGGATCAGGACAGAGATGGGGCACAGGCAACCTTGGATCCACTGGATCCAAGACTCTTTTGTTCACTAGGGAGACCTCAGGATCACCCTCCTACACCAGCTTAGAGCTGGCATAAATAATTTCCTTCCTGTTGGTTCTCAGCTGCAAAAATTACAAAACAAACAAACAAAAACAGACTGATGCCAGGGGAAAAGGTACACACACACCTCCCATTGGAGGTGGCAGTAGATACACCCTTTCATTCCCCACCCCCATCCCACTTAGGATTGTTCTGTTATAAGTGAATAATAGTAACAACTATGTAAGAGCAACTCTACCCACAGTAACAATGCAAGGATGTGAATGTCACTGGAAAGATCCTCACTCCTCCATGATAGGAAGCACTCATAGCCATAGCTGCTGCTACACATCTAGGAAAAAAATCTATATCCAGGATGCCATCCGATGTCGACATTAAGAACACAAATTTCATCATTCAGGGGCAGTGTGATACCATCTAAAACAGGCAAACCAACTTCCCCTAGACTGCATATGTCACCATATTGTATGGCTTTCAGTGCCTGCTGAAGACCTCCTTGTTCCAGGAAGCCTTCTCCGCTGTCCAACCACCATTATAATGATACCTTGTTTTCAATGTATTGGTTTTTTTTTTTTAATCTGTTTTTATATCTTTTTATTATTCACTGCTCCGGAATCTGCTTCACCGAAACTGTGAGATATTCAATAGAAGTTGCTCTGAGAACATTTGATATGTCATTCACAATGCCTTTTGGCTGTGATCCTAGCACAGATGTATTTGTCAAATGTGCAAATGTTTACTTTATTGGACCAGCTTGAAGATAACGTCCTCAGAGAACACCTCATTACCACTCTACCTGAGAGAGTGTACAGTCAGTCAGCAATGACACATTGCCCAGCATATGTCCAACACTGCTCAGGGGCTCTACGGGATTTGCAGGTGTGACAGAGTCAAAATAACACATGCTGTGCTTGGACAGGAGGACAGGGATAATGGAAAAAGGCTAGAGAGACTTTCAATCCTATTCAAATTAACCAACTAAGAAGCCAGTGACCTATATGAATGGTACTCTTTTATCAAGAACAGTAATGAAGTCAGATTTGTGATGTAACTACACCGAGCCTGTGAGTTATTCCAACAAGTTTTAAAAATTGCCCTACGTGTGCTTTGTTGCTGTTGTTGTTAATTTCTCTCAATATTTCTACAAACACACATTTTCTCAAAATTGCCCAAGTGGTGAGATGCTACCTTTGGGCAAAGAGATTCCCATCTAAAATACCAAAACAAAATGGGCCATTATATCATTCAACTTCCCCTCTGTTGGACTATCTCCCCTCCATTTATTAAGTATGCCTTGGGAGAGAGCAAAGTTTCTTATTAAACAGAGACTAACCGATATTGACCTTCAAGAGCTCCATGCAGGGCCTAAAGGCCCGTGCTCTCCTTTGTCGCTAGGTCTGCTGGACTTCTATCCCATAAATGGCACACTTTATTTAAATTGGCTTTCTATCCCAAAATACAGGAGAGCTTTTTCCTTGACCCGGCTTAACGTCTTACCCTCCAAACTTTTGTATGGCAGATTTAGTAAGATTCCTACAGAAAATAGATGTTGCCCTTGTAACAACGTGGAGGTGGAAACGGTAGCGCATGTTCTCTTTAACTGCTCTTTTTATTGTGAGGCTAGAGAATCCCTAATTCACCCAATTACTCAGTCCTTCCCTGGATGCTCTCATGAGTCCTTACTGGCCATTTTGCTGGGTGGTTCTAATAGCGCAATTACTAAGAATGTTGCTAAATTTCTGAACATCGCTATTTTGACTAGACCCTCCTTGCTTACCTGATTCTGTTTTATTTTTTCTATTTTACCTTATGTTTATAACTGAGTGTTGCTGTATTTTATGTATTTTATGTGTCCTGTTTTATTAGTTTTGTGGTCAGTAGACTGTAAATAAAACTATTCAGTTCAATCCATTCCACTTCCCAAAGAATCCCTGACCTAGCTACTGTGCAAGTTTCTCCCCTAAAAAATCAGGTACCCTGTCAACTAGCACAGTCTGTTCTTTTGAACAAGAAATTACATACAACAGCTCAGTCTGTTCTTCTGAATAGGGAATAACATGCAAATGCATATCTGATGTTCAAAAGGAATGCAAAACAACAATTCAGGAATTGTAAATATCTATATCTATATCTTTCCACTGCAATGACTGTATCTCTGTCTTCACAGGTTCAAAAAATGAGATACTTGTATCTCATCTTTGGAACACTTACGGTACTTGTGAAAACAGAGACACAATCATTGCAATGGAAACCATTGTTTTGCAACAATACCCTTCCTCCAGCTACCACCTGTTGCTGGGGAGAAGTTTGTGTGTGGGGAGGGGGGGGCGAGTCAGAGCACAATCAGGCCACTGCCTCAGGGCCAATTAGGCCAGTGGGGGGCGGAGCGCTGAGGTCTCTATTTAAAGCCCAGCATCTCTGCCCCCGAGGCAGTGTTTTCTTTTTCTAGCTCTCTCCCTCCCTCCCTCCCTGTGTAGCAGTGTGGGCTTCGCTGGTCATCCTTTTGGGGGCTAAGTAGTAGGGATGGCCGCTTACCCCCCTTGCTCATTCCGTAGCGCTCGGCGCCCAGCAGCTGCAGCGCTCAACGGACTTCCAGGTCCACGGCGCATCATTTCCGGGTCCCTGGTGCTACATTTTTTCCGTAAATACCATGGTAAACTACCTTAAAACTGCTGTGATCTGCTATTTTCTGCCATTTTAAGGAAGTTTACCTTGGTATTGACGAGAAAAATGCAGTGCCAGGGACCCGGAAATGATGCGCCAGGGACCTGGAAGCTCCTTTCCCTGCGGGAAATTGGGACAAGCCAGGGCCAGGTAAGTTTCGCTGAGCTCGGGGGGGGGAGAGCAGGGCGATTTCGCTCCATTCCTCCCCCCCTTGAAATTCTCGGCCATCCCTACCAAGTAGGAATTTTGACCTGCTGTCCTAATTGGCCTCGGGCAGTGGGTATGTTTCGCCTACTCCACACTGTGAAGCAGGGTTGGGTTAGTGCTTTCACTTTTGGTCACATTTTTTGCGGGAAGTGCGTAAATAGGCAGGCATTTTAGGGTTTGGTCATCATCCAATGGCACCTTTCAGGTGACTGGCGATAACTTGACGCTCTCCTGGCTGTTGTCCCATGGCGCAGCTTGTGGGAGGTTGGGCCGCCTTTGGGATCTCCCCTCCTCACTCACTGGTTGTCCTGCGGCACCGGGTGGAGCTGACACCGGGAAGGCCCTCCAGCACCACGTGGTGTAAAGCTTTGGGGCAGCGAGTAATTGCGCCACCCTTTTGGCTTGGATGCTTTCGCCTGATTATGATTTAAATACTGGTTGTGGGCCGGTTTAGTTAGAACCGCAATCCTCCCTTTGCAGATCTTTGATTGATTAATAAATGTGGCCCTGATTTGATCCCATACTCTGTGTCCAGTATCTTCATTTCCTCCCTTATGCATGCAATGGAAATTGCAATGGAAATAATTTGTTTCTCTAAAGAGGATTATTGCTAATATATATATTACAATTCTTAAGTTGTTGTTGTTGTTGTTTTAGTAAATCCACAAACAGAAAAACTACATAGTTAATATATAAGTAAATAGCCTGGGAAAGTTGTACAGATGTAATAAAATAAAATAAAATAAAAGTGGTGGGAATAAAAAATAAAAACAGAAATGGGGACAAATAGAAACAGATTGCTTGCTAGCTAGACACAGGGTCTCAGAAGGTTGTACTGACGACTATCTCCATTAATCAATCCCTTGACTTAAAGCAACCACTTCGGGGCTAGATATAAATCAATTGGATTACTTGTGTAACTGCTCACCAATGTGAGAAATTGGTTGCACAGTCTAGCCCTTCCAGCTGAGTTGTATATATCTTTTAACTAAAGAGGCTCATGTTAGGCAACCTATATTTTCTTGTCTCCTGGTTGTGTGAAGGAGAGAAAACTGTGTGCATAGGAGCAAGGCAGAAAGAGGACATAACAGGAACACATAGTAGATTATGCAGCCCTTCCTTGTTTCCTCCTCCTTTATGTATCAGGTTTGGGTTTTTTTTTTAAATGTGCTGAACTATGACAGTCATCAGTTTGGATTATTTCAGACTATTATATCTCAGGAAAATTAGTGACAAGATAAACTTGCATACTCTCACATGGAGTACTGGGACCTCATCATGGAAGGGGAGCTGACAGGAATAGGCAAGCAGGGGAAATAGCCTCATGCCGTAGTTACAAGAACCGAGCATAATTTGTGTCTCTGCACATTTGTGCCACAATGTGTGTGTTTGTGTGTGTTACAGTTTTTCTTTCTTAAAAAAAAAAAAAAAGGCTCCATGACAAGAAGACACTTGGAAAAATTTGCAGGAATTCCAGAAGAAGTTTGCAATATGTCATGAGGGGCTACTGCTCAAAGGTGGGGGAGGGAGTTGAGAAGCCCACTGGGCATGTGTGCAATCATAATTATTTGGGAACACCTAGAAATGTTTTCTAGATTCATACTCAATTGTAGTCTCTCAGCAGATCTTGAAAACAGGGAACACAAGCTAGAGGCTTGGATTTTTGGTAGAATAATGAAAAATAAACATTTTAGCTAGAAAAAATGTTGGACACATGTCTGAAATATAAAACGACTGAAATGTATGTTCTAATGGTTCACAGCTACAAAAGAGGGGTGGGAACATGCATCCTACAAGCTGCATACAGCCCCTGCCACCCCCCGGTGCAGCACCACCACCACACCATGTCCCCAAACTACTACTACTGCTACTACTACTACTACTACTACTATTATTTATTTATTTATTTATTTATTTCATTTTTATACCGCCCAATAGCCGAAGCTCTCTTATTATTATTGTCATCATCATCATAGATTCATAGATCATAGAGTTGGAAGGAGCCTACAAGGCTATCGAGTCCAACCCCCTGCTCAATGAAGGAAACTAGAGGAGGGGTCTCCCATCCAAGTAATAACCAGGCCTGACCCTGCTTAGCTTTCCACACTCAGACAAGCTGAGCCAGCATGAGCCACAGGCCTGTATCATCATCATCATAATCATCATCATCATCATCATCATCATCAAAAATGGCATCTGTAGTGGCTATGGAGCACCAAAAGAGTATAAATTTAGCTGGGAAAGAAGTTAAATTTAACACTTGTAGCACTCTGTAGTGCTATGGAACCAATTGCCACTGAATTTCTACCGAATTAACTACTGCCCAGTTGCAAATAATCCTTTCTTAGGGAAGGTTGTTGAGAGGGTTGTGGTGAAGCAACTGCAGGCACACTTGGTGGATACTGATTATCTAGACCCATTCCAGTTCGGTTTTGACCTGGTTATATGGGACTGAATCAGCCTTGGTCGCTCTGATGGATGGCTTTTATCGGGTGAAGGATAGTGGGAGTGTGACCCTGTTAATTCTACTTGATCTCTCAGCATCGCCGTAGGGATGTGCACAGAGCTCGATTGTGGGGTGGAAGTCTGGTGAACTCGCCAGGCTCAACCCCTCCGAACGTCCGCTCGCCCTACCTTTTCCCCGGCTTGACTCGCATTCTCACGAGCCAAGCTGGGGAAGTGACTTCCGGGTTCCGGCGCTACATTGTTTACATAGAAAATGGTGTAAGATACGTTAAAAACGGCTGCAATTTGCATAAGTTATGCAAATCGCAGCCACTTTTAACGTATCTTACGCCATTTTGTACGTAAACAACATAGCACCGGGGACCCGTAAGTCTGGCGAGCGCCTCAGCTGGTGCTTGCACTCAGCTCGTGCGCCATGAGTTGAGTGCTGGGCAGATCGCCCACCCCTACTCAGCAGTGTTCAATACCACTGACCATGGTATCCTCCTGGATTGACTCCACAGGTTGGGCATTAGAGGCACTGTGTTACAGTGGTTCCAGTCCTACCTGTAGGGTCGATTTAAGAAAGTAAGATTGGGTGACTATTCCTCGAACCCTTGGCAATTGTGCTATGGGATTCCACAGGGTACCATCTTGTCTCCAATGTTGTTTAACATCTATATGAAGCCACTGGGAGCAGTCATTAAGGAATTTGGAGCCAAGTGCCATCAGTATGCTGATGACAGACAGCTCAGTCTATCTCCCTGTGACAACTGAATCAGGAGAGGCTGTGCAAGTCCTGGATCAGTGCCTGAACTCAGTGATGGGCTGGATGAGGGCCAATAAACTGAGGCTGAAGCCTGGCAAGATAGAAGCCCTGTGGGTGAGCGGTTCCCGAGTCCGGGAGATAGGCTCATTGCCTGTTCTGGATGGGGTTGCACTCACTTTGAAAGATCAAGTTCGTTGTCTGGTGGTATTCCTAGATCCATCACTGTCGCTGGAGTCCCAAGTGACTGTGGTGGCTCAGAGTGGCTTTTACCATCTTCAGCTGGTTCATCTGCTACGGCCTCTGCTGGACAGGGATAGCTTGGCCACAATGACACAGGCGCTAGCAACCTCAAGACTGGATTACTGCAATGCATTCTATGTGGGGCTGCCCTTAAGGCTGCTCCGGAAGCTGGAGCTAGTGCAGAATGCAGCAGCTCAGCTATTGTTGGGAGCTGCCCATTTTCAGCATGCAACTCCTTTGCTGAAGGAACTGCACTGGCTACCTGTTCACTACCAGGTCAGGTTTACAGTTCAGGTACTTGTGTACAAAGCTCAAAACAATTTTGGAACAGGTTACCTGAGAGAGTGCCTCCTCCCATACCAACCTGCCCAGTCACTGAGGTCATTGGATGATATGCTCCTGGTGGTTCCTCATGGACCTTTGGCCCAATTGGAGTCCACCAGAAGAGCCTTCAGTGTGGCGGCTCCATTTCTATGGAACTACCTGCCTCTGGTAGTCAGGCAGGTTTCAACATTGTGTTGCTTTTGGCACCTGCTGAAGACTTCCTTGTTCAGGGAAGCCTTCTCTGTTGTCCAACCACCATTTTAATGTTACCTTGTTTTCAATGTATTGTTTTTGTTTCTTTTATCTGTTTTTATCTTTTTATTGCTCGGCGCTTCAGAATATACTTAGATATGGAGTGGTATACAAATACTGTAAATAAATAAATAATAATAATAATAATAATAATAATAATAATAAATTTCCGTTGCAAACCAGTAATTTCTTTCTCTCCCCCCTTTTTGGGGTGTCCTATGGACAGCGCACCACCCCAAGGACTGTGACCCATGGAGAGAGGTCCGGAGGCTGGAAATGGCCTCCAGACCTCCCACAGTTGCCCACCTCCACTCAGAACAGTTTTAAAAATATTAAGTAACACTATAGGCTTTAGTAGGAAGAGGCATTAAAGAATACATGTTTAACAGGTGTATCTAAGGGATGACAGTGTAGAGAGAAGACATAAGGACCAGGATTCAAGTGACACAGAGGGGGTCTAAAAGGTTTGAGAGCTATCAGGCAGGTTGCTGGCCGCTCTGTCACTGGGGGGGAAACCCCGCTTTTTTAGTTATGGCACCCCATTCTTACCAATTAAGAAGTACAAACCTGAATGATAGAACTATCTCCTTGCTTTGTTCCAATAAATGGCAGCAGCCCTCGGAATACTTGTGTTATTACAAGTGGCTTTGATCAGATGCCATTGAGTGGTTTGCCAAAATAAATGCAAATTTGACAAAACACAAAGAAGCTGGAGACAATTGCATAATTTTCAAAGGGACTAAACTCTATTTCCAGGAGACCAAATTCAATTGGCACCACCTACTGAGAGAGTATGTTTTAAAAGCTATAAAGTGAAGGGATGCCTGACTTACTCAATTATAAACAATTGCCTGTAATGATATCTGTTTTGACTCACATCGAATTACCCTGCTGTTTCAGCATGCATTGATATTTCTGTCTTACTGTCTAAGACTTCTTAGCTGATATTTTAAATGGAGGAGACAGGACTCTTCTCAGTATATGCTAATGGAAGATAATACCACATATTTTAAAGGTTATATATGGATTCCTCTGGGACATAAAATCAAGTCTGGTATCACAAGGAGGGTTTTGATTGTTCCTGAGCTTCCATCTACAGATTCATTGTGCATACCAGATGTATCCAAGCACTTTAATTTGAAACTAAGCCACCAAAGGGGCTTAAGGGTAATATGAAATGCAAACTAAATACATTTGTATTTTTGTTTTGTTTTTGAACACTGAATAACCCAGTCTATGAGCCAACAAGGATTCCCAGAGAAGCTTCCATAAATGAATTAAAATCCATAATAAAAAAACAAGAATGCAAGAATGCAGTTTAGCAACACAGCAGAAAAAAGAAATACTAACATACTTACCAGAAATTCCACTTGATAAACTATTACACACTAATGATTCACTGCAGTGAATCCTCCCCACTTAGTTGTAGGATTGTCAAACCAAAGCACAGAAGCAGTTACAACTAACATGAACTAATGCCTAATCTAAGCAAACGCAGGCCACATGGTAAAACTGTACCTGGGACTGCACTACTTCAGACTGCAGAGGCATAGGTAAATGCACCGCCCCCGCTAAAATCTTCCTTCACATAGAAATGTAGGTGTCATGAAGAAGATGCCTAATGTAGTCTTGTTCATAATATGCTAGTTTTCTGCACATAGGGATCTGAAGAAAACATGGAGCATCACCACATCACCATTCCCAACCACACACATCCCTGCCATCTGAAGTGGTACATTCCAGAATACGTTTTACCAAGTATTCTTTCATTTATGTGTATACTAGCTTACTTCCAGGTAAGTATTCTTAGTTTTACAATAAGAGAAGGTAACCTTGAGAGGAGAGGAGAAGTAAACTAAGGAGAGGATATGAATTATACATAGCTACCAATGAACGTTATGGATGAGCAGGTAGTAAATACTAGTAAGTATTTTTATTTCAGGGAAGCTTGTACATGTCTTTAGCTCAAGGCCTACTGAGACAAACTGAGAATGATTTGTTTCTGAATAAGAACCTATAAAAAGTAACTTACATGATCAATTAGTTCACGGACCATGCCATTCCACTGTCCGCTGGCATCATCCCGGGCTCCGTATTTTCCGTCTTCCACCAGCCTAATTTCATAGGTGAATCCAAGGAAAGTTGATAGTTCTCTGAGGAGATCGATGCAATATCCCTCAAATCTATCATTCCCATATAAAGGCTTATCAGACTTCTTGAACATCACATATGGCTCTTCCTGGAAAAATTGGAGAGAGAGAGAGAGAGAGAGAGACTATGCTTCAATTGTTGTGCTTCTGAGACAACAAATTGAGAATACATTTCCATGATATAATTTCATATGCATAGAGGTTTGTTTGATCCTGTTACACTGAATGCTATCATTACAAGAGGCAAACTTACTTTGAATTTACTCAGAATTATTTTTTAAAATAAATGTAGCAGCCCAAGATTTAATCTGAAATGGGTACTTTAGGATGCAATCCTATGCATGTTTAGACACAGAAAAGGCCTATAACTTCCAGCATGCACCAGCCAGCCATATTAAATATTGTTATTTGTGGCCAAATTTTTTGAAATTTTTAAACTGTTTTTAATTCTTTCTTGTAGAACAATTGTATGGCTTTTAATTGTATCTTGGCCTTGTTCTAGGGCCTAGGCACTGTTGTAAACTGCCCAGAGAGCTTTGTCTATTGGGTGGTATAGAAATGAAATGCATGTGTGCATGTGTGCGTGCTTGAATGAATGAATAAATAAATAAAACATCCTGAGTTCAATCCCTGGCATCTCCAAGTAAGGCTGCAAAAGACTCCTGTCTGAAATCCTGGGGAGCAGCTGCCGGTCAGTGTAGACAATACTAAACTAGATGGAGCCATGATATGACTCAATATAGGGCAGCTTCCTGTATTCCTATATTGTGTCACAAACCTAATAATCTGCCTCAATATAGTCACTGACTTTTCCCTTAAAATGCTGCTCACAGTAAAATTGAAATAATTTTAACAAATAATATTGTTATTTCAATACAGTTAGAAACCATTCATCACACACACACACACACACACACACACACTTTCTGCTCTGTTCCATCAGTTTATGTTTGTTTCTTTCTCTGTTTAAATTACTTATATATAACTTAATAAATACATTAAAACAGTACAGAAACAGTATGACAGAGCAGTGCAATTACTGATCAGGGAAAGCCTGACTAAACAGGTGTGTCTTCATGTTTCATCATTTCACTGGGGTGGGCAGGGATCATAAGGCTAATCTAAAAAAATGCAATATAAACATCGAAAACTGGGAAGCTCTGGCCCATGAATGATCTAAATGGAGGTTGGCCTTTCACAAAGGTTCTATGGACTTTGAAGAAGCCCGAGTGCAAGGTGAAAGGGAGAAACATGCTAAGCGAAAAGCACGTCAAATGAATCCTTTACAGGACCATCTTCCATCTGGTAACCTGTGTCCTCACTGTGGGAAGCTGTGTGGATCTAGAATTGGCCTCCACAGTCACTTACGGACCTATCGCTAGTGTCTACACAATTTTCTTTAGAATTTCCTCCTTTTAAAATCTCCTTTTTGTAATTTTTTATCCTGGAAAACAATCTTACTCGGTCACGAGTGATCGCCTGATGATGATGACTTAAGACAACAAACACACCCTACAATCGACAGATTATTAGTAATTTACTTGATAGCAATCCCAAATCTAAAATCAATACAGAACTTCTGCTGATGTTCTCTAAGACTGCTTTCACTACATTCCGTGTTCTGAAGTAGTGCAGAACATAACTCTAATTCCAACAGAGTAAGGACCTGGTCAGCAACTAGTTTTGTGGGATAATGACTTAATAAGATAATGGAAGAGAGTGGGCCAACACGTCCATTTCCCAGGGTAGAGTGCCAGCTGATTTCCAGCTCCATATGCATAGGGAGGGATCAGCATAGACTCAATGGCGCTCTCTTCCCTCCCTTCCTCTTCCCAGCTGACCCTCAGTGTACCTATGCACAGTAGACTGCAGCAGCAACATGCTGGCTGTTGTACCGACCGGGAGGTCCATGTGTGTCTCTCCTACACACATCCAGCCAATGCTCTCCTCCCCAGGGCCCAATTACTCAAGGTCAGATCTCAACTATTTAAAATTATAATTCACTGACTAGCCCCTTCACCTTTTCTTGCTTCCCTTGCCAGTATTTCCGAATAATACTGTCCAATGGCAATAAATCCCACTGGGTTTTACTGTTTTGTGTAAATACAAGCCATGAAATAAAAACCAACAAAAACAAGAACAACAGATAGGCAAATAATTCACTGGGAGAAAATCCATGCTACAGATTTCAAGATTCTTGAAAAATGGCAGATAGCCTAATACAGTATAAAATGTGGTGCTCTGAGGCAAAGATGAGATGTTTCGAGAGCCAGTAATATGCCCAGCCAGAAATGTTTCATACACAAACACCCTCCAGTGCTGCAGCAAAGATAAATTATTTAGACCTCCTAGACATGTCAGCCCATATTGACTTTGTATCCTGGTGGAGTTGCACAGAGACCAGAAGCAAGGCAAGATCGGCTCACTTGCAAGTGTAGTCTGACCAAGTTTCTTGAAAAAGTGATTAGAGACACAGAAGCGACTCCAGAATAATTTCCAAAATGTTCACTTCAGTCATATAAAAAACAGAAGACATGGCTGACAATGCTTCAAACCACGAGGTTCATCTATTTATAGGTTACCACAAGGATGGAACATGATGTTCCATATTACGGTGCTGTATAGTACTGTCTGCCTTATAATAATAAGTGAGTGAGGGGGTGCATATGTGAAAAGCTGAAGCCAAAAAAACCAACAGTACTCTGTTTTATTATGACCTGCTTATCGTTTTATTATAACAACAGACATGCAGCCAACGATTTGTGTCGTTTGTTCAAGTTAATATGGTAGCCTCTCCATATTAATCCAAATACATTGAACATTGTACACACTGAAGATAAGATCTAATGCACTTCAAGATTTTCAGTTCCATTTTAGGTTTTTTCTCAGCTTCTTCACTAAATACAGTTCCCTTTGATCACTTCCTATTTCCACCTCTTCTGCACCTACCTCTGCACCTTTTATTTGCCTGCATCACACTAAGTTATGCTAAGGTAACTGGGCTTCTTCTCAGGAAAAGTGGGAGACAGTTATTCCATATTGGACTCCTCCAGCAGTGATCTGGGCAGGCACCCAGGAATCTTACTCTCTACACCAGGGGACCACAGCTCCCATCAATCTCCACCAGTATGGCCAATGGTCAGGGATGATGGAAGTTGTCATTCAAAACATTTGCAGGGCACCAGATTGCGTCCTCTACACTATCAAAACAGCTCTCACTTAAGAGAAATCTGCTGGCATGAACTTTGCTGTTTCTAACACTGCCCTGACAATGGTAGTGTTTGACAGCCCAGCCAGATCAGGTGATCTGGGAAGCCAACAGGGCCCCTGCTAGCCTTAAGTAATTACTGCCTCAGGACCAGCTCTCCAGTCTGAACAATGTGTCACCAAGCGTAGCTGCTCTCAGGCACCTAAGCTTCACCTCGCCTAGCAGAACTGCTGCCTTTGGATCTCGATCCATGCCTGCTTTGGACCATGATTGCTGTTATCTGCCTTGGGCATGTAGTGTGAAAAGGCAGGATATTTTATTTATTTATTTATTTACAATAGTTGCCTCTCACTCACCCTTCGGACTGACAACCAGCTTTGGGGGGATCGGTCTGACTCAACCGGGCATGCAAATGAGAAACAATAAGAGCAAGAGAGAAATGCTATTACCTTTTCTAGTTGGCTAATGTACAATGGTGGAAAGGAAGACACAATAATAAAAAGCTTTTATATGGCACTTTAGAGCTGGATGGGCAGAAGGCAGACCTCCAGATGTTTTGAACTTCAACTTCCACAAGCCCCTGCCAGCATGGCTAATGGTCAGGAATGCTGGGCGTTGAAGTCCAAAACATCTGGAGATGTACCTTCTGTCCATCTCTGCTTTAGAGTATTCAAAGCATTTCATATACGTTATCTAATTAAAATGCTTGCATATCCCTTTTGTCTCTACTTTGCAGATACAGCAACTGGTGAGCAAGGAGCCAAGCCCAAATGGAAATGGTAGTGGCTAGACCACTGCAAATACATGAGTAGTATGTGCTCTGTTAAGTGAAATATATATGTAGTGCTGATTTTTAGAAATTTTAATTCAGGATGAATCTCAAGGATTGAATTTATTATTTGATTTTACTCTGATGGGTTTCTTTTTTATATTCGGATGGTGTTTTTTTTTTTTTTTAAACTAAACTCTCCATTGATTATTAGCATCTATTAACCTACAGAATGTCTTAAGAGACATTGAATCACTAAGACTGCAATCCTGTATCCACTAACCTGGGAGTAAGCCCCATTGAACTCAATGGGAGTTACTTCTGAGTAGATACATATAAGATTGCTCTGTGTATATATGTTCTTTTGTAGATATTCTGCAGTCTTTTATTGCTTTTTAAGCTGGGAATGTGGAACTGCTGAAAAAAAGGGAAAGTTTGAAGGATGCAGCCAAATCATATTCATATTTGCTTGGAACTCACTTTTAAATTAGCATGGATAGGATTACAACCTTCAAGAAGGAATCTTCTGCTCACTACAGCTACCAGAGTTTAAAAGGATGCCATATGTAATTAACATTTATATCAGATATGAAGAATACACAAAAGGCTTTTACATTTAACTGTTTGGACTTCAGAGACCGAGAGAGAAGTGAAGCTGTCCAATAGCCACACCATCGGTCCAAACCATTTAATGTCCTACTCTGACACCTACTAGCCACTTGACAAGAGTCCCAGGCCAGAGACAGATTTAAAGCAAGATGAACTTCTCGTATATGACCAGTCTTTCAACTCCACATAAATAACTAAACTCCATGGGTACAATCAACTACTTAAGCACTTTGAAATCCTACTGATTTCAGTATGATAGATTTATGCTTATCCTTCAAACTGAAATTAAAGGGACTTAAAAGTGCTTTATGGCTGGGCCATGCCTTTAAAAGTCATCATCGTCATCATCCCCTTAGAAGTAGCAGCATAAATAGTCTCTCCATTTTCCAAGTATGTCTAACGCTGTGCACAGTTTTTGCAGCCAGATGTCAAACAATTTTTTTTTTTACAACTTTCCCCTGAAATTTGTTCTGATACCATACATAAAAAGTGATGGTGGGTCACTACATCTATACTGTCTTTGGAAATGTTTAAGGTATTCAAAGGCAGGTGCATGCATAACAAAGTATAAAGCCACTTGATTTTGTTTATGTATTTACTTAACGTTATTTGTACCCTGCTTGTTTTTTAAACCCTGGGTTGTTGTGAGAAAAGTAGGAGTGAGCAGCATGCTTGTTCTCCCTGGGTTGTTTAGCATGATGTCTGAACATGCAACACAAACTCTGGGTTGTTGGGGGATAAACAACCCAGAGTTGTATGTAGCCCAAGAACAAATTTGCTACAAACCACAAATAGAAGCCATGCTTTGCTGTTGGCTTGTTTAAACCATGGCTTATTGTGATGTCTGGACCCAGAACTGTGGTTCATCCTGGCTTGTTTGTGCTGCCGTCTACTCTGAAGCAGAGGCACCCAGTGAGAGCAGCCTGAAAATGAAAACCGCTCCGAACGTTGGCAAAATGGGTGGGAGAGAAACATATCAGAAATAACTTGTCTACAAGACAGTTCATGGCTAAAGCAACAAACTATGGTTAACATAAACTATGGCTTAGCATTATATTGACTGCAGCAAATATATTTTAGCTCAAATATCACAAGGTTAGACAACTTGTTGTGACCAAGCAAGGTGAACTCCACTGGGCTGCCAGCAGGGCCGGCACTACCGCTAGGCGAACTAGGCTGCTGCCTAGAGCGCATGGCTAAAGGGGGCGCAAAAACTATCCCACGATTCCTCGCCCCCGCCACCGGTTGCCACCGCCCCTTCCTCAAGGCACCTCCTCCCCTCTCCGGCTGCTGGAATCGCCGCTGGCCCGGGGGCTGTGTGCTACGCAAGGCCGAGGATCGGCCTCCAGTTAGGAGGGAGGGAAGCACCGTATCCCCGCATGCCCGCGCCCGGCCCCAGCCCCGCGCCCAGCCCTCCCGCATTCTGGAGATATGAGCGCTGCAGTGCTCCCCCGAGCGGCGGGATGGGCTGCAGGCGGCCCCAGGAGAGGCCGCGTTGGTGCCCGCGTCACCCCTGCTGCTTGCTGTGCCGCCTGGCGTGGCTGGCCGCACTCCAGCCCAGGCCGGGCGCGGCGGCCCCAGGGCGTGTGGAGGCGCCTAGCGGCCCACTTGGCCAGCCAAGCCAAGTCCCAAGTTGCTCGCCGCCCCTCCGCCTCTGCCTTGCGGCCGCCGGGTGCAAACCTCGCACAGTTCCTCCGTTGGGCGGTGAGAAGGGGCCAGCCTTTCAGGTCCCGGCCCGGGGAGGCGTTCCTGCGGCGGCTGAGGGAGGGCGAGGCCTTCGGGGACCTCCTGGCCCAGCCTTCCCCGACCTGGTGCCCCTTGGCTGTGTGGGACTGCGACCCCCATCATCCCCAGGCAGCCCGGAAGCTGCGGCCAAACCCAACTGGAGGGTGCTGGGTTGGGGGAGACTGTTCTAAGGGACTACAGCTCCCAGCATCCCTGGCTGGAAGCTGTAGTTTAAAGCCCTGGCTTGCCTGCCCCTGCTGAAGCCCGCCCTTGGACTGGCAGCTCCCCGGGGCCCCGGAAAGAGAGGGGGCTTTCCCTGCCTGGACGTGCTGCCGGGAAGAAGTTCTCCCTTCTTGCCTGGACGTGCTACCGAACAAAGCAGGTGCCCTGCTGGGGGCCCTTGCCAGGGGAAATCCTCTGGAGCTTTGAGTCAGGAGCAGGAAAACGAACGCAGGCGGGTCCATCTCTAAATTAGGGCTCCAGCGGATAATCAGGCCAAATTGTCTTGTTCCTGGGCAGGTAGATGGAGGAGATGGGCCTGTGAGAAGATGCCCAGCATGCCTTTGCTGCCTCAGTTCACGGGGCTGAGCTGGGAGTTCAGAGCAGGGGGCAGCCTCTGAGACCTTGGGCCTCTTGTGCACCTGGTAGCTGACCATTTTGCAAATATGGGAACAAGTGTGCTGCCTCTGTATGGGCTTCTTTGTACCCACTGAGCTCTGTGAGACTTGCTTCCTGGTAAACATGCCATGATAGGACAGGCTCCCCCGCACCACCTGGTGCCCTCTGGATGTGTTGGATGTCAACTCCCATCAGCCTCAGCCAGCATGGCCAATGGTTAGGAATGCTGGGACGTGGTCCAGAACATCTGAAGGGCACCAGGTTGGGGAAGGCTGCCCTCGGGTCTAGAGGTGATCATTCTTAACATGAGGGCTGATCCCCAGATGGCCCGGCCCCAAGAAAGCCTGTAAAAGGAGGTTGTGCTTCAGGTGTCTGTCCTTTGAGTTTGGCTGTTTTCCTAGCTTTGGTTGTTTCTCTCCATTGGGCTCTCTTGCTCCCATTCCTCCTCCTCCACCTGTTGGCACTGGGCCTTTGTCAGCATCCTGACCAGCAGGGTCTGGAACTGATCAGCTGTAAGCAGAATGCAAGCAAGCTCCTATGGACAGCCATCTGGGCACACATTGGCACCTGAAGGGTGGTCAAACCCTGCTGGCTGCTTGGTAGGATGATAGATGAGAGCGCTCTACCACCAGCAGTTTGGTCATGTGTGTACTTACAGCAGACCTCCCTAACCTAGCCCTTCAGATGGGTTGGACTGCGGTTCCCATCATTCTCAGCCAGCATGGTGATGCTGGTTGGGAATGATGGAAGTTGCAACCCAACCCATCTGGGGAGCACCAGGTTAGGGGAGGCTGACATAGGAATTTCTTTCTGTTTCGCACCAAAGTTGGAGGAGCTTTCTAAATGTGAACTTTCTATATACATAGTTCCAGAAGAAACTGTGTGCAGTACCAGAAGAAACTTAGCTGTATTTAGCCTGCAGCACAGTGTTTGTAGGAGCAAATTCTCTACTCCTTCAACTTCTGCTGTATTAAAAATGAGTCCTGTGTTGAATCTGCATTAGCACAAAAAATTTACAGCTTGCTATATCGTATGTGTCAAGCCTGGTTATTACTTGGATGGGAAACCTCTCCTCTAGTTTCCTGCATTGAGCAGGGGGTTGGACTCGAGAAAGAAGTTTTTTCAAATTAAAATTAATAAAAAATTATCTGCGTTCAACAATGTGCCAAGAAAGACTGGTTGGCTTGGCAACCATTTCAATTGAATCTGAGTTAGCATCTTCTTTAGACATTAAAGAAATAGTTTGCCAGTTTGCCAAGAAAAAGGCAAGGAAAATGAAGTTTTAAACATTAAATGTAGTTTCTGTCACACTTCACTAGGAATTTTTCTATATAGCAAATTGGTACTACATCAACATGTTTTTTATGTATGTTTGTCAATGTTTATGTTAATAATTTTTTTAGGTTTTGCCAATTGACTTTTATTTCATAATGGGCTATAGGGCTGGAGGGAGGGAGGGAGGGCGCTAAATATCTGATCTTGCCTAGGGCACCAAACTGCCTTGCACCGGCCCTGGCTGCCAGGTACTTCATAGTTCCCCTTGTTATTATAGTCCCCAGCAAGTAGCAAATGCTACTTGCTGGGGAACTATAAATCAAGATCCTGGTAGTCCATCATACATAGCTGGCAAGCTGCTTCAGCTTGGTGGATCACAAGCTTTGCAGTCCTACCATAAAGAATTTATTGCACAAAGTAACATTCCATTCCTACATTGAAGAAAGCACCAGTCAAAGCATACTTTTATCTTCTGGCTTCTCCTACACCATCTGTAGCCCGGCCTACTGTAGCAGCCACCCTTTGTGATAGGACAACATTCCACTGTCATAAAAGTGGTTAAGGAACTCCAACCACTCCTTGTCAACTTGAACATCAAGTGTAGCTTGAACATTCAGTTCAGAGTACAAGTTGAAAATTAGGCTAATTTGCTACAGAACCAATTAATGTATTTGCAGCCACATTTGTGTTTTGGAAATGGCAAACCCTGTCCCCCTACAAAGAAGAAGCAGCTAGCAAAAGCTGATCGGATTAAACTCATCTGAAATTGCTGCTTTTTACAATTCAAAGCTAAGTGGAACCTGCAGCAAACTGTTACAGTGTAGAATGCTCCTGTCCAGTGTTCCAATCAGCCAGCCATTCTTCAGGATATTCATTTCATTACTCTGCCAGCCAGTTTTCCATTTCCCCTTCAACAGTCAGTCACCTTTCCATGCCCACTGAATATACTCAGTCTTCATTTGGCTGTTTTGGCTTCTCCCACCTTACTCCACTTAAGTTTCACACACACCCTTTTTTTACTTCTTGCAACCTTAGGGCTCCCCCAAGCCTGATAATACCTCCCTCTTGAGTGAGGATGGTGCCATTTCAGCTACAGAAGCATCAGCACTCATATCTGAATATCAGTAATAGAGAAAATGATGAATCTGAAACTCCTTTAAAACATAAGAGCAGAATAACATATTCTAATGAAATGAACTGATGCTTGAAGTTCTGACCTTTAAAGTCCTTCATGACTTGGGACCTGTCTTGTCTCCACATGTGCCTGCCCACAGGGGTCTTTTTTTGAGACCCCCCACCCCCACCTGACATGTGGTGGATGGCTAAAGAGGAAAAGGCCTACTCAGTGGTGACCAGTGGAGGCTGGTGACTCCTATTTTGGTGGGGCTCCTAATCCACTGCAGGTTTTATTTGAAGCATTATAGGAGCTATCCATGGTGCTGAGCTCCATCTCCAGCATAGGTTCCCCACCATGGAGCACCATGGATAGCTCCTACAAAGCTCTAAATAAAAGCTGCAATGGAGTAGGAGCCCCACCGAAACTGGAGTCCCCAGCCTCCACTGGTGGTGACACCCCAACTGTGGAATGCTCTCATCCCAGAGGCTCACTTGGTGCCTACTTTGATATCATTTTGGCACCAGGCAAAGACCTTTTTAGATTTTTAGGCTTTTTTAATTTTCTGCACTTTGCTTTTATGCTGCTTAGTGTTTCTTTTAATTCTGGTCATTGCTTTTATGCTGCACTTTTATATTGTAGTGTTTTAAAGTTTTTGTATTGGCTTTATTGTACGATACCCTGAGAGCCTTCAGGGGATATATTCTTGATTGTGTGAAACTGACTAAAGCCAAAATAGCAGAAGCAGACAATAATTTAAAAAAAACCCTACAACCCTCTGTTTCCTAGTGGTTATTTTTCAGAGACCATGAGTGCACACCAGGAAGAATCTAACTATAAAAATGGAGTGCATTCTGTTAAAAACACTTGATTTTTATTTTTTATCAGTCATCCTTGAGAGCTTTATTCTAGACAGGCAGAATACAGAAGTGAGCTCTAATGCTAACACTTTTCTGAAATAGAAAGGACTGTGAAATGAAAAATGAGAGGGTGTTTCACAATGCCATTGTATGCTGCTCAGTGAAGATGATCGAAGTGAAGCTATCAGTAGTTAAGCAACAATTGAAAGCCATGATCCAGAGCCAGAAGTATGGCATGTAAGGCACTCAGAGCTTTTCATTAGTTTTCATCACAGGAGCCTCCATCCCATAAACTACTTTAGCAAAAACAAGCAAGGAATGTTGTACAGAGCTACCTTCATCAGATGCATGGTGGTGGTGGTGGTGGTGGTGGTGGTGGTGATGCAAAAGCATTTGTGGACTGGAGCCAGTAAAAATGTATGCTGTAACAAATTTGGTAGTCTTTATGGTGATGCAGATTCTTTATTGTTCAAGGAACATGTTTTCACCCAGATTCTAAATGTGCATCCTTGAAAGTACATCCCTTTGATTTCAAAGGCTGTTACATCCAAGAAAGAGTGTTAGGAGAACTGAAGCCTTTATTTAACACAAGTGTTGGGCTACCAACAACAAACACCAAATATAATTCTTACATCTGTATTACCAACTAATTCAGCCCCGAAAATTGTTATTAAGCCTTGATATGGTACCTATAAAATTCAGCTCAAATTATTAACAGTCTGTAATTTCTGATTAGACAGCAGCACACAGTTATGTGTTTCAGAACTAGGTACATTGCAGAAAAAACAAATGATTAAAAAAAAAAAAAGCCCACAAGTAGCCATTTTAGGTGGAGGGTGGAGAGAGAAACCTTCAAACAAAAACAAGATGAAATAATGCTTCACAGCAAAGATTAAATCAGCTGAATTTTGCTGGGCTGAATTATTCTAATGTAAGTATATAGTTCTATCTGATTTTGAGGTCTTTACAGGCCATTTTCATGGCTATATCCCAACAAAATACTATAATTACTATAACTACTATTACTACCATTTCTATTAATAATAATAAACTCAGCATAATGTAAATAAAAGGGTGCACACAAGGAGGATACAGACACACCTGAAAGTGTCTGACATGTCTACTGTAGTAGACGCTCATGCACATGGCTTTTGAGGATTGTGATGCCATGCCCTAATCTGAAGGAGCCACATCCAGACAAGAAGAAAGATAAAACAAACCAAAGACAGGCTTTCAGGCTAAACACACACACACATACATTTTCTCCAAACCAACTATGGTAGCTTCTGCCTAAACTTCTGCCTAAGTGCTAAGAAAACATAAGAATGTTAAATGATTAGTCAGCTGAGATTACAGCCCTGAAATTAAAACAAATTTCCATCATCATAGAAGAGCGTAAACTCCCATAGCTAAATTAACATTTCAGATCATTCATTATACAGTAATTGCTAAGTAACTGTAAAATACATTTGCATACTGGTCATTACTGTTGTAAGTACTATGGCTTTTCTTCACCGTTTTCATGCTCAGCTGAATTTCTGGAAAATAACTGCACATACGATTACTCATGAAGACAGATGATTACTTACCAATATGGTGGTTACAGATAGGGAGCGATTAGATAGGGAATCAGTGATGTTCGCTGGTTTTCCTTTTTGATTCTCTGTCATGTTAAGGCCACTTGCAGGATCCCAAGTTCCAATCTATAAAACAGCATATGCACTTATATATTGTCCATGAGTTCTTTTTTGGCCACTAGGGCAGAACAGTGCATGGCAAAAGTTAAGTCTGCTAATACTTATAATTCACCTCTGCTGCAATTTCTGCTATCACTCTGTTAAGAGCCGCTTGCTTAAAACATGATTCACTTTACTTCAAAATGTGTCTAGTGAAGTGTGACACTCAGGGTAAAAATGATATACAGAGTTCTGAGTGCTTAATTTTCCACTTAAACGTCCATCCTCCAAGGAAGAGCACATCTGATGTGTGATAGTTCAGTGAAAATATAGTCGCCATGCATATGCTATCCACCACTGTATGCATCTATCCCTTTCTTTTCGTGGTAATACTATGAAACTCCCAATTGTGTGTGTGTGTGTGTGTGTGTGTGTGTGTAAATACACCTTGCATTATGCAAGCATAGATAACATTTCTGGATGCTAACAGAAAATGCCACCACACCCACTCCCAAAATTTATTCAAGGAAGTTTATGAAGTGGGCACTCCTATCCCTCTATTCTGTCATAATTATGGATTGTTTCAAGTACAGTTATGTCCCTGGCTGCCACTTCAAATCCTTCGCCACCACCCACTCACTAGTATTCCATCCATGTGTGGCTTGGCTTTAGAGATAAAGCATCTGGCCCAGACAGTACAAAAAAGCCTACAGCACAATTGCAGAATCTGATTGTTCATCTACATTCTGGCAAACATTCAGACAGTGATTCATTTTGAATCTAGGAAACTGGTTCCTGCTGGCAAACTTGCTGGAATACAACGGGTCCAAAGGTTTCAGCAACATCAGTGTGGCATAGTGGTTAGAGGGTTGGACTGGGACTTGGGATATCTGGATTCTAGTCCCCACTCGGCCATGAAGCTCACTGGGTGACTTTGGGTCAGTCACTGACTCACAGGGTTGTTGTGAGGATAAGATGGAGAGGAGGAGGATTATGTAAGCCACCTGGGGTTCCTTGCAGGAAAAAAGGCAGGATATAAATATAATGTATAAAATGAAATTAAAATAAAATACATAATTGCAGCACACCAATACAGGTTGGAAAAAGTCAAATTTCATTTAATTAATGAAAGCAACTTTATTTTTCTAAGCTTTTTTTCTAGCCCTCCACAGTTCTGCCTTGTCAGTCTTGAAGAAATTGTAAATCCTAAAGGCAGGGATTGTGTCACTATTATGTGCTACAGCTCTGCTCAGCAACAAGTTTTACAGAAGACGCATTTTAAGGAAGGAGTGGAAGGCGGATGGCCAGGGCCATGCCACTGCCAACTAAAGTGGATGGATAGCAAATCTCACCGCCACTCCTTGCTCTACTGTCACATACTCATTTCACTTCTAGATTGACAATGGGAGGCAATAGTAGCCCTGCGGTATTCAGTTCAATACCCTAATTAATTCAGTGTTATTAATAAATAAAATGTTATACAAATATAACACTGAAGGTTTGGAGGAAACTGAATATAATCCAAATATTCCTCCACTTTACATTTAGGTGTGTGGAATTTTGACTTCTACCCACCCACGTTTGCCTAGAGCCATAAGGGATACCAATTAACTGTTAATATAGTCATTGAATCTCTAGAGATATCCCTTCATTGCAATTAACTAGTTCCATTAGTATGTTTTATTTGGCTTTCAAAATTATTTAAGAACTATTTTTAGAAAAGGAACACATGCCTGTTTGGCAGCTGTGCTATCTAACACATAATCTCGTGAGGTGCTGAGAAAGGTATGAGCAAAGCTCCAGCACATTATGCCATGGATCCTAATGCACTGCTATTGTTAACCAGTAAGGCAGCATAATAATGTTCCACTAAAAGCTTTTTCTCCAGGAAAGATGAACCTTGCCACCAAATCTCTTGCTGCCAATTTGCTTGGCACAAATGTCTTAATTCTAAATCTGCTTTAGAAGAACTGAGTAGGTTTGATAATATGTGCTCAACGGGAAACTAGAAAACAAAGTATGTCCAGCCAAAATACACACTGCAATCAAACTTGTTCTTTTCTCCTATATAACTCAAATCACATAGAACTTTTATCACATCGTACACAACTTTCATCATATATAACTCAAAATGTAATAATTAATAAATAAATAAGTAAAGCTTCAGTCCTTCCAACATTTCACGAAGTAAAAACAGGGACACTCCTGTACATGGGTTTGTGAAGCTAGGAAAGGAAACAGGCAGTATCAGAGCCTATTGGATAATGGTGGGGTAAGCCCAATCCAGACTCAAAAGTAGGAAGTGTGTCACAAGTAGGAAGTGGGCACTAGAAGTGCATGCAAGCAGGTGGTTCCAGATGACAAAAGTATTGAGGTAAGCTGTGCTGTATGGCAGGACCAATTGCACATATATGACCTATTTTGCATCTGTAACAGGTAGAAAACATTGAGCCCATTTTACAGCTCAGGAACTTTATCTCCTGCTCTCTTTTCTTTTCAGCAAATTTTCAGCACATTTAAAGAAGGCACTTTTCTTTTTCCAGTATTCATCTGAATGTTTTACCAATCAAGTAAAAGAGGAGATAGAAGCCAGAAAGCATTTATCTCACACAAACTTCTCTTGCCAATTGCAGATCTGAGAGAAGCAGAGAGGGCTACATAATAGTAAAAGCATCTAACAATGATGGCTTTTCAGAACGAAGTCTGGGATGGGGGAAACAGCACATGGATTTAAAAGAATATTTTATGCCCCCTTCTTTGCTTGACTCAGACTACATAACTGATGTGATCGCCTGTTATAATTTTGGCATCACCATAACTAATGGGGTGTTGAAGACACAGAAGCTGAATGCACTGATTTGAAAGATAATGGAGGCACTCCAACCATACCTCTGCAATATATTTTTTTAAAACCCTGCCTGTAAATTTTACTGTATGCATATGATAATTACCCTAGTGCAGCAGGGGTTACATACATGCAGAAGCAGTCTTCCTTTCATGGATTCTCTTACAGGAACCAAAGGCTCCTGTGTGATGATTCCAAGGGGTGTACAAGAATTTCATTTCCACTCATTTAAAGCCAGATCTTGCCCCATTCACACCCGTGAGAGCGAGCGCATTTTGTGGGCAAAGCTCATATTCACGGACTTGCAATGCTCATTCCTAAAATGCGTACTTTAGAAAAATGTGCCCTCTAAAAATGTGCATTTGGGGGGAAATGCAGTGCATTTTCATGGTTTAGTCAGTTGGAGGAAAGCACACATTTGCGCATGCACTTTTCAAAAATTTGCACCCAAATGTGTAATTTTCCTGTTCAAATGGGGAGGCGGGGGAAGTTTGCAATTGGAAACGGGAACAAAGCAGACCAAACTTTGAGGTGGAACTTGGAGAACCTTGAACAGCTCAAGCCTTGCAGATTCTCACTGATAAGGGAACCAGTTGCATATACATGGCTGTCATTGCCAGATTTGACAAAAGTGTTCAAATGCCTGAAGCGGGGAGAGAAGAAATGAATCAGGGCTTCCTCTTCCTCATACCTCCCCAAGATGGGTGGGAGGAAAGTTGCTAATAGACAGGGAATCCCACGCATGCAGCGCTGATTAAGTGATGAGCAGCTAAGCATGCACAGATGTATAAAATATGCAGCCGCATGCAAGTAGTCCACTGCTGTATGCATGTATCTCTGGAGCAGGGATTAGCTTTTTTCATGTAATCAGCTTGCTTAGCTCATTATGTTTTCTATGTAAACGTATTTAAAAATCTACCCTACTCCTCTGGGAATTATTTCTCCTTTATATATCCAGGAGCCTACTGAGAAGTTTTATTCTCACTATTAAGGGGGGTTACTGTAGCCTAATGGATAATCCAAAAGAGAAAGAGGAGCAGAAACATGAACATATACAATACTGGAAATAAATATAAGATGTAAGACTGTTGTTTAAAGCTAATTTTATGTCCAGAACTTCCATACCCAAGGCCTGGAAAGTAATAGCATGGTCAAGGTCCCCTGAATTTTCTCCTCTGCCCACAACACACATCAGACTGTTTCTTGCCCGTGGTACAGCTAGGTTGTTTTAGAGCCTGGGCTTAACATCTCATACCCTACTCCGGTTTAGATGCATACTACTTAAGTTTTGAATGATGCAACTAACGTTTCTCTTCTCCCCCGCTCCACTGCCATTCCATGATTTATAACTGTTGCTACATTCCTGATAAGGTTAGAACAAAACAAACAAACAAACCCAAAATTGTTTGCCAACACTGATTATAAAAAAAAATACTCTGAGCCTATGCAGGTTTGCATTTTAAACTCACTTAAATTATAGCACCATCATGAATAGATGAATAAAATGGACCTTGTTTCTGCTGCCCAGGTGCTAAAATATTTACATAGGAATAAGCACCATTTTGTTGTAGAAAAGGGTAATATATGTTTAAAGTAAAAATAATAAAATGAGTATCTGTAAGCATGTTATAGATGTCCAGCAGCCAGCCATTCCCTGAGTGCGTGCGCACACACACACGCACACACAAACAAAAAGATGCTGCAATGAGCAATGTTGTCCCTGGCCTGCCCAGCTGCTGATGCTGGCCATGTTTGCCACACCCACCGTCACCTGCCACTCTCTGGGTGGTCATTTGGGGACCCCGGGCTATGGGGCCCTAGACTTCAGCCCTGAGGTCCAACCCTAGCTACACCACTGTTCTTGCCTTCTGAGCCTTAGAAATGCCTTCACAGGCAAACTTATTATCACTATACAGTCTGTTTAGGCTTGCTGTGCATCCAGTCATATCCTTCTGCTGCCATTTCCAAACCAGCTTCCACTGCTGAAGCACTTTATGGTCTCATCAGGGGAGGGATACAGACTCCATTATACCCTGATGATGTAATTAGGAGCATGAAGGGGTGCACATTGGCTTGGATGTAACCAAGCTCTGCTGAGTTTGTGAAGCCTAATTCTGAATTGAACTGGGAGTGATGAAACTTTCCCACAATTATTTTCCATGGGTCCTACCCAAAATAAGTGTACAACATTAGGAAATTAAAAAATAATATGCTAACCAAACTGCCCTCTTTCCCCACCTCTATGACCCTGTTTCTGTGTATTACTGACTGCAGCCTAAGAATGCTTGGCATGTCATCCTTTGCCACTCTTTGAGCATTCCTTACTGCAAACAGGTTTCCTGTCCTGTTAAGTACATCTGCTCTAGACACTCATACCCTCCAACATTTCACAGATGAAAATAGGGACACACAAGTGAATTTGTAAGAGGTATGGTTAAGCAACATGAAGGTATGATCAAGAGGGCGTGGCCAGGCAACATGAGGGCATGGCCAAGGGTATGGCCACCCACCCCAGGATGCTCTAACCGTTTAAGGGCTCTGACCACTCTGAAGCCACTTTGTTCTCCAGACCCATAATGATGGTGGTGATTGCTGTTGTTGTCAGTATTATTATTGTACCATCAATGTGCATGGTGCTTTACCGAGTATAAGAGAACAGTTCCCTGCCCCAAAGAGCTTACCATCTAAAATGTAATATAGAGGCGACAACAAATGGTAGGAAGGAGTAAACCAGGGAGGAATATGCCATTATTTCAGTCAAACATAACTTTCAGCCTATTTTCCCCACATTGTGCAGGAAATTCCTTGTTTTAAAGATCTCCCTCCCACTTTAAAAAATGGATCCCTCCATGGTGGCTATGTTCTCATTAGTAGTTTACCAAAGAAATAGTAATATTTAAGATTTAGATATCTCTGAGTGTGCAAAGTGGTTCACAGGTCCACCCTACAAGCTCCTATTTTCTCCACTCAGAAAAAAAGACCCATGTGGGCTCTATTGTACTTAAAAAAAAAAAAAAAAAAGAACAACACTGTTAAACAATAATGACAAAATGGAATGATGATGTTTGTTGCTGCCATTTGAGGTAGTTGGGATTTTTTCTTTCTCTCTCTTGAGGAGGGTGTGTTTTCTGATAACTCCCTTCTAATGCATTTAAAGAAAAACAATCCAAAATCCCTGCAGAATAATCCTAATCATTACTGTTGAGAGCTTTCTCCATTGCACTTCAGCATGTGTTAGAAAAAGACTTCTCCATGGGGTACACAGGTAGAGCCAAGTAAAATTTACAACTGCTCTGAAAACAGAATGACAGTGCAATCCTATGCATGTGTACTCAGAAGTAAGTGCTATTACATTCAATGGGACTTACTCACAGGAAAGTGTGTATATTTTAAAGCAATCTACAACACTGACCATCACATCTTGTGGCAGCAAATTGATTATGCACTGTGTGAAGAAGTATTGTGTAATTGAGGAATAATTGTGAAATGCTGCTCCTTGCTAGAAGAAGAGGTAGCAGCAGCAGTGCCAGTGCTAGGATGACTTTTCCAGAATTATATTATTATATAATTTCTTATATATTATAATTATTACATTATTATATTATATATTATTTTATCATATTTTATAAGTGGCTTTTGTAATATATATTTTTACCTTACTTAAAACCTTAATTGTTGATATCTGGGGGTCAGTGCTTGCAGGGCAATCTCTTTCTTTTTGTTTTAAAATTATCAGGATTGGCACAAATTCAACAGGTGAAGCTTACCCACTCACCCCACACCCCCAAACATGGAGCTTCAGAGAGAAGGGGAAGTTTCTTGCATTTCCTTCTGATACTGTACCTCACCTGTTAGAGGCACAGAGTCAGCTCTGTTAGGAAATAAAATCTTTGGCAATATGAAGATAGGAATCATGTGATAAATTCCCTCATTCACCTCTCACTCAGTCCAGGCCAGTGGGTGCAGCCTCCACCTCCTTTTCTTTTCACCCAGCAGAGGCAGCAGGTAGAGCATGTCCACGTGCACGCACGCACGCACGCTCGCACACACATGCTCGCATCTGTTCCCTCCCTGCTTACTGTGTTTCCATGGGCAGCTGTTCGAGCCTAAGCAGAGCTACTTTTAAAGGGGCCATGAGCAAAATTGCAGCTAAGCTAAAAGTTTTAGCTTAGCTGCAGTTTTGCCCATGGCCCTTTTAAGAACAACTTAAAGTAGCTTGCAGGAGGCAGGGGAATTCGGGACTCTGCATAACAAAGTGAGAAGCCATGATGGCTTAAGGGTTTTCGTGATGGTCCCAGCATTTTCGGTGCAGTTGGAAACTATGGACACTATGCCCATTAAATGCAAAGTCCTCCTCCCCCCAACAAAAAATTTCTATGCTTTTGGTTTATTTCTTCTGAAGTTGCAGATGGTTTTATATTTGTTATAAGTCATTTTCCTAAACTCTCCAATGTCTTCAGGAATATTAAGCGAGTTTACATGTTTTTCTTCCATTTTCTCAATCAATACCACTGCTAAACACAAAATCAAATTCTATCTGCCTTACTTGCCCCATATATTCAAATTGTGTATAGGCTACAATTTCCATTATATTTAGTAAATGGGTTTGAAGACAATTTTCAGTCTTCATGACAGCTTTCCTATTGAAACCAATTTGCATTACTTTTTCTAAGTGAGCATTTGTGAAACATAATTTAAATGATTTACTGAAACGCGTATTTTACATCTGGTTGTATTCCTTTCATTCATTAATTTTCAACTCCTCTTAATCAACCTTATTTAGTAGGCTTAAACATTCATCTTGTCCTAGAAATATCCAGCTGATGTGTTCTTTTATGTCGTGCTTCCTCAACTACAAACATTCACTGAGAACTTCATTATATGTTAATCATTTGACTTAGTGATTGCGCATTACCTTTCCTCACACAGAACGTTGTGTATGTAAGTAAGGATTCTCATAGTTTTCTATTGTGACTTTTCCAGCCCTCATCCAGAAGGGCTGCCACTGTGATGTGTAAAACACAAGGGACACAGTCATTCTAGATATTGTGAGTTCCTCAGCGTAACCTACCTCACAGGGTTGCTGTGAGGATAAAACAGAGGAGGAGGAGGATTATGTAAGCCGCCTTGGGTTCCTTGCAGGAAAAAAAGCGGGCTATAAATATAATAAATAAATAAATGAATGAATAAATAAATAAAGGCCCATTCCTCTACAAGCCCTCATGCACAGCCTATTTAAGTTCTTGGCTGGAAGACATTTTGCACCAGTCCTAGAGAGGAGTGAAGTGGGCTGCTGGTCCCTGTTCCTCACTCTGGCTCACTTCTACCTGGCCTGGCAAGACAGGGCCTTGACTGACTCCAGCTACAAAAGCCGCTCTGGCTGCTAAAGGTTTTCATAGATTAATAGATCATAGAGTTGGAAGGGGCCTACTAGGCCATCGAGTCTAACCCCCTGCTCAATGCAGGAAACTGGGGGAGGGGGTCTCCCATCCAAGTAATAACCAGGCCTGACCCTGCTTAGCTTTCCATGCTCAGACAAGCTGAGCCAGCATGAGCCACAGGCCTGAAGCAGGTGCCAAGTGACCATCAGAATGGGGTTTTGTTTGTTTGTTTATTTATTTATTATATTTATTAATCGCCCATCTGGCCAGTCACCCGGCCACCCTGGGCGATGTACAACCAAAACACAGCAAAACACAATAAAATATAATGATTTTATTGTGTTTAGGTTTTGTGGCTGGTGTAACATTTACCTTTAGATATGCTGTATTATTTCCCCGGCTGTTCAGTTTTGTATGTCTCCTTTGCTAGGCCATAGTATGAATTATGATTGGATTGTTTAATCTTAGTGTATATTTTTTGTGAGATGTTTAGCCTATTTGTATGAGTATTTAAATTTTATTATGACTTGTCATGATCATCAGGCGATCACTCGTGACCGAGTAAGATTGTCTTCCGGGATAAAAGGAGGAAATTCTAAAGAAGATTGTGTAGACTCTAGCGATGGGTCCGTAAGTGACTGTGGAGGCCAATTCTAGATCCACACAGCTTCCCACAGTGAGGACACAGGTTACCAGATAGAAGATGGTCCTGTAAAGGATTCATTTGACGTGCTTTTCGCTTAGCACGCTTCTCCCTTTCACCTTGCACTCGAGCTTCTTCAAAGTCCATAGAACCTTTGGTGAAAGGCCAACCTCCAGTTAATCATTCATGGGCCAGAGCTTCCCAGTTTTCGATGTTTATATTGCAATTTTTTTAGATTAGCCTTATGAACATCTTTAAACCTCTTATATTGACCACCGATATTCCGCTTTCCATCCTTGAGTTGGGAGTAAAGTAACTGCTTTGGGAGACGGCAGTCAGGCATTCGAACAACATGACCGGTCCACTGAAGTTGGCGTTGAAGGATCATTTTTTCAATGCTAGTAGTCTTTGCTTCTTCCAGTACACTGACATTTGTTCGTCTATCTTCCCAAGTAATTTGCAGGATTTTCCGGAGGCAACGTTGATGAAACCTTTCAAGGAGGTGGAAGTGACGTTTATAGATAGTCCATGTTTCGCAGGCATACAATAAAGTTGGTAATACAATGGCTTCATAAACCAGTGTTTTGGTCTTCTTACAAATATCCCGATCCTCGAACACTCTATGTTTCATTCGAGAAAATGCGGCACTTGCGGAGCTCAAACGATGCTGGATTTCACTGTCGATGTTAGCTGTAACAAAAAGATAGCTGCCAAGATAGAGAAAATGATCGACATTTTCCAGTATTGTCCCACCAAGCTGGATAGATGGCATCACCAAAGGGTTAGCTTGCACTTGCTGATGAAGCACTTTGGGTTTTTTTGATGTTAAGTGAGAGACCAAGTTTTTCGTATGCTTCTGCAAAAGCACTTAGGATAGTTTGGAGATCATCCTCTGAATGTGCGGAGACCACATTATCATCAGCATACTGAAGTTCCACAACGGAGGTTGTAATTACCTTACTTTTTGCTTTCAGCCTGCTGAGATTAAAAAGCTTTCCATCTGTTCGATATATAATTTCCACACCAGTGGGAAGTTTCCCCTTGACAAGATGTAAAACCATGGCAATGAAAATGGCAAATAATGTTGGGGCAATAACACATCCCTGTTTAACACCTGATCCCACTTTAAATGGAGCACCATGAGAGCCATTGTTGTCCAAAACCGTTGCCGTCACGTTGTCATGGAGAAGTCGCAAGATATTCACAAATTTATTGGGGCATCCAATTTTCATAAGGATAGTCCAGAGAGCTGTACGGTCTACAGTATCAAAGGCTTTAGCCAAATCGATAAATGCCATATAAAGGGGTTGATTTTGCTCCCGGCATTTTTCTTGGAGCTGACGTGCAGTAAAAATCATGTCTACTGTCCCTCTAGAGGGGCGGAAACCATATTGAGTTTCAGGGAGGATCTCTTCTGAAATAGATAGAAGACGGTTTGCGAGTACATAGCTCCCGACAAAATTATAATGCTAACAGCATTGCTCACAGGATTCATCGGAACACGCAAGTCCACTCACCACTTCAAGGTGGCGATCCGGCGAGGGGATGACTTGTAATTGTTAATGAGTTATCTGGAAATGTTGCTGTATTTTATTATGTAATTTATTGCTGATGTTGCTGTAAGACACTCTAAACACAGTTTTACGAAAAGCAGCAAGCAAATTGAAGATGATGATGATGATGATGATGATGATGATGATGATGATGATGGAAAAGATCATACTAATTGTTTTTTCTATCTTTAGAGCTTAGGGAGGTAATGTTACTATTTCTCTTTAAAATATCTATTAGCATACAGGACTAAAAACTACTCCCTTTTTTTGTGTGTTTTTTGTTGTTAGGGTTTTTTTTTGGGCTGTTACTTTGATTTTGAAATTTTGTCCAAAATGGAAAGTTTCAGCACTTCTAAAAGGCTTAACTCTTGGCAAGTCTCTGCAGGTACATAAATCCATAATGGTGAAATAACATTTTTCTCCATTTGGATTGATTTTATGGATGGAATAGCTAAGTGAATGCTCTCAATCTGTCTTCAATGAGTTGTGCAAAAGAAGACAGGTTGTGATTATGTAGAGAGAAAGACTAACTTCTTGGATCTCACTCCCCTGTTTATCATACTTTGTGTATAAAAACAGTAAGTATCTGATAAGTCCACTGATGTTGCCTTCCTGAATCTAAGAGCTTTAAGACTAGGGTTCAAACTCAACTAAGTATGTACAATTATTAGATGCATGTGGAATTATATCATTTTACAGCTTCTATTACTGCAATATCAATAGTGTGCAATTTCTGTAAGGATTAATATAATGACAATAGCATTCTATATATAACTTTCAGGAAAGCTATAGATAACTGGCCATTAAAACTTTGTCCTTGCAATATATCTTTTCGCAGACTACATGTTTCATCTCCCAGCTCTAAATGTATTTATTTAAATTCAGTTCTGGATTCAGTTCTGGCAAAGTCTATTTACTTTGGTACCACAATTTCACAAATCTTTGTGCACCATCAGAATAACCCAAAGAGTCAGTGTTGCACACCAAAGAGGGAAAAGAAATAGATATTTTTCTAGTCTCTAACAACAATTATTTCCTTTCACTCATACTTAGCAAGAGGAAAAAAAAAAGATTATTGGCACAACTTGGGTACTTAACATTTTCATCTCTATTTTATAAACCTTTACCCCTAATTCTAGAAAACTGCCCATCATTGAGCTTGTCACCTGTGATAGAAGTCATTCACTTCATCTAGCCTTACCACTGGGGTATTGGATTTGAGTCTGCAATGATGTAGTGAGTAGAGATGCATTGATTGCCTTAATCCCATGTAATTGGGTCTTACAAATAAACTCTTTAATCTTTATTAACTGCTGTTATCTCCTCCTTCCGCCTGCATGACTGGGACTGAGGGTCATTGGCTAGGGGAGCTTTTGAACCCGGGTCAGTCCAGCTCTAACATCTGGTTATGGGCCCAGATTAGGATCTGATGGTTATCTCAGATGGGCAGATAAGCCCAGAGACGCAGTTCGGAGAAATTCAGCAGTTATAGAGTTAAAGGATTTGTTTACTATTTGTAAGAAAGGTTTGTAAATAAACTGGGGAAGGCAATGTTGCTAGAGCTGATAACAGCGGCTTGGAATGCAGCACAACTGAAGAATGCAGTACAGAGAGACGAAGGATTTTTCGTTTTGGAAGCAGCTGGAACGGAGGTGCCAGGCTTGGCAAATCCAAGGCTACAGACTGTGAAAAGAAGCTGGAACGGAGGTGCCGGTTCGGGCAGCTACTAGGCTGAAAAGTGAACAACGCTGGACACAAGGATTTTGTTTTCCACAGCTTGCTGGAGTGATTGTCAAGGAGCTGTATCGGGCAAGGAAATAATCTCCAGGAGGCTCTGTGTCTACTCATCTGAGTCAAGGCTACAGCAGGAGGATCATATTTCTTTTACAGTTTCCTTCTTCGCTCAGCAGCAGATCAGCTATCTTTTGCATTGTATCAACAAGTGGCTTGGATTACAAATGCGTGGATTACGTCTGACGTGGGCAAAGCATCTGGAGCGTCATGTCGCAGCAGCAAAGTCACGTGTGACAGGAACGTATCTTGGGAAACTTGATACTACACGGGAGGCTGTATCAAACCAGCGGAGGCGTGGTTTTAAAACAGCAGGGGAAAAACAGCGTGGCAGTTTTGAACAGAGAAAGCTGTGCTTAAAATGGGAAGCTGTTCTTCATTTTCTTCATGTGGGATCACAGAAGAAAGGAGCTTGAAATCACCAGGGGTGCTGCTGATGGGAAAAACTTTGTGTTTTAACCCAGGACATAACAAAATGGACATTATTTTGTTGTGAGCAGAAGCAGTGGATTGTTTCAACGAAGCTTTCTGTGTTGGACATAAATAAGCAGAAAGAGGACTATGCAAATGGTCAGGAATTTAACAGTCATGTTTTTGGAACTGTATTTCTTGAAAGTTTAATCACTTGGACTCAAGAAAGTGTAATATATGCTCTTGAAATGTCAGGAAATGTACTGAATGTATATATGACTTGAGTATATTGTGGATTTCTCTGTAGCAGAATGTAAAATGCTGAATAATTATTAGGTATGTTTATATGGCAAAGCTAAGAGATGGATTATTTCTTTTATACTATAATGGTGTAAATAAAGAAATGGAAAGTTGTACTGTTGCAACTATAAAAAGTTAAATGCTTATATGTATGACATGTACATGCATGCATATCACATGATGTTTGATCATTTAGATTCACAGGCTTGTGAAAGAAAATGCAAACTGTGTTGTGGGGAAAGCATTGGGAAATTGTAATTTTCACATGAAAGGTAATTTTGTGCACATAAACAAGGGATGCTAGCTTCAACAGGTAAACTGGAAGGCAAGCTGAAAAACCAGTTCATTTCATTTAAATTTGTTCTTGGTGATCTTGTGGATACTCTGATGGCTTTAGAGGAAAGGCACGTTATTTCATGATGTTAATTGATCAATACACGAAGTACAAGGTTGTGTACATGTTAGATAGAAAGCTGGAATATTGAACAAAGTCAAGGTGTTTTGTGCTTGGATGAGAAACAAGCATATTACCCATGTTACCAATTTCTTTGAGATATGGGGGAAGTTCAATTCAGTGCATGTTTTGATGCATTTCTAACAGGATGTGAAATTGAACACATGGATTGTGTGGAAGAGTAAACAAACACTCAGAAGAGGTGATACTAATTTGGCTAATGAGGTTTGGGTAGAAGCTCTTAAATGTTTTGATTATGTACATGATAGAAGTTTTAGTTCTGTATTGAACTGTACACCTTATAGAAAGTAGTGTAGAAAGTAGAATCTTCTGGAGAAACATTTCAGGATCTTGGATCTGATATGTAGGTACATACACCTCAAAGTTAGAAGAAATCTGTAAGGGAGCTTACATGAGAATTTTCTAGAAATGAGAATATTGTGTTTCACATGAACAACACTTGGATAGTGAGATTGTCTAGAAGTGTTGAGTATAATGCTGAATGAAAAGATGAGATCATTTTTCAAAATTAATTCTGTTAATGCAGGAGAAGCATCAAGCTCAGAGTCAGAATAGAAAATCATTTGCTGAAGGACAGTCAGGTAAATTTGACAAACTCTGATACACATTTGGTTTAGAGGAGGCTAAACAAATGATTGTTCATCATTGGTGCAAATTTATTGGAACAGGAACCTGAAAACTGATGAGGTAAGGAACAGGTGAGTCAAACAACCTGTGAGATATCAGGATGAATTTGCAGGAAAAGCCATTTGAAACTTCAAAATGTCAAAGAGGTGAAAAAATTGTCTGTTAAGGAAGCTGAACCATAGCTTCAGGCTATGCAAGCTGAGTTGAATTCTTTGGATAAAGAACAAAACATGGAAGCTGGTGAAACAAACAGCAGTTCATGGAACTCATTGTTACCAGATAGATTTTTAAGATGAAAACTAACCAGATTGGAAAAGGTTATATGTAAAATAGCAAGATTGGTTGCTTGTGATTTTGCTCAGTAAAAGGAGCTGGATAATCATGAGATGAGTGCAACAACAATTTGCTTTGGAAACAGTTAGACTGATGTTTAAGAATGTAAAGATGTATGAATATTTTCACAGTTGGAAATATTGGAACATAAGCATTTTAAATGAGAGGAAGTCTTTGGAAAACTGTCTGTGAGATTTTCTGTAGGAAAAGCTAGAGTCAGCTGGAGGCTGGAATTCTGTTTTGAACTCAAACATTGCTGAATTGAGATTTGCACAGAGAGGCAGATCAATGTTTGTTTGTTAAGCAGGAGGAACAGGGACATAGACTGTATGTACTTGTTAAGTTGGATGATCTATTGTTTTTTCTGGACAGATAAAAGCAATATGATATAATTGGTCCAGGGTTTGGAATTTCATTGAATTGAAACTGCTTGGTGGTGGATCAACTGTTTATTTGTAAATAGAAGTTGAGGGAGAACCAAGAGGGCAGTACTTACTGCAACAAACCAGAGAAATATCATGGATGTGATTGAGAATTTTGGAGAAAGTTAACTCAGTGCGAGACTCCAAATAATTGAGGATTTTCAAGCACATGCTGATGGAAAAGCAGTTTGAATGCTACACAGAAGCATTGGGCTGTTGAGCTTTACTGTACAAGCAACAAGGCCAGATATTGCTGTCAGTGTGATAGACAGACTGTTAGACCAACAGGACATGCTTGGAGAGCTCTGAAAAGTGTTATCTGGAGGCAACATCACACTTCAGACTAAGATTTACAAGTCAGAGCACAGGTGGCTTACAGATTCACAGAAATGCCAGTTGTGGTTGTGATAGTAAGAACAACAAGAACACACCTGAAGTTTGTTATTTTTATAACCATACTTTGTTTGATTGATTTTGTAGAAACAATCATCTAAAGGTTAGAGTTCAACTGAAGCTGAACTGAATACATTGTAATTATGTATTGTGCTATTATGCTATTGTAAAGCTTGAATAGTTATTGCATTTGTTTAAATAGTTTAAATTGTAAAAAATGTTTAAATGATGCTGGGATTGATGTGAAAAACCTATTACAGTTTTTTTCAGAAATCCAAGGCAGGATTGCTATGCTGCAGGCAGATAGCAATACACAACGTTTTGGGTTTGCAAATAAAACTGTGTCATAAGGAGGGATACATCAGAAGTGATTTGATGGTGGTTCAAATTTCTGGCAGGTAAAGTCATTCCTGCAAAAGTTTTTTTTATCAAAGTCCATAGATGAAGGAACAGCATCAGATGTCAACAAAGCTGTTGCTGTTGTATGAGGTAAATAGCCACGTTCTGCGACAAATGCAAAAGCAGGGGGATGTTGGGTTTTGCATGGGCAGAACGAGATTACCACCTGACATCGAGATTATCACCTGACCTGGTGGGTGTCTCTTGAGTTCAAGTATACAAGGTCTCTGGTCATGAGACATAGTCTCGAGGTGATATGACTCAGCAACCTTGGACAGGTTTTAGCAGTAAACATGTTGATGAATAGGTTATACAACTGGGGTGAGTAATATCCTATTTATAGGTACAGGGTCGGTCTGTGGTATAAAGCTAACACACTTGCTGATAGCTTCACTCTCTCTCTCTCCTCTGTCTCTCATCTCGTCTCGACATGTCTATTGTTCTGGACTTCACTTCATCTAGCCTTACCACTGGGGTATTGGATTTGAGTCTGCAATGATGTAGTGAGTAGAGATGCATTGATTGCCTTAATCCCATGTAATTGGGTCTTACAAATAAACTCTTTAATCTTTATTAACTGCTGTTATCTCCTCCTTCCGCCTGCGTGACTGGGACTGAGGGTCATTGGCTAGGGGAGCTTTTGAACCCGGGTCAGTCCAGCTCTCACATGCTGGACATGGAGACCTTGGATGTGCCCCACATCATGACTTCTCCATACCACCTGTGGACAGTTCACATTCTATCATTCTTCTTTATCACATGGAGATGCTATCAATAGCTACCACCAGTAATGAGTACTACTGTGAAAAGCCTCCATCCCAGGTTGAAGAATTGCATGATGATTCATACAACACATTACAGCAGTGATAAGAAGACACCAAGTTAAGCCAGCAAATGAACCATGCCCCCTTTGCTTTTGAAATCAAATCTCAGTTTCTTCTTTCTGTTTGTCTGGAGTAGCTCTATGTTTAAAAACACAGAACTTCCACCATCATGTCTAGTTTGGCCCTGACTTTCATCTTGTGATTGATTTATGGGAAACTTCTGGCCCTCCAGATGTTTTGGCCTACAACTTTGAGAGCCACTGTGTAGTGGTTAGAGTGTTGGACTGGAACTTGGGAGATCTGGGTTCTAGTCCTCACTCAGGCCGTGAAGCTCACAGGTGACTTTACACCAGTCACTGATTCTCAGCCTAACCCAACTGGCAGGGTTATTGTGAGGATAAAATGGAGAGGAGGAGGACCATCTGCACCACCTTGGGGTCCTTGCAAGAGAGAAAAGGTGGGATATAAATGAAATTATTATTATTATTAGTAGTAGTAGTAGTAGTATTTTAAAAAACCTCCCATCATCCCCCATAACTGACTTTGCTGGCTAGGGGTGATGGGACTTGTAGGCCAAAACATCTGGAGGGCCACAATTTGCCTACCCCCGATTCATGGTATACATTGTCTCAGGTGCAAAGAACTCCTTTAGGCCTGCCTAAGCATTTGTGTGGGCCAAGTGCAATTTTTCTTAAACTTCGGACAGCACTGCCGTCTCCCATGCTTTGTCACAGACTGCTTTTCAAACTCCCCTCAGTTTCAAAAGGGGGTTGTCATATGGCAAGGGGTCACAAGCCAAAAGTTATCTTGGGTATGTGGAACTAATTACAGAGTTCTTTGGATCCAGGTTTTTGGATCTCGGTTACTAATAATAAGGCCTTACAAAAAGCATACTCAAATTACGGAATTACTAACATAAAATGCAAGTTAGATGTGGAAGGCAACCTTAAACCTTTAGGCACCAAGAATGTATCAGTGTTCATTGCAGTCATAATAATTAAATAATTTTCATGAGATTATCTATTAAAACTGAGCCAAATATTTCCACATAGCGCAGCTGTCATATTGCATAAATTGGTTCCACTACTAAGGAGAACTGGGCAAGATTATTATATTGAAATGGTATATATCAGTTGCAAGTAAACAGGCTGCAGTATCTCAGGTACCTTTTCAAGACCTTCCTCCTTAAGGCTAATCACATCTAAGTCAAAATCCGTCCTTAAGCCATTCGTCTTGTTGAAAGTTATCCTGCCGGTCAGGCCTTCCCAGTGAGCCTATGGAAACAAGGGGGTGGGGGGAAAACCCTTTCATATGTAAGCAATAAAGGAGAGAGGGAATGAATAAATTAATGACTGCCCAAATGGAAATATTAATTATTCATTAAGTTTAAATTATTTTCTTAGTGGCCTATTTTTTTTTTATTTTTTTTTTAAACTTATTCACTTCTTGGATTCCAAGCATTCTTCTGATAATTAAACCAACTTTTCCTTAATCTCTGCATACAATTCCTTAATACCTTTCCATTTACACACACAGAGCATCTTTCTCAGGCTGATAAAAGGCTGATATTTGAAATTTCCACATTGTTTCCTGTTTCAGAGGCAAGGATTTTTGGTTCTCCTTTGCCTATCTTACAAATATGCTTGCAGTTGTATGACACATTGAGTCTCCTCAGTTTCCACTCTGGCAAAACAAATCCTATTCTGGCATTCTGCATTCAAATAGAGTGAACAGTCAAGGAGAGGGAGCACTCCAGTCCAGCCCTGTCCCCTCCTCGTGTGTTTCTGTCACCCTGTACTCGTGGAGGACAACAGTCTGAAGAGGAGAGCCTCCTGTATCCGTGGAGGCTCTCCACATAAGCCAGAACGCGTGGAGCACCTCCATGGTACAGGAACCTCTCCTCTTCAACCATCGCCCTCCACGAGTACAGGGCGATGGAAACACGAGGAGGAGGTGGGCGCAGCTAGGAAATTTTAGACCCTGTACCTAATGGTCTTCTGGGCTCCCCTTTAGACTTCCATGGCTATTGCTGCAGTTGTGAAGCACATAACAAACTTTTTCTCTTCATCTCTCAATCACCACTCCATGCTTTACAACTGTGTCTACATTCCAGATATGTTAGAACAGCAACAACAAAGCTGTCTGCCAACCCTGATTTAAAAAAACAAAAAAACAAAAAAACTCTGAACAAGTGCAGTTTTGCATTTTAAATTCACTGAAAACATAGAGCACCATCATGACAACAGGAATAAAATGGAGTTTGCTTCTGCTGCCTGGATGCCCACCTGCCGCTCTCTGGGTGGTCATTTGGGGACCCCCCTGGACTGCAGGGCCTTGGACTTTGGCCCCAACATCCAGTCCTAGGTGCAGCACTTGGGGGGGGCAGGGCTGTAGCACTCCCTCTCCTCACCTGTTTGCTCTATTCAGGTACAGAACACCTGAACAGGGCTACACATTGATGGGTTATGCATCAGTGGGCCTTTTCACTTTGGTTAGCACAATCTTCTTGTGTCATTACTGTATGCAACACAATTCTTAGGGAATAAAGTTATAGCTATTACGCTGTTTCAGTGGAGGCTGGTCAGTGGGGCTGTGTATCCACTCTGGATTTTAGTCTGAACTTTTAAGGAGCTATCCATGGTGCCAAGCCTATTTTGGGGATAGGGTTCAGCACCATAGATAGCTCCTTTAAAGTTCAGACTAAAATCCGGAGTGGATACACAGCCCCACTGACATTGGAGCTGCCAGCCTCGCCTGTAGTATTCATTTTTTTATAACTGAACATAAAAGATACCCATTTTGTCCAACTTTTGTCCTCTCTTCTAGTAGTAAGAGAAGGTGCAGGGAGGGAATATCACCTGTGTAGCACGTAGGGAACTAAATTCCAGCATCATTCCATGCCTAATCAACATTCAGCACATTAGAGAGGCATCATTTTTTGGAAATTGTATAGTCATTATGTTGAACTATATTTACAGGTCAACATTTTATTTTAATTTCCTATCACTGGGATCATAGCCACACCTTTCTGAAAATTTGTTTAAGGTCTCATTTCCTGTAAAACATGTCATTCTCCTTTTTTTCTTTTTCTTGCCATAGAATGGGCTGTATTCTCCCTACAACAGTCATTAAGGGCTCATTTTGAAGTCCAGGATATCTTTAAAAAAATGTAGAGAAATACAGCAATTAATTGATGACTAAACATTTAACAAAAGTCCACACTTTCAGGAATTTTTGCACCCATTATCTCCTGTGTAAAGCCATTATATGATGCAGCCTTTGTTTGTTGATTTAGCATGGAATGTCCCCCACCTACCCAACTTTTCCACTTTGAAGGCATTTTTATTCATTAGTTCTTTATTTATTATATAAAAAGTTGCTGTTTGGCCATTTGCAGAGAAGGTACAAAAAAGATCTCACTATTTACTGTTGACAATTCTACTTACCGTAATTCCCCACCCCCACCCCATTCTATACAAATCTGAGTTTTTGTTCATTTTGGTCTTCAGAAAGGGGAGTTTGGTTTATTTTATATTTCCAGCAGCCCCTCCTGCTCTTGTACTAACCACATTTTGACAACAACAAGGACAAGATCAGTTTGTGGGGGGTAAATAACCATTATTTCTATTTTAAAGCTGAAAAACTGAGAAGTTAATTACTGTTACTTGCCCAAAACCACCTTTGTGTGTCCAAAACTGAGTTTGGATTTGTACCCATATTTCTGTGCCATTATTTATTTTTCAACTTAGTAAACCTTTTGTTCCTTTATTTTCCCCATGTTAACATTTTGGTGCAACTATGCAAATGTATTTTTCTTGACCTCAAATCTCAAAGCAAAGGGAGTTGCAGATCTGGATTTTTACATTCAGAGAATAGAGAAAAACAATATGGAGCATAGTTTGTTAGTGACATACCTCCTTGATGAGATTCATGAAGCGGGTCCCAAAGCGCCATGGCTTGTGCCGATTGCACTGTAACGAGCTGACAGTCATCTGTGGGAACTGCTGGACAGCCACTGACACGACATGAACGGCATCATACATTAAAGCTGCATCTGTCTGAAATGAGAGTGTAATCAACACTGTGACAATGACTAACTGAAGGTGTGTCACAGACAGCAGACATGGCGAGAAAAAGACATATCCTTCCTGCCTCTATTTATGACAAAGGAAAGTAACAATAATGTGATTGGCTTATTAAACAAAAACATAGCTACTAAGAGTCAAACTTCACATTTTTTCCCTTACTGGGTAAGGAAAGCGTGGGACCTGCATTAGGGGGAGAATTTACCCGTTTGCCTCCCACTGCAGTCCCAATCCAGATCACACACACACACCCTGCGCCTGCAATTTGCATTGCCAAAAAAGGATTAATAGAAACAAATGGATCATTTCTTTGCAATGCAAACTTCATATGCGGGGGGACTGATCTGGATCAGGACTGCATCAAAGGACAAAGGTTTTTAGAAACCCTACCCCCATTGTAGGGTTCCAATCCAGATCAGGTCCAAGCATTTTGAGTAAAGAGAAAGAAAAAAAAAGATGTAACTGCAATGTCTTTAAAGTAACATTTAATTTGACCCTAAGAGCCTGGTGACACGTTACACTCACCAGAATTCAGAAGGTTCCATAACAGACAAAGAACGTTGAGGAGCATAGAAACTACACACAACTGAGTAATGGAGACTCTCTAGCTGCCTTTATCCATTGTTTATCTCCCCTTATCTCAATCTCCTTAGTGGCTATTTTATGCTAGTAGGTTGGAAGAAGAACTACAGCATCTTACGTTTACTGTGAAGAGGAGAAATAAGTGGAGATAAACTACGGATTAGCAAAGGTAGCCAGTAGCTCTTACTTCACAGTGTGTGTGATTTCTGTGCTCACCAGCCTTTTCTGCCTTTTGATGGGGAAGAACTCAGAATTCTCAACCAGTAGACCACTCACAGGGTGTGGCTGCTCTCACATGATGAATGTAATGTGTATGCTGGCTCTACATCATATATGTCGCAGGGCCAAACTAAACGTTCTGCTGATCATGTACAGCAAAGCTATGTGCAATTGGCTTACTTACTTGAGTGTAAGCACACACAGCCCTGATTAATCTTCTCCTGTTTTCATCCCAGAATTCACTCCACTTTGGGCAGGCGGGTTAAAAAAAGAAAAACCTTCACCATGGATTCCACTGGCTTACACTTATGTAAGTAAACCAATCACACATAGCTGTGCTATGTGCGATTAGCAGAATGTTTAGTTTACCCCAGAGTCTCCATTCAAATCCCAACTTAAAATGCAAGAGATGTAACTGTAGAGAACCATTTCTGGACTTTCAACTGATAAGCTACAGGCATTTTGCTGGCTATATTATACAGCAGAACCAGTGTGCATGAATTTTATTTATTATAAGCCAGCTTCCTCCAAGGAGCTCAAGGTGGTCTATATGTCGGAAAGAGGGCTACTGTTGTTCTATAATCAGGCATACATCTTTCTGCAATGTAACGGGCAGTATCAAATGCTGCCTGTGTGCCTCTGCCTATTATGTTGCTCTGGCGAGACCCACCACTGGTGCAACAGAAAACTGACACTTCCTAGAGTAAGCCCAAATGCTCATTTCTGGAATGGGACATGTCAGCGGGGCTCCCTTCTGTGAGGCAAGGCTGAACTGTTCCGTTCTAGAAACTAGTGTTTTGGCTAATTTCCTGATAATTTAAAAAGCACTAGCTTCCATTGCAGTGGGTCCTGCTGGTGTACACTGTACAGGCAGCATTGGATACTGCCCCAATTGTGTTATTTATATGCCACCAGAAAAGATCAGAATGGTGATCCAATGGCTCCTATATAACTGATGATACAGCCCTTTGTCCTGAATTAAAAAGGCAACTTTACAGTTTGGGCGACTGGAGATTAACCCTGTACCACTTGTTCAAGATGCCTTACACAAAAAGGACCTGTTGCTCCTCCTCATTGACAAAATTAGTGAGCTGTGAAATGAGTTCATTAATGATAGGAAGGCCTGGAGATTACTGCATTTGTCATAATGCAACATAATACAGAAGGAACTTCTTCTATAGTTCATTTCATGCAAATGAAACCCGACTCACTTTACGATAAAACAAAACATAAAAATGCAAAAGTGCTCTCTACTGTTATAGACCATAAGTTGATGCTAAAAGAGAAAACATAAGTTTAGATGTAAATGAGTTTCCTGTGGTGGCATTTTAAACCAAAAGGGGGATAAATCTCAGGTTTGAAATAGCTTATAGAACAGCATCACGTAATTTGTAAAACACCTTGTGCTGTACTCAGACTTTAACTTCAGTGAAAACATCAGAGGCCCCAAATTGTTCACTGACTTATAACTCAAAGTGCTTTTAAGGCTAATTTGATACCTTTGTAGGAGCCAATACATCTCCTGACATGTTGAGTCTGCTTTGTGTAAGTTAAGATTCTGGCAGCAGCATTTTATGCAAGTTAAAGCCTAGACAGCACTCTTTTCTCGGGGAAACATTAAAACAAAAGCACAACATACATGCCTGGCTGAAAGGCACAAAAAGAATGTTCCAGAGGCTTCTCATAAATCTGCATCATTACCCAATTTCTAAACACTTTCCCACCCTAACTTGTATGTACCTACTAATTCTAGTTATCCAATAGCAAGTAAAAGTCAATATGTGCTAAAATAAAAATTCTACACCAATTCCATTCAAATTCTATGACAAGAAAATCTGAGTTCTGCAACCAGTATATATTATGTACATCAGGCATATTTTGATTATTTTGCATAATTGAATCTACTTACTCTAGTCATGGGGAAAGGCAAGGCATATGTAGGACACTGAGGGTTTTTTCTCTTGATGACTGGAAATGTTATTTGCACACAACCCTTTCACAATTCCACTTTTCATACCTGTTTTCTAATCCATAAGGACCAGAGACTTATCAGGTAACTGATAGGTAAGATTATCAGGTAACTGAAACTTGTACCCAATACTACATTCTACACATGTGTAGAATTGCAGAATACTCACAGCAGCCCTAATAATTGTCTGAACTAAGTTCAATCTGAACTAAGAACTATATCAAAGCTACTATCGAAGGCTCATTTCATTTTTGTGACCTTACCAAAAGTCACCATCCAATTCTTGATTCTCCTCCACTGCCTTTGCTAAAAATGTCAGTAGTCTGAAAGATGCATTATATGCCATTAACCCATGATATTACCAGGCTCTGGGCCAGTGTTTGCCATGAGAGCACTGCATGTGATTGGTTGATAAACTACACCAGATAACATTTAAGAAAGTGAAAGCCAAAGAGCTCTCACACAGGACACACACAAACAAACAGTGCAGCCTGTAATTGCTGTAGAAACAGTAGCAGCAGTGGTGGGAATTACACAACATTGTGTACACCTGCTTTCTGCTTGCTCCGGTTGTTCCGGAATGGTAGTATTCTGACTTTGTTCATTTGGTTGGAAATAGCACAACTTCATTACCTAATTTAAAACACGTACACACAACCCATAATTTTGGTTGAATTATGATTGCCAAAAATGAGAAAAACTGTGACAAATCAGATTCAAGTGCCAGAACTATTGAGTCTGTATAAGAAGTCCCCGGAAACCCAGCGCGTTGATAAGCTCTTATCATGTCTGTCAAACGAGTAGCAAAAATGGAAATGAAAGCCCCAGTATTTAAAAACAAAACAATCCTCCCTCATAACAACTATATTCAGCACAATGAATAAACTGATCTAAGTTTATTCTATGCTGAAAATAAAACAGCACTGACACAGGTCAAATTACATTAAACTAAAAGGCCAATACATCCTTGAAATAAATGATTTATTTATTTATTTATTATTATATTTATACCCCACCTTTTTTCCTGCAAGGAATAATCCTCCTCCTCCTCTCCATTTTATCCTCACAACAACCCTGTGAGGTAGGTTAGGCTGAGAGTCAGTGACTGGCCCAAAGTCGCCCAGTGAGTTTCATGGCCGAGCGGGAACTAGAACCCGGATCTCCTGAGTCCCAGTCCAACACTCTCACCACTACGCCACACTGGCTCTAATAATGCCTTAGAGCCAAAGTTCACATTACGCTGATCATGTAACATGTAGCTGAGTGTTAGCTTTTTATTTACTGTAGTATATGTGTGTGCAGCCCCAATTCAGATTGAGCCACTGGGCAGGGAGTTTTAACCCTCTCACCCCCCTGTTTTTTTCTGGAATCTTCCACCACTGCCCCACACAGGAGTTAAAAGAAGAAGAAAAAAGACTCTGAAGACTTCCCCCCCTTTTTCCTTTTTAAAACCCCACACCCACACCCCGCAGGGTAATTTCAGGGGGGAGGGACACTGGGGGAAGGTTTAATCCTCCTCTCCTGGTTTGTAGTGCTCGCAATCCAAATTGGGGCCATTTGTGCTTACACTAGAGTAAATAAAAAGCTGCCCCTTAGCTACATCATGCTACGCAATTAGCATAACATGTCCTTTGGCTTAAATAGTCCTGAAACCGACAGTCCTATAATGTCCCTCCCATACTCTCCACTCTAGGCCTGGCCAAACATGCACAAAGTTTGAGGAACATGAGGAGATTAGAGGCAGGGGAGGAGAAACTTCAGGTGCAAAAAATATGCAAACATGGTGGTTCATGTCTGTTTCTTCAACATTCTGCGGGCTCTGCAAAGTTACCGGGGTGGTTTACAAAAGGAAGATAAATTGCAAAAATAAAATAAACTATAGAAACAGCATGTTAAAAAAAAAAAAACATTGAAAAGTCTGAGAGTAAAAACATCCTTGCCTGGCACCAGAAGCATAACAAGTGGTGCCCGGCGGGTCTCTGGTAAAGAGCTCCTGTGCATTAGCTGAATATGCAGGGACTTTCCATAAATGTTCCTCCATACTATATGTGGAGTGGGGGGAGTTTGCCACTATGATGCTGCCCTATCCCTCCCCCCTCCCGCAGGTTCATTATCCCCAGACTGAATACCTGAAAAGAGCTCATGATGATTCAAGAAATGAGTAGCTGAAGTAAGTCATTTAGGGCACAATCCTATGCACGTTTAGACAGAAAAAAAGTCCTACAACTCCCAGCATGTCCCAGCCAGGGAATGCCTCTCCCAACCACAATCTACCTGGACACTACGCTCAACATCTGGGGCTTTCGTCCGACTGCCACCTCTGAGGGAGGCTCGGAGGGTGGCAACAAGAGGGAGGGCTTTTTCTGTGGTGGCCCCCCAACTGTGGACCAAGCTCCACACTGAGGCCCGCCTGGCGCCAACTCTACTCCTTTCGGTGCCAGGTTAAGACTGCCCTCTATGCCGAGGCATTTAACAGCTCCAAACAGTGCAGGGAGGAGGGTGGTTATGTCACCTTTTAAACCGGTCTAGTTTTATTACCTTGTTCGTAGCTATACTTCGCTTTTAAATTCAGTTTTTAAATGTTTAGTAGTGATTTTTTCATGATGTTTTTATTGTTTGTATTTTATATTGTATTTTACTGTATTTTATAATTGCTGTAAACCGCCGAGAGATTTTCAGCTATTGGGCGGTATAGAAATCATCATCATCATCATCATCATCATCATCATCATCATCATAATAATAGAATTGCGTCCTTAGTTAACTAACCTGCATATTTCGAATCTTCACCACAAGCACATGTATGAAAGCTATGCTAATGCCCAACAGCATTTGTTAAGCCCAGCCATCCCCATGATGATGTGCAGCCAGAAATTATCTAATACAATGTAGAGCTTGGTGTTTGGATTGGTATCCAAATAACAGAACCTCCTCCTAACATTATTCCACTTCCTGGTTTACACTGCAATACTAGCATACACTTTAGTTATCATTTTTGAGCTTGGACAGGCTACTTTAAAAACAGCAGCAGCAGCAGCAGCAGCAACAACAACACTTTTTTGCACCAAGCTTCTCAGAAGACTTACACAGATGATCAAACTCTCCCAAGGTGTTCTCTCTTACCTTGGGACACCTTCCTGCCAAGTGTTCAGGAGACACGCTGGGTACAGATGTATAGGGGGAAAGTATGGGGAAATTGTTATCTGACTGTATCCACCCTGACTTTGGTAGGGAATAATGGCTTAGTTGAAGCTCCATATCTGCTGACCTGAAGGCTTTTTTTTTTTTTAACCTCACAGACTGACCCCCCCAATGGTAACAGGAGTGCACCTTACATACCCAGCTTGGTTCCATCCTTGGGCGATGAAAGGATTGGCCACCACCACTACCACCACCACAGAACAAGTCCCTCTGCCCAAGTTTTTGTGTGCTGGTGGCCATAAGTAATGCCATGGATATCATGGAAAGTACCGTAATATCATGGAAAGAGAGAGAGAGAGAGAGAGAGAGAGAGAGAAGGGGTGAAACACACTCTCTGAGAAATAAAAATAAAAGGGGGCAAATCACTGAGAGGGAGGCTGCTTCCCAGGCATTGACCTGAAATTATCTGGTTTATGATGCAGCTGATAGAAAAAGGAGGGGCTATAGGGAGGAAGCTAAGGTTGGCATCTCTCTCCACCTTCACCTTCATCTCCATCTCCATATAAGACTTCTGAACACAAAGCAAGAATGTTGCGGCTCTGAGGCTATGCTCTCACATTCATATGGCAATAACAATTTGGTTTCTTCTCATCTCAACTTCTCCCCTAATTACCTACACCACTCTACTGTTCCTTCTTTGCATTTCCACAAAAGTGAAGTGTCCCTGAGTTGCTGTTTTAAGATGTAGAAAGTATAAATTGCATTTTAAGATTTCTACTGAAAATTTCACAAAACCATGCATGACATTAATTTAGGAGGGATGCTTCTTTTAGGTTAATATCCTCTCTTCCTTTAATACTTCAAAAGAAATGCTACTCTTCAGAGACAAAATCCTACTTTAGCTCTCACCATCACAAATCCAGATTCTTTAAAACCTTAATCTACAGATGCGATGTGTTCTTGAATTATCAAAGTGGAAGAACAGTTCATTGCTCAAGGAAGAGACAATTAAGAAATAGCTAGAATGTGGGTTATAAGGCATACTGTTTTTCAATTAAAATGTTAATTAGTAAATGTGATTATTTTACTTAATTAATATTTTCATTAATCAAAGCCTCCTGACAGAAAGCCTTGAGTATAAAATATGTCCCAATGAACTATTTATAGTCATCATGGTGATACTTTAATGGATTGTGTAGATAAACCCCCCTATTAATAGGACAGATGTAGATGTAGTTAATAATTTTAAGTTCTCTTCAGCATTTATTTTTATTGATCATGTCTTCAGTTCTTCATTATAGTACTGATAAATCTACACAGCAAAGGAGGTTTATCAATCCACACAAAGATATTGGAAGCATCAGGATTCCACATATTTTGCCTGGCCTTGGTAGTCAAGCCAAAATTTGGAGTCACTGGACCTGGCCTCTCCCCTTCTGTGCAATTCTAGGCATGCCTACTCAGAAGTACATTCTACTGTGTCCATTGGGGCCTACTCCTAGATAAGAGCCAGTGTGGTGTAGTGGTGAGAGTGTTGGACTGGGACTCGGGAGATCCAGGTTCTAGTCCCCGCTCGGCCATGAAACTCACTGGGTGACTTTGGGCCAGTCACTGACTCTCAGCCTAACCTACCTCACAGGGTTGTTGTGAGGATAAAATGGAGAGGAGGAGAAGGATTACGTAAGCCGCCTTCGGTTCCTTGCAGGAAAAAAGGCGGGGTATAAATATAATAAATAAATAAATAAATAAATAAAGTACACATAAGATTGCAGCCTGTAGCTCAATAGCAAAAAGCTAGGGCTTGTTTTGATAGCAGTATATTTCTAGCTAATACAATAGATTACATAGATGCTAAACATATGTTTGGGGCTCACCTTTATCTTAAAATGCTTTAATTAAAAAGGTTTCCTGCATTTGTAAAAATTACTTTGTAAATAACACGACAAAGACTTCTGGGTATGAAATGATAATTTCCTTGGGGGGTTTTGCTTATAGCCTTTAATAAATACAATAAATAAATTTACTTACAGAAAAACATTTTACTTAATATATCTGTAATCCTCTTACAAACAGCTTCTACCCCCACCCCGCCTTGTGAAATAAAGAGATGTTTCCTATGAATCATTAAGATAAATTGGTTTCAAAGAACTAATTCATATATTCCTCTGGCCACATACGGTAGGTCTTTTCCTGTCTTTTAGAAATGATTATAAATCCATATCAGTATATTAAATGGCAAACATGTAATATGTGTTGCCTTCATATGATTAGAATGAATACTTCATCTCTTTGTTCTGCATTTATAATGACACTAGTCCTATCTAGTACTAGAATGTTTCTTAAAGCCACTTTTAGACGTGTTTTTTTCTCATGTGTTCAAACCATGTATTGAGGGGGAGGAGGGCCACACATCCTAGTCCCATCCCCAAGGATATTGGCTGCACTTCCATCCTTCGTGTGCTGAGACCAAAGGTCTGAAGGGGGATAAGAACGTAAGAACATAAAAAGAGCCATGCTGGATCAGACCTGGGGTCCATCTAGTCCAGCATTCTGTTCACAGAGTGGGCAACCAGCTGCTCACGGGATCCCACAAGCAAGACATGAGTGCAACAGCACCTTCCGGCCCATGTTCCCCAGCAACTGGACTACATAGGCATACTGCCTCTTATACTGGATCCTTTATGCATTCAGCTGAACGCACTTAGACTCCTCTATATGACAGGGAACACTGCATAATCAGAGTTCCCAATTATCTGGAGGATTCTAAGCATGTTTAGCTCAACATGAGAAGAATCTTCCTTGACACCTTTGGTCTCAACTCACAAAGGTCAATGGTGGAGCTGGTGGGGACACTGGTGGGGCTATGATGTGCAGCCCCACTTCTCCTCCACTTTGTTTGAATGCATGGAGAAAATACAATGCATGAAGCTAGTGTTGTGAGAGCACCTGCCGCTCCCAGCTTGTGGTGTTTTGGCTTAGAAATAAGCTGAATTCATTCCCAAATAATCGGGAAGTAGTGTGGCTTATTTCCAAGCCAGTCTGACTTTGGAATAATACCAAAAAGAAGCGATTACGACATGCAGAGGGCGGATGAAAGCTCTGGCTCTGATTAAAATCCAATTCAGTTTCTATATTCTGTCATAGCAATGAGCCATTGTCATCACAAGTAGGCACTACTTTAAAAAACATTAAAAAGAAATTCTGCCAAAATCTTGCTGACCCATGATTCCAATATGTTGCAGAGTTGAGTTAGTTATGGTGGCAGAGGGGAGGAACTGATGGGGATACAACAGTTGTGGTGGTGCCTGCAGGCATGGCCCCACTCTCTCTCACACACAGTTGTTAATTGGATGAGGGAGAATACCTGAATAGGGCTATCAGTCATCAAGGGTTGATAGAGTAACTGATATGGGTCAAACTAAGGTAAAGTTGCTAGTCATGACTCCAGTGACATTAGAGCAGTATGTACTTCTTTCTGTGGTAGGCCACCCATTTGCCTTTGGCCAGACCCTACAGGAAGGAGTTTTCCCTGGACTTAGGAAGTAAATACTTTCTAAAAAATGGTATTATTGCTTACAGCTCTCAAGACTCTAACCCCCAGGATTCATTCTGAAATGGATATATCACTAGGCATACGTATACTTGTAGTGGTTTCCAAGGTAACTGTAGAAAAACAGTAAAATAAATTTTCCACAGAGAGCAGAAGAAAGTAGTCCACCAGTGAATTTTAAAGTGATTAATAGTTTAATTTCTCTAAACTTCTAAGCAGAGGGAAACTGTATATTAGGTACAGAATGATTTGGAATTTAACAGTAGATTTTGCAAGTTGTGAATAAATGTAGTTGAACTTCAGCTAATGAAATAAAGGACAGAAACATGCTGACTCTGTCATCTCACCATTAGGTAAGCGTAGATGAGCCAAAATAGAATCACATCATTCCTTCTAGCTCTTTGCCCTGCATCATTTATACAGACTACCCATTCAGAAAATTTTATCTTAACCTTTTTTTTTTCTTGTCTTGCCCATTGTTGCACTGAACATCGGTAATAACAACAAAAGTTGGTCCAGTAAAAGTATTACTTCGATTTGGTATGTAGCTAAAGATCTTTAGCACATACCATCCCTGAAATGTGCCCTTAATGGTGTGTGTGTGTGTGTGTGTGTGTGTGAGAGAGAGGAGAGAGAGAGAGAGAGAGAGAGAGAGAGAGAGAGAGAGAACATGTGTGGGGGAGGATGGTATTTGGTGGTAAGGGATAACCCTCCTCCCCTTGTGCGTCAGTGAATCCACTTCCCTCATTTCAACTTCATATAGCACCATCACCACCACCTCTTCCTTACTTTGACAGTGAAAATAACTTTCTTCAATATAAGGAAAACGTAGATAAAACTTGGTTTATCTACAGCAGCACCATCTTGTTCAAGATAGCACAGACCTGGAGAAACAAAGGAGCCCTTTGCCCCAGTAGGAGGTGGGGGCAGCCCCTTCACTTCCCTGGCCACCATCCCCCCACCTCTGAGGCCATGCAGATCGCTGCTAGTGGCAATCCTGGTCGGGCTAGCCAGGAGAGGGAGGTTGCAGGCTGCCTCTTCTCCCTAGCCACCCCACACCTCTAAAGCCTTGCAGATCACTGCTTCAACACCTCTCATGGTGGTGCTGAGGCAGCAATCCACCCGGGCTGGCCAAAGAAGGGAGGAGGCCTCCTGCAAGGCCTCCTTGCTTCCCTGGCCAATGCCCCTGCACTGAGGCAGTCTGGTTGCCTCTTCAGTGCTGCTCATGGCAGTGCTGAAGCAGTGATCTGCTGAGGCTGGCAAGGGAATGGGGAGGCTTTGCATTCTTCTTCCTTCCCTGGCCGCTCCACCACCACCACCAAGGCCATGTGGATTACTGAAGGGGCAAACTTTCTCCCTTCTCCTGCCTTTCCCCCACGCAGACAGCCTTCCCTTGATCTTGCCCCCGTGACTGCTCAGTTCGCCTACCTCAGTAGGGATTATGTCTGAACTCCCCACCCACTGGTATGTGTGTGTGTTGGTGTGTCCCCACCCACCAGTGTGTGTGTGTCTCACCCCCCCCATTGTGTGTGTATGTCTGTGTCTCCTTACCCCCTAGTGTGTCTTCCTATCCCCCAGTGTGTTTCCCATCCCCCACTGTGTGTATGTGTGTTTGTTACCCCACACCCAGTGTGTGTATCTGTGTTTACCCATCCCACACTGTGTGCGAATTTGTCTCCCCATCCCCAAGTATGTGTGTGTGTGTGTCTACCCACCCCCAGTGTGCATACTGTATATTTCTGTGTCTCCATTCCCCAGTGTGTGTGTGTGTGTGTGTGTCCCCTCAACCCCTAGTCCATGTGTGTCTGTGTCTCCTAACCACCCAGTGTGTCTCCCCATCCCCCAGTGTGTGTGTGTGTGTGTGTGTGTGTGTCCCTACTGCCCAGTGTGTGTGGTTTAAAAGACCAATGATTATCTATATCTATAATAATAAAAGAAGATGTGTGTCTGTCAGTGCCAAGGCTCAAAGACCATGAAACCAAGGCACCTGAAACTTGCATGCATACATTCAATACACCACTTTAGGAGCATTGTGCAGATACTTTGAGCTCTTACAGTCAGTGGGCTACAGTGGTTCACAGAGCGCCCAGATTTGCAAATTTAAAAGCAAATACATTGGAGAGATATTTTCTTTTCAAAAACCAAGGAAATTCAATGATCAAAATCCTGCCAGTTTAAAAGACCAGAATTAAGGTTATCTCATATCAGTCCAAACTCCAAAAAGCCAGGAAATGGAAAGCTAAGGTTGATGCCTTAATTGATGTGCCCCATGAACAGTGATGATGTTGTGCTTGTGCAATCAAATTGTTATAAATTGTGCTTGCTTACAACGTACCCTCCAGGCACCCACACTTTCCTTGGTCTTTCAGGCCCAAATCCAGATGAGGAGGATGGAGTGCCTGGGACCAGCAAAGATGCCCCATATTTTCCTGGTCCTGTATTGCCTTATGAAGCATCTGAGCCTTACTGTATTGCTAGAGGAATCCTCCTGTGAGTTGACCCAAATTTATTCTGTGAGTTGACCCATGCCTTTACTCTGTGAGTTGACAGTGGGAGATGGGGGTCTCCTTTGATGCAGCAGGGCTAAAAGTGGTACTCCTGCTAATGCCTTGCTGTGTGGTGCTTGTAGCTGTATTTCCTAGCACCATTGTGACTGATGATGTGGCCAGTAATGATAAGAAATGTCAAACAAGTTTGGGGGAAAATACACCCATTCCTAGATTTTTAAGAGGCACCAAGAAAAAGTGCATCTTGGCAGTGAGTGTGCAAGTGGGGAACATACTGATTTGGAGCATAAATGGGTTGGTTGGTTAATTATTTATATTAAAGTACATTTATAGGCCAGTGAATTTTCTCCTCTAAAAGGTGCTCACAAGGACTTACATAGAACATGAAGTTAGACAACTGAGCTCACAAATCATAGCCCACATACTTTTTCTGGTGTGAAGTGATGTTGACAGCATGGAATTGGAAGCAAACAAGTAGTGTGCTGGAAGAAGGTGCCTTCCATTGATTGCTTCTTTTTAACTGCAAAACATAACACCAGAACTATTTTATGCTCACCAGGCATCTCAAGTTCCCAAATAGCTACAGACAGGACTTGCTGCATGAGTGCTGGTAGAAATCTCAATGTGGTAGAGAATGAATATTTTTCTTTCAGACTTTCTTTCAGACCCATTCTATCCCAACCAAGCATCTCATATTCCAAAGCAATCCCAAAGACCTTCCAGCATGCCTGCTGGTGGAAATCTCAATTTAAGAACAGAAGAGGCCTGCTGGATCAGACCAAGGGTCCATCTAGTCCAACATTCTGTTCCCACAGTGGCCAACCAGCTGCCCATGGGAAACCCACAAGCAATGTGGTGATGAATTATTTTTTTTACTCATTCCTCATGGTGCAGTTCCAAATCCAGAATAAGAAACTTTAACTCTCATGTAATTCAGTCTTATCCTCTACTGCCACAAAAAAAATAGCATAAGGGTGGTGAGGTTTGCTAGAAGAGGGCTCCTTCACACTGTTCAATCTATCCTGACAGCTACCGATATAAGCAATAAAAAGGCTTTTGTCAGAGGAGCATTCCTCCAGCAAAACAGTAAAGCTCAGATGCTTCATAAGGCTGTACAGGCCCAGGACAACATGGGGCATCTTTGCTGGTCCCAGGCATTCCATCCTCCCAATCTGGATTTTGACCAGAAAGACCAAGGAAAGTGTGGTTGCATGGAGGGTAAGTTGTATGCAAGCACAATTTGTGACATTGCACAACAACACCACTGATCACAGGGCACGTCATTAAGGCATCAGACTTAGCTTCCCATTTCCTGGCTTTTGGGAGTTTGGACTTCGGACTAATATGAGATAGCCTTAACTCTGGTCTTTTAAACTGGCAGATTTTTAAAAAATAATTGAATATATATTTATGAATGCAAAGTTCCCCAAAGAGCCAATGTTTTGTAATGTATTCAAATACAGGAGCCTACCTAAGGAATAAGCTGTTGTTCCATGAGATGATTGACAGACTGTGGGCTGGGACTTCTTTAGGAAGTTGCCAGGGAAGGTGAGGGATCTTGCCTAAGCCCTCTCCATCATGGACACTATAACTGGGCCACTAGACAAAGTATTGACTCATTGTCAGTTAATAAAATGAACCTGTTCTTCTATTCCCTGTTCTAGCTCTCTCGACTGTTCTTCTGTTCCCTCTCAGCACTTTTGTACTACTTGCCAATAAGCAAATTTACAACCCTACATTTTTGTTTTTGTTTTTTTTAAAAAACAACAACACACATTTCCCTTTCCTAAAGTATTTTATAGCATGCTTTTCATTAGATCAAACATGCAAGTCTGCTCTTCACCTGAGTATTAAGGGCAGAGGACAAAATGAAGTACTTTTGTCCATAGATATAGTTTTGACAGAGGTTATGGTTTCTTTCTGTTGAACTTGCTCAGACTTAGGGTTGGCCCTGGCTTTTAGTAAATGTGAGTTCCATGTTAGCCTTTGTCGATAAGCTCCCAGACAGTGTTGTATTCAGTACACATGAATGGATGTTGGGATAACCTTGTGGTGGCAGGGATTGCCATACTACTGTTCATGCCTTTAAAAATAAAATATGGTTAATGTTACAACTTCAGTCTTATGGAGGATCACTCTAATAAGTTGCATTTTTGTTGTTCTTTCTTAGAGTCGCTAAAGTATTGACAATAACAGCAGATTTTTAAGAAAGAAGTTACAGTAACTTCTCCCCCTGATAAGTGGGTTTCCAATTGTCTTTTTCACAGCTACAGATGTTTTCTATTTTCATAATCAGGTTAGGTAAGAATACTGAACAGTGACGGGGCAGAGAAAAATCTGACAATGCACAGCAGCTAGTACAGGTGGGCCACCCACATGTGGAGGGCCCTAGTTATTAAAGCTGTCTGTCACTTACCTGGAAAACTGGGCTATTTGATGAGGAAACAATATCAAACTGCCATTAAAAATTCTAGGATATGTACTAAAGAGAGCTGTCAAAGAAAGACTCATGTTTATAAGATCACTATAAAATCTATTTATAAATGTTGACATTTCCATGTTGACAGTTTATACTACATGCTCAGAAAATAATATTTTAGGAGCCAAGTCCTGATATAGCTCTTTGAGTAGTTTTCCTTTCACAGCCCTATACATTACTGTTAATAGAGCCACTACCATTTCTCTCACTGTTTATCTATCACGCCTGTATTGCATATTTCTTCCAAAGAGCTCACAGCATAATGGCCAATTCTAATCTTGCTGCAAGCCAATAATGTAAGTTAGCTAAGTAACCATGACTTGTCCAAGATCCCCAGACAGGCGTGTAACCTTGGGCAAGTCACATCTCCTTGGTCTGAGATGATCTACTATAGCACACTGGCTCCTCACCGATACATGTGCCCTTTGTGTATTGATTCAGTACCTGATATATCAGATCTTAATTGTACTTATTTCGGGATAGAACAATACTATGTCTAAGGAGCAATGGCTTGGAGTGGTATCCAATTAACCCCTCCCACTGATGGAACAACTTCCATAAGAATGGGGAGAAGTCAATTCTCCCTGTAGGCCCCTGCAGGAAGTAATCCACAAAAAAATTGCCTCCTTCCCCCCCTTTCTGCCAGTGGGATCCTCCACAGGATCAAAAGCTTTCCATGGATGGAAGGAGCCCTTCCATTCATGGAAGCCTAAGTTAGGATCAGCCCCTGTAAGTTAGTTGAGCACTCCTTTAGTGCACTTTATTGACCAAGGGATCTCAATAAGAATGACCTCAGTATCTTGCTAACTTGTGATACATTTTAAGCATCTGAACATTTTTGTATTTTGGGAATACATAACGTGATGTGATGGAAAAGAAATAATTAAACATGAAAATAAATATGAGCATGCTCATGTTGACCCATAGGGTGGGGGACCATATTTTGTTTGTCACCAGGCCCTGGCTTTTTCTGCGGATATGCCTCCTGCTGTTTTTAGGGTTGATGTTGATTTTATCCTTATTTCATTGAGGCATTCTGTGATTTAAAAAACATCATAGCTGATTTTATCTTTGTACATTTTATTGTGGTTTTAAATTTAATCAGTTTTTATTTATTGTATGGCACCTTGAATATTTATTAAGAAAGGTGATACATAAACACAAACATATATATGTGTGTGTGTGTGTGTGTGTGTGTGTGTGTGTGTATACTCTCAGCACAGTAAGACTATGCACTAAAAGTACTCCCAAAACTTCATGAATACAAAGAAGGATCTTACAGTGGATCTAACAGGTGATAGATAGCATTTACCCTACAGCAAACTGGACTGCTGCCGAAAGGCCTTAACTTCTGCCTTATACCTAGAGAGAATGACCTGGCCCAAATGAATGCTGATATTAAGGCATTTGAGAGAAGGTGCATGTTAAAAGAATATTTTCATAACGATAACAAAACTCATATTCTGAACCCATGCCATAATCCTCTCTGCCCAATTTCTGCCCAAAGAAACCTGGACACCAAACCCAAATAGAAATCCAGTATTAGAAACTTTTCTTAAATCAGTTAAAAAAATAATTCATGACCACAAACCTGGATGTGTCTTTTACAATCGAACAAGAGAAGAAAGAGAGGTTCTCAGCCAACTTTGAATTAGAAAGGGCATAGTCATAAAACCAGCTGATAAAGGAGGAGCTGTTGTTCTGATGAAGACTGAGGATTATATTTCTGAAGGTCTGAGTCAACTAAATGACAGCAGTAGTACATACAAACTCCTCGATCATGATATCACAGCTGACCCAAATAAAATTTTTGCAACATAATCCATAAATTCCTGCATGAAAACTTACTGGACAGGGAAACTGCTGACCTTTTAATTAACCCCTCCCCTACAGCAGGAAGAGTTTTGCATGCTATCAAAGATCAATAAGAAACCCCCGCCAGGATGACCTATTGTTTCATGCAACAATACCATCACTGAAAGAATTTCACTATACATTAACTCCATAATCCAACCACGAGTCCATAAACTTTCTTCATATATTAAGTACACTACAGATTTCCTTATGAAGATTGCAAGACAAAATCAGGAACGTCAATTTAACATGATACCATCATTGCAATCTTCAATGTTACTTCTTTATACACTGACACACCCCACAGAGATGGCCTTTCAGCCTTAACATACTTCTTAAACAGCAGAACCTCTAATGAACCCAGTGCTGGAGTCTTATCCTTCCTGGCTAAGTTGGTCTCACTTGCAACAATGTCATGTTCAATGGGAATCATTATTCCAAGGTACAGCGATGGGAACACGTATGACCGCATCATATGCCAATCTATTTTTGGGACAACTCGAGGAAACCATCAGCAGAACTTCTACCTACAAGCCCAGTATATGGGGGCATTACATACAGTAAATTGTATTTTTGTCATCTGGGACTATGGAAGGGATAGCTTGAAGAATTTTACTAAGTTTATCAACACTATCCATCCAACAATATAGTTTACCAGTAACATCACAATTGAAAAAGCCCAATTACCCTGCCTGGATGTCCTCTTAACCACTGGAAACCATCAAATTGTCACAGACATAGATTGTAAACCTACAGATTTCCACTTGTACCTTAACTACAAGTCATGTCTTCTGAACCGTCCAAAGAAGAACATTATATATAGTTTAGTCCTTAGGATAAAACACATTTGCAATAATGATAAAAACTTCTCAAGAAGATGTAACAAACTTAAAGAACATCTCCAACAATGAGAATACTCTAGTCACATTATTGACTACAATATCAATCGAGCATCAGTAATATCTAGGGATATCTTCCTTTATGAAGCAAAGGCTAACTCTTTGAAAGAAAAATGCATTCCATTTGTTGTGGACTACATCCTGCTGCCCCTAATTACCACCAGATAATGAAAGATAGTTACCTTATTGTACCCTATTGCGCTCATTTAACGGAAGCCATTAATTCTCCACCATGTATCGCATTCAGAAAACCACCCAATTTGCGTAAATTGTTAGTTAAAGTAGCACTTACACAGGATATTTGCAACCCAGGATCTCATCAATGTAAATCAGCATGTTGCATTACCTGCAGTTACCTCCAAGAAACCAATTCTTTTAGGAGCACAGTTACTAACATTGCATTAGACAATCAGTAACATGCACTTCCACGAATGTGATTTATTTAATTGAATGTTAAAAAATATATTGATGTCATATGCAATATGTAGGGAAAACTAAGAACAAAGTTCTGTAACTGCAAATCTGCGATTCTTACCCCAAAAAACTAGAGCAGCCTGTTGCAAGACATTTTAACTCACCTGCACATAGTCTCTCAGATTTACAATTGCTTCCAGCTGAACAAACAAAGGACACTGACATGCCTGACAGAAAGGAAAACTTCTGGATCTAAAAAACCAGGACTCTTAGTCCATATGTCCTTAATTTGGAGGACAATCCATAATCTTTATACCAGTGGTACCTCTTTTTTTTTCCCTTATGAATTTTCATCTCCCAGCATTCCAAACTGCCACTCTTGGTATCCATTTAGCATCACAGCTACTGATAATGGCAGAATTCAAAACATTTAGCTCTAAATATATTATGAAATTACTCTGTTATTTGTCTATCTGTCTTTCAACTAATATAAAATGGAATTAGCCTGCCATAGTCCCACTCTAAATTCCTTGTTGATGTAAAAATGAAACATTCACAGCAGATCTGATTTACAGTTAATTTTTGAAGTTTAAAGAGTGGGTCATCTGGATCAATGAGTACCATCCATTTGAGAAAGAGAAATATTTTTTGTCCACAAAATATTTTAACGTAACATGTAACATATGCCAACAAAACATGTGACATATACCAACAAAATGTAACAATGATGAGTTGGATCCAGAGAACCACAAGAGGTGCTTTGCTCATGGAATGCAGCTTCCCATTACTTCCCACTGTAAACCCAATTCCCCAAAAGGTGATTCTGATTAGTATCCCTGTGCAGTAGCATGGGATTCAGCACCACAGGCTGCCAATCAATGGGGAGTTAGTAATCATGCATCACCATGCAAGAGCAAAAGTGAATTTCCACTTACAGAAAGAACCTGTGTATGTAATCTAATGCAATAAAGCCAATATTATACATGCACTTCATGCATCTGGTGTTTTTAGATTAATGTTAACGATACTTCTGTTGTATATTTTATCATGGTCTGAAGCCATGAATATCGCAATAGAGGGCATGATAAAAAATATTAGGAATAAATGAAAATAAGTCCAGTTAGGGAGCAATCCTGCTAGTGGGGGGCGGGGCTGTGGATACTTCAGATTCCCAGATCTGAGGTCAGAGACAGAGCTTCAGCCTCAGAGCTGGGAATCCGCACTCCAGTCCGTCCGTCCCCCCACTAGCAGCTCATATGGAAAGAACAGTGCTGGCTGACTCGAGGTCAGGAACTCAACCTCAGAGAGGGGGTAAAAGGGGGTGTTTCAGGGGGTGGAGAGGGAAGGAAATGGCAGAGGCCAGGGTACAAGGTATCCTGTGCCCTCTGCAGCCTCCTTCCCACCCCCTCTGAAGTGCCCCAGCTAGAAAGCTGAAAACGGTCATTTAGCTAAAATGCAGAGCAGGAGGTGCAGGGAATGGAGATCACCTCCGCCACTCCTCCCATTCTGCTTCGGATGTTCGTCAGCCTCTGAGTTTGGGGTCTTACAAATAGCGAAGGTGCAACCCATAGAACTGCGCCCTAAATGTATTAATCATGCAAGAGTCATGTATCTCGGTATCAAAAGCTGGATAGCTGACAACCCCCAGAGGACTACAGATAAAACTGAATGTTGCTTTATGGCTTCTTTAACTGACACAGAGAAACTTCCTATCCTTCAGCTGCTCCTGCACAAACCCCTCCCTTTACCACATCCATGGCAGTGCACTAGATTCATAGATTATAGATTATAGAGTTGGAAGGGGCCTACAAGACCATCGAGTCCAACCCACTGCTCAATGCAGGAAACTAGAGGAGGGGTCTCCCATCCAAGTAATAACCAGGCCTGACCCTGCTTAGCTTTCCACGCTCAGACAAGCTGAGCCAGCGTAAGCCACCCAGGCTGGAGTCTGAAATTAGGGATGGATGAAACTGTCATTTTTGGTTTCTCTCAGTTCCTAATTTTTCCAGTTGTAAGTTCAGTTCATCCCATTCTCCGTATCAGTTTGAGAATCTTTTTTTAAAAAAAGTATGCACAACAACTCATGAACATTTTTGTATGCAATATTGCCTAATGTATGAATTTTTGCAAGAAATTCACCCTAAAATAATGCATTTGCAATGTTATTTTCATTAATATACACATTTTTGTTGACATTTTCCCTACTGTACACAGTTTTCCACACATTTCTTGATTGGAGAACTTCATCGCAAAATTTGGAAAAGTGTGATTTTTCAAAGAATAGCTGAATTTATTTCATGTGAAGGTTCAAAAGTGTGAAATTAAGGACATAATGGCTGCTAGTGTAAGCTAAGAGATACAGCTGTGATCGTCCTATAGTGTTCCTTCCAATTCTTCTTGCTGCATAATTTAGCCCAATAAAGGCAGAAGAGGCTCCAGGATAGCTATGTGTTAACTGCACTGCCGCACTATTCACCTAGTTATGCTAGGGGCAATGAAGTAATAATAGAGGTCTCCAGATTAATTTCAGTTTGGTTATCTAAAAACCACACAAATGAAAAATGTAATAAAGATTATCATTACTCCCTATGGAGATGATAGATATAGATAGATAGATAGATAGATAGATAGATAGAAAGATATTCTACTGCACTGTACTTAAATAGAATTAGCAATTTTCTAATTAAACAACAAAAACTAAACTGCATCCAGAAAAAGTATCTGAAAGAATACCTTTCTTCTGCTCCTGAAATACACTCTCATTGAATGGCATTTAGAAAGACTGTATGAAATTAAGAAGAAAACAACCTAAAAAAACTAGTCACCCTTCACCTCCACCGGGTAATAAAGTATATAGCCCCTGAAATAATTTCTCTTAATTCACATAGGTTCACACTTCCCATACCCCATTTTGCTGAGTGAGATTTAATAAATCTCCTGGTCTGGGATTAAATTTTACTGTTTTATGAACTGTTAAATTGCATTGTATGCTTATTAGAGCTGGTGTTCTCTCACTTCTTGACACATTCAAAACTTCACCCTGGGGTACAATTAAACAAGCAGCAGAGATTTTATTTTCATCACTGCAGTCCATCTTGACTGGGAGCAAAACATGAATACCAGCAAACCATCAAACAATTAAAAATGCACACTTAATTTTCTAAATATGTTTGAAGTGGCAAACATAACTATGTTTAAAGTCAGATAAATTATCGCATTAATATTAATGTTAATATTAATACACAGTGGAATTTTGATAAAGAAGCTCCTGAAATCCATAGAATTTGGTAGAATGAATTTGGAAGAACTGATAGACATACTAATGAAAATTAAAGGCACAATCCTATGTATGTTTAGACAGAAAAAAATTCCTACAACTCACAGCATTACCCAGCAAGCAATGTAGGACTTTTTTCTGTCTAAACATGCATAGGATTGAGCCTTAAATTAATTATTTTAAGCTGCATTGATTTCAATGGTAAAACAGTTAGATGTGTCTTTAAGCTCTTCCTTGAGATCAGGGGACTTAGAAGTGCTTATCTTTAATGGAATTCTTTCCAATATGTGTAAATAGTATTACTTGCTTTTCTGCAACTGTACCCAAAGTGATACTATATGCCTAATGAAACTAGGGGTGGGTGACTTGCCTGGCACTTGACTCGCGGCAGTCTCTGTACTTCCGGGTCCCTGGCTCTATGTTGTTTACGTAAAAAATAGCATAAAATACGTTAAAAACAGCTGCAATTTGCATAATGTGCACAAATCGCAGCCATTTTTAACATATCTTACGCCATTTTCTACGTAAACAACGTAGCGCCAGAAACTGGAAGTCATTTCCCCCAGCTCGGCTCAAGAGAAGGTGAATCGAGCTGGGAAAAAGGTAGGGCGAGCGGAGCTCGGGGGGGTCGAGCCTGGCGAGTTTGCCAGACTTCCACCCCCCAATCGAGCTTCTCACACATCCCTAAATTGGGCAGGTTTGCACGTTATGACAACTCACCCTGGCAATAAGCTACAATGGGTTGGTTTTTCTGCGAAGAACCCACGGTGAGGCGAACAGATGATCGGGGCTCACCATGCATTGTTCACTCCCTTCCTTCCCCCTCCTTCCCCCTCAGTCCTCCAGGTGGTATCCTAGGGGACACCGCAGCAGGACCAAGTCGTCTCTCCCTCCCAGCCATGACTGAGAGCAGTTTTCAGCTCCCCGCAGCTTTTGTGTACTTCAAACTTTTTTCCCCTGGAGATCGTGGAAGGCAGCTTCTCAGCCACCTTTCACAATTCCCATTCTGACAGCCACTAACAGCCCCTTCAAAGTGCCAGAGCAGCACCTGAGTGGTCCATGGCTGGAAAATGTTTTGTTTTTTTTAATTTCCCCCCACCCATAATTTTCACAAATATTTCTGAAAGTTATTTTTTAAAAATTAGCCACACTTGTGCAAGTGTGCTCAAGCACGAGTGATCTTTGCTCATGAAAAAGGAGTGGTGAGATTTAGACCTCCTTCATGGCAAGATCCTCTTTTCTTTTTTTTCTTGCCCTGATAGTCCCTAGGGTGATGCTCATTTTGCACTTTCCCCAAGACTCTTGGTGTTTGGGAAAGTGAAGAAGTACATCCCCCCTTTTTTCTGGGGGGGGGGATTAAAAGGGTTTTTGACAGGACAATAGGGGAGGCAGTTGGACTGGGACATATACAGCCATATTTCCCAGTCCCAACCCCCCCCCCCCATTGCCCTGTCAAAAACCTCTTTTACGGGGGACCCAGAGTTTTGACAGCTATCTTTCAAAGCTGTCAAAACTCCTTTTCCCAGGAAAAGGGGGTGGGAAACACTTTTCCAAGCATGTAGAGTCTCAGGAAAAAGCGCAAAATGTGCATCACCCTGAGGACTATCAGGGCAAAAAAAAAAAAAAAAGATAAATATTAAAAAAATAAAAATAAAAATAAAAAAGAGGATCTTGCTGCAAAGTGAGTGTAAATTCAACCACTCCCTTTTTGTGAACAAATATCACTCACGCCTTTGGTTTGGCTTGACAGCTTGTCAAACCACACCAAAGGGGAGAAAAACCTCTTTGGACCCTCTTTGGGGCAATGTCCAGGGTTGGGACCTGCTGCACTTTGGCAGCAAGTACCCCCTGCCAACATTGTCCAACCAAGGCTCCCAATTTCCCCACTCACACAACTGCACTTGAATGCAGTTGTGCAAGTGCAGCTAATTTTTTTTAAAGTTTTGCAATATTTTCTAAAATTGGGGGGGGGGGGATTTAAAAAAAATGTTTGCCAGCCACTGAAAGTCTCTCCAATGTGCCACTGGGGCACTTTGAAGTGGCTGTCAAAACGGGGATTGTGAAAGGTGGCTATCAAGCCAACTTCTGTGATCTCCAGGAAAAAACATAGTTTAAAGTGCACAAAAGTGACAGGGAGTTGAAAACAGCGAGGAGGGCAGCAAGCCAGTGCCAGCCACCCTCAAATGCTGCTGGTGGTGGTCAGAGCAAGCTTGGGAAGAGTGGCAAAGGGTTTTTGCTGCTCTTGCCAAGCGAGTTGCTGGCTGCTGGACTTTACCCACAGTGGGATTGGTCATCTGGGTTCATATGACATGACAACCCACCATAGGTAAAACAACTCCTAGAACAGCCCATGGGTTCTCAGGGTGGCTGCCAGAAAAAGGAAGGCAGAATTATCCAGGAAGATGTGGGTGGGAGGGAGGGAGAGGCGAGGAAAAGCTGATAGGCATACAAAGATACTACCTCTGTTCTCACTTCTACCTCTGCTACACAGTCAGGTAAGGTTGGGAGAAGGAAAGCCTGCAGTGGTGGTGATCAGCAAACACCAATATGAGCCCAGGCCCAAATCTGGACTCACCTGGCAGTGGATGAAGCATCTTGAAATGGGGGAGCTCCTACTCCAAACTGCAACTTGAACAAATTTTAAGAACCACTCCAGCATGGTTGCTACCATTCACACTGCCTTCTAGTTCATGAACAGCACACACAGAACTCTGAAAAAATAACACTGAAATCTAACATGACAGAAGCAGAAGTCTGCTCATGCAATGAGACTTGCCCATCCTGCCCCGCCCCCTGCAGTCCTACATTCCAAATCTGGAGTGTCACCCAACTCTCCAGAGCAGGTGAGGGGGCATGTGGGAGGAAGGGGGAAATCTGTTCCACTGGCAGGACAACCACTGTTGGATTCAAGACACTGACTTCTAGCATGCCAGTCAAAGAGATGCTTGCAAGGCAGTCTCAGCACGGTGTGCTAAAAATCAATGTATACAGAGTTCTGTCTGTGCACTCTACCAGTTTGTCTGCAGTCTCTGAACACAACTGTCTCTGCATTAGTAGTTAGAAATCACCACAAGCAGCAGCTTGTCATGCCAGGGGCAGTCATAACAACTTTCTCTTACTCTCATTAAGCAATCCGAAAAGTTTGGATGAAAAAGATTCTACCACGAAGCAAAATGCTACTTCAGCAAACATGCTCTTCCTCTGGTATTTTCAGATGAAGGAAGGGAACAGTTTTGATTGCATTAAATGTTTTATACTTTCACAGGTTTGTAAGTTAAATGGACTCAGACAACACCTATTGATTTCAAAAGGAGCTCTTTGTGTGAATGGAATGAGTCATCTGCAAGATGTGTTTATAGGATCAGGCCCACAGCTCATATACCAATGTTTTATGTACCAGTGAGAGACACACTGAATGATAATGTTCTTCTGTTACCTTGGAAACAAGATGCACTATTCACATGGAAAGTGTTATTCCCAACTCAATTCTTAAAATAATGGTATATACATGGGAATATTATATTGGGGGGGGGGGATAATGGTTTTGGAGTGTTTTTAGACTTCCACTCTATAATCTTTTATAGAATGTGTAATATATTTAACTAAAAAGCTGTGGTTTTTTTCAGGCAAGAAAGAGGTATTCCCAAAGCTGATCCAATAAAGGGAGACCTATGGACCATTTAGGGGACTGTTTAGATATAGTCTTCTATGCCATGCTGAATCCAATCTAGGAAAGGCCAAGTACATATACATATGGACACACATGAGACACACACACTTTATATTCCCTTAAACATGCTGTTCATCTCCACAAGATATCAAACTATTATAAGAATGGTGGGAATCAAGTTTCAAATCCAGCTGCCTCACAGAATTCAAATTAGAATGAAAATCCAGACTTCTTTGAAGCAGCTGTCTCTTCAGTGATTCTCAGATGCTGATGGGAAGCAAAAGAGTGTGAACTTGACACTCTTCTCCCAACCTGTGAGAAGCCTCCCATCCTTTCAGTGACCAGCGATAATTTCAGCAATTCAAAATAAAAATGATCTCAGGGTAGAAATGTTCTAATTATGTTATTCTAGAATAAATGGCATACTTCATTATTTTTGAATCATCAGCATGCCTAGAACTAAAGAAACATTTAGATGAAAGGAGTCCCGCTTCACACATTAGAGGTACTACTCTCTATGGTTCTCTGTCATCTGGATGCAATGTGGAAACATCACAACCATGTGGACCAAGATGATCACACAGGTTTTTCCCATGTCACAGAAACCTAAGCCCCACATTCTCACAGGAATTAAAAGTCCAGTTTTGGAACATCCCATCTTCTTTGTTGTTATTTGGATCATTTGAGTATACCGCTTCTAGCAAGAGTAGGGTAATCCTTAGTATCCAGTCTGGGAAAAGATTAGGGTCATCTACAGTTAATCCTGCTTTTCCTATAGCAGGGGTAGGCAACCTGGTGCCCTCCATATGTTTTGGATTATAATTCCCATAATACACAATACATTGTGTATTATATACATATACATTGGCCATGTTGGCTAGGGCTGATGGAAATTATATCCCAAAACATCTGGAGGGCACCAGGTCGTCTACCTCTGTCCTATAGCTATCCCACCACTGGTCCTGCTACTCACCTGTTTCCACTACTTTTTTCTCCTGGCTGGCCTCACTTTTGCCTCCATGTGTCTGTGGCCACTCTGAAGTCCCTGATAGTAGAGTGCAGCCACTGTGGCTACAGTGAAGAGAGCATTGCTCATAATTCAGTTATGGTTACTTGCATTGTATTTAAATTTGCTGTAATATCAATGTCCAAATGCACGTTTAACCTTGTTTTCTTTGAGTCAAAATGTAAACCAAATCTAACATTAATCCATTATACCACTGACAAAACTATTAGGCATATGTGTAATATTCTCATAGTAAACTACATTGTTCTGTGATAGTTGACTGTGCTTTCTAAAAGTTGTTGTTTAATTGCCAGGGATGCTGAAGAGTCCTTGGTCTCGAGTCACGAGTCTTTGGATCCGAGACTTGAGTCCAAGTCCTTGGTCCAAAATGGTGACTCCCGAATCCCGAGTCACTCCCAAAGCTGACTCCACGAGTCCCTATTAAAATCAATGGGTTTTTTCCCCAACAAAATAAGACTACTTCAGATGTGGCTTAAATAAATTCTAGGCACAAGTGTACCTTTTTATTTCAAAACTCTGCAACTGATTTTGACAAGAACAGACCAGGCAGACAAACCCAAAATAACCAGGCAGGCAAAGGAGGCAGGGAACCCCAAAGCAGGCAGGCAGAGGTGTTTGTCTTGGACAATTCAAACTGTGGAACTGGTTAAGAAGAGACCAGGCAGGCAGAGGAGGCTGGGAACCCCAAACAGGCAGGCAGAGGCGTTTGTCTTGGACAATTCAAACTGTGGAACTGGTTAAGAGACCAGGCAGGCAGAAGAGGCAGGGAACCCCCAACAGGCAGGCAGAGGCAGCCAAACCCAAAATGTCTGAAAGGTTGCATTTTAGGAAAATGATTTTAAAAAATAAAATCTTCGCCGGCGATCGCACTCCTCTGCACTCCTTCTGGCACAGCCCAGGGATGTTGAAGAGTCCTTGGTCTCGAGTCCCGAGTCGAGTCTCGAGTCCCATTAAAAATATTGGGACCCGAGTGGGACTCGAGTCAGAGGGGGGACTCAGTCCGACTCACGAGTCGAGTCCTAGAGTCCGAGTCCCCATCCCTGTTAATTGCTTTAGGAGCACAAGTGATAGAGTAAGACAGATTATGTCCCAGAATCACTCACACAGAGCCAAAACAGACATTACTTTAAATGTGTCTAGCTGCTACATCTTCTCTTCAGTTTTACTCTAGAGTAGATGCAGGTCCCCTGATCCAAATAGGGACCCTATTATGGGGAGTATGGGGGGGCGCTTTTAAGATCTGGATCAGGCCTCCTGACCTACTCTAGAGTAAAAATTTAAAAGGACATAGCTGCTAGACACACATTTAAACTAATGTTTGTTTTGGCTCATAGTCAGTTGTTTTGGGATGTTCAAAATTAGCACAGAAGCTCTCAGTAAACCAGGGGAGAAGGGAAAATTGTAGCAGACACCTAATTTTGTAGTAGTATCCTGAGTAACACAATATTAAGGTGAACAAATCTCCAACTTATTATTAGATTGCAAAGAATCTATTTCAAAGAGCATATGTTGCATTCACCTTTCCAGACGCTATAATTAAATAACCCAAGTATATTTATCTACACGAAATCACCAAGTTCAACAAAGGTGCTGTAGTCACACAACTGAAATAATTAACAGTAGATCATTTTCTAAAACAGCCTTCAGACTCATCCTTTAATTTTCCTATTAGTAGCAAGTGTATGACTACAGTGAGTTCATACGAGTTGCCAAGTATTTTGCAGAAATGGAAAGCAAATAAAAAACCCCTCTATGCTTAATTGGATTCAAGATTTATTGATCTTGGCTGCCCATGAAAAGATATATTACACCAAATTACAAAAACAAATTTCAACTAATATGGGGTTCTATTTTTATTTTTTTTGTAACATGCATGATGCTAAGCTCCCTCCCTTTCTTTCTTTTCTCCCTCTTTCAATTTATTTATCTATTCATTTAATTTCTGGTTAACATTTCATTCCCACATGTAACAACTTTTATCCTAAAATGAGAATATATTGGGAGGGGTGGGAAAATCTGGTGGTGGGGGGGAAGAAAAGTCAGGGCAGGGAAGGAAGGATTGATGCACTGTTTGTGTTGTGCCAACAAATGAAAATTTAATGCTAATAACAAAACAAACAAACAAAAGGGGGGAAAAGAAAATGATGTATAATTTGTGAGTTTGCATGAATACAGTTTTCGATCAATTAATGCCATTCTGAGCCAGATTCTCAGCAGTTTTTTTTTTAAAAATTGAATATTATATTACAAAAACCCATGATGTTTCAAAGAGACAACCATAATTCATAATCCAGTCATCTGCCAGATCAACTGGCACCACAAGTCCATTCCTTCTATTGGAGGTATTCAATTAAGTCCTCTTGCCCACAGAAAGTCATCCCACTGTGCCAGTGCAAGCCTAGGTGCAGGGGCGCAATTGCAGGCAGGGTGGAGGGTGGTGTGACACCCACAACATCAGAGTGTAGACAGGAGGGAGTTCAGTGGCTGTTTATTTTTGAGCTGCTGTCGGATTGGCCTATGGCAGTTTTTTTTTACCTATTGCGCCCTGTATTACAGGAAGGTGGTTATTTTCAGGTGCGTTCCTTGTTAGGCTAATTTGGTCACACCTGGCATTTGGGCAAGCACGTGCATGTGCAGGAAAACCAGGTAGAGTTCAAGACTGATGAGCACCCTAAGGCATCTTTACGGTGAATGGCGATTACGGAGGCTTGCCACTCAGGGTTTTAGCACTTGTGGGCAAGATGCAAATCATATCCAGGGCTAACCAGGCTCACCTACTCAGAGTTGTGGGGCCCTGGGAGTGGATGACATGGGAAAGTTTCCTTACTCAGCTGCAAAAGTGTGACTTGGAGGAGGGTTGCATGGACATCCACAGGAAGGGGCAAGGGGTGCCATTGCCCCCATCCCTGATAAGCCATCCTCTTCAGATTCCCAGCTTTCATTTAAAAAAAAGCAGAACCTGAGATATGAGGTAAAATGTACAGCCACTGTTCTGCCCATTCAGTTTGTGAGATACCTCCTGCTCCCGCCTTTCCATGTTTTTAGCCAATGAATGAAGATATAGCAATGGTTTACATACCCATTATCTCTTTGTGTTAACCTTCTGGGTGCAATAAGCCTTTTTGGGGTCTTCCCAGGGCCGGTGCTACCATTAGGTCAACTAGGCAGCTGCTTAGAGTGCTGGGCTAAAGGGGGCGCCAGAAACACCTTGGAAAAAAATCTCCCTGACCAGGTTGCTCTGTCCCTTAGACGCCAGGATAACCTTTAGCTCCCCCCCCCGTCCTGTCCGCGCCAACCGCAGTGTGACAGGACCAAGGAGAATCAGCAACAGAAGGAAGGGCTCCAGCCCTTTCACGTCAAATTCACTGCGGGGTGTGTGTAGGCTCCTAGGTCTGTGTCTTTAAGGGGATTCCTCTCAGCCTGCAGCCATGCAGTGTGCAATCCGATCCATGTCTACTCAGAAGTAAGTGCCGTTAAGTCCAATGGGACTTACTCCCAGTAACTGACATATGGAATTGCAGCCTTAGGGTGTTCTCACAAGTGAAACGAAGAATCCTTAGTGGGTGGGTCACTTGGGAAGATGCTTCATGCGGAAGACAAAGCGAAAAGAGGGCCATTTGGAAATCTGTATGCGCACGCCGAGGCCGCTGTAGATTGCCAGACGTGTTTACCTTGAAGTAAGTCCCTGAAGTCAAGGGGCCTTACTCGCAGGTAAGCATGCATATGGCTATTGCTGCCGACTGTTCAAATGCCATCAGTTCCAGCCAGATCGCTCCTTTATTAACTGGGGTACTCATGGAACAGCCCTCCTGCAGGTAGCCCTCAATCTGAATCGTATTTCTCTGGAAGTCAAACGTAGTGTAGGATTGAAGAGGGGGGAGGCAGTGGGGCTGCAAACCTCAAAGCGCAAGACACGATTACCAGGGAAGTGGAGAGAGGAGCATTTGAGGAAAGTTTATTTCCAAAAGAGGAGTAGAGCCCTTCCGGTTTGAAACAGAAGTTCTTGGAAATGACCCTTGGGCTGCAATGCAAGCAATTCTCACTGGAAGCGAAGTCCGGGAACGTTAACGGGCCAGGCCTCCCTTCGAATCAAATGGGTCTGGGACCAGGGGCGCTATCTGAGCAGGGCAGGGATCTGTGCGCCACCCCCACCCCCCACTCCAGGTTTATATTATTATTATTTCTCAAAAGCCCCAGGATTATTTCTCCGTTCTGGCCAAATCTCCAGTTCCACACTAAGGTGATATACAATTAAATGATAAGCATTTCAAAGGCACGTGACTCGGTTGATGTGCTGCTGTACAGATTGTGGTGTGTGTGTGTGTGTGTGTGTGTGAGAGAGAGAGAGAGAGAGAGAGAGAGAGAGATCCCTCTTGAAAATGTAGTTTCACCAGGAATTTTTTTATATAGCAAGTTGGTACTACATCAACATGTATTTTATGTATGTTTGTCAATGTTTATGATAATAATTTTTTTAGGTTTTGCTAATTGACTTTTATTTCATAACGGGCATAGGGCTGGAGGGAGGAAGGGCTCAAGTGGAAAGGGGGGGCACTAAATATCTGATCTTGCCTAGGGCACCAAACTTCCTTGCACCGGCCCTGGGTCTTCCGTGTTAGGATGTAATTGCAGCCTCATTAAAAAAAAACAATTTAGGAATAATGCAGCTGAGTTTGGGCAGTAGTGTGTCTACCAAAAAAACAAAAGGTAACAGCAAAGGCAGGAGCTCATGATCTTTCTAACTCAGGTTCTTGTTAATAATTTTTTTCTGAGTTATAGACATTTTAAAAGAAACATTTAAAAAACCCTGTAAATGCATGCAGATAAAGTTCATCATTGTTATATCCATATTGCAGGAGGCAGGGCAGTGGCTGAGAAAGTGTGGGTTATACCAGTCTGGCAAAGTAACCCAGGATTGTTATTCCCATTTTGCAGACGGGTGTGGGGTGTGTGGCGGTGTAGAGTACCATAAGATAACTCTGCATTGTAGTCCAGTGTTGTTATCTAGTATCCTGGCGTGTTGGTGTTTTAGTGAAATGCAGGTGGGGCTGTGAAGTTGATTGTAGCACCAGTGCAATTTATTAAGGGCTAGAGGAGTTATTTGTGTATATATAGTTTTAAGAGAACCTGCCATTTTTAGCTCTTGCAGGAGGCCCAAGTGGAGCCTCTCCGCATCTCTCTTACTGAAGACCCTGGAACAAAGACAGTGTGCCACAGAGCTCCACAGTGGTCTCTCATGTATTGTAGTAATAAATAACTCTGTTGTGAATGTACCTGGATTTCTTGTGTGTTGCCTATAGAGCAGCTGAGCAGGTCACCCTCCCTTCTATATTAACTATAGCCTTCACTTATGTAATTGGCCCAAGGGCCATTACAGGGCTGAAAGGAGTCAGGAAAAAACAGAGTTTCAGCTACAGGTGGAAAGACACCAAGTCTGCCCACTGAGAAACAAAAGATGCTTAGACCTGGTACATTTCTCAGAGGCCAGGTCTACCTATCTTGGTGGCCAGGTAGACCTGTTATCTGATGCTATCAAGGCTTGCTTTTTTAAAAAATGTGCAACCATACCTAAAATGTGCATGTGAGGGATTGAGGCCTACACAGGATTGGGTTTATTGAGGCCTACTCAGGCTTGAGTTTGTTGAAGCCTGAAGGCCCAAACACTTCCCTCAAGTAGTTGAAGCCTGAAGGCCCAAACACTTGGATGGGAGGGGGAGTTTGAGAGTTTTAGTTTACCCAATAGAAGTTAAGAATTAGATCTCCTATTCAAGGTCACATGATTATAACCTTCCATTCCTGGGAATGCTATATATGTGGGGTGTGGTCAGCTAGCAGTTAGTGTGCTGAGAGAGAGCCAGAAGCAGCAACAGAGAAACAGCAGAGAGAAGCAGAGAGAGAGAAAGAGAAACTGGCTGCATAGCAGATAGGTAGTCTGAAGTTATACTAGAGAACGGTGGATTGTTTGTTTGTTTGTTTTATTTTATCATACTTGCTTTTGAATTATAACCACTCTATTAAGTAAATACCCAAATATTATAAGTAAAGTGTTGTTGTTTACCCTGAGTGTTTGGAGTGACTTATTCACCACGTCTAAAGCCTACACCCATGCTATTGGAAGCTGTAAAAGGACTTGATCTCCTGGAACGGGAGGGGCTTGGAGGAGAGGCAGAGATCTCCCAAAGGAAAGTTAAGGGGTCCCTGCAGTAGCGGAACCTTGACAGTGCAGTTCCAAGAAAAATATGGAATCCCAAAAGAATATTGCTGCATTTCAAAACTCAAGCCATGCAAAACATGCATTGTTAACTTGTTAACTGGTGTAACAAGTGGCTGACAACAATGTGAAAAGTAAAGTGAGTAGCACAGGCTTCTCTAGAACCCTAAACCCTGATCAAACATACCCATTTCTCCTCCCACTGCTAAAGACACTCCCCACAGACTCCTCTGCTACTCTCTAGAGCTGCCTTCCCCAACCAGATGCCCTCCAGATGGTTTGGACTTCAACTCCCATCAGCCCCAGCCAGCATGGGCAATGGCCAGGAATGTTGGGAGTTGTAGTCTGAAACCTCTGGAGGGCACCAGGTTGGGAAGAGTTCACCAATCTTTCCAAGGTGAAGGAAATCATTCCAGGCAAGTCATGTGAAGTAGTCAATGTTGTGATGCCATAAAATATCAGAGATGATAGTATTAAGACAGCTGCACTGTGTTTGTGCATTTGGTTTTTTGGTTTTCTTGTGTTCCCAGGTGTGTTTTTAATCCCGCACTCCAAATAAAGTTTTGTTGGAGTTCTTCATGTTTCTTGAATATAACACTCTTCTGCATTAGTGCTATTCAATTCACAGCATCTTCTACTACTCTATGTAGGCTTCTAAACGTCATAGAATGTGAAGCTAAGCAACAAAAAGCACTCACAAGGAAACTGCACAGGTGTGCTGTAGTGGTGTGAGTTATACACACAAATTTCAACCACAAACTGCTGTATACTGCAGCTCCCCCCACCTGGAAAAAATACCTGCAAGCACCCATGGAGGGGTGGTCACAACTACACCACTCACCAGGGCCAGGGTGCTCTGGTCCAAACAGCCAAAAGGCCTGATGTCTGCCAGATTCATGCACAGACACCCTTTGCAAATCCTGTTATATCAATAAATTATGGCCCTAGCAACCTGGGTCTCACCTCTTTATTCCTGCCTCTAATTGCAACTGGGTAAATGAATAATTTTTTCATTATTTCACAGAATTTTTCCTCTGTGCAGAAAATACAGAGGGAGAGTGAGTCTGAAAGCTTGTTGTATTGTATTGGCGCTTGTTGCAGTGTAATGACCTTCCTGGCTTGTCACACCTTTCCCATTTGCTGGGGCTCACAAGATTAAATTCTTCAATATGCCCTCGGGTAGCCATATTGCATACTGACCCGGGATGCTTTGTATTGACTTCCACAAGGCTTGTGGTGATAGCTTACTTGAGTCTCAAGTAGGACTATGCTCTCTCTCTCTCTCTCTCTCTAGTCCACAAGGAACAACACTGTATGTCTCAGAGGCATCCCATCCTCTTTTCCAGGAAAACATATTATTATTATTATTATTAATTATTATTATTATTATTATTATTATTATTATTATTATTATTATTATTATTATTATTATTATTTTATCGCCCATCTGGCCGGCAACCGGCCACCCTGGGCGATGTACATAGAATAAAAACAATAAAATACATTTAAAACAATATAAAAATTTTAAAATCTTAACCCACCCCATATTCCCGCCTGAATAACCAGGTTTTTTAATATCATGAAGAGAAGGCCAAACAGTGGGTGTAGAACAACAATTTTTTTAAATAACAAGACACTTAGAGCTTTTCTAGATGAGGCTTTAAACCCAACATTTTTAATGTGTCTTCTGCTTCCAGATTCTTTGTGGGATTAAGATCAGATCCTCTACACATGTGTGTTCCCCCCCCGTTTTTTTTCCTTTCCTTTTCTGTCTTTCTATATGTTCCACTACATAACCTCTAGGTGGCGCTGCGGTATAACAGAATTGCGCAACTACACTAGCATTTCATTCCACCATTCCCCCAAATGCTGGACTTTCCCCACTCAAAAAGCCCCTGCGAAAATGCTTGGAGAGCACAGGAGAGGCCTTGGAAGAGGAGGATGTCATCTAAAGCACCCACAAACTACCTTGAGTGGGTGCTTTAGTAGTTTAATGTGTAGACCAGTCTCCTGTGACATTGCAATGCTGAGAAAAATGGAAATTTCAAAATGAGTGAGGAATAGTGAGCGCCAGGGCTTTTTTTCTGGTGGAACTCACCAGAACTGAGTTCCAGCACCTTTTCTTCTGTTAATTGCATTACAATTTAATTGCCATCTACTCCCGAGGAAATGTAATCCAAGAGTTTCCGGTACCCTTTTCTCCAGAAAAAAAGCACTGGTGAGCGCACAATAAAAGCCTCATCTAGAAAAGCTCTCAGAAAGAAAAAGCTATGCAGTAGACTGCCACTAGCAATGCCAACTGAAAACTGAGTGCAAAGTTCCTGACAGCTGACTCAGGCAGTTCTTCATACGTTAAGCCAGGAGGGCCAATATACCACACAGATGACGACAGGGTGACTTAGAAGTTTTGAAAACATGACTCTCTGACCAATTTTAAATTGACAAAACCCCTATTCAGATATTCCAAGTCCAACAAGAGTAAATACACAAGGTGGGGTAGCATGCTAGCCCTGTCCCTGTCTGTCATTGCTTCTGGTGCCCTCTATACTTGGAGGGTAACTCGTGAAAAGGGGAGCCTCCTCCATCTGGACCGCTGATTTTCCAGTGATCCAGATTGCACAGAGAGCTCACAGTTATGATGGAGGGGGCAGGGCTAGCATCCCCACATGTTTACTCTTGTCGGATTTAGAATGCCTGAATAGAGCTATAATGGTTCAAACAACACACACACACACACACACACACACACTTATTAAGAGTAAGTACATTAGTTCTTAGGGACTGTGTGGATTATGGTACAAGGGCAGATGTGATGTGCATCTTCACTTCCAAAGAGCACAAGACAGCATAAAATTGCACTTTAAAAGTTATTGTTTATAGCAGTCAATAAAATGGTAAGTTATAAAGCCACTCTCAGGGATCATGCCTGCTCTCAAAGTTGCAGATAAAAATGCATACCTTGGCCTCTGGTAGTTAAAGAACAGAAAACGGAGGGGGGGGGGATGTATCAATTATCAATGCTCATCACAGTCTTCAAGGAGCTGCTCTTGGTAAGAAATCAATATTGCATTTGCCACTATAGCTCATTTAATTATTTTCCTCCTAAATATCCTGTCGGCATGAGGAAAGTCTTCCTGATTTTAATTAATGTAGAAATCATTGATTTGTAGCCCTTTCCTGTAGTGTCAGACACTACCGGATGGGGAAAATCACATAGAGCGCAGACCTTTACATTGTAACGCATGACAAACTTACACAGATCACTGTTTTATATCTTGATTACTTGATATTTTCAAACTTTTTACCCATCACCCACAGCAAATACATCTCTTCCCTGCTAAAAGAAACCTAGATGGGCCTAGCAGTGAACTGAAAACTGTGTTTGCCCAGAAGTTTCCAGCAACAGATGGCTGCCTAAGCCAATTGGTTTTCCCATCTGATATTTACAAGTGCTATGTAACTTCTTAAATAATAATAATAATAATAATAATAATAATAATAATATACACTGGTGAAATTAATTAAGAAGCAGTTGCATAGTCATAATGTAATTATGACAAGTGTATGTAATCAAAGACTTGCTTGCATTTACCTGTTCATCGCTTGATAATCCATACCTAAATGCATGAACTGATGCCATTGAAAAACATTGGCTTTGAGTAAAGCTGGACTGAAATTTCTACCACCACTTCTGCAGACATTCATCACCAGCAAAAGGGGAGGATTTTGGGAACAGAAATTTTCCAGAAAATGTTACACACACCCCTTTTTTTTAGTTGGCTGTGGATTATTTTTCTTTAACCTTTAAAAAGAAACCTTTATTGCCACTCATAGCAATAAAGAGCTCCCAGGAGCTCTTCACAGATCATTTCCCAGGTGAGAAGGCTAATGAAAACAAGGCTATGTAGCATCATTCCCACAGCCCTTTTTGCCCTGAAAAGGTATCAGCAAGCTGTTGCTGCTATGAATGGTGCTGGGTTTTTCAAAACGTTAAAGAAATTGAAATTTAAAAAACCCTCTCTTCCACTTCATGAAAATAAGGTAAGCCAAACCTCGCCTAAAAATTTAAATTGGGGGGGGGGGAGGGAAATCCCTCAACACACACTTTGAGGCATTTCAGTTTTGTCCTCATCCCAAAATGCTGAAAGCTCTGGCCTGAAGATGTTAGATAATATGAAAGGTGTGTCTGCAGTGTTTGGTCTGTGAGCTTACTCACACAGAGAAGCTGATGTCATCAGCAGGGCCGGCGCTACCGCTAGGCAGACCCAGGCGGCTGCCTAGGGCACGTGGCGGAAGAGGGCGCGAACGCTGCGCTCCTTCCTCGCCGCCAGCGCGCTCCTGCCCCACCTGCCGCCTCCGCCACGCCTCCCTGCACGCCCGCCGCCTCCACACCTCCCCCCGCTCACGCGCCCGCGCGCCCGCCCGCCACCTACCTACCTTCACGTCGTTTCCGGAGCCCCGCCGGCGTTGTTTTGACGGGAGGAACCAGGGCAACAGGGCTTAAACAGCACTGTTGCCCTGGTTTCCCCGGCAAAAAAAAAAAAGCGCGGGGGTCCCGTGGCGTCGGAGGAGGAGGAGGCGGCGGCAGCAGCAGCAGCAGCAGCAGCAGCAGCAGCCAGCAGCCAGCATGGGGGGGGAAGGTAGGTGGTGGTGGCGGCGGCGGCGGCGGCGGCGCAGGGGGGGGGTTGCAGAGCAAGCCTGCTTTGCTCCGGAGCCCCCCCACGGCATGAGGGGGGGCGCTAAATATAATTTGGCCTAGGGCGCCAAACAGCCCTGCACCGTTCCTGGTCATCAGGTGAACTGGCCCCAAGTATTGTGGTTTAATGAATCGATTGTGGTCTAATAAATAAATAAATAAATAAATAAATAAATGTGTCTGTGTTGTTTTCACTTGAAACAAACACAAAGAAGGTACCAGTGCTTAACAGAATAATTAGATATTTTACCATATAAAGCAGGGATGTTGAAGAGTCCTTGGTCTCGAGTCACGAGTCGAGTCACGAGTCTTTGGACCCGAGTCTCGAGTCCGAGTCCGAGTCCTTGGTCCAAAATGGTGACTCACGAGTCCCGAGTCACTCCCAAAACTGACTCCATGAGTCCCTATTAAAATCAATGGGATTTTCCCCCAACAAAATAAGGCTACTTCAGATGTGTGGCTTAAATAAATTCTAGGCACAAGTATGCCTTTTTATTTCAAAACTCTGCAACTGATTTTGGCAAGAACAGACCAGGCAGACAAACCCAAAATAACCAGGCAGGCAGAGGAGGCAGGGAACCCCAAAGCAGGCAGGCAGAGGCAGCCAAACCCAAAATGTCTAACCCTAACCCTAACCCCCCACAACAACACATCAATAAAAATAAATCTCAACACATCGTTGGGGCTGCACTCCTGGTAGCTGTCCATAGTGGCTGAGCAGCAGTGCGCCTCGCTTCCATGCGCTCTTCACCGGTGATCGCGCTCCTCTCCACTTCTTCTGGCACAGCCCAGGGATGTTGACGAGTCCTTGGTCTCGAGTCCCAAGTTGAGTCTCGAGTCCCATTAAAAATATTGGGACTCGAGTGGGACTCTAGTCAGAGGGGGGACTCAGTCCGACTCACGAGTTGAGTCCTCGAGTTCGAGTCCCCATCCCTGATATAAAATAGATTGTGAAGAAAATGAAGTTGCTATGGTTCCGTTCACACCTTGCTTGTTTAATAATAAGGAGATGCATTCTTTCCTGTTTGGAATTCTTAAGAGGAAGATGCCCTTGCTTATCATTAGAAGGAAGAACTGTTAGGGTGAGGCACATTTCCAAGTTCTGAGCGGTGGCCCCATCAGGACTGAATTTTGGGATGCAATCCAACGTCTGCCCAGCCTGGGGGCTCCCAAATAACTACCAGAGGAGACATTAGTGGCAGACAATGAAGGTGGCAGCAAAAAGTAGGGGCAGGGTAAGCACTGTAAGCATGGGCAGCCACAAACTGTCACCACACAATAGCTTCATGTTTCAGTTGCCCCTTTCTGCACTGTTTTCCTTTCCAAGTGCACTTGAAAATGTTACAGAAGCTGGGATTACGTAGCTTAGAAAAAAGGTGAGTGAGGAGAGACATGATAGAGGTGTACAAAATTATGCATGGTGTGGAGGAAGTGGATAGGGAGACATCCCTCTCTCTCTCTCTCTCTCTCTCTCTCTCTCTCGTAATACTAGAACCCAGGGCATCCCTTGAAGCTGATTGGTGGGAGATTCAGGACAGATAAAAGGAAGTACTTTTTCACAAAGCACATAGCTGAACTATGGAATTCACTTCCACTCCACAAGATGTAGAGATGTCCACCAATTTGGACAGCTTTAAAAGGGGATTGGACAAATTCATGGAGGATAAGGCTATCTATGGCTACTAGTCCTGATGGCTATATGTTCCGTCCAGTATCAGAGGCAGTATGCCTATGGGCGGGAAGGTGCTGTTGTACTCATGCCCTGCTTGTGGGATCCCGTGAGCAGCTGGTTGGCCACTGTGTGAACAGAATGTTGGACTAGATGGACCCTTGGTCTGATCCACCAGCACTCCTCTTATGTTCTTATGTTCACACAGTGAAGTGCCTACTGCCTAGGGTCCAGCCATGCCACCATCTTAATCTCTCCAAACTGACACTGGGACCCACATGGGGTGCCCAACAAAATATTAAACAAGAAATACGGTCTGGTTTCTACCACTGCCTGGTAAAGTTGAAGGGAAGGAGAGTGTGGTTACCTAGGGTGGCAGGGGAAGGATGAGAAAATGGAGCAGCAAGAAGGAGTCTGCAGGGGGGAATGACCTGGATGGGGACATTCAAGAGGGTACCTTGGCCAGCCCCCCTCAAACATGGGAGAGCAATGGGTTTTGAAGCTACAGTCATGCCTTGGATTGAGAGCATAATTCGTTCCAGAAACGTGTTTGTAATCCAAAACACTCTTATATCAAAACGAAATCCCCCCCCAAAATTGTACAGAGATTTTTAATTTAAGCCGTACTACAGTACTTGTATTGCAAGACGTCGCTTGTATATCAAGTAAAAAAATAATTAAATAAATATTTAAAAATTTGCTTGTCTTGCAAAACGCTCTCAAGCCAAGTTACTTGCAATCCAAGGTATTACTGTATTTAAGGGGAATTTATTTGACTGAGTGTTCTGTTCATGTCTTTCAAGTTCACCCAAATCTTTCTGGGTGAAATCCAATGGTGTCTGTCCACCAGCAGAATGGACACCATTGGCAAAATGGATTACCCCTCCTGCTGCAGCCCCCCCCCCCCAAATCTTATCTCAATTGTTGTGGGACGCTTACCAATATAAATTTGCTCTTGCAGCCACAGTGGTTAACCAATTTTGGTGAAATCTTAGTCCAATATAATATTAGGCCTAATGTGTATTGCCAAAGCTTTTTAAAAGTCTGAGCTGAAAAAAATGTAGAAATAGCAGCCAATTGGCAGCCAATTTATTGGCCAACAACACAAAACCTGATATTATGAGAGACAATCAAATGTCACATAGTTTAATGTGTAGACCAGTCTCCTGTGACATTGCAATGCTGAGAAAAATGGAAATTTCAAAATCCAAAATGGTTGCCAAAAATCACATGAATCAATATGAATCAATCAACTGAAATATGTGCATCATTAACAAAATTAAAACAATTAAAGGTTTGGAGATAAAGATATGGTTCTGATAATGTGTTAGAACAACCATTTACTTCTATTTGATCAGTTAACACCGGAATTACCCCAAAGTTATAAATCTACTTGGAAGTCTACATACTCTATTTGAGAATCAGATAAAATACTTTAGAAAAAAAATTGCAGCACTTCGCCTGACAGACTGATTCATGCGAGCAGGCATGGTTGCAAAGGGTTTTCCTTTCTCCTCAAAGTACAAAACAAGGTGATAGTACACCAGATCCTGAATCCTTTCATGCTATCTCTTACTGTTCTGACTGATCTTGATGGAAGAAATCCTTATTCTCTCCTTGAGAACAGGCAGATGAGATTACCCATACCTGCATTCCCTCAAATTAGGTCACTGTGCAAAGCAAACCAAAAATCTGCATGAAAGAATAAAGCACCATAGAAGATTTGCATCATGAAAGCAAAACATGCATAACTCCTGCCAAAGGCATCCTAGAAAAAGCACTATTGTGACTGTGCAGAACTAATTTTCTACAAAAGGAAAAAAAACATCTGGCCATTCCTGGGAATGCAAGAACTGTCATAGTTCACCTCAATGATACACAATCTATGGCGCGATTGCTCCAGAGGACATGTGTAACAACAGCCAGGGATATGCTCCAAACTTGATGCACCAACTTTAATCTATTGCTTGCCAAAACTTTGCAGTCTTATCATGTAAAGAATAACGTGTGTGTTGAGAGAGAGAGAAAATCTAATATTCCATAGCCTCACAAAGCTGTTTGTGTTGTGTAGAAACCTACAGGCTTGAAAGATATTTATGGACCAAGAACATAGCCTGTAGCACCTGGACTCTCAAATGGTTTATTGTTCAGTTAATATGATTTGATCCTCCTTGTAATCATCTTTGCATGTTGTTGATAAAATGCCCCCATTAGTAGTTCTATCTTTAATTTCATTCCAAGCAAGTTAGCTGAACGTGCTACAAAAAAGAAAACAGGACCTCTTAATGTTATTCAGACTACCCGGATAAAGGATATTTTATTTATTTATTTATTTATTTATTTATTTTTATATTTATATCCCACCTTCTTTCCTGCAAGGAACCCAAGGCGGCTTACATAATCGTCCTCCTCCTCTCCATTTTATCCTCACAACAACCCTGTGAGGTAGGTTAGACTGAAAGTCAGTGACTGGCCCAAAGTCACCCAGTGAGTTTCATGGCCGAGTGGGGACTAGTAGAACCCGGATCTCCCGAGTCCCAGTCCAACACTCTCACCACTACGCCACACTGGCTCACTATGGGAGAAGAAACTACCTAGGGTGAAAATTAAATTTAAAAAATAGGAGGATGTTGTCTCAGCAAGTAGCTAAAGCCAACTGATGCTGGCGACAAGACCAGTACTGTGATCATAGCTGACTGGATTGTTAAAGGACCCTCACCTGATTTTGTACCCTGAGACTTCTGCAATGCTAGGGGGATAGCAGATCTACTGGAGACTCCTCCTCAGAGTCAGAGGATGATGTCAGGGCTCTATCCTCTGAGTGGGAGGGCCCTGAATAAGGCACTGAACTGCCATAACCCCAGTAAGAAGTCTGTGCCTTGTCCTCCTTAGAAGCACACTGGAAGGCCCAAGAGTTGAAGGTCATGACATACTCTTACCTAAATAGATATCTGGTTCTTAAACTGAAAAAGTTTTGAAATAGTCAAGCATAGTGATATATGTTTTTAGACTAAAGCCAGCCACCCTTAAGGCCAGGGAGGAGCACATACAGCCAAGGGCTGCATGTCCCCCACCCCTGGTTGAGACTGTAACTGCAATGGCAACGGTCAAAAAGGGGGGGGGGAGCCTCTATGTTTTCACTATCTCCAATTGGATAGATACATCAACACCACTCTCAATACTGCCATTAACATGTTAAAACTAGTTAAACAACGCATGGCCAAAGGTAAATGTGCTAATTTTCCAGTAACTGATTATTAAAAAGAAAGAAGTTTAAGCACAGAAAGAAAAGGAAAATTTACATCTACATCATCTACAATGAACAACAGAGCATGTAACACCATCTCAGTAATGATAATACAATTGAGAATAGCCTGCTGAATGAAAAGTAAACTGGGATAAAAAGAATAAAACTGCAGGATGCAGCTTTGCTTCATTTGAAGGAGCAGGTAGTATATTTTAGCAGCCAGTCTTTAGGGAACTCAAAACCAGCAGCAAGGCCAAGACAGGAAAGTTCTCTGAGCCACAAAGCACAATTGTAAAATACTCTGCCACACGCTAAAATTCCCACTGGAGCTGTTATCTTGCTCAAACAAATCCATCTCAGTAAAACTGACAGTTGTGCCCTGCTCTTTTTCTTAAAGGATTAACACTAGGCAAAAATCTTAAGAGAGAGAAAAGTACTTTAATGAGATAAGCTGTGTGTATGTGTGTTTGTGTGCATGGGTAATTACATTATATTAGAGACTGTGTGCTACTTTTTTCTGACTAACCAGTACTATGTAAGGAATGCACTGCGAGAGTATGCCTTGTCCCAGTTCTTTTCTCTTGCAAAGACAGTCTCCCTGTTTCTTGATGAGTTAGAGACCATTTTTGTTTGATGGTCTGATCCCACACTAGATTGTATCTTTTTGCAAAGGGGCAGGGCAGAAGATCAGTTCCTACTCTTTCCCCAAATGGTCCTTTAAATCACATATGCAGACCACATGGGCTGCAGACCATATAAGGCCCTCACAGAATTTCCATGTGATCTACACAGGTGCCCAGGTTAACCTCACCACCACCACCATGGAATTCCCCACTGATGGGAACGAAAGCCTGTGAGGAGAGTCATCCCCATGCTCATTCCTCCCCAGTGTAGATTGTACAGCTGTTGAATTGGGTTAGGATAGGAAGAACACAGGCTCTCCCTGCTGGGATGGAGAGTCTGGCCTTCTCCACCCTAGCAGGGAGGGCCTTTGAAAACCAGGATTGGCTGGCTGTCACAGGGGCAAACCTTTGCTTTCAAGGGGGTATCAGTGAACAGGGAGGGGAGGTTTAACCCTCCCCATTGCCACACAATGAGATGTCGGGGGAGCAAAGCAAAGTGAATGTGTCTGTGCTGGTGTGTCTGGAAAATGTGTGTGTGTCTGTCTGGGTGTGCATGTCTATTTGAGGGTGAGGGGGGAAATGCTGTCTGCATGCATGTGCCACCCCCACTACCCATTTCCACATGCAGCCCCTGGGGAAAAGGTTGGCACCCCTATTATAAATAAATTAACTCTGTGTCCTGTCCCACGTGCCTCCTGAAGTGGCTCTTCCAAAGCAGCAGGCCCCTCTGACGCAACTGCCCCAGTGCTGCTCAGATCTTTAAACAGAAGAATATTGTTGCAGTTATGGTGTTCCAGGATGTTCTCCCACAACCACAGGAACTGGGGATATCTTGAGAATGGGCACACCTGTATACTTCAGGTTCACTCATTATTTCTTGTATATGATTGTCTGTGGGGTGGGGAATTATGGACCAGGGCACAAAGGAAATTCAATGTGAATTGGGCTCTAGTCATGCTACCTCATGTTCTGTGCAAGATGAAAGATGTTACTAGCGCAAATATTGCATTCTTCAAGTGTAGTCCATTTTCCCCTAAAGCAGGTCTGACTTCAGTATTGCGTGGTCTACTTTGTTCTTTGATTTTTTTAACAAAATATTGTGTGTCTACCAATGTGCTTTAACTTTACAAATCAAAATGTGCACACTCAGGAACTATTAACAGTTCATTCTAGCCCAGGGTGGGCAACTTGTAGCCCTCCAGATGCAGGAATACATACTTATACTTAATACACAAACACATTATACTTACCACCTATACACTTTAAATTTAACCCCAAATAACATGACATCACAGACATGAATGTCAGATCCTAAAGAAACATTTCAAAGATTAAGTGGGTATTCTTAATTTTTCCAATACACATTACTTAGGAGTGATTTTGCAAATCTAGATGACAGAAAGGGGAGAAATCCAGAGTTCTCTAATTAAATGCATAATCATGGATTCAGATCTGCGTTACAAATGCTAAATGGCTTCTACTTTAATGAGCCATTTGAAATGAAATGGTTGCCTGCAATTAGACATCTGCAGTGGAAGGAATTTAAGCCAGCTACATAGCCTGGTGCCAAAATTATTGTTACATTCCTGAGCAGGACAATGAGGAGAATGGATAACTGTAATTATACCATATACATCTTTTAGCATTCCATGTTGCAGGAAGAGAATGAACAAACAACAGCTCTTAATTCATTTAATCACTTGCTTCTAATAAAGGGCTGTCAAAAAGGGTTGTGATTTTAATGTATTCATGTCCATTAGCAACATCACGAACCAAGGGCATCCCATTGCCACCTAAGGCCTAGCCACAATGGTTTGGGGAGAGTATTTTCTTATCATGAAACACGTTAATTGTACATACTGAGATTGGAGATGTTTTTGAATTGACAGGAAGACAAAACAAGAAAAAGCACATTCAAATATTTGGATGGATACTGCCAACATTATCCCCCTCCCCCCAGGTAAATTAGTGAACCCACTCATTGTTAGTTCAAGACATTACAATTCACAATCAGCCATATGAACTGAACTAAATCCACAGTTGTGACTCTGAAAAGGAAAGCTATCTTCCTGCATAGAGCAAATAAGATTTGGGATGCATGTGAGTTGCAATGCTTCGCCACATGTTTGCATGCCACCATAAACCCACATTTTCTTCTATCTTCTACACTAAACTTCAACAACACCATGGTACCACTCACCTGACATTAAAGGTGATGAATTCTTGACAACAAAGACAGTGAGGAGACGCACTTTAACCAGTTATTTATCAAAGCACTCCAGAAATTTCTTATGCCTCATGCATTTTGTGTATACGGTGTTTAGAGATAAATGTCACAGCATCTCTCCTGTATGAGGGGGTGACTGTTGTTGCTTTCCCTGAGAGAATGCAGGAAAAAAGTTACCACCAAGAAACATGAAATCTTCATTGCTTCTAATGAAGATTTACTGAAAATACAACCGTTTTGTTTGTTTGTTTGTTTGTTTACTCTTTGTTGGTTCTGAAATTGATTCTGCCCTGCTTTTTCTAATTGATTCAGGCACCAATTTGCTGTGAATTAAATTTGAAGAAAGGCAACAAATGCCATTTCCATTATTCCTGAGTCAAATCTTCCACTCTGCAGAGTTTTGTAGCGGTGAGACTCGAAGATCCACAGGTGATCTCCCAATGTTTTCATCTTGTTTTTTTAAACTAAATGAAGCTGCAGGGAAGGGGTTTTCATTTGGTTGGGAAGGTGGTGCAGGGGCTGAAAGCATTTAATCTCTCCCCCAACACACACACACTACATAGAGTTCCTTCCTACACATCAAGGATTGGGGAAAGACTTTCCAATCTGGGAGGGAGGTGTCCAGAAAGAAGTAAACCTTAGCACCACTGTTTCTAAAAATTAAGCCCTGCTCAAATGTAAGCTCCATGGGTTTCAACAGCAATTAAGGACATAAGAAGAGCCATGCTGGATCAGACAAAAGGTCCATCTAGTCCAGCATTCTGTTCACATAGTGGCCAACCAGCTGCTCACGGGAAACCCACAAGCAGGACATGAGTGCAACAGCATCCTCCCACCCAAGTTCTCCAGCAACTGGTGTACATAGGCATACTGCCTCTGAAACTGGAGGTATCATGGAATTACTTCCAAGAAAGTACGCTTACAACTTCAGTTGTAAAGTCAAAATAAAATCATCAAGACTTACAGGTGTTTAACTGCAGTGGATTGCATTGAGAGACAATTAAAGATGTTTATGCTTTTCATTCTATTGTATTCCATTTTTTTACTGCTTGCCTAAATAAATGCCCTGTATATTATCAAAGGATGACTCTAACCAATTCATGAGGATGTTATGCAATTTAGTTCTCTTTAAGAATTAAATAAAATGTGCATCAGGCTCTATTAGTGACTCCCTTTTTTTCACTGGTTTCCATTAACTGCTGTGCACAGCCACAGACAGTTGCTTTCACACAGTTGTTCTCAGCTCCCTATTAAAAATGAGGCACAGTGAAGCAGAACTGCATTTAATGAGGACTGGATGTCTTCTTTAGACATTGTTTTCATAACGGCTTATCCAGAACACAGGGGTCATTCTTGAAACTTTCCATAAAGTAAAGCACAGTAATCAGTAAGAACGTTGTCTTTATCCTGACTGCTCAGAGCAGTGTAGTTAACGATACAAAAGAGTAATGTCCAAATTGAACAGCTATGGTATGTTTCACGTAACACTATCTCACCAAATGACATCTATATCCAGACTTCTTTGTTTCAGACATACAGAAACATGTAAATGGAGGGCAGAACAAAACATTATGGTAGTCAGGTGGCTACAGGCTAAAGGGTAGCCCCATGTCAAGTTCTCCCCTGTTTTTGTAACAGCTGTGCAACATTATCAAGTGATGCCATGACATCATGTGGTGGTGTGGGTGGTTCTCCCTATCATGAAACCATTAAGCTACTGATGGATGATGATGATGATGATGATGATGATGATGATGATGATGATGATGATGATGAAAATGTATGAGTCGCCTTATAGCTGATGTTCTCAGGGCAATGTACATAATAAAAGCAAAACATTAATGATGATGTACAACTGTGATGGGGAAACTCACTGCTTGGTGATGTCACTAGTCATTACTTGGAAGAGGAGTCAGTGAGAAGTAGGCATGGGGGTGGCCATTTTGAAATACCTCACATGTCTGCAGTATGGTCTAGGTCTGTCCTTAAAAAGGACAACAGGTTAAAAATTGTATTAAATGCAAGGACCATCTCTCCATTGAGAGGACACTTGAAAAAGTTGTGGTTTGCTCCCATACCTAAATGAAGACATGAGACTATATACTGTATGAACAGGTCCCCAGCTTTATTAAGTCAATTTATCTGCAACAAGATAACAGAGTAAGTTCTCTGTACAGTGCAGGTACCAGTGCTAAAAATGATTGCTACGTGACTTGGCTACATTCTGTCATCATTCTTGTTGGGTAATCCTAGACTGAGATCAGCCACTGAGATCATGCATTTTGTGTATAAGGTGTTTAGAGATAAACACCTTATACACAAAATATACACCTTACTCCTCAGAGCCACCTCTTTCAAGGAATTGAGGGGGAAACATGCAGCAGCATTAACCTGAAGCATTTCAGCCATTAGATAAATGAAGCAACCTATGCTCTAGAGCAGTGTTCTCCAACCTTGGGTCCCCAGATGTTTGCTGGCTGGGGCATGCTGGGAGTTGTAGGCCAAAAACATCTGGGGACCCAAGGTTGGAGAACACTACTCTAGAGAGGTTCTGCTTCTCCTGCATTGGCCATCTTTGAAGGTTGGTCTGGGTATTCCTCCCTATACCACAATGGTCCCTTGGAGTGCTCACCAATATCCTCCTATACCTTCTATCCCATCTGTACTGTCTCAGACCCACAGTGACCAAGTATTAGGGCCTCTTAACATCTATCTCAGCCTCCTATCTGACTAACATTGTAAAACAGGTATCTCTTCCCCACACCTATGAAACACCCAAACCAAAGCCAATCAGACAGGAAGCAAAATAAAATAAAATAAAATCCAACTTGGCCCTCCATAAGGGACAGCCAGCAAACCCCTCACTGTTAATCCCAAGCATGTACAGGCGGCTGCTTTGCATAGGAAGGGAGGATCAGCTGTTTGACAGCTCTGTGCTCCTCCCACCCCAACAGCCAGTCACATCACTTGTGACATGACTGAACTCCCACAATCTTTGTAACTGCCCACTTCACCACTGACAAGTCAGGAGGAAGGAATGGTGATATTCTTTTAAGCTGGATATATTGAATCAAACTCATGTTGCCTAGTATTACAGGTGAACAATATAAACAGCAGGGATGTTGAAGAGTCCTTGGTCTCGAGTCACGAGTCACGAGTCTTTGGACCCGAGTCCAAGTCCTTGGTCCAAAATGGTGACTCACAAGTCACAAGTCACTCCCAAAGCTGACTCCACGAGTCCCTATTAAAATCAATGGGGGGTTTCCCAACAAAATAAGGCTACTTCAGATGTGTGGTTTAAATAAATTCTAGGCACAAGTGTGCCTTTTTATTTCAAAACTCTGCAACTGATTTTGGCAAGAACAGACCAGGCAGAAAAACCCAAAATAACCAGGCAGGCAGAGGAGGCAGGGAACCCCAAAACAGGCAGGCAGAGGCGTTTGTCTTGGACAATTCAACTGTTGAACTGGTCAAGAAGAGACGAGGCAGGCAGAGGAGGCTGGGAACCCCAGACAGGCAGGCAGAGGCAGCCAAACCCAAAATGTCTGAAAGGTTGCATTTTAGAAAAATGATTTTAAAAAATAAACTTGCTGTACTTCCTAAAACTTATCCATGTTGCATTTGAGGAACATGATTTTTTCTAAATGTTTGGCCCCCATTCTGGAACGGTGAGATCTCATCACAATTCCACCCTCACTGAACACCCGCTCCACTGGTGATGAACTTGCTGGAACCAGAAACACACTCAGAGCAGCCACACAGAGTAATCTCAGGTCCTTCTTCTGCCTCTCCCAAGTACGCAACGCATCAATCAAAATAAATCTTGACACACTGTTGGGGCTGCACTCCTGGTAGCCGTCCATAGTGGCCGAGCAGTGGCACACCTCGCTTCCATGCGGTCTTCATCGGCAATCATGCTCCTCTCCACTCCTTCTGGCACAGCCCAGGGATGTTGAAGAGTCCTTGGTCTCGAGTCCCGAGTCGAGTCTCGAGTCCCATTAAAAATATTGGGACTCGAGTCCAAGTCGAGTCAGAGGGGGGACTCAGTCCGACTCACGAGTCGAGTCCTCAAGTCCGAGTCCCCATCCCTGTTAAACAGTAATAATAATCTATGGCAAATACTGGTTTTTGTTCAGTGTTAACAGCTTTCCTAGTACAGTGTAAGATGTCATCCATTATTTCCAGTATAATTAGTCCATAGAATATCAGCAGTAGTTTTAATGTCACGTTGTCTACTTCATTCTCTATCAACTAGATCTTCTACTTGCTCCAATTCCCTTCCCCCAGCAGCCTCGCGTTGCTGGGAAGAAGTTCGCACGTGGGGAGGGGGGGAGAGTCAGATCACAATCAGGCCACTGCCTCAGGGCCAATCAGGCCAGCAGGGGGGACAGGGGATGGAGAGCCAAGGTCTCTATTTAAGGCCCAAGGCAGCGTTTTCTTTTTCCAGCTCCCTCCCTCCCTGTATAGCAGTGTGGGCTTCACTGGTCATCCTTTTGGGGGCCGAGTAGGAATTTTGACCTGCTGTCCTAACTGGTCTTGGGCAGTGGGTGTGTTTCGCCTACTCCACACTCTGAAGCAGGGTTGGGTTAGTGCTTTAACTTTTGGTCACATTTTTGCAGGAAGTGCAGAAATAGGCAGGCATTTTAGGGTTTGGTAATCATCCAATGGCACCTTTCAGGTGACTGGCGATATAACCTGACACTCTCCTGGCTGTTGTCCTGTGGCACAGCTTGTGGGAGGTTTGGCCGCCTTTGGGGTCTCCCCTTCTCACTCGCCGGTTGTCCTGTGGCGCCGGGTGGAGCTGACACTGGGAAGGCCCTCCAGCACCACGTGGTGTAAAGCTTTGGGGCAGCGAGTAAATGCGCCACCCTTTGGACTTGGATGCTTTCGCCCAATCACAGTGCACTGGCCATGGGCCAGTTTAGTTAGAACGGCACTCCTCCCTTCGCAGATCTTTGATTGATTAATAAATGTGGCCCTGATTTTATCCCATACTCTTGTGTACTGGTCTCTTCATTTCCTCCCTTACGTGCGCAAATGACACTCAATATCATCAATTATACATTGAAAAGTCTTAGCATGTCATCTGGTCTATCCTCCTAACAAGGCAGGTACATGAATTATACAGTAACCGTGGGTTTTATTATTCAACCATTATTATTATCCAGCCATCATCCTGTGTTGAAACTACTATGTAGTGGAGAGTGGGTACCAGCTCCTTCTTCCTCTTTAACCCAGCTCTGGCAACTGACCGGGTCTACTGGGGGAAATGACTATAAGATGCTCCTGGGATCTCAGGCAGCAGACACACAGCTGAGCTCATGAATGAACAGTTGCAGCTGCCAGCAAACCCCAACTTGGAGGGAACCACCCATGGCTATGTGCTGGAAAGATAAGACTTTATCCCAGCAGCACAGGGGGCGGTGGGGCAGCAGTGGCAAGAGGGGAAGGAGCTGAGTCAGGTTGTGCTGAGAGAAGGACTGGGCAATCCACCTGGTGGGCCCAACTTTGGTGTCTGGAAGTGGCTGCCATCCTGAAACTCCAGACTATCCCTTCTCTGTCCCGGAGGTTCCCACTGGGTGGGTAGAGAGATCCAAGGTGCTGTATTGAAAAGGACCAAAGAAGAGACCCATCTTCTATATTTTTAGTTGTAAAGGACTCTGAGTTTGCCATTGTTTTCATTTTCTAGTAAGTCCTATGAGTTATCTACATTGTTTTGTTGAACTATTTCGAAGGCATATGCTAGTAAACGTTGCCATGAATTCTGCATTATGTCCTTAGTTGTTATTTGATACTGTGCATGGCATCACAGCTCTGTTGCTTAAAGGACTAATTGGTGTGGGGAGACAGCTGAATCTGTGGGTGGTTCTCTCTTTACACAAAATAAAATGGGAAGCATAGCATTTTCTGATAGTCTCTGTCTCTTTGTGAAAGAGCTTTTCGCCAACACTAGTGCAGACCCTGTAACATACTACAGTCATGCCTTGGATTGAGAGCATAATTCGTTCCGGAAATGTGCTTGTAATCCAAAACACTCTTATATCAAAATGAAATCCCCCCAAAAAAATTTATACAGAGATTTTTAATTTAAGCCGTACTACAGTACTTGTATTGCAAGACGTCGCTTGTATATCAAGTAAAAAAAAATTAAATAAATATTTTAAAATTTGCTTGTCTTGCAAAACGCTCTCAAACCAAGTTACTTGCAATCCAAGGTATTACTGTATATCCTTTCTTCTTTTTTTGCAGGGGGAGGGGGGTCAGGTAATAATATTAATAACCTTCGTGTTCTGAGTACATTCTGCATTCATGAATTTTCCTAAGAATGGAGGATATCCTATTCTGGTGTGTGTTCCCAAATTTCCATATGAATGGCTTTCTATCCATACAGTTCAAACACTTGATAGAGTTGTTTTCTGAACAGAAAATGGTCATACCATGGTAATATGGTGAACAGGAACACCCGAAGAAGAGATAAAAAGTGTCCCGCCTTGAAGACCATATGAACACACACCTTCAGTGTAGGCCTCTTTATAAATGGAGCTTGAACCCCTACTCTTTCTTCATTGTCATTTGTCTCCACAGTCACCACGGAAAAGGAGGTTTGCTCTGCCGAAAATTTGCTATGCTGAAGTAACTGCATATGATAAGAAATCGTGGAAGATGCCCTATTCCCACATATAGCATGAGGAAATAATAGATTGGCTTAAAGATAGGAGGAAGAAAAACTGATGATTGTAAATATTGCTTGTGTAATTTTTCCAGAGCACTGCAGTATGATGAAACTCAGCAACTGTGTTAATGTTTTAACAGAGGACAGGGAATTTAGCTCCATTATGTAGTCATTCTCGCCATTCAAGCCATCACAAATGGCCAGGCTTATCTGTATTACTTGCCACCTTATAATCATCTTGAGAATAAATAAATAGAATACCCTAGCAACATCCTGTGTAATTTATAGAATATTTCATTTCATTTATTTCATTTTATATACTGCCCCACAGCCGAAGCTCTCCGAATATAACAGCATATGTGAAAAGCTTAAAATAAAGCAGGTCATTTCAGGGAGTAGGGAAGATTAAAAGCAACTGCACATATGCATCTTGCAACTATACATATGCATCTTGCATATACTATAGCTATTCTATCTATATACTATATACTATATTAAAAAGGTGATAGAATAGCTATAGTATATAGATAGAATAGCTATATATATATAGTATAGCTATATACTATAGCTATTCTATCTATATACTATAGCTATTCTATCACCTTTTTTAAATCTGAGAAATTTATTTTATGGCCAATACTTCAAATGCACATGAATGCAACATACTAATAGCTCGACTCTGGATCAGTTGACTGGTTCCATCCAAACCACTATTATGCCTCTGAAAATTGGCAAGTCCAGTTGCCTGAAGAAACACCTCAGCTAAACAGAACACTGCAGATGCTCACATTTCTCCACTAGAACATGCATGTAAGAACATAGTCAGAAAACTGTTGCAGAAATATAGATTTGTTCACATGTTGTACTCTTATGGCACAATCCTATGCATGGGTTTGGACGACCCGTGACTTAGCATGTCATGTGAAGCCAGTCACAAAGGAACAAACATAAGTACTATCCAGTTTCTTTCCTATTATTTGGGAATTTAAAATGTAGGATATCACAAATAGTGTCAGACAGACTAGAAAGTGACTGGAAGATGTGTCATTTTTTACTATATCTGGCCCATTTCATTCTCCTCCCCTGCCACAGCCTGTCTCCCACCCCCATTCTGTCTCTTTGTAACAGGATTTTGCACTTCAGCAACAGTATAGATTGAATTCCTTGAGGAGAACATGAAGAACCATGGATCATCTGATGCCCACTCCTGATGGTGAGCCAGTATACACATTACAGAAGGCATTTTCTATTTATTTCACATGACAGTTACCGTTTGCATAAGTGTTTAGTTGCAACAGGCTACCAGCGGTTGGGCCAGTTTTATCATTTCACCATGACTAAGTGAGAAAATATACAATCATGTATGATAAAATTTATCCAATGCAAGATGAGCAAATGCACATAAAACTGCTTAAATTATCTCAAGAGATTTAAGTGACTTCTATGTGAGGCTATGACATACATCATTATTTCAGTGAGCTAATATTAATACTGTCTAGTATTATAGTAAAGGGTAAGAGGGTTTTTTTTTTTTTAATTTTTTTTACCTATTTACTTTTTCAAAACTATTCATGGTGTTATTTAGCTAAATCAAGTCCTTTCTTTTTACACTTTGCCCTTTCTAAGTGGAAAGTCCTAAAACAATTGAAAAATAAAAGTTTCAAACAACAACAAAAAGTTCAGTGTAAATCAAGAGAGATTCATAATACACATTTTTTTATTCCTGAGCATCTTCCCACCACCCAAAGTTAATAAGGGCACAATCCTGTGCATGTTTAGAGAGAGAGAAGTCATACCACTCCCAGCCTTCTCCAGCCAGCCACGTCGGATGCTGTTTTTTGTGGTTTTTTTGGTGTCTAAACATGCATAGGATTGCACCTTAAATTACTTTTCAAAGCCACAACTGTAGACACTGTTTTAGCTGGAGACAGTCAAGTACAGTTACATATTTCAAAAAACTGGAGCCCTGTCTTATTGTTTTAATTTATTTAAAATTGAGATCCGTAGGACTTAATGGAATTATACAATGAAAAATAAAAAAATTGATATCTGTTATTTAACCATTCTTCATGCTCTACAGTAATCCACAGAGAACAGCAACCAGTACTATAACCTTCTGAAAAACCAAGGTGATCAAGCAACTGCTTTAGAGTAAATGAACCACAATATAGAAAATAAACAGCAAATTCTAAAGTAAACTTTTTGTCCAGTCAGATGGGCATAATCATCAGCAAGGCATTCAGAGGAATACCTGTTGATCCTTGTGCCTAAGCTAGGTCATCCCTGGTAATATGTTTTTAGCTGGTATATTTACTGTGACAGAAAACAAGTTTGACAAGATTGTGACAGCATGGTGAGCAAAGCCTACAGCAGAATGCTGTCAGTTTTGGCTGCCAATCGAGCAATAGAGACTACAAGCTACACTTCCTGACTTGCTCACTTTGTTCACCCTTGTCTCCCAGGTTTATTGGGGGGGAGGGGCACCTAAACAGAAGCTGAAGACACATAAATTAATCTGAATGTTGATCCAAAAGCAAAAGCATTATTGAAGCAAACTGTAATTCTATTAGCAAGGTTTAATAATGCGAGCAGGGGATCATCCTTGGGACCTGTTTCAATGCAAGGTTTAGGGCATGAGGGAGAATGATGTTTTTGCATGGCTATATCCTGTTGAAATATAGTTTCCCAGGCTCTGCTTAGCACATTATCCCCCCCCCCCCAGAATGGTGCAGCTTATATTCAATAGATATATACAGAAAGGTGGACCTTCCTACATGTTGATTCAGGGTGATTCACCTTATCCTGCCATACTCAGGAAACACAACACCGATTCGGCAAGGCTGCCATAAACATATTCCAAATCATAAGCAATTCAGAATAAATTCACATCATTTTGAATCCAAATGTTTTTTCTAAAATAAAAAAGGGAGAGAGAAAGATGTGCATAGCCATGGCTTGTCCTCTGTTTGGTGGACATATATATATATATATATATATATATGCAATAAATATATTTGTAATAAATATATGGTGCAATCCATGAGAAGTTAGTCATTAGTTAGGCATGAGAAGTTAGGCATTGTGAAGTTAGTTCACAATGGGTTCTGTAGCATCCTGCAATTATGCAAAATTAAAAAAATAATAATCTGGCCTGGGAAAGTGTAGTGACATAGAGCCTTTGACAGAACCTAGGATTATGGAAACCCATCACACCTTGTCACAAAAGTCTAGAAATTGTATAGATCTTTGGTTGGAACCAGATTTACACTGGATTAATTGTGCTGGTGAAAGTGGACTTCCCTACCTGCTACTTCCCATGGCAGCCTTTCCAGCCCCTTGAAAATACTACACAGAGAATCAGGAGACCCTGCTGAATGGGGTGAGCTATGGTACATGGAGGGTATCCCCCCCCAAATTGGGCAGGGGGACCTCCCATGAGCAGAAGTCAGATCCTGGATCCAACCCCTTGTACAACTGCCTATGCTGATATTTTTGAAGAATATTTTCCATAAAGCAGCGAACACAATGTTAATTTATTTATACCCGTAAAAGCTTAATTCATGGCAGACAAAATGGATAGATTTTTTTTTAAAACTATTAAGGAGACATTAAATTGTTGCAAGGCACAAATGGAAGATGATTTATTATACAGTATCTGTTCAGAGAATACAGTCATAAAAATGTTAATTTATCTAATGTTCCATAAACCTTTAATTCAGGTAATCTTAAAAAATAAAAGTGGATCTAGGGTTGGATCCCTATTTAGTCATGTTTAGAGTAGACCCATTGAAATCAATGGGATTTAAGTTTATCATGATTTGCTTTCAATGGGCCTACTCTAAACATGACTATGTCTGGATCCACCCATAGATTGACCACATATAACAGACAAACAGAACAGACCGACCACAGCCAGAAAGCTAGCTATGGCTTGGCATCAGGACCGGTGCAGGGCAGTTTGGCGCGCCCAGGGCGAAAAAACTATTAGCGCCCCCCCACCTCTCGCAAAGCAAAAAAAAAAAAAACCCTGCCACCTACCTTCCCCCCCCCCGCCCTGGCTGGCAGCGGCGGCGGCTGCTGCTGCTGCGGCTGCTGCCTTCTGAAAGTGACGCGACGCGACACCCGCGCTGTTTTTTGCCCGCGACGAAGGTAGGTGACGGGGGGTGTTGGGGGTGACGGGGGGGTTAGGTGGGGTGGCGATGGCGGTGGGAGGCGCAGCGTGCAGCGAGCGAAGCGGGGAGGGCGGAGGGCGGGTGGAAGGCGCAGCGGCGGGCGAGCGAGGCGAGGGATAATCGGTCTGGGTGGGGCGACCCTCGCCTCGCGCCCACTCACCGCCCTCCCGCGGGAAGGGACTCCGCCGCCCTTATGGGCTGGGGAGCCGCGGCGCTCCAGCCGGCCGACCACGGCCGGCCGAGGCAACTCCTGCGGCGGCGGCCGTAAGGGAGGCAGGTGCACCCGCGTGGCGCTCGGCAGCCGCGCCGGCCCGGCAGAAGAGCCGCAAGCGAGGGCGGGAGGCCCCCACCCCACGCCGAGCGATCCGGGAGCGGAGCCGGGAACGCACCCGCGGCTGGAGGAGATGCCCGTCGAGGGCGTCTGGCGAGGGCTGGCTGGCTCTCCTCGCCGCTGCCGGCCTCCACGGATCAGGATTGAGCTCTGCTCGCTCGCTCGCTGCCTCAGTGCTGTGCGGCGCTGAGCCTCCTTCCGTGGCGCCTCCAGCCCGGACGCGGCGCCTGCCCATTGGAGCGCCCGCCAGCCCCGCCGGCCCCGCTGCCGGCCTCCACGGATCCTCTTCGGCCGCGCGCCCTCTTCGGCCGCGCGCCCTAGGCAACCGCCTAGTTGGCCTAGCGGTAGCGCCGGCCCTGCTTGGCATGCCATATACCGTAAGTAGCTTGGGCTTGATTGTGAAATGAAAAGAAAGAGCACTGCCATCATGGTGGAGGTGATGCCTCTAGGAGTGAAGTCAATGGAGTATTAAATGGGAAATCATCTGTTTTCAGTTTTTGTCTTTTGGCATTATTTCTGCCATGAGCCATTATCTGGCAGAGGGTACCTTAATCTTTGCATTTTCTGGCAGGGAACTTCATTGCGTTTAGCGCTGCTATTCATATCATAATGTGTAATCAACCCCACTTCCAATTAAAATGTATGCTTGCCCAGCACGGCGCCTCCATTAGTGCATCTAACTGCCCACTGAACACAAAATGCTTAATGTTATTCCATTACAGCCTGTTGAAGGTCTCATTATTTAATCTGGGCCTACTTGATGGCTCATAGCTATGCAGATGGATTTCTTCCCCCCTGCTTCTTTCTATGTCTTCCCAAAGGACATTATCCCAGTGGTATAAGCTATAAAACAAAATAGGTAAATAATACAAGCTTAATAGCTAGAGAGGCCTTTAGGTCATGCATATTGTTTGGCTGGTCTGAAGTATATTATTCTTTCTTTCTTTCCTTGTTTTATCAGCCCATGGCTTCTTTCTGCCATGCATATAATATGGAGCAGGATATGTAGAAAATCATATAGCATCCCAACAAATAATCCGGCATGGAGTTGCTGCCTTGCTAGTTTCAGTAATGCATCTCTCACAAGGTCTGGGGATGCGGTGTGCTTTACACAAATTCAACAGATTGTGTATTACACAGTTAGGGTCTTAGCAAAAGAAATGCCCTGCAGCTTTTTCTTCTTTTCTACCAAACTAGTCAAACGACATTGTCATACAGTTTTAAAGACAGATAAAATGACAAAAGAAGCAAGCAATATCTCATCCACTTGCTGACTGTATATTGCAGCAGCAGGGATTCTATAAAGTAGGATGGAATTGTGTAGAATGGATTATTCCTGCATAGTTATTCCTACTACATAGTTTGGGTTCAGTACACAATACCGGTATGTATCATGAAGCTGTACTAGATTGTAATCCAATTGCTCATATTCAAGCAGCCAGAGATTTGTAGCCGTATGTATCTGTAAAATGGACACAGATGTCCTGAAGATGTAATACATGTTTGTGGTTCAGGAACATAAAAATACATCCCAAGCACTTATAGAATTGATATGTATACATCTGGCCTTAGTGATTATCATTCCCAGACTTGTTGTTGTTGTTGTTGTTGTTGTTGTTGTTGTTATTATTATTATTATTATTATTATTATTATTTTATTCAATTTATATCCTGCCTATATACAAATACCCTAGATGGCGGCATACAAGATTATAACCAATTTACACCAAACAAATATACAATAAAAACATGACAAATACCATTAAGCATAAAAACAAGATGAAAATTCTATTAAAATTCCATAAATATTAATAAATTTAATTTACTCATAAGCAGTCCCTGCTGACTGCTTAGATTCAAGACAGATAAAAGAGATTCAGATTCAGGACAGATAAAAGGAAGTACTTGTTCACACAGCGCAGTTGTTTTTTAAATGGCTACTTAAAGAACAATCCTATGGTCTCTGGGAGATTCCTACTCCTTAGGCCATAGAAACTGCTATGACCTCAGGAAGGGGAATCCAACATTGGCTGCTGTTCCCCCTTCCCCTTGCACCCACCACGGAAAGCACCACAGCGGCGGCTGTTCCCTGGTTACAACTGTGAAATTGTCATTCCTCCCACCCTGTCTGGCTCTTGCTGGCAAGGCTTTGGATAGATGGAGGGCTCGGCAGTGACTATTATTGAGGGGTGTGTGTGTGTGGTGGGGCAGATCTCTAGTAGTCTAGTCCACAAATCTAGCATAGGGCCTTCAGATCCTGGGCTGGATGACACAACAAGCATATTAGTCATCACTTGACATTGCAGTCACCAAGTGATTATTTCCATGTGTGAATGAGCTGTTGCAAATCTGACACCACAGGTAGAACTTCCATATCATCAAGCAAGCATCACCTCAGATGCAACACTTTTAAATGGAGTCAGTTCACATAGCTTGCTGGAAGACATAAAATACAGAGTAATTAAGGCTACAATCTTACCTGAGAGTAAGCCTCACTGGACTCAATGGCACTTACTTTTGAGTGGACATGTGCCGTATTGCACTGCCAGTGATGTACCGGTACTTGTGAACGTGTACTTTGTTCCCTTTAAAAGACACAGTTTATCACAGAAGATAACTTTCTCCTAATGGCCAGTTGGGGAAAGGAAGTAATCTGAGAATGCAGCTGAGAATTTGGCTTTGACATTTAAACTTGAACATCACGATATTGTCAATATTTTACCTGATGAGATGCAAATTAGACAGAACTTCTGCTACTGAGCTATACAAATATAAAACAACAAAATCTGATACTATTAAAGGATTTAATAAATTAATGCAATGGGAAATGGTGGAGAAGACCTGTTCTTTTTCTTGATTTTAGCAGCATTTTTTTTTTTACAAGTAGAATAGAGGAAGGAAACATGTCGTCCAGTCTTTGCAAAACTTTTTGTTACGGATGCTTTAAAGCAGGGCTGAGCAGAAGGTAAATCTCCAGCAAGGCCAATGTCAGGAATGGTGAGAGTTGAATTCCAAAACATCTGGAGATCTACTTTCACTCGTCCCTCTTTTAAAGATCTATATGTTACTTTTTTTTCAGAATTAATGTGGTACACAGAATACAAAACATGCAATGAGGCACTATATTTTTACGATTCCATGGGGAAAGAGATAAATATGACATTGCTTGATTTCCAAGCAATTTTGCAAAATCTTATACATGCTGGCAGGAGGTAGCACAACAGAACAGCAGGAAATGTCCCTACTTTCAGATGTGATGTTTTCCCACTAACTTACCTAGAAGATGCCTTTGCTAAATCTCATGCCAGAACTGGCTGGCTAAACAGTTGTTACTGAGTAGTATCCCCCGAGGAGCTATTAAGTACAAACAAATGTCTGATAAACCTGATGTTTGGAATTCTGACAACTAAAATTCTCTCCTGATACTACTTTACTTCCTACTGCTTTATTGAACGACTTCTCTTGATCTCACATGTAAATCAATACAGGTTCCTGACACTCAAACTATAACTAACAAAGGAAAAAATCAGCTATTTGGTAGGACACTTTGATTCACAAAATACGCATTCAAAAGGCTGCATTGCCATAAGAACAGAGTGGTGTAAAGTTATATTTTGTTGCCTGCAAAAGGAAAAGTCTTCTAGCCCATCTCTATTTACTTGCCAAAGTATGCTTAACTTTCCACTTAAAAGTGATGGGTATTAATGTGCTTCACTGTAGCTGGATCATGCTTTTGCTGCTGTATAAAAGTTCTGCACACACATGGACATGTAAGCTGGTTTGTTGCTGAAGGGGTTTTTCACTGGTTGGATGCTGTTTCTTTCTTTCATCATTGTATTTTTCATTGATTTGTTTCCTTATGTCATGTTTTAATCGAGACTGTTTTGAATTTCTGTGTTATTATTATTGCGCCTTGAGCATATTTTTTGGCAGAAAGGCAAGATATAAATTTAATAAATATATATAGATAAATAATTAATCATGTATCTGTAACATCTAGGGAACAGGGTTCCTTTTTTTAAAGTGTAAAATTCTGTGTTTAAGTACATAAGAAGGGTTGTGCTGGATCAGTCCAAAGTCCTCTCTTGTCCAGCATTCTGTTCATACAGTGGCCTACCAGATGCCTATGGGAAGCCCACAAGTAGGACATGAGCCCAGTAGCAACCACCCAGGGAAGAATGAAAAGTATATTTATGAAGTTCTCTACATAAACAGGGCACTTCAATGTTGTAAAGGAATCCATTTTCTTCTGTCCTTTTGAAAAATTGTCTATAATATCAGTGGCTACTTGTCATGATGGTTATATGCTACTCCAGTATCATAGATCAGTATTTTTACCACATTGAGTAATTCTGGTTTCCTGCAGAATTTTTGAAATGGCTTAGAATTTAATATTCAAGCCAAAGAGCTAGGGTTATGACTAATGGTATTTGCGGGGGCGGGGGGTTCTTTTCACTTGGGAGAGGTACCAGACAGGGCTGCCCACATTCTCCTTTGATATTTGATTTATGTTTGGAACCTCTGGCTTGCGCTATTAGACAGAATGGCTTTGTGTGTGATTGTTTAGAATTTAAAATTATTCTTTATACGTATGATCTTTTATTGTTTATCTCAAAACTCCAGTTGTCTGTTCCAGCTTTGATGCAGTTGATTAATATTTTGGTAATTTGTTTGGCTATTCAATTAACTGGTCTGAATTGATGCCAATTGGAGATACTACATGTCACAGTGTATTAGCTAACTGGCCATTTCGATGGTGCCCAAATAAGTAGTAATAAATTATTGCTTATTTAGGAATACTTATTCCCAGAGACATATCTCAAATCATCAAGCTCAGTTGAATAACTTGATTAATGAGATCTCACAGGATTTAGATAGATGGTCATCTTTAAAGTTGAGTTTGCGCAGCAAGGTAAATACACTCAAGATGAACACTTTGCCTTGGATTGTTTATGTTACACATGGGATTCCTTTATCTATACCTGGCAAATATTTTTTTTAAATGTAATGCCTTGTTTTGTGAAATGGGGGGGGGTCTTTCCCACCATGAATATTTATTTATTTATTTATATTATATTTATATCCCGCTTTTTTTTCTGCAAGGAACCCAAGGCGGCTTACATAATCCTCATCCTCCTCTCCATTGTATCCTCACAAAAACCCTGTGAGGTAGGTTAGGCTGAGAGGCAGTGACTGGCCCAAAGTCACCCAGTGAGTTTCATGGCCGAGCAGGGACTAGAACCCAGATCTCCCGAGTCCCAGTCCAACACTCTAACCACTATGCCACACTGGCTGCAACTTCCAATTACAGAGCTGGCCATCCAGATCTTGCTTTATATCACTGTGCCTATTTGCTGACCTGTCTTAAATTTTGGTCTTCTCCACTTAGATCAGATTTTCCACCTTGGTCAGTTTTGGAATCTTCCTGTCTGAATCCTCTCTCCAAATGGATGGTATTAGGAACTCGGCACATTAAAATGGATAGGGTTCCTCCCACAGTTATGGCTGTAAGAGGCATGTGGCGTATAATGTCACATCAATTACATTTTGATCCATTTTCTTAAGCTAAATAGACTCTATGGGGATACCTAGATTAAAAAACTGGTAAGGAAATGTTTTTGTGCCAGATAAGTTGATTTTTACCTTGGATCAACTAGTGGGTGCTGATGATGACTTTTTTTTGTCATTCTCAGCTTTGTGTGCCAAATAAAACTTGCCTGCTATGGCTGAATGGCAATACTTGCAAATTGCAACATTTGTTTGGCCCTGCTACTTTTACAGCTTCAGAGCCTTCTTCACTACTGGAAGCACTTATGGAGGCCAATCAGTTATATCAACCCAAGATCCATGTTTATAAACATTTATTACTGGTGAATAAATACGATATACGGGGACTTAAGCAGGAATGGAATAGGAAACTGGATTATCACATTTTGCCTACTCAGTGGATCAGTGCTTTAGCTTCTGTTTCTGAAATGTCTATAGATCTTAGGTTGTGCCTTATTCAGCAAAACCTCTTGTTCTGCTGTTCTGTTCTGTCTGGTGTCTATTGGACACCACAACATCTCTTTAATAAGGGTTTGTCTAAGTCAGCTAATTGCTGGAGGTGTAATACAGCTAATGCTTCTTGTAACTATATGTTTTGGCAATGCCCAATAGTTGCCTCTTTTGGGGATGAGGTTATTATACAGATAAACTTTGTACTGGAACACTCTTTGATATTTACTGATGTACATGTACTTTTAAATTATCTACCTGCTTCTTAGAAGATAAAGCATGGTCAGAGTAAATGGATTCTCCATGCCCTTTTGACAGCTAAAAGACTGATATTACAACATTGGAAGGATAAATACTCACCTCCTATAATGCAATGGATTGAAGACCTTACAATGCTTTCAGCATTTGTATGGGTGTGTATAGATGCCACCTGTGAATGGATACTTATTCAGAAAATTGGTCTGCTTTTGTTGAAGCTTAGGTATAATACTTAGAAAGCGGCATTTTCATTCATTCACACACACACACACACACACACACACACACTTCATATGCATGTGCTGAAATTGATATATTCAAATTTCTGTAGTTACTTCCCCCCCCCCTTCCTCTTGTTTTATTTTGTTGAAATGTCACAATATTTTTTTTTAAAAAAAAATCATGGACAGTATGTGTCTGTATACCAGTTTCTAGGAAACATGAGCGAGATGGTGCTATTGCACTTGTGGGCTTCCCAGAGGCAGCTGATTGACCACTGTGTGAACAGAATGTTGGATGAGATAGATGGTTGGTCTGATCCAGCAAGGCTCTTCTTATATTCTTATGTTCTTTCATAGAAATTATCTTTCAATGAAGTAGTTCTAGAACTGGTATTCTTGTTCTAGAGTGACATGAACCGTAACAGTCCTTTGTGGGTCAAAATCAATTGCCATTTTTCACCACAGAAAGTGGCATTTAACAATACATGTCCTGAGGGTGGGGTGGGTGGGTGTGGGAATGGTTTAGGAAAACTTTTTGGAATAAATCATGTTTTCCAGACAGTAGTCTTCTTGACCAAAAAACTTTGCTTCTCATAATCTTCATGTAATCTTCTGAATGGATTTGTATCAGATATCCACAGAGAGAAAGGTGCTAATATTAGTGCCTACATTAGCCAATGATATAGACCCAGTTCTTATTCACCACCAAAGCTTGCACTTTCTGTCAGGTTCCCCTCTGAAACCTACCTGTGTAAAAGGGTTTGATAGGGAAGATAAGGTAGCAAGGAAGGCTAGCTAGTGACAATAGAGGCTTTGCAGGCCTCTCATCCTGAAGGTCAGGATGCTTCTGAGAATGTTCAGGAGCTTCATTTCTTGCTTTCATGACACTTATAGGCTCCTATGCCTTCCAATTTATTGAACTGAGAAGGGAAGAACAGGAAACTACATAACATTTGCTTCACAGCAAGGAATGACAGGGTGGCCATGTGTCCTCTTTTATAGAGGACAGCCCTCTATTTAAAGGGCTGCCAGGGGACTGTTCTGTATTTGAAGGAGTCCTCTATTTGAAGGGTTGTCTTGTTCACTTCCAGTTTAAAGATAAAGAACCATAAGAACTATTGCCCATCAACAGTTAACATCTGAACAGCAGACAGAACAGAAGAGGAGAGGAGACATATAGGTCACCTGGTCACAGTCTTCCATACTATGGTGTGATATACTGCATTTCTATTTAAATTACAATAATAATAATGTCTAAATTTGCATCTATACATATAAATTGGCCTATGTAGATTTTATGCAAATGACTGCCCTCTTTTGACCTTTTTTTTTGGTGATGCATTTCCTCTTTTTTGGCGATTCCTAAGTGGCCAGCCTAATCCAGACCTTCACCATGAGATTCCAAAAAGAGCCTTCCATCCTGCTAGACTCTTTCCCACCCCTGACAAGGATAAGGGTGCTTGGAAGCGGGATGCAGGTAGAACTGGCAGGGAGGGCCAAGGGCAAGCTTCCCGAGGCTTGGTTTTTACAAACCTTTTCAGAGAAAAATGTTCTGTTTCTGAGAATCCTGCAGGAAAGCTACAAAGAACAAAAAGAATTATGAAGCAAGCAAGGAGCAGGTGAGGGAGCTTGCCCAACACTATCTTTAATGTGCTGCTATCAACCTGCCCCCCCCCACCCCAAGAACTTTGCAGTGGCATGTTTAGGCAAGTGGTGAGCTACAATATGACCACACACAAAGCAATCCTGTGTGCCACTCATTGGACAGTGTGTGTCTATGAAACTTTATGCCAGAATAAATGGGTTCGTCTTTAAGGTGCCATACTACTCTTTGTTGCTTTTGCTGCAATAGACTTAACACAGCTGCCCCTCTAGAAATTGCATTTTCCTTCTTACCCTTGCCTTCCCCTCTCTTATCTTCCCTCTGTTGCCTCCTCCCCTATGGATACTTAGTTTGTTAGGATAGGGCCCTGCTTTTCTTACTTATTATATACTCTGTAAATACTATGTACATCGATGGCACTATATAATAAATGAAACTAACAAGAAAATAAATAGTGGGTTGAGCTGACCCACATTTCAACAAGGTAAAAGGTTTGTCTAAATCATTGGTAAAATGTGCACACACAAACAACTAAGTGATGCACAAGAAGATTTTATGTCAAAATATAGCAGCCCACAGATCTTGATACTCCAATGCTCAGGCTATGTATTCTGAACCAGTTCAGTTGAAGAAAAGGACAACTATGGAGTAAATAGGCTGAGAAAACTGTCACCCAAGAGAGCCTGCAATGTAATTCATTGTAGATCTGTTGACTTCAGAGCTGTTGGTCTGCCAAGTTCAGGTCAGTCCCACTAGATTCAATGAGCTTGATCCAGATTACACAGGCTGAAGACTGAAAAGCTCAGACTCTAAATAGACTAAATCCTATGCAATCTTTCAAGTAAACATGCATAAGGTTTTGAAGCTTAACATCAACAATGAAAATCACCATGTAATGGACACATGCAGTCACTGTCCATCGGCTGTTTCATTCATAATATCTGTGCACAATGGCTGGGTAAGAACAGTTCCTTGGAGCATCACTAGAAGATGTAACCTCCAACCCTTGTTGCAATAATGAACAGCACAAAATAAAAATCAAAAGTTGATGAACAGCAATAAAACAGTCTCTCAAGGGGTCCATGGAGAGATATCTGCAGTTGCCATTGCCAGCTGAGTAAATATTGTGCTTTCAACCTGCTGTCACTGAAATCAGTAAATTACATTGCTTGTCTGTTAAAAAACAAGAACATGCGACTTTGGGTAGCAGTAAAATTTATGTCTATGATTAAATCAGACCATGGAAACAAATAGTTTATGCAGATGACCAACAACAATCTATTCATCATCTCAGGAGGTAAAAAGGATCATAATAAAAACACCAACATTCAGAAAAACATCATGCTTTAGGTTTGTTCTAAAAGTTTACTGTCATTACTATCATGTACAAAAGGTTCTTGTTAATATTTTGTATGTCGTAAAAATTGACAGTCAAAGATAGGATACACAAGCCACTATCATCAGAGACTATCAAAATGTTGAAAATATTCCAGACAAAGCAAATAGAGGCAGTGTAACCTGTCAATTCAGGGACCACGTAGTTAAATGTTTTCAATATTTATCATGTCTGATGTTTAGGCTGCAATCCTTCCACAACATAGTACACTTGATATATTTAGGACTACAGTTCCCATCAGTCCCAGTCAGCATGACCAATGGTCAGGAAAGATGGGAATTATAATCCAGAACATCTGCAGGACACCAGGTAGGGGAAGGTTGCTATAACCATTTACCTAGGAGTAAGCCCCACTGAACTCAATGGGACTTACTTCTCAGTAAACATGTATAGGATTGTACTGTCAAGGAATTTGTTCATCAGAAGTCTTGTTTTAAATCTACAGTCTTACAAGTAGCCAATTTCAAAGATTAACTACCTGTTCTGGTGCAAGCCAGTCTGAAAGCCAATTCCTCTGACTTGGAATTCCCACTCCCCTAGCCCCAAAAGAGTGAGCAGCTCTGGCAATTATTACTTAGTGATGAGGGCAAAGGTGCTTCGTACATGCTTAAAGGCACTCGTCTTGCTCCTGCATAGGTTTCAGAGCTGACCTATGGCATTCACAGCAGGTTTTGTGTGGAATGCTGGCTCAAACTGCCCCCCCCCCCGCCAAGATTTACACTCAAATTTGGTCCACAGTTACCACTGTCCAAAGACTAAATTTAACAGTAGGTAGTTTAGACTGTGGTAAAATAAATAAATAAAATAGAAGCAGGGAGTGTGAGAGAGATTCAAACTTTCAAAGGAAAACCCCCCAGAAAATGTCTTTCTTCCATCTCCAGTGGGGGACATCTGGAAGTCTGAGCTTCCTAGAAGTGCAGGGAAACAGGACGGAGAAGAGAAAAGCCTCAAGATATGCTTCCTCAGCTGAACCGTCTTTAGTATTCATGACTGCCTGTCAGCTTCTGCCGTGCACAGCGTCCACTGTTTGCCAACACAGTCACTACACTATCAGATTTCCATTCATTGATTTCCAAAGCACTGTTGGGAAAAACTCAAGTACGGAAGCTGCGATACAAAGCCAACTCTGTGCGATTAGTGCCTGAAATCTTTACACGGATGTTATATGTTTACTGACATGATAAGGAAAAAAAGGTCTCAGAGAGACCAAAACCTATTACATACCTGTTACCAGTGCTTTTTTTCTGGAGAAAAAGGTACCGGAACTCTTGGATTACATTTCCTCGGGAGTAGATGGCGATTAAATTGTAATGCAATTAATAGAAGAAAAGGTGCTGGAACTCAGTTCCGGTGAGTTCCACCAGAAAAAAAGCCCTGCCTGTTACAATACAAAAGCAAATATGTTTTAGCTGTGGCATGAAGACAGTTGTGTGTTAGAACCAGCCTTCGTGTTTTCAGAAATGTGGGTCAGTCATTGCTTCTTTGCTTCAGAATGCTAGATGCAACTGGATTCCTGCAACACCACTAGTGACCAATTCATCAAACTGAAATCTCCATTTTCAGACTGAGTCTAAACTAGTGATGGGCAAACTTACCCCAAGTGAAATCATTATTTATGTGGAAAGTAATGGATTTGTCAATGTGAGCTCGGACGAGAGTTCTCCTTTAACACAAAAGTTCATTCTGAATATACCAGTTTTTGCACATGCACAAGAATCTTTTTTAGATGTAGAGCAGTCTATAAATGTTGTAAATGAATTACTTAAGGCGCAAATCTATGCAAGCATAGCTGGCTGGGGCATGCTGGGAGTTATAGGCCTTTTTTCTGTCTAAACTGGCATGGGATTGTCACCTTAAGGTTGTAAGCAATACATCAGTACAAATAACATCCTTGGGAGGAGTGAAACGTGTTGTAATGTCAGAAAAGGCAAAGGAAGAACACACCAATTCTAAACCTAAAGGTTATTTATCCATCTATCTAAGGAACCAACATCTACTCTGCATGGAAGTGGCTCTCCAGGAATACAGATCTTTCCCATCACTTGCTACCTAATCCTTTTATCTATATATGACAAGAATGAAACCTGGGCCCTTCTGCATGCAATTTTTCAAGGCTTCTCTTTTGACTGATCTGTTATATTTGTCCACACAAACTGAAAGCTGCTGAGGGTTGGTGGAATTGTGTGCTTGAAAAAAGGGAGCTGGCTTGCACGAGTATGTATGAAATCATATGAGGCTGTATTTAGAACTTATATAAAATATTATCCAGTTCACCACTATTTCTTCTGCCTCCTTAGGAACAATGCCAACACATGATCAGGCACACACATTAGCATGCAGCCATTGATGCTGAAGGAGAAACACAAGTAGCTGTACTCAGCGACTACTACAGTTAGTCTGGTGATCAAGGCAGATGGGGATAGTACTGTACTGTTTTTTTCGATCCACTTATTGATTGGGGGAGAGGCAAAAATAAATTGCACCCAAAAATTGTGGGAAGGGATGAGAATTTTGGAGGAATTTCTCGGTGTTAGGGCTTCAGTGCTTAGCTGAGGGGGATGCTCTTAATTTTACAATTTTTATTCCATTCTGTCCATGAAGCCAGAGGACTTAGACAGGACTTCCTCCTTTGGGGCTTTCCAGTGCTTCTGCCTCCTGAATGCCTGAAAACTGAGTGAGGCCTTCTTGTTGTTGTTATTAAAAAGACTTTTAACAACAGCAAAAACAAACCAAAAATGCCTCGCTCAGCTTTCAGGCACTCGGCAGGCAGCAGCACAGAAAAACCCCAAGGTAGGAAGTCCTGGTTAAATCCTCCAGGAGGCTTTTCAGAAAGCTCAAGCTGCCCGAGAGGCTGCAAGGACAAAACAGAATAAAAATGGTTTTTAAAAAGGAAGGAAGGAAGGAAGCACACATGAAGCCCTCAGCCATCTCCTTATGGTAAGGTAAGCACTGAAGACCTACACCCTGAGAAATTTCTCAAAAATTCTTAACATCCCAGCAAAAGAGACAGAAAAACGAATGCCTCTTTCACAGGGTAACGAAGAGGTTGCAAAAGGGCAGGTGGGGTTTCAGCACAGCACTAGATGGGGAAAGTGCTTCCACAATTGCAGACAGATATCACTGTCAGCTGCTTCCATGTGTACAGCCAGGCCATATTGAAACTTTAAAGTAACTATGTGAGTCTCAATAATGGAAGTTTGATAAATTGGGCTTGACTTCTTAAGAAGTTATAGCAGTTCTGTAACACTAATTCTGCAGCTCTCTCATATATATATATATATATATATATATATGAGACTTTCAAGAGAACCAACATGGAAGCACAACTGATTTTTTAAAAGACCTACTTAATAAACAGAACTTATATCCCTTGACCACAAAATTAATAAGAATACACCACAGAGTGTATTGTACACAAATAATGTAAATTTATTGTACACAAATAATGTAAATTTAGGCCAAAAACTATAAACCGTAGGAAGAATATCATATGACTTAATAGTTCCATTTGCTCTCATATTAATCTTTCAAGGTATACTGTGCCGCAAGTCACAGCTAAATATGCATAATTAAGTTGATCTACCAAGCTCTGGTGCCTCATTAACATAAAGTTTTCCTTGCTAATTGCTTTTGCCTATCATCTGATATACTTATCTACTTTCATCTTATGCTGATGTCAGTCGGGTTTCTTCCCCTTTTCTAAATATTAATGCCATACTTTAATGTTCACTTTAGTAGTTCAATAGGGCTAGTGGAGTGGGGCATTTTGCTGGCTGGAAAATGTTAAAGTAGAAGGTCAATCAATAGAAATATTCCCTAAGAAAATTTGGTTTATTTTTTGGGTTCTTTTTCCCTAGACTGCAGAGAGGGATAATCATGATAGAAGCTGTTTTGCTGAACGTAAGCATCTACTTTTCCTCTTATTTTCTTTATCTATTTTCCCCTTCTTTTTGCTTTAGCATTTTTCATTCGTGTGTTTCTAATCCTGTTTTCCAGCTCAAATCTTTTCCACAAGGAAATATAATGAGATGTCTTTGCACCTGAGAGCTAATCTTAACAGAAACGTGGAGCACCACTAAACATGCACAGGCAAAAATGTAGAGATTTGATAGATGCTAGGATGGACTAAAAGAAGATGAAAAAATATCTATGGCACTCTGTTTTAAATAATAACAAATACATTATGATGAAAGTTGGAATTACTAATAGTATTAATACCTGGATACATTGCCAAGAATCAGTACATATATGATATACCCAACACATATTTTTAAAGATCAATTAGTCATGTAAACTCATAGCTGTTTTCTGTTCTGTCCACTGTAGCCAGAATCATGTACCTTTTGAAAGGAAAAGCTAAATGTGTTTGCCTCAGTTACAAAACAACAGCAAAACAACAACAAGCCATATTTTTTAAGTCTTAGTGCTATGAGCCAGTGAATTCATTGCATAGCATTGTTTTTTATATTGTTGTATATATTCACTATTGATTATTGTATGATCCTTATATTGTATGCATTACTGGTTTGTATGGGTTTTATTTTTAAAGATGCTATTGACTGGTTCACTGACCGATTCTGAACAGGATTGCTAGTGTGTATTCACAAAAAGAATCCCAAAAGGATGATCTGCATGCAGAAACAAATTTCCAGGCCTGGAACGCCCTTCTGAATCTGTCCCCAGACTCCCCACATATAAAGAGAATGCTGGGAGCCAATGCATGTTCAATATATGGAGTTGTGCCTGTTCTGGTAAGACCCAGTGGCCAGTTATAATTTGTTCAAGGTGTGTATGTAGATATCCCATTTCCTAACAGGTAACCAAAACAGTTTACCAAGCATCAATTAACTATTTGGGTAAGTAGAGGGATACCCTCTTGCCCACTGCAGCACAAAAGGACTTCTTGCAAAAGACCATGATCTCCTTCAGCAGCCATGCTTCCAATTTTATACCACTTGTTCAAACTATAAAGCAAGGATTGCCAAGAAATAGGAGAGGTGGTTTTCCTTTAAAAAAAACCCAACACACAACCCAGAGGTAAGAGAGATTATGACTTCCACTCTGGGCCAGTTGTTGAAGCTTGTTGCCTAACATTTTAGAAGCACAATATTGTCCATGGAGGCAAAATATTTAATAAAAATTGACTCTGCCCCATTAAAAACCATTATTTCTTGAGTGAGGCTGCTGAACTGTCCATAAAATTATCTAGCTTTAATTTTGATATGGTATCTTTCCATGTGTCCAGAAGTCAGAATTTTATACCTATTAACACCTGGCTAAGTGACATTTAACTAATTGGCACTAGCTAAATGCACATCCATTAGGCAGATTTTTATGCTAATATTGTTCCAAATAAGCAGCCATCGGTATCATTAAGCTAAATCAGTTTCCCAGGAGAAATAAAACAACTTTCTTGATTTAGCATGTCCCAATTAAGTAGAAACATGCTCTAATAATAATTTATATTTACAGAGTACATCCTAAAGCTCTGAATTTATTATATATAAATAGTACCCAGAGTGACAGAGTACTTCCAATAGATTCCATTCACTGATGGACAGGAAAAGGGTGCCCTTTTATACTGGAATTAGTAATTTCACTTACAAAATGCATTATGAGCTCTTGAATGGCTTCATGTGTATATAAAAGGGCTTCTTGAAACCTACAGAGCAAACTTAGGGTTATGGTGATCATCCAGTGGCACCTTTCAAGGTGACTGACATTTACCCAAGGCTGACCTCGCTAATGCCGTGAGGTTTAGCAGGAGGGAGATTGGGACGTCTTTGGGGTTTTGCCTTTCTCGCCTACATTGAGTGCCTGGAGGCGTCAAAGTAAGGCGACGATGGTAAGGCCCTCCAGCTCCACATGGAGGGCAACTGGCCGGGGGCGGACCAACCCGCCTCCGGTGTGGTTAGGATGTATTCGCCAAAATATTTAAAATATTGGTTTTTTCCCGGCCAATGGCCGGGCTAGGTTAGTACCGCACTTCACCCTTCACAGATCTTCAATTCAATAAATGTGGCCCTGATTTGAAACCATATACTCTGTGTCTGACTCTTCTTTATCTCACCCATACACTCGCAACAAACTATGTGGACTTAATATTTTCTGCAGAGGTGACCTAAGTCAAACTTCTTTAGAGCTGATCACTGGTTAAGTGAATATTTGATTTCATATTTGATGTTCGGACAGCACAAAAATGGGTTATTGTTCTCTCTTCATGTTTCTTTTTAATTTGCTAACTGCTTTTAGCTATGTAGAAAACACTACTGAATATGTAGGCATCCCATTTTAGTTTGTAAGTGCTTTCTGGTTACAGCTATATAGCTTGGAAGCATGACAATTTCTCTGACTTCCTTATTAATAATGATGTAGTGCTGTAGATTTTCTAAGTATCATACAAACATTGGCTAATTAATCTCTCAGACATGCTGTGAGGTAGATTGAATAAGTGTTTGTATACCACTGCAGTGGTTAGGGATCTGGGAGACATGGAAAGTATTTAAGCAATTTATTCATGGCAAATTAGCTTTAAAATCCTAGTTGGAAGCCATTTCTTGAACTTCCATCAAACCTTAAATCCTCAACACAGTTCTTCAGTGGCATCTCTTGCCTGCACAGTAATAGTGCTTCTGTGTCAAATGGAGTTGTGAAGAGAATGCTCGCATAATCCTAATCTGATAAAATCTTGGTAAAACCTCTGCATTGCTTTGAACAACTGGAAAATATGCTGTCTTGTGGAAAATGTTTAAAGGATATGCTTTCTCTAGAACAAATTTAACTCTCAGGAAGAAACTACTGTGCTTCTCATATGCTGACAACAATCATATGGCAACCTAGTTGGCTGACGTATTAATCATGGATGAATTAAGGAGCCAGCACATAAATTATATATTTGGGCTACTTTTTCATTCAGCAATATGGAACTGAAAGCTCAAGCATCCCAGCTGCCACTGTGCTCTCTGACATACCAGAATATGCATTCAAAATTACACAAGTTTCTGTGAATGACATTTGTGATCTACCAATTTACAAGTTAAGTTGTTCACACAAATAGATGACCCTGATAAGCTTTGTTTTTCAAAGTGGCTCATGACAGCATGTGAATCAATCCACCAAGGGTCCCGCTTTCCATTGCAGAATAAGTCCATGTGGTATGAAGACCCCCCCTAAAAAATTTAAAAAAAGAGCTTCCTTATGTGTTGTTGTAACAAAACAAAGCCTCCCCACCTTCTGACCTCCAGAATAAATGTGTCGGAGCACTTGATTTCATACATTCTCTCATTATGAGGGTGGCAACTTTTAAGCAAAACACTTCTTAAGTGGTGACTGCAAGAGACAAAATGCAATGGGACTGCCTACCCCCACTGGCTAGATGGGATACAGTCAGGGCTTTTTTTCTGGTGGAACTTACCGGAACTGAGTTCCAGCACCTTTTCTTCTATTCATTGCATTACAATTTAATCGCCATCTACTCCCGAGGAAATGTAATCCAAGAGTTCCGGTACCCTTTTCTCCAGAAAAAAAGCACTGGATACAGTCCAGCTACAGGAAGGGATGCTATGCCCCACACTGCGCCTCTCCCCTCTTACCAGTGGCTGTTTCCCATTTTGTTCTAAAATTCAGAAGAGGGAAAGTGGGAGTAGCTCATCTGAACATGTCCCTAGAGTCCTCCTTACAAGAGTAAACCAAAACCTTTCATAGGCACAGGGAACAATCCATATCTTATGGCACAGCAAAGCCCACAAGCTCCTGCCACACTGTTGTCAGCAGAAGTGAAGATAAGCTTTCTATAGCTGAGAGAAAGATTTAATAAAGCAACCTTGAAAGTTCTTCCCTTATTTGGCACCCTACATGTGCAGAAAACGCAAAACATTCATTACAGTGGAGCTGAATAGATGGACTTAGATGATAGCTCCTAGGAACCAATTAAAGAGGTTAACTGAGCCATGAGACTTCATAAACGAATCCAATTCCTTTTTTCTTTATTTCCTTCTATAGCTTGGAGATAAAGCCAGGGGAGAAATGCATAAGCTCTAGGATCTTATATAGTGACAAATGACTGTGTTACCCCTACCAATAATGGGCCTTTCTTTCAGACACAAGGAACTGTATTGAGCTTCCAATTGCCTTACAACATCATGAGAAAAAGAGAACATGAAATGTATAAGCAAAATAAGCAATTTAAGTATTAAACAAATGGGAACACTCCCAGTGTTGGCAATAACTCTTTATCTTTCTAATAAGCAGAAAGTTTGACGCTTTTCCTGTTTTTTTTGCTAAACTGAAAGTGTAAACACCAGTATTAAATTATAAAAAATATCTTGCACCCTCTTTCAAAAACTATGAATAAAGAAAATTGTGCGGCAAAGTATACTCTAAGACTGAAACAGATTAATTCTCAAAAAGAGGACTATGTTGGTATTTGAGCTTTATGTGCATGCATGTACACATACGTGTTGTTGCCAATGCAACCCGCCTCAAGTACTTGCACCTATATTGTACCTGGGGAAATGTAATAGTTTCTCCAGGTAGCACACTCAGTGCTTTTGTGCTTATTTTTATTTTTAATTTAAAATTATTTCAGGCCACCTTGAAGGGTAGAACCCTCCCAAGGCAGCATATAATATAAAACGAAAAATATAAAACAATAAAATTCAATAGAAACAGTGGTTATAAAAAAAAACCCCAACAGCCCACATTTTTTAAAGGTCACTGAAAATAAGTGGGTATTCAGAGTTTTCCTGATGACCTGCAAAGAAGGGGCCTGACAACTCCCCAATGGAAGCTCACTCCAAAGTTGCAGGGCCACTATCGAAAAGGCCCTCTCCCTTCTACTCATCAGTGTAACCACCCTTGATCATGGGGAGGTGACATTGGCATCTGTGATGACCTGAGAATGCAGGTGGGCTGGTATGGGTGAAATTGGTCCTTCAAGTGCTTGCTGAGTGGGACATGATTGCATGAGTTATAAGGCCATCTATTGGATATTTACTGTGATGTAGATTAATAAAGACAACTCATCCATCCCTATTCCTCATCTCCATACCATTCTGTATCTCCCTTAAGGGTGAACCCAACTTGAATTTTGAGTCCTGGAGAGGTGAGGAGAAAGCAGGCCAATCCCCTGGCAAATTCCAGGGCCAGATGTAAAATTGGAGGGAGGGATGAAACTCATCACCCACCACTAGAGCTCAGCCACAGTTTGTTCTTCCATCACATGGTGTCACTGATGGGGTCTTCTGAGGAAGAGAATGGTGGCCCCCACTGGGGGTAACCATTTGCTTCCCCAAAAGCCTCCATCAGAGTAACAGTATCAGATGGAAGGAAAAACTATAACCATCAGCTGGCTGCCATGGGGGGGGGCAGGTCTGGCAGCCAGCCATGAGTTTTGCTCTACCACCTCTGAATTCCCCCCCCCTTCCATTTTGCTGCCTGCTAATAGGGAAGCAAAATTGGAGGAATTTTGGTTCGGCACTAGTTCCCCTACCTATAGCCAGAACACAAGTCTGGCAAAGTGATTAATGCAATGGTCTTTGGACTGTGGAGACATGGACTGAATCCCCACTAAGCTATAAAGCTTGCTGGGTGACCTTGGGCTAGTAATCATTTCTTACCCTTACCTGCCTCACAAGGCAGGAAGGGAAAAATAGGATGGCCTCAGGTATAGTACTGTTGGCTCCTTGGGGGAAAATTAGGATCCCCAAACTAATAAATAAAATGAATCCAGCAAAGTATTTTTGAAAAAATGACGAACAGCAAGGCTGCACTTCTCAGTCATCAAACACTGTGTAAATGTTTTGTTGTATTTTACTTCTTTGGAGGCCATGTTCTCCTATGCTGGATTCACACTTAACACGATATTTATAAAAGGAGACTGAGTAACTACCACCATCACCACCAGAGCAAGGTCAACATTTCCACAAACATACACCAAAAATATTACGAGCAAAAGGGGTATTATTTCTATGGTTATGACGAGTGAGAATTGAATTTATCTGTCTGTGGCACAAAGGCCATTACAAAATACTATATAAAATATAGCAATCCAGAATACAAAATTATGTATATTATTATTATTATTGAACTACTATCACACAAAGATAGCCAAACATTTGGTTCAGAAATGGTCTCAGGTCACCCTTTTGTAAAATAGTTTTCAATAGCTAATCAAATTGTATCCATATTTAATAGGTGACGGCTAATCAATACTGAATCAGTTGAAAATAACTGGAGCAATAGATGTATAATTTTATCCTACTGTGATACCTATGTTTCTAAACAGATACCCAGGTTTTAAAATAAAAATAAAAATTCCCAGGCTTTTAAATTTTTGTTCATCTGTTTTACTTGAATTATTTTGATATCATTTTATGAGGTTTCTTTAGATTTGCTGCTTTCAGATTATTCTAATATATCAGTTATTTAACTGTGATTTTGACATTTTATTGTAAGCCACCCTAATAAAGTATTTCAGTCTTCCCCAACCTGGTGCCCTCCAAATGTTTTGGACTTCAACTCCTATCAACTAGAGCTGGCAAAGCCAATGTACAGGAAGGGTGGCAGTTTTGGTCCAAAACATCTGGAGGGCTCCAGGTTGGGAAAGGTATTTGAAGGGCTGGTATAAATTCATCCTCCTCCTCCTCCTTATCATCATCATCATCATCATCATCATCATCATCATCATCATCATCATCTCACTACAACCACACACAGACACCAGGGGGAAAATACCTCCATGTGTTATCAAGTACCTCTGGAATTCTCATAACATACAGTTTGGCATATTAAATAAAACTGATAAAATATCTTTTAGCATCCAGAAATTACAAGTTAGATATAGTTTGTGGTAATAATGGCGATTTGCCTTACACCTGAAATAAAATCCAAAGTCTGGTAAGCAGCACAGAGCCTAACCAGCCCTTCTGCATTTCCTAGACATCCAATGTAACTCACATGCACATAATTATGATGCTAATAGAAAGTGTGATCCCGTCATTGCCGTATAACTACATAGTAGATCATCAGGGCAGTATCAGGTCAAGGGGTCCAAATTAAGGATGTGTGAGGAATCCATTATAGGGGAGGGGGTGAAAATCTGATGGATATTCATGATTCAGCCCCCTGAATTCCAGCTCGTTAGCCCCACGCTGGTGCGTGTTGAGCCAGCTCGTGGACTTCCATCATCAAGATGGGCTGAGATTTGCACATTTTTTTAACCAATAAACAAATTTATGCAAATCAGCACCCTGGGAACCACACAGATCTAGTGTGATTTGCACAAAATTGGCCGATTTGTGCAACTCAGCAGCCTGAAAACCACACAGATCTAGCGTGATTTGTACAAAATCAGCTGATTTGTGCAAATCGGCACCCTGAAAAGCATGTGGATCTAGCACGATTCGTGTAAAATCAGCCAATTTGCTCAAATCACGCTAGAGTCATGTGGTTTTTGGGTGCCGATTTACACAAATTGGCCTATTTTGCGCAAATTTCCTTAGCGGTTTTTTAAAAATACGCAAATCACTGCCCATCTTAGAGACAGAAGTCCACAAAAATCCCACAACTCGGCCCGCTCCATTCATCGGGTCAGAAGTGGGCAGGAAATCTGTCAAGCTCAAACAAACTGGATTTCCCTGCTTTGGTACATCCCTAGCAAATGCAGTATGCATATTCCAGTGCTAAGGCCACAGCTTCCCAGCTTAGTAGTTGTGATGCTTCCACAAAAGGCTGTGCGATTCAGGCCAAATACTTTAGTCTTATTCAGGTGCTGGTACCTGTGAGTACTTACCAAACACATGAAGGAGCCAAAGGGAACCTTTTATGGCTTCTTGACCACTGTTCCCATCCCATGTTGGAGGCCCTACATGCATAGAAGTGGCCTCCTTCAGACTAATACCAATTACACAGCAACCAGGGTGTGTGCCCAGCACATGCAACAGCATGGAAGGGGTGCAGCTAGCCCTGCATGTTCCTGCTGGCCTCTTTATGCATTCAGAACTGAATCCCTCAATAGAGCATTTGTTAGATACTTATTTATTCATTCATTCATTCATTTTCTATACCGCCCAATAGCCGAAAGCTCTCTGGGCGGTGTACAACAATAATTAAAAACAAACACTAAAATACAGTTAAAAATATAATAAAACATTATGAAATTTTTAAAAAACCAATTTTAAAAGTATCTCTAAAACAAGTTAATAAAACACGACCGCAAAAACAGTTTACCACCCCACCATAATACCATTTAATTATTAAAAGCCTCAACGTAGAGATACTTTTGTTGGATGTTGATGTCAGTTAAGTTTCTCTTCTCAGCTACCGCAAACAAAAAGAAGCTCCAAAAATAAGACATGAAAGAGAATGTGTGTCTTAGTAAGGAGACCAAAATAAAACACCGAGAAGGAAGTGTGTGTAATACTATCAACTAAATGCCTTCAGGGTAAGTTGAAATTCTGAAACATTTATAGTTAGTTTCACATGAACTAAACTGTAAATTGGTGTTCATACCGTCATAAATCCATCCAGCAAACCTGAATCGGGTTTTGGAGGTGCCTGCAGTCGTTCCATGGACCACTTTTCAATGATGGATGCCACCTGGCTATTTTCTGTATTCAAAATTCTGAATCCAGTCATGTTAACTCCGCTGTACCGATACGGCTCCACATCAAGAGCAAAGAGGTCCTGAGGGAAAAGGGAAAGTTAGGTGTTTATACATGCTTTCATGCATTCTGAATCTTCATTTTTATATTAAAACGTGTTTTCCCACCCTCACAAATGTAAGCATGGTAGCTTTTGGAATAATCAGTCATATTTAAAAAGCCCCAAATGCTGAGCATTGAATTAATTGCTAATCATGTCACATGAATGTTTATAGCATAAATGACTATAATTTATGCTGCTTCTAGTTACCTAGATATGCACTGAGAGTCATAACAAAATGGAAACGCCATTAATATGGTACATTTAGGGAAATGTTGAGCAAAGTCACTGAACTGTATCCCGTACTGTTTACTAACATTAGATAATCTTGAGTTAGGCTTCTAATTTAATAAACCTTTTTCTGTGCTTCATCAAATATTATATGTAAGAAAATAAAAAGAAGTTACCAAGTCCAACACATGATCTCCAACACTTAAACCTACATATCCACTAGGGGTATGCTTTGGATTTAGATGAATCCCAAACTGAATTAGGCTGATTTAGACAGGTTCAGGAGATGTCCAGATCAAAGTAAGGCACTCCCAAAGTAGACTGAATCTGAATACTTATGAAGATTTGGGAGCTGGGGGCACAGTGGGTCTCCAAAAATTAATATATTTATCCATAGGATCTCAATATAAGGAAAACAGCAGGGATGGGAGAAGAGGGGCAAAGTTTTGTGACTGACACAGCTCTAGGTTCTAATCACAGTGAACGGTTTTACAAGGCTCTCCAATCCCAGTGCTCTGTAGGAAGGGTGTTGAACTAATATATCATCGATCCATCCTACTGTTCAGGACTCTTTGCTATTTCTCTCTCTCAGGAGTAGGAATGTTCAAAGGGTTTTGTGGAGTCTTTGGGACCTGCAAGGATCTAACATGGGGTACTTGCTTGCAAAATATGCTTTTTGTTCAAATGCTTTTCCCTCTGCCACTGTATGCTCCACATCCATCATCTACCCCTGTCCTATTACACTTTCTGTGACTTTGGTGCCAAACTGAGCAGAAAAACAAACAAGACAAATAAATTTTCATTCCTCACAACTTCCTAGCCCCTGCACCTGCTCGTCTGATATTTTGCAGGTTTCTTGCCTAGAGACACCTCGATGACATATTCCATTTCCATATAAATTGCTCAAAACCCATGGAGGGGAATAAAGTGATAAAGGAAGGAAAGTGATTTCCCCCTGCCAAAAAAAAAAATTGAACACTCCCTTTCCACATTAAAAAACTCTACCTATCCTTCTGAAATTTTGCAGGTTTCTTAACTAGGGCCACCTCTATGGTCATTTCATAACAATTGTTCAAAAACAACATAGGGGGATAGCACATTCTTCTTTTTTGTAACCCCCGAACTGTAGCAGCTACTCATGTCCAAAGCTCCCTGTACCTATTCATCTGAAACTTGGCAGGTTTGATCCCTTCAGAAAGGGCAAATTTCATCCAGTTCTGCCAAGAAATAAAGTTAACAGCAGTTCCCTTAAAAAAAAAAATAATAATCAAAATTTAAAGGAACCTAGCACAACAACAACAAAAAATCCTGCATCTATTTTTGTTTTCACCATTTGGGGGCAAGATCATCAGTGGCATCCAGCTCTAGAGACTTTGAGTTTGGATAAGGCTAAATATTTTGATCCTGCAAAGTCAAAAGAGTACTGGATTTGGATTGAGTAGGGTAAAAACAGCATGGTGTGGAACCTACATGATTGCAAAGCTTGAAACCTGTTCCTTAGTGGCATGGGATCTTACAATGGGGACGGGCCTCCCAGACTGCTGGCTGGCTCTCCATCCCCTCCTTTCCTCTCTCTCTCTCTCTCTGTGTGCCACTGCCTGTTACACTGATGCCGTGACTACGGATTTTGTTAAACCCCTTCTATCTGTGTTTCATGGATTGTTAGGCGTCTTTCAATCCATCATCTGCTCATTGACAGAATCCGATTTTTTAAACTAGAATTTTGTTCTGATTTTCATTTATTTGGGTTTCTGTTTCTAAGTCTGTGTTTCAGTCTTTCTTAATTCTATAGATTTGGCATGGTCCAATATAATAATATTACTTCGACTTGTGTGGAGAGTCACGTACTGAAATGTATTATAATAACGACTTATATGTTGTACCATTCTAGGGCAGGTAACTTGTGCAAAGTTTACATGATTTGTATGCATGGATGGGCTATAAATATGTCATTTTGTTTTCAGTGTTTAATGTGATTTCCTGGAATGTCAGGGGGCTAAGGAATTCAAATAAGCAGAAGAAAGTGCTTTCCAAGTTAAAAGAGTTTAATGTCGGTGTTGCTTTTCTATGAGAAACTCACTTGGTGAAGCTTGATGAACATTTGTTGAGAAAAGACTGGGTTGGGTAAGTTTATGTAACAGATGCATCGACACAGTTCAAGGGGGTTGTGATTTTAATCCATAAATCACTCTCTTTTCTATATCAATGTGTGATAACTGATCCTGATGGTCGCTTTTTTAAATTTTAGTTGGGTAACATATTGATAAAGTTATTGTTATGATTAATGCGTATGGGCCAAATGATGATTCTCTGACTAGGTTGTTTTAGGAGATTGGTTGGGATTGCTTATGAGTATTTGATTGTGTGTGTGTATTGGGGGTTTTTAATGAGATTTTAGATCGCGTGTTGGACTGGAGTATGCCACCCCCCAAGCAGCAACCAGTGGTGAGGCTTACACTTCAGTCTTATGTGTCTAAATTTGGTTTGATTGATGCTTAGAGAATTTTGAATCCTGGTGAGTGAGACTAGACATTTATTTCATCAGAATTGCTTTTGATTAGATTATTTCTTGGTCTCTACGTGTTTGATAAATCAGATTAAAGATTGTAAAATTGAAATGTTGGTAATTTCAGACCACGCCCAGTCTATTTGGAGTTTCAGTTTTCAGATTTGCCTCAGCCCCCAGGTCTTTGGCACTTTAATGTTTCACTTCTCAATGACAAGGTGTTTAAAAATCAGATCTTTGCTGAGCTTCATGAGTATTTCGAAAACAATGAGAGTACTGTTGATTCTTGCGTCACTGAGTGGGAGGCCAGCAAAGCTTTTATACAGGGTCAAAGTATTACTTACGCTTCATATACGAAATAATTTTTTAAAATGCAACAAATATCACTAAATGAAGCGTTGAAAGTACTTATAACCCAGTTTGCCATTTCTCCATCAGGATAGCACTGTCAAGAGTTGCAGAACGTTAAATACAAGTAGAATAATATTTTTTTCAGAACAGGCGGCATTTGCTTTAACCTGTTCACAACTGGCTTATTGGGGGGAGGGGGAACGAACGTCCCAGTAAGCTTTTGCTACACTGTCTTAAACAGCAGAAACAGCGAAATGTAATTGCAGCAATTAAAGATGAGAATGATAAGATATACACCTCTCCTGCAGAAATAAATTTACAATTTTTATTTGGATCTATACAGTAGGGGAAGTAAAATATTGGAGCAGGATATGGATGCATTTTTCCCCCTCAGATTAATCTTCCATGTATAGATTCCTCACAATGGCAGTTTCTTCCAGCTCCTGTGTGAGCAAAGGAAATTATGAAGGCGATTACGAATATGAGTACAGGGAAATCAGCTGGTCCGAACGGGTTTCCAATCGTGTGGTTCAAAACCTTTTCTAGCTTCTTAGTTCCAAAACTACTTTGTGTGTAGTCCTATATTTTTGAATTGGGCTCCTCTCTGCATTGTTAAATGATGCTTATATTACGGTGATTCCCAAATCTGGTAAGGATCATATCTATTGCGCCAACTATCAACCCATTGCATTAATTAATGTTGATATTAAAATACTGAGTGCAGTTTTGCCTGATAGACTGCAACACATCATTAGAACACTGGTTTGACCAGATCAAGTGGGATTTATTAAACACTGACGGGGGCCGATAACCTCAGATTACTTGCTGACTTAATCACATTAAATTCTGATAGAACAGACCCGGCCACTATTATTTCTTTGGATGCTGAAAGGCCTTTGACAAAATTCATTGGAAATTTATTTTCATGACATTGCTAAATTTTGGTTTTCCTGTTGATTTTTTGAAAGGGTTTTAAATTCTGTATTCAACCCCGAGAGCCAGAGTTATGACCAATGGGTTCTTCTCAGCCTTTTTTCCACTTGGGAGCGGGACTAGATGCCCGCTTTCTCCATTGATATTGGATGTATGTTTGGCATGTACTATTAGACAGAACACCAGTATTTACAGCTTTGTTCATAATTGTTTAGAATTCAAAATTATCCTGTATGCAGATTATTTGTTATTGTTTATATTGCAACTCCAGGTGTCCATTCCTGCTTTGATGCAGCTGATCAAAACTTTTGGGAAACTGTCTGGTTATTCAATTAACTGGACAAAGTGCAAATTGATGCCAATTGAAGATACTATTTCACATGGTGTATTAGCCAATCGGCAATTTGATGGTGCCCGGAGTCTATTACTTACTTGGGAATACTCATTCCTAGAAACATGTCTCAAAGGATTTCGCTAAATTTGAATAAGCTGATTAATAAGAGACATCACAGGTTATAGACAGATGGGCAACTTTAAAGTTAAGATTGTGGGGGGAGGTCAATACATTGAAGATGAATATCATACCTAGGACTGTTTACTTGTTATGTGGGATTCTTTTATATATACCTGGCAAAAAATTTCAAAAACTTAAGTCTTTGTTTCATAAATTTTTCTGGGGTTCCTCTCTACCACAAATATTGTGGAAAAGGATGCAAATTTGTATTAAGGAAGGTGGATTTGGCTTTCTGGACATGTGACATACAATATCACATCAATTACAGTTTTTATTATTATTATTACATTACATTTATATCCCAACTTTTTTCCTCTTGCAAGGAATACATGGCAGCTTACAAGGTTCTCCTCCTCTCCATTTGCTCCTCACAACAATAACCATGTGAGGTAGGTTAGACTGAGAGTCAGTGACTGGCCCAAAGTCACCCAGTGAGCTTCATAGCCAAGTGGGGATTACAACCTGGGGAGTCCCGAGTCCCGATCCAACACTCTAACCACTACACCACACTAGCCTTCTGTTCTCACCTTGATCCATTCTTGCATGCCAAATTGACGTTATTGCAAAATCCAGACTTAAAAATTGGTAAGAGAGTGTTCTTGTGGTGGAAATGAACAAACAAGTTGATTTTTATTTTAGCTCAATTAGTGGGGGTTGATGATGAGTTCTTGTCATTTTCTGATTTGTGAGCCAAATATGACTTGCCTGCGGTAGCTGAGTGGCAATACTTACAGTTACAACATTTGCTGGAATCTAGGTTTGCCCTACAGCTTTTACAGCTTTGCAGTCTCCTCCACTATTGGAAGTACTTATTGAAGCTGATCAGTTATATCGACCCATGACCTATGTTTATAAATATCTATTATCAGTGAATAAATATGATACATTGAGTCTAATGGAAGAATGGAATAGGGAAGTGGAATGTCCTATTCGGGCCAAGCAGTGGATTGCTGCTTTAGCATCTATATCTGAAGTTTCAATGGACCTCAGGTTATGTCTTATTCAACAAAAACTTGTGTTCTGCATTTATTCGATGCCACAATGTCTCAGTTGACTAACTGAAGGAGGTGTAACACTGCTAATGCTTTTTTTAATCATATGTTTTGGCAATGTCCAGTAGTTGCCTCTTTTTGGGATAATACGGATAAACTTTGTATTAGAACACTCCTTGATATTTTCTGATGTACATGTTCTTTTAAATTATCTACCTGTTTCTTGGAAGTTAAAGCATGGTCAATGCAAAATGAAATGGATTTTCCGCACCCTTTTGACAGCTAAAAGACTGATACTACAACTAGAGGTGGTCATGAACCTGTCCGGGGGGCCGCCTCGCCGCTGCCTCGCCTCTCCGTGGTGGCGGCCCCCCGCCTCATTCTTCTGAGAGGCGCAGAGCTGTTCTACGCGCCGCTCGAACTGCCAGCGCCGGCCGCACTGGTCCCATCACATCACTTCCGGCATGCCAGAAGTGATGCGACGGGACCCTGCACCGGCGTGCTGGACCCCTGCACTGCGTTTTTTGCAGGGAAACCAGGGCAACAGGGCTGTTTAAGCCCTGTTGCCCCGGTTTCCCCACAAAAAATGTAGCACGGGGGTCCAGCATGCCAGCGCAGGGTCCCGTCGCGTCACTTAGGGCGTGCCAGAAGTGACGCGACGGGACCAGCGTGGGCAGCTCGCCACGGAGAGGTGAGCTGCCACCGGAATAAGATAGGCCCATGCGAGCCTCGCGCGGAGGGCCGATTTCGGCCCGCTACACCCCACGAGGCGATATGGTATGCCCCTAATGTCACTAGAAAGATAAAAGTTCACCTCCTACAATTAGGAATGGGCGACCTGCCCAGTACTCAACTTGTGACATGCGAGCCGAGTGCTCCCACTGCGCGAGCTGAGCCAAACACAAGTGCCAGCTGAGGCGCTCGCCGGACTTCTGGGTCCCCAGCTCTACGTTGTTTATGTAGAAAATGGACTAATTTGCACAAATTAGGCAATTTTCTACGTAAACAACGTAGCGCCAGAACATGGAAGTCGCTTTCCCCCGCTCGGCTCGCGAGAATGTGAGTCGAGCTGGGGAAAAGGTAGGGCGAGCGGAGCTTGGGGGCGTCAAGCCCAGCGAGTTTGCCAGATTTCCACCCCCCAATCGAGCTGCACGCACATCCCTACGTTACAATGCAATGGACCAAAGACCTAATGGCGCTTTCAGTATTTGAGTGGATGACATCCAAACGGCACTTTTGAATGAACATATATATATGGATATTTGGTCTGCCTTTGTTGAAGCTTATATATAATTGCTACAGCTGGATTTATGCCATTATATGGATATTTACATATAAGCAATTGTTAATTTCAGTGTGTGTGTGTTTGCTTGTTTCGATTTTGTTTTGTTTTGGTGAAATTCACAATAAAAAATAAATGGGAAAAATCCTAGAATTTCATTCTACTTATGCTAATTCACACTAGCACTAATGAGCACTTGTGTTAATGCGCTAATATGCATTGCTTACTGCTTTAATATGGTTTTATTGCTTCATTGTCTTTATACATTATTGTTTTTATTTTGTTGTATAATCCTGGGTGGTATCTAAATAATATAAATAAATAAATCCTCCAGTATATTACCACCTATAGATTAACCCATCTCATCCTGACTATAGTGTATTATAAGGAGAGAGCAGGAGTGAACAAGTAAAAGATGCCCAGCACTTCTCTATCAGAGTTTAATAAAATTATCCAGATGGCACAAGCAAGTGAACTGTGCAAGACACTGCAGGAGATGGCAAACATTCCCACAACCTAGGCCTGTTGAACAATTTGGCTATGTACAAAACTACTTGGAATAATGCCCCAAAGTCCTTTTCCTTTAAACTTGGGATGCTTCCAAACCATCTTGGACAATTGCATAAGTAATTATGCAATTTAAACACATTCCTGTTTACTCAAAACTATAATAAATATGCACAACAGTTCAGAGAGATTTAGTGAGCTATTACATTAGACTCCAAATCAATCATGGGAAAGTACACTTCCAAACAGCACAGCTAAATAGCGTGGCTGGAAAATTTATTGGACAAGACTTTCGCTGTGTCAGGTAAGAAGTAATTAATAAAGCAGAGGAGCCAAAAGTGATACAAGTTACATGGCTCCATTGAGCATAAAAATCTATCATCTTCTGGCATCTCCCAAATTATCCTCACTTGTCAAGAGCTGAAGTTTATCTTCTATTTTTCAGAAAAAACAACCACCTCCCACCAACTTCCCTCCCTCTCAGGTCTAATAAGCAAATGGGAATATTTAATTAAGCCAGAAGCCTGATTACTAAATGTAGAACTCGTATGCCTTATTTATTTTATTGCCCATTTCAAGCATTTATTTATTAAACTATACCCTTCTCATTCCCCAGAGAAGTTTACTTATAGTTCCCATGCAGTCTCCTGCTGAGGTAGTTTACATGCTGAGACCTGCTTAGCTTCAGTCATAGTATGATATCATATGCCTTCATACCATCCTTTCAGCGTTGCCCCTGGCTGACTTAGGAAACCAGGATCATCTAGAAGTAATCGCACACAGATGACAATTATAGCAGTGGTGCCTGGAAGCAGCTCATTTTGCAACCCCCTCTAATTTTGACATGCTTCTCTCCCTTCCCCAAATCTCAAAGGTTACTACAGTATTCTGAGGGAACATAGATCTATGTCTATGTCTAGACATCTTGCTCTTTATGCATAGCACATACAACACATGGGAACATGAAATCCATAAAACACCAGTGCTATGGAAGGACTCTGCTATGAACTGTAGACACATGATTTTCACTGTCAGATCAACACAGATACCAAGGACAACGTCACAGAATCACATGACATGCTTATCTTGCTGAAATTTGGTGCTCAGTCTCATAATTGGCTGGTTGGCAGTGGGGCAGAGAAGTGCACAGCATGCGTTATGCTCATGGTACTGGGGAGCGGGAGAAAGGAACACAGAGCTGTAGCTGATTCCTGTTTCTATAAATGCCTAATTACATCCTGACATTACAGGCAGCAGTTTAGGAATTTGCAGAGTCAAGTATTCTCAGAACCCATATTTCTAAGATATGATACTCGGTTGACTAACCTCCAGAGGCTTCTTGCAGAGGCATACAAAAGCAATAATAAACAATATCAGTGCTAAATCCGAAGACCTTCTTGGTCGTACTTGGTGAAGTACTTCAAGAGGGTACCCAGACTAATTCACAGTGGCCTAGGGATGGAAGAGAAATTAGTTCAGTTCGCATTTGACTCTGAACTTATCTAATTTCAGACTTCTGAACCACTTTGTGAACTCAGTTATCCTTTAAAATGTGCACTTCTCTGAATTTTGCAATGAAGTTCTCCAATTAAAAAATGCATACAGAAATGCATATATTAGGGGATATAACGTTAAAAATGCACTATATTTATTTATTTTTCTATATTAAGAAAATTGCTTGCAAAAAGTGTGTATGTTAGGCAAAAATGCATTGAAATGCATGTATTAGGAGAAATGTGCACAGCATGCTTATGAATTTTCTTGCAAACTTAATTTTTTTCTTCTCAAACTTGGGGGTGATCCAAACTTAAGACTGGATAAATTCTCAACATTCGTGATGAAGCGAACTTAAGATTGGAAAAATGCAAAACTGAGAGAAACCTAAACTGACCGATTTGTCCATCCGTCCTTCCTAATTCATGCCAGCAGAGCTGATAAAATCGTAATAGTACCCCAGCTCACAGATGCCCTCCTGGACGACGACAACAACAACAACGAGGATGAGGATGAGGATGGATTTGATAGATCTACGAAAATATAGGAGGGAATCAGCCAGACCTCCCTCAGCAAGGAATTTCACAGAGAGAGTACACAACCAAAGAAGGTCTTAGTCTGGGTACCCTCTTGAAGTACTTCAGAATGGCATCCTAAGTGGGGGCGGTCTTGCTTTCCCTGGGTGAGCACAGCAGGGCCCTTCCTTTGCTTGCTGCCTGTGTGAATGAGTGATTTCTGTGAATCTGCATCCCCCCCACCCAATGATCAGTTGCATCTTCTTTGCCAGCCCTCACAATGAGGTCCCGCCACCCCATAAGCAATTCCGGTTTTGGGGGGGGGGGTTTGCCAGGAGTGAGCTACTGATGTGTATGTGTTTTCTCTGATTCTGTATCCCACCCACCCCCCAATGATTTTTCTTTGCCAGCCCCCAGTGATCACAATGAGGTTCTTTGCCAGGAGTGTATGAGTGAGTGTACAGCATTGTCGAGCACCCCCACAGCCACACCCCAACAGCAGCCAAATTTGTGATGGTGCCCACGGCACTTCCTCAAAATTCAAAGTGTGCCCAGGAGCTCAGAAAGGTTGCCTACCCCTGCATTAAAGTGTTGTAATTGTCACCAGTTACTTTCCAGTCTCAATTCATGTCAATTTGGTTTTGACATTTAAAGCTCTAAATGCTGTCTGGGTTCAGAGTAACTGAATGTGTCCTGTATGTTTCTTTCTGTTCCTTAAGATCAGGGGGAAGCAACTTTCTGGGCACATGGACACATTTGGCAATTTGAGAAATTGTCCTGGGCACCAACACAAAATGGCCACCTGCCATCCCTATTTCCAAAGAAGGCCTCTGAGTCTCACCTGTGGCCCACTGGCATTCATGGGAAAAGATGATGGGAGCAGAGAAAGAAGGTATCACTTTGCTTTGAAGTGATTAATCACTTAATCAATTAATCAGTTAATTAATTAATTAATCAATTAATAACTTAATAAATTAATCAATTAATCAGGAGATCCGGGTTCTAGTCCCCGCTCAGCCATGAAACTCACTGGGTGACTTTGGGCCAGTCACTGACTCTCAGCCTAACCTACCTCACAGGGTTGTTGTGAGGATAAAATGGAGAGGAGGAGGAGGATTATGTAAGCTGCCTTGGGTTCCTTGCAGGAAAAAAGGTGGGGTATACATATAATAAATAAATAAATAAATAACAGCTGCACAATAAGATTCTTTTCTGTGCAATAGGAGGACAAAAGCTTTGTCTCTCCTTCACTTCACTTCACCTCATCCATTTCCCCATCAGAGCAAGCTTTCCCTTCCCACCACCACCACTGCTGCCCACAAGCCCCTATGGTTGGGAGACTTAGCCAACAAAGCAGAGAAGGAAGAAGCAGAGGAGGAAGCAAAATTGTCAAGCAGCTAAGCAACTAGCAGCAAGGGCAGATGGACAAATGGACAGGGGGAGGAGGAGGAGAATCAGGAAGTGACTGGAGGGGGTCTCAAGTAGGCTTGTGTAATCGAGCCTCGCCGGGCAGAACGAGGCCGAAATTGGCCCCCCTGACGCCCGGCGAGGCCTTACCTTGTTCTTCGGGGCGGCTCGCCCTCTCCGCGGCAAGCCGTCCGCGCGGCCCGCCCTCTTCGCAGCGAGCCGCCCGCACGGCCCGTTCCATTGCGTCACTTCCGGGACAGAAAGTGACGTGACGGAACCCTGCGCAGGCGCGCTGGACCCCTGTGGCGTGTTCTGCGCCTGCGCAGGGTCCCGTCGCGTCATTTCCGGTCTCGGAAGTGACGGAGGGGGCCTGAGAAGCCCGATCGAGTCGGGTTGGGGGCACAACCCAGCCTTGGAGACATGCCTAGTCTCAAGGGGTCTGGCGAGGAGGAACCAGAGCTAGTAAAGTGGGGAAGAAGATTTATTTATTTTATTTATTTCTTATATTTATTAATCGCCCATCTGGCCGGTCACCCAGCCACCCTGGGCGATGTACAACTAAAATAATACAATAAAACAATACAATAAAATATGATAATTAAAACAGTATTAAAAATTCTTTTAAAATCCTAACCCACCCCATATTCCCACCTGAACAGCCATGTTTTTAATGCACGGCGGAAGCTCATCACGGAGGGGGCATGGCGAAGGTCACTAGGGAGGGAGTTCCATAACGTGGGGGTCACCACAGAGAAGGCCCTCTTCCTAGTCCCCACCAGCCTGGCTGATCTGGCTGATGGGATAAGGAGAAGACTGTCCGTGGCAGGATCTTGTTGAGTGGCCTACTTAATGTTGCTGGAGGCGCACCTTGAGATAAAGTGGGCCGGAGCCGTGTAGGGTTTTAAAGGTCAAAACCAACACCTTGAATTCGGCTCAGCAAGCAACTGGTAGCCAGTGCAACTCCTTAAGCACTGGCGTGATGTGATCACGCCGGCAGCTGCCCTTAATCAGGCGAGCCGCCGTGTTCTATACCAGCTGAAGCTTCTGAACCGTCTTCCAGGGTAACCCCATGTAGAGCGCATTACAGTAGTCTAGGCGAGAGGAGACCAAGGCATGAACCACTGATGGGAGCAGGTGATTAGGAAGATGGAGAGGAAGCAAAACTATCAGGCACCGAAGTAACTAGCAGTGACTATGGACAGATGGGAGGAGGAGAGGGGTCACAAGAGGTCTGGTAGGTGCACTGGGGGGGGGTGTCTTGGCAGCTACAGGTGTGCCTGTAGGTGCTGCATTGCCGATCCCTGCTTTAAAGATTGGTGTTATATAGCCTTTACAATGTATATCCATTAAAACACTTACAGCAGTTTTCTGGCTGATTATGAGCATCCCAAGCACTGCCTGGTCACATGTGGGTCCCTAAGGACATGACAAGATACTGACACAATCCTGCTTTTTTGTTCCCATTATGGTTCAGGCAACTGGGGGCCCAACAGGTCAGGGGTTGTGTCTGCGCCTTACTCCTGTCTGCCCTTACAGGTGGCCATCTGGTGCACAAGAAGAGCTAAAGTGATTTATAATTATGTATTTGTATTTATTCATTTAAGGCATTTTTATGCCACTGTTTATTGATTCATAATATGTTTATACCGCTTAATATATTCAGATCCCTAAGTGGTTCCCATTACAAATGCAATATAACAATATGAAAACAAGATAAAATAGTAAATAATTAAAAAGATTACCACCAAAGAACAATAAAGCAGGTCACTAACACTCTTTAGCCAAAATGCTCCCAGAGCGGCTTATGAAGATCAGTAGTAAGACAGTCTGTGAGTTGAGGATTACAATATAAAAGATGCGATACGCAAAGAAAAAGGGATGGGGAGGGAGGATGAAAACAGAAAGCAGAGGCACCAGTTCTTAAAGTTTCAGTTCTTATGACCAGCTGGGTGGAAACAGTCTGGCTAGCCATCTTGCAGAAGTTCCGAAGATTAGATATATTTATCCAATCGTATTTTTCCGTGTATAAGACGCCCCCATGTATAAGACGCCCCCCACTGGGCAGTTTCGCAACCGCGCGGTTCTCTCCTTGGCTTACTTCCGTGTATAAGACGACCCTCAATTTTTAGTCTAATGATTTTAGGGAAAAGTATAGTCTTATACATGGAAAAATACTGTAGTTCAGAACTTTCTTCATCTAGTTACAACAGCCAAAATACAGTGAGCTGTAGACGGTGCTTCGGCATCAAATGTTCCCATATGGTTTACAGACAATTTGCTTACAATCTAATAGGATCAAAAAACCCCACAAAAAGGGAGGGTGTGAGTGAACGACTCATTCTTCGTTACATGATGCATTCCTTCAACAAAAAAAAGTCTGCAAAGCTATTAAAATCTATTCTCCACCCCCTCCCCACCAAAGCACTGTCGATGTTCCAGAATAATATCTCTGAACATTAATTAAACCATCCTCAGGAGCTTCCACTGCAATGTATCAAAATCAAATGGAAAAAAAACATTCAGTACTTCTTTCCCTCCTGTTCCTGAGAGACCACTTTCACTTTGTCAAGTAATATAATTAAGAAAGCAAAGGCCTTTGTCTGAGGCTGTCAGCATGTTCTTATAAGCTACTTACCAATGTGGTAAAGATGTAATGATAGTATTCTGTCATCATTCCCATTGCTAAAGCCTAAAAAACCAAAAAAACAAAAATCCAGTACACACAATGTTAACATTTTATAAGTTATATAACATTGCTTTTAATATTTCTAAGGTTACTTATAATTGCTTTTAATCACACCTATATGAATAATGAAAAGCTCCCAGAAGAATACGATTGGGATGAAACTATAAGGCTGGAATCATACTAAAATTAGGTCAAGCAAATCATTCCTTAACAGTTAGAGCAGATTACTGGCTATTAAAGGAATTTATGAACCAAATCTGCTGATAGAAAGATTATTAGCAGACTGTTTAGGGCTGCAAATGTGAAAGAAGCTTATAGTTTTACATATTAATGGGAGCATTTCAGTTGCCAGCCAAAATCTGAATAGAGGATGGTTCCATTAATTGTATTTATTATACGTCTTCACCAGAAAGATACCTAATGGGAAAAATGCAGTGTTACACCAAACGAACAGTATTATTCCGTCAAAAAGGCTTTTTCAAAAGTGCTGGAAGCCAGTTTTAAACACTCCCCTTCCTAATATAGCACTAGCTTTGAGCACTGAAACCACATTTCTTTGCATCAATGGATCTTATCAGACACCAGAACTATAATTCAAGAGGCACCATCGAACTAACAAGTGTTATTTCCCTCATCTTTCTAAATAGCACATCAACATTAGCTGTGTATTTTAGATTTTTCATAATCATCTCTTTGATTAACAAGTGAAGTCAAGTCTAAGAGCAGAATCCAGTGGGACACTTATGCCCTCGCCAATTCCTTTATGCCCCACCAATCCCCTTCTGCAAGTGGTAAATCCCGCCGATTCTGTTGCAGAAGTGGGACCTACCACATACACAAGGGAAATTTAGAGCTTCCCAGGGGAAGTCCCGTAACAAGCAAAGACGCTCGTTTCTGGAAGGAGGCAGCTCTACGGAGCTCCCTTATGCGGGCTCCGCCAACTTCCCTCCTTCCAGAAACAAGTGTTTCCATGGGTTTGTTTTAGGTTGCCCTGGAACACTAAATCACCATTGCACAAGTGGTGGGAGCCATTTGCACAATGGAATTGGTGGGGTGTAAGAGAATCGGCGGAGGCCTAAGCACCCCATCAAATTCTGCCCTAGTGTGGCCAAATTCTGAACTGGCTTCCTTGGCCCTCCATGATGTTGTCATATGGTCAAATTGATGACATCACTGTAAGTAGGAGGAAAGGGGCTATTTTGAACAAAACAAAAATGGCACTGAAGCTGCAGCCAGTTAGAGGTGTGAAGAGGCTCATAATTGGGAACTGCTCAGCCCTGAATTGTGAGTTCCAGAAGGTGCACTGCTTGAAATGTGCCCAAAGTGTGCCTTCTCCTTGCACTGCTTCTCCTGTGAAACATTTAAAAAGGGAGCCCCAAAATTGCCAAACAAGGTGTGTATACACATAGGAATAACAGCTGTCAATAGTAAATTCTGGTGGCTCAGAATCAAGCAATCAGAAAACAGCACAGACAATACTTTTAATCTTATGCTCTGGACTTTTAAGAGTTGTGGAGGAGAGCATTTAGGGCTGCCACACACTTATGGGACTATAGGTCACACATAGTTTGGGAGTAGGGAGATCTCATTCTATTCTATCCTTTACCCAAACTCCAGAATGGATACCATTTTCTGTTCTAAACATGTGAGGTGTCCTGAAGGGTAATGTTTTCATCTCCCCATGCCGGAAGTCGTAGGTGTGTGAGGTAGAGCCAGGCACAGTCCAGGGATGTCCCAGGGACACACAAGGCCCCTGCCCCAATGCTTTCAACCTGAAGAGGGGGGAGTGAGAATAGTCCAGACCAGTCCAGATGTTTTGAACTAAAACTCCCAGGATCCCTGGTCATGCTGGCTGGGGCTGATGGGAGCTGAAGTCCAAAACATCTGGAGAGCACCAGGTTGGGGAGGGCTGGACTAGACTAACTGGCAAGCTCCAAGACCCTGGTGTAGAGTTCTCCCCATATCTTTGCCACTCCCTCCTCACATCAGAGGCCTCAGGGCACGTGAGGTGGCAAACCTAGAACAGCTCAGGATATCAATGCTACGCCACCTCATGTACTCCAAGCAATCCAGCGTAGAGGCATAGCTCTGCTTTTTCTTCTCCTTCCCTGTACCAAAGCATTTGAGGAATGCAAAGCTGGAGCCTAGATGGGGGGGGGGTGTCTAGAAAATACTAACAGCTCTTAAAGGCAACCTGCATAAAATGTGAAAATAGACAGGAGTATGAATACAGCTGTTTTTCTGAGAATCCCCCCTTTGACATAGTGTTCTGCACTGCAGCATATATGTGGCATGGATTCAGAATATGAAGCTGGCATTGTGCTGTTACGTACAGAATCAACTGAAATACAATTGGTGGGGGGAAACGCATGGATACTATGTCCTTAAATTAACTAGTTCTGCTGTCTTAAATATCAATATGGAAGGAAAAATCCCTTAAAAATAATTCAAATTCAAAAGAAAGAATCTATAGCTGCACTTTCACATCAGTGTTCCTATTTTGCATATGGAAGTAGCTTGAGAATCTGTTTTGTACATCTGGAGCACTATGCAAATCCTCTCTGTTAATAAGTAAGATGGGAAAAAGATAATTCTGCAAAGAAAAGCCTTTTACTATGTATAAAGGAGAGGGGTTATAAAGCAAGAGCCCCACTTTGCTCTAATCCTCATATACCACCCATTTCTTTTTTGCTGACATGGATACCATTTTTAAAAAAGCCACATTTGCTGTTCACCTACAACCTATTGGTATATTATAAATAATGCAACTTGGCTGATGGACTAACTTATTGTTCAAGTTGCTGGGTTTGTAGCTAGCACCAGCCTAGTAAACATTTTGGACCCCAATGTTTTAAAGTGTGTGAATCATCAAATGGAGTCAGCAATTTTAGTTACACTTTTAGGCTGTGATCCAAAGAAGCGATGGCATGGATCCCAACTTTTTGCTCAAAAAACAGAAGGAGCTTTCATTCATGGCAGGATTCACTTGCTCATGGAGCAGCCCCTTCTGCTCACAAAAAGTCCCCTACCACAAGCACAATTCTCCTCCCATGAACAGAAGCTCCAGCCATTCACAGGGGAAAACATAGGATCCAAACATATGTGTGTGGATGCAAAGGAAACCATGGGGGGCCAGAGGAGGTTTCTTTGAAGATTCCATCATCACTGATCAGGCAGTTGAATGGTGGCTGCCAGCAGGGCCAGTGTCAAGGGTTGGGCACCGGCTGAGAGTCCACACCACACCCCAGCAGGGGCCCGCTGACAAATCCCTCTGGTGTTGTAATTCCTGCCTGTGGAATGCCCTTCCTAGGGAGATCCTCCTAGCATCTTCACTGTACAGTCATGCCTTGGATTGAGAGCATAATTCATTCCGGAAACGTGCTTGTAATCCAAAACACTCTTATATCAAAACGAAATCCCCCCAAAAAAATTTGTACAGAGATTTTTAATTTAAGCCGTACTACAGTACTTGTATTGCAAGACGTCGCTTGTATATCAAGTCAAAAATAAATAAATATTTAAACATTTGCTTGTCTTGCAAAACGCTCTCAAACCAAGTTACTTGCAATCCAAGGTATTACTGTATATGGTTAGATGCCAGGTTAAGCCCTTCTTCTTCCTCTTGATTATGAACTGTAATTCTGGCTCTTTAATATTTTGATATTTTTTATTGCTGTACTTATTATTTTGGTTGCTATTGCATTGTTTTTGTTTGCAAACCACCTCAAGGGCATCTGCCAGTTGAGTGGTATACATAAATGTAGTAATTTTAATGAGTTAAATTAAATGATAAATATAGCCATAACAAGTTCCCTTTCCCTAAAATCTGTCCCGTCTCATCCCCAATTAAAAGGATCTGTCATGCAAACAAACACTACTGCTGTTGGGCTGTTGACTGGAGATAGTATGTATGCGGACCTCTCTGAATGCTAAATGCAACAGAACAGATGAAACCATGGAGTGCAAAGCAGTCTGAGCACACCAGCGCACTGCTATTGACTCGCAGTGCCTGAACTTTCAAATAATTGTATTTGAAATTAAATTATGAAAGTACAACAGTGATGGGAAGAACAACAGGTAGAAGTAAATCTGAACATTTGACTGTAGGGCAGAAACCTGCCAGACACAATATACCTTAAAGTAAACAATCCCGCTTATTAGAAGATCCATGGCAGCACATCATGCAGCCTCTCAGCATATTAGGGTGTGGAATTCAGGAGCCAGTTCAGGAATCAGTGTTCCCTATTCTCCCCTGGTTTACATTTATTATGGTTTCATGTTACATATGCAGTGTCACTAACTGTGGTTAATGCTACCAGGTTCCATTATAACCAGGTTTTACAAACATTGGCCGTAATGTATTTTTAGTAATGGGATGGGGTGGGGGTAGAGAGACAAATTTAAGGAAAAGGATGATTACCTGTTTTAAAATGCCTGCTGCCATCTCATGACTGCAGTCGAAGATGACATGAAATTCCTTGCCTCTTTTCATCTCCTTGAGTAAGGGCTTTGCATCCTTCGTGTCAGCTGGCAACTGGCGGATTTTTAGACGCAGGTTGTACCGCGATGGAGCCTTAATAAGCTCTTGTAATCGAATGAGACCTTTTTTGGGAGAGGAAAAAAAGGAAGAAAGTATGCCAAAAGACAAGTTACCAAACTGAGAATATGGCCTTGCAGGAACAGCTGACTTATCATAACCTTTGAACCTACCCGCCCGCACAACTCCTCTTCCTTTACATGTACTCAACACTATGTACATATGGAAATTTATGCTTAAAAATAACCTCCCAACTCCTAGCATTTCCTTCTCACACCTTCTCCCCCTCCTTATTCACTAACATTGATAGACAGAAAGTGAGTTGGAATTACCTTCTGAGATTTGGACCAGTCTTCCTTATCTGGGGGTTATGGAATTTTCCACCAAAGAATATACAGCATGACTCTAATTCAGTTACACCAATATGCTTCACTAATAGTTTGTAATCACACTATTTACTCAAAGTGACTAATCTATCAGGTTTACATGCAGATCCAGTTTATTAGACCAGCATGGAACATTCTTGCATAATCTGCACCAATGTTCTGTAGCAGTTCTGCTTCTTTAATCACATAATTAGGGCTGCTTCGTTCATTAAAGTCATGCATTCATTACATTCTGTATGACAGGAGCTGAAATTGGCTGCCATGACACAGAAGAGGCATTAGCGTGTGGAATGACCCTGTTGAGTGGAAAACCTTCTACACCAGTAGCCCCCCCTTCCCAGAAGATGGAACATTTCCATGACCAATCAAAATAGTGAGCAACTTACATAAGTTGAGGAAGCCACAAGAAAGCTTGCCATGCAAAAGAATTTTTGGTGATAATTCCATAGCAGCAGCAGCAACAACATAATTACTCAGCTCTTCGCAAAAGCCTGTTTACAAGGTAGCAACAATGCCATGGAAACAGGAGACTAAGCTGTAGTAAGCAACCTACTCATATTGCCTTCTTCCTCTTTGAAAAAACATATATTAAGGAATTGTCATCCTGTTGATTTATTGACAATGAAACCGTTAGAAGCTGGCTACTTAAATGCTGGGTGAAGTTGTACTCTTGGAAGGCTTTGTCATTCCCCAGAGACATTGCCCTGCCTACTTACACTGAAAGGAATGGAGTTCCATATATGCTCGGGAGATCTATGCATATATTTTATTTATTTAAAATTATTTTTAGGCTGCCTTTAAGGCATACTAATGCACACACGAGAACATTCATTTCACTAAAGGCCAAGTAGCCAATTAGCTTGAGGCTTCACATGGAATCACTTCAAATGGCTAACAAAATGCACAGATACTCATTTTATCTTTATATGTTTTCTGCGGTATAGTGAATTAGCAGACACATTTTTCATTTTACATGGTATTTGTCATACAAATTCCCTTTTCTCCAAAAACACAATGCTGAAATACTAGGAAATAGGCTGCAATATTTTGTTTTGAAGAATTACTGTGTATCACAGAGGTTATTCTAACAGGTATGTTGCTGGACAGTGTATACTTCAGCCTCATATTTTTCTTTACTTTAGTGTAATTGGCTTGCATGCAACCCCAATCCAGAGTGGGATCAGTGCACACCAAGCTGGAAGGGTTAAACCTTTCCCTCTGCCTATTTGCTTCCCAAATTTCTGCCCTGCCACTCACCCCCCCCCCTGCGCAGGAATTAAAATATTTTAAAAGCCTCCATTGGAGTCAGTGGAGGCTTTTTTCTTTTCTAAAATTCCTGCACCGGTGTGACTTAGGGGTGGTGGAATTTCAGGTTAAATCCTCCCCTCCTGGTGTGCTCTTGTCCCAATTCAAATCCAAATCAGGGCTGCACACAGTTATGCTACAGTAAAGAAAAAGATCAGGCTCAGATACATACAGAGCTATCATGTAATTTGACCCCAAGAGTTAAATCTGACAGCACAGCCTTAACTTCACACCATGTTCCTAATCAAAAGCATAGCACCTTGTAGCATCAATCCATGGTAGAGTAACAATAACACCAGCCTAACAATATGTCGTATATTATTGAAATGCATCCATGATATTCCAAGTTCCTGCTACTGTTTATATCATATATGATACTGAGAATCTGTTTTTGAGGAGGCTCAAAACCATTATTTTTAAGATGATTTTAAGATATTTTAAGATATTTTAAGATGTTTTAATAGTCTGTGTTGTGTTTCATTAGTTTATGTGTTTTGAGTTTTTTGCTGTTCCCCGTCTCGATCTAGATGGAGAGGCGGGTAAGAAATAAAATTATTATTATTATTATTATTATTATTATTATTATTATTATTATTATGCACTAAAGTGAGAATGCGTTATAAAAGATTTTACTTAAAAAAGAGAATTTTTTTTACTACAACACCCTAAAAATATTTGATCAGGCTTTGTTAAATACCTGTCTTGCTTATATAACAGAAAACCACTTTGGATTTTAAGTATTCAAGATAGTAACTTTAAAAAAAAAAAAGCCATTTGCTTTTACTGTTTAAACTACCTGGCTATCTTGGGCATTGCAAACTATTTTTAGCTCATGCCTTCCCCCATCAAAAAAAAAAAAAAAAAAAAATAGAAGAAGAAAGAAAAGAAAAGAAAAGAAAAAAGATTTTCATGCTAAACTGGAATGGAATGCTCCATAGGCATTTTGATGCACAGGGTTTTTTTTAGAGCAAACTGCAAGTGGAAGGATAGCCCAAGAAATCAGTAATGGAATGTGGAACGGTTCAGTCTTTGTCATCTGAGAGTGTGTCAGCTTGTTTTCAGTGAAGTAGATTTGAAGTGGTTTCAGTCCAGTTTTCAGGAGAAGGACTTTCATACTACAGTAAAACTAGTGCTAACTACTAGCACTGAATAGGCATGCCATTTTTTAAAAAAATTAAATGAACAGAAATCTCCTGGCCGTATCCTAACACAATCCATGCAGGCCCTGGCAAAAACTGGACCACTTTTCCACCTGACCATAGAAGGACTGCTAGTGCAGGAAAATGAGCCCAGCACCCATTATGTAGGTATCTAGCACGGACCCATTATCAGCAGCCAGCATGGGCCACCAGACAGAACATCCGACCACCACTTGGGAGACTTTGGCTTCAAAATGCAGTTGAGCTAGTTTGACACTGCCCCTCAGCCAACGTGACCTATTCCACAGACCTGTTATGAAAGTAAAGAACATACAGTAGAATCTCTAGAGCATTTGTATCATTCTACAAATTATATGTAAAATTTAAAAGCACTATTAATGACTCAACAGCCCTCTGACAGCAGTGTGGTATGTGGCTAGAGTATTAGATTTAGGCCAAGGAGATGGAGGTTGAAATCCTTGCTCGCTGGGTCACCTTTTGCCAGTCTGTGACTGACTGTCAAACTAACCAATCTCATAGGGTTTGTGTCAATGTGGGATTGACATGAACACCACCCTGAGCTCCTGCAGAGGTATTATTCAGGAGGTCAGGCCAAGGTGTCCATTCATAAAGTGCATTTGATCTTTACAACCCAATTGCCCTTGGATCTTCAGTCTACACTGGTTTCACACATATCTAGCATAAGAGATGGGGATGACTGAAGGACTTGCATTGCTTGTGAAACCTTCCTGCTTTGTCCAGGGCATCTCCTCATGCTTCCCATGGTGACACAAAATGGGAGGATAAACAGGGATGCCAATAAAGAAATATAGGTAGCCAACCAGGATTTTACTGGCTTTCTCAGGTAACCTGTGTTGGGGTTTGAAAAGCCAGGTGCCATCTGCAACCCTCCAATTTCTGCCAGGCTCTGTCCATGACTGCAGCATGCACCATCTGGATGCTGTTGGACTGCAATTCCCATCACCCTTCACCACTGGCTATGCTGGCTGATGAGAGTTGCAGTTCAACAAGATCTGGAGGGCTACTTGTTCCCCACCCCTGCTCTAGATCTTACCCTGTCTCCATCTTGTTTAGTTTCAGGCCACTGGTCTTACAGAGGGAGACACTTAATTTGTAGTCCAAAGTTTATAATCCTAAACACAGCAGGAATTATAGTTCAACCAAAAGCCACATCTTGTTCTACTAATTGTAAAATGGGAGGAGATTAAGGATACTGCAGAATTAGTGGACAGTGTGAGTTGCTGTTTCCCCTTCAACAACCCTTCCCCACCCATTTCTTTAAAATCTCTGGGGCTCTCCCAGGCCCTGCATGAGGCTCCTCCTACAACTGCTGTCTAGGAAGCCATCTTATCCCATGAGATACTACTTGTTGGATTGTTCAAAGCTCACACTATTATTCTTCCCAAAAGCCCCTGCTGACCCACTAAACTTGTTCAATGCCAAGAGTCCATTCAATCAAACCCACTCCCAAACAGCCTGAGGTTAGACTGTCTTGAACTGTATTACTAGCATAATTCTAACAGGTAATAAAAACCATTATTTTTCTGCAATACATTTTCTAACTGCAAAGCTAAAACATCCACAGCAATGGTTCCAATGGTGGAACTCTCTCCCGAGTAACCTCCGCCATGCCCCCTCTCTGCTGAGCTTCCGTCGCTCATTAAAAACCTGGTTATTCAGGCGGGAATATGGGGTGGGTTAAGATTTTAAAATTTTTATATTGTTTTAAATGTATTTTATTGTATGTACATTGCCCAGGGTGGCCGGTTGCCGGCCAGATGGGCGATAAATAAATATAAATAATAATAATAATAATTTAGATGAAAAGTTAAAGCTGGAAGAATAAGAGACCATGAACTAAGGAAAGAAGGAGCTGGAAGGGTTTCAATATACACAAGAGCCCTTCACTTAGAAATATAACATCAATTTCAGTTCTTGCTTGACAAAAGAAAGAAAAGACATTAAAGACCCAGGGGTAGAAATTCCCTTGAAAATTAAAGTAGCACTTTTAACTAGACTGAACAGAGGTTGTAAAATATCATTTTAAATCCCAGAGGTGAAATAAATGAACACATATTTGAGAGGTAGAGCAAGAGAGAGAGACTTGCTATTAGGAAAATAAAATTAATCTTTGTAACATGAATTCCTACACCAAAACCATTAAAAGGTGGTTAGAAATAACTGCTGCATAGAGGAGGGGTACATTTCACCATATGCGTCTTTTCTGAGCCTTTCAACAAGCAGTTTCTTCTCTTAAGGAGCAACTGCGCTTGCAGCCTGACAGCTCAATGGCTAGAAAAATGAGGAGTAGCTCTTTTCAGAAGCTGCCATCCATTTGAGTTTAAGGGGAAATAGGAGGAGCATTTTGCAAGCACTCCAGCTGGCAGCCTCTTCTAAAGAGATCAATCACATCACCTCCTCTTCATGCTCCACTTCCACCAGCCTGGGGAAACAAGCATCCCAAATTTGCTCCAGATACCCAGGTCTCCTGTTCAGCAACCTTACATGCCACGGCCATGCCACCTGGCCAGTCTGTCAAGCTATTCATCATTCCCATTAATTCCGTACAAGAATATTTCACCATATAACGATCTGCAAATGGGGCTACATTTTTCAACTCACCTAGGAGCTGTTGCAGGAAAACACTTACATTTTGGTTTTGCTTGCTTGTTGTACCTGTACAAGAGCAAAGCTTCATGAACTTAACCACCATTACTTATTTACTGTATTTATGCTCCTCTGTGATTACTGTGTTGCTCACTCTATGTATTTTGGAAGCAGACATAGGGTTGTATCTAATGTTAGTGCTACTTACAGTTGACCCATTGAAATGAATGGGACTTAACTTAGAGTAACATTGGATACTGCTCTGTATCCAATGTTTACATACAGCATTTACATACAGCATTTGCTCGACCATAATCATGTGACAGTTAAATGGAGCTAACAATATTCAATGTGTTTAGGAGTGGGGAGGAGAAACATGAGAGTGACCATAATCTTGTTCTAATCTACAAGATACTGCAAGCAGTTTTACCATATTTTGATGCTTGGTTACTTCCTGCACTTTAATTATTTTTCATTGGTTTTTCGCTAATGTATCTAATACTTTAGCATATACTGGGCTGTGAAGAGGAAGAGGAAAAGAATAATGACTTGCCATATGTAACACTAATTGGATATTAACTGCAGGCTACGTATCAGCCAGCAGAAATGATCGTTTATAGCCTAGTAATGTCATTTACATTAGTGGTAGTGTAGCACTGAATACTACCCCAGTTTTGGAGGGGTTGAGGGCTGATATTCTATTCTTGTATTTTCTTGTACTTCTATTTATTTGATTATCTCAACAGTTCTAGTTCTCTTTTTGTTGAGAATAAAGCATATATCCATATATATTGGATTTAATCTGTTTCAGGGCCAATTCCAGGATTGAGGGGCCCTGGGCAATGTGCCTTCTGGTGAATCCCCTTTCCTATTGGTGGGTTCTGATGGGCTAATCTGGTGGTATTGGGAGACTGCAGGCAATAGCAGCACTCCTAACTGCACAGGTGGCTGGTTCTAGACACCAATTTAGGGATGATGTGTGAGGAATCCAATAGGGGGTGAAAATCCGATGGATTTTCATGATTCGGCTCCCTGGATTCCAGTTCGCCGGCCCTGCACTGGTGCTGGCTCACTATGAAGTGAGTCGAGCCAGCTCACAGACTTCCGTCTCTGAGACGGGCCGCAATGTGCGCATCTTTTTTTAAATGCTAAGGAAATTTGCTCAATTTGCATAAATTGGGGTATTTTGCATGTTTTGTGCAAGTAAGCGCCCAAAAAGCATGTGAATCTAGCATGATTTGCATAAAATCAGCCGATTTTACACAAATTGTGCTAGATCCATGTGCCTTTCAGGTGTGTATTTGCACAAAACATGCAAAAAAACCCAATTTACGCAAACCTTATGCAATTTGTGCAAATTTCCTTAGTGTTTAAAAAAAGATGTGCACACTGTGGGCCATCTTAGAGATGGAAGTCTGTGGAGAACCCCTGACTCGGCTTGCTTCCGATCATTGGGTCGGAAGCAGGCAGGAAGTCCGTCAAGCTCAAACAAGTCGGATTTCCCAATGTTGGCACATCTCTAGCCACCATTTTGATTCCTCACAATGCTCCTGACATAGCATTGCTTGCAGTATTGGGGAGGCTAGGACCCGCTGTCTGGCACTGCTCAAAGTGCTAGGCCAGTGGAGGGAGGGCAGAATCAGCAGTGGGCTTGCTGGGGCCATAGGGTCCTGGCAGCAGTCCAAGGATGCCAGGTCCTGACACCAGCCTTGATCTATTTTATGTTTAGTTTTTAAAATTTGTATTAGCTGATTTAGAATACTATTTTTCTTCCAAGAAGAAAAATGGGTTCCAGATATTTTTAAATAAATTAATGAATGAATGCATAGTTATTTCTGGTCACATATTCCCTGGGAAGAAGTAATTGAAGCTATAAGCATGCAGCCACCTGCAGAGAAATATCGTGCTTAACATATACAGCAGGGGTGGACAACTTTTGAAATGTTTTGGCTGCACCTCTATCATCCCGAGTCAGCATAGCCAATGGTGAGGGATGATGGGAGTTGTAGGCCAAAATACCTGGAGGACCACAAGTTGCCCACTCATGCTTTATAGCAAACACGGATGAGAATAAAGCATATATCCATCAGGTATCCAATCGGTGAATAACTGCATTGGGAATAACGAATAGCACAAAAAGAAGAAAGGTTACAAGGGAGCCATGAGAAATGGCAACATTGAAAGAAACAAGATGAATATAACAAAGCGGAAGAAATGGGAAAAGTGGTGCCAGTGTAAGTGATCAAGTGTTTCCAATAAGAATGAGCATATTGTAAAGCAATTCTAGATGTGATGGCAGAAGTGTGTTTAAACACAGAATTTCCCCATCACATAGAAAGTGGGGGTCAGTTTTTAATAGGAAAAAGGAGGTGCAGAATGCTGAACCTTCACCCTGCCTGTGGCCTACCTTCCCATGGTCTCGGTCCCCGGACGGTTTCCCCTCAAACTTCCAGGATTACAGCTTGGCAGAGGATAGACGTGCTTGAGGAGTGGGACCGTGGACAGGTAAGCATGGAGGAGGGGACAATCTGCATGCCTCACAAGGCACCCCACCCTCCTTCAGGTGTTAAAATCAGACCCCCAGCCCTTCTTTCAATAAGTCAGGGGCATTTCACAGACTATTTCCAGTAACATTACAAGGTACAGTAATACCTTGGATTGAGAGCATAATTCGTTCCGGAACCGTGCTTGCAATCCAAAACACTCTTATATCAAAGCGAGTCTCTGGCGGGTGTGAGTGGGGCTGATTTCGGCCCGTTAATGCCCACTTGAGGCGAGCGGTTACATCCCTACCTTGTATTGCAAGATGTCGCTTGTTTATCAAGGCAAAATTTATTTTAAAAAATTGCTTGTCTTGCAAAACGCTCTCAGACCAAGTTACTTGCAATCCAAGGTATTATTGTATATATGTTGCATGTAGTCTGAGTGTGAATCATTGGATGAGTGCATGGTACCGATTACTTAACTTTTTCCTAAACTCCATTATTTTTTTGCATAACCTTCATCATGAGTGTGTGTCTGTGGAGATGCTACTGCAGAATAGGCCCTGACAGTAAAATATATGAGGGTTGTTAACTGAATACATGTTGTGAAAACTATTCCCTAAACTGCCAGATATGGAGGATGAGGATTTATCGCTATGCAGCAAAAAGTGGTCCAGAATCCCAATGAGAACATTCTCAGGCATAGAAGTTGATGGAGGGGAAACAATGATCTTCAAAATGGTTGACATTCATGTGAAGAATTGCTTAATACATGTGGGGGGGGGAGTAGGGAGAAAGCGGCCAGAGTGATCTGTTACTGTGACTACAAGAAATAAAATCTCTTGAGATCTCAGTTTCCAGGTTTTATGTCAAAAAAGTGTGAAGAAGCATGTAAAATAATCCTGCCTCAGCAAAACAACAAGTTAAGTTATGGTTGTAGTAATTGCGTAGTGAATATTCTGTAGTAAATGCATGATGAATACCAGCAGCTGGAATTCAGACTGTGTAGCAGCATACTGAACTCAATTAATTAATTTGAAACCTATTTTTTTATTTATTATATTTATACCCCGCCTTTTTTCCTGCTTACATAATCCTCCTCCTCCTCTCCATTTTATCCTCACAACAACCCTGTGAGGTAGGTTAGGCTGAGAGTCAGTGACTGGCCCAAAGTCACCCAGTGAGTTTCATGCCGAGCGGGGACTAGAGAACCCAGATCTCCCAAGTCCCAGTCCTACACCTTCTGTTTATTTTTAAGTGTTTTGCTATCTTTAGTTTTTGTTGTTGTTGTTTCAGAATAGCTGAACAAGGCTGGTGGCAGAATGGTGATATGGAGTCTCTGAAGACATTTTAGTATGAATCACCTATTTTCTCACTTTTGAACCAATATGGGAACCAAAATTCAGTTATCCTTCGAAATTTGCACTTGTCTGAAATTTGCAATAGAGTTCTCCAATAAAAAAGTGTATAAAAATGCATGTATTGGGGGAAAATACACACACAAATGTGTATATTAGTGAAAATACCGTTCAAAATGCATATATTAGGGAAATTGCTTGCAAAAATGTGTATATTAAGCAAAAAAAATTACAACAATGCATGCAATAGGAGAAATGCACACAAAAATGCATGCAAATATTCATGCAACGTTTTTTTTAAAAAAAATCTCAATGTTCAGGACAAACTGAACATAAGACTGGAAATATTCTCAAAGTTTGGGATGAACTGAATTTAAGACCAGAAAAATGAGAAACGGAGGGAAACTGAAACTGAGAGGGTCATCCATCCCTATTCTGAACATGCACTTGCAAAAGGACATGTCTAGTCCATTCAGATCTATTTAGTTTAAAGTTGGTCTAGTTTTGCGTTTAGTTTTGCATTTGCACTTGCAGCTTTGCATTTAGTCTGGAAAACGTTTCACACCATCACAGTTGGCAGACCTGTGGAATAAACAATCCAGACCAAAAATAAGCACAGAGGACCTAATGCAACCTGGTGCCCTCCAGACTGTAAATCCTAGGATTCCTGACCACTGGGGCTGGGGCTGATGGGAGTTGAAGTCCAAAATAATATGAAGGGCAGCAGTTTGGAGAATGTGTTTAGAATGGTGACTGTTGTGATCCAGTCCACAGGTACCTTGAACAGTGACTGATACAGAGGGAACTTATGGCTGTCTTGGAGACCCTGCATTCCTCAAGCCTTTCCAAGGCTCAGTCAAAGAGAGAGAAAATTGACTGGCTACCATGAGGAGGAAGACTTGACACCCGATTCTGCCCTTGAAGAAAGTGTAGTAAGCCTTTCAAAGTGAGAACTTGAATTCTCTGCTCTGGCAACATACCCACTACTCAAGCCTCTTACTCCTCTATATCTGTCCCGTTGGAAAGACAAGAGGCTCCTTGGGGAGGCCATTCAGTGACACTGGAAATCAACATTTTGCAATATGACTTTTACTCAGGTCTCCATAAATCACTTCAACAGCTCTCCAATTGCAAGTTCCGTTCCCAGTAAGAGACCATCCTCGCCCCAAGTTCTCAAAAAATTGCAGAGAATGCAAGGAAGGGAAGGGGGCCCATCTCCTTCCATGTTGATGTTGTAGAAGGCAGGGTCTTCTTTTATTTCTTAGGGGACTCTGTTTAAAATTTAAAAAGCAAAGGCAAAAAACACTAAACCAGCTCACAAAATTGAATGCCTAAATTATTGTGTTGTATTATTATTACAATAACCTACTCCTGCTGCTGAATTACCTGCAATATGATGCTTGCTTCTGACTTCTACCACTTTTTTATTAATCTCCCTAAAAATTTGCTTCAAAACTTACTGTTCCTTAGTAAATTTAACCTGGTCTCCTTACTTTATTTGTGCATGTGTATGGAGATTCCCCTATATCCCAGATATAGGACAGGAGCCTGAGTGGAGTTCTGTTCATGGACGCTCTCATCAGCGGAAGTGTATGTATGTGTGTGTGGCATGGAGGTGACTTTCACCAATGCCTGCTTCCCCTTTCAACCTCTTGTGCTCCTGAAAATCTGTTCCAGAGGGTTGAAGGACCCTCTGGAATAGTGGAAGGGCCTTCAGGAGAAGGGAGAATTGGCAAACATTGCCTTCTGCCCTTCTGCCAATGACTTCCTCCACTGGATCCCAGTCCTGTCCTTGAAAAGAAGGGCTCCTTCCATTTTCAAATGCGTAGTTGGGATCGAATACATAGACCCTTGTGTCAAAATGGGGTCCCTGGCCTCATCAAATCCCATATCCAATTTTAGAAAAACATAATCAGCTACACTACCTTTCAACTGTCAGAGCCAAGCCAATATTCCTTTCCCATGGGCTCTCTTAAAAGAAAAAGAGGGGGAAAAGATACTTCCTTCACTGACAGACAAGGTACTCTAAACTTATGCAACTGTGTGCATTTCTCATTCTTTACTTTTAGGCCAGGCGGCCAGGCTGTCGGTGTCTTCAGAGTCTCAATGAACTTTATATGATTTATGGGAATAAAAAGAGCAGAATATTTAAGCATAAGTCAAATTAATGTTCACAATCATGAGAGATTATTAATGCAGAGACGTTAAAGCCATCAGAACAATAATTAAAATATAAATTTTCTCTGCTTTTTAACACTGAGAAACAAACACAGTTAAACAATACTGAACTAATAAAACAATTGCTTTCCATTAAGGAAGGCACCATGCAGTAATTAGCTTTAGCACATAATTACTAATTGTGTTTGCCCTTGGAGATACTTCATAGGTCACTTAAAATATTCTGTACTGAGAGGATACAAAACATGACGCCACCCAGAATCAATATCCTCACACCCACAAAATGGATTGGAAAATGTTATTTACTAATAACTTATTTTACAGTTCCTTCTGTTGAATGCCAAAGTCATTTGGGAAATGTAAACTTTCAAGTTCTTTGTGAAATGAAAATGTCACACACACACACACACACCTTTTGAAAATACGGTGAACATTTATATTTATTATACAGTAATACCTTGGATTGCAAGTAACTTGGTTTGAGAGCGTTTTGCAAGACAAGCAAATTTTTAAATATTTATTTAATTTTTTTTTACTTGATATTCAAGCAACGTCTTGCAATACAAGTACTGTAGTACGCGGCTTAAATTAAAAATCTCTGTACACATTTTTTGGGGGGGGATTTCTTTATGATATAAGAGTGTTTTGGATTACAAGCACATTTCCAGAACGAATTATGCTCTCAATCCAAGGCATGACTGTACTACAGCTCCTACCAGCATAAATAGCTTTCTGCCATCCTCTTCTATAGAGTAGCAAGATACCCTTTTTGGGGGACATATTCAGCTCTTAACACCAAAACCTCAGGCTTGTTTAAAAATTGTGATTGTGCTCCTGCAAATGTTCGAGTAGGGGAGTCTGGACTTTACCTGTTCTAACACAACTTTTATGTTCACAGGTGTGGGTCTTGACAATTTGTGTGGTCATCCCTTCAAAAAGCAGTGGACATGGGCAGTGAAATACACACACACACACACACACACACACACATCCTTCACTGTTACATGTAAAAAGATCTTTGCTCCATATTACCGCTAGGATTCATGAATGTCTTTATTTTACTGCAGTTGGAGCACACACTACAATTTCCGCAGGGGAATTGACCTTTTCCTTACATATCCATCTAAGGTTTTGGCTGGGTTTTGTACTTTTCCACTCATGTTGGTATGAGCCAGCATATCTTTAAGCCTCTTCTGGCATTCATGGGCAAATGGGGCCATTTCTACAATTGAGAATATCCTCCAACCAACAGGTACCAAAATTTATTAATAGTGGCCTTAATTTGCCCAGTGCAGTCATCAAAGGTAATTGGCACTATCATCTTGTCTACCTATTTTTTTTTCTTTTTTGGGCTTGGGCAATGCTTCCAACTTGAACAGCCTGAAGAGTAGTGATTACAGGGCTTGCTTTTGAGTGGCTTTGCTGTTTTGTGGAAGAGCTCACAGAGATGACACAAAGTTGGGTGGAACAGCTAATACTCTGGAAGACAGAAACAAAATTCAAAGTGACCTCGATAGGCTGGAGCGCTGGGCCGAAAACAACAGAATGAAATTTAATAGGGATAAATGCCAAGTGCTGCACCTAGGGAGAGGAAACCAAATGCAGAGTTACAGAATGGGGGACACTTGGCTCAACAATACTACAAGTGAGAAGGATCTTGGAATTGTGGTAGATCACAAACTGAATATGAGCCAGCAATGCGATGTGGCTGCAAAGAAGGCAAATGCAATTTTGGGCTGTATTAATAGAAGTATAGCTTCCAAATCGCGGGAAGTGATAATTCCCCTTTACTCGGCACTGGTTAGGCCTCATCTTGAGTACTGCGTCCAGTTCTGGGCACCTCACTTTAAGAAGGACATAGACAAACTGGAGAGGGTTCAGAGGAGGGCAACAAGGATGATAAAGGGACTGGAAACAAGGCCCTATGAGGAGAGACTGAAAGAACTGGGCATGTTTAGCCTTCAGAAGAGGAGACTGAGGGGAGATATGATCGCACTCTTCCAGTATTTGAAGGGATGTCACACAGAGGAGGGCAAAGATCTCTTCTCGTTCATCCCAGTTTGCAGGACACGGAATAATGGGCTCAAGTTACAGGAACCTAGATTCCACCTAAACATCAGGAAAAATTTCCTGACTGTCAGAGCAATAAGACAATGGAATCAACTACCTAGGGAGGTTGTGGGCTCTCCCACTCTGGAGGCATTCAAGGTGCAGCTGGACAGACATCTGTCAGAGATGCTTTGACCTAGATTCCTGCATTGAGCAGGGGGTTGGACTCGATGGCCTTGTAGGCCCCTTCCAACTCTACTTTTCTATGATTCTATGAGACGGAAGTCTTAGGAGAGCTCCTAAGTTGAGCAGGATTCCACAAAGTTGATAATATTACCTATCTTGCTTAACACCATAGGAAGCAGCTGGGTGAGATTGCCTAGGTCAGCTTTCCCCAGCATGGTGTCCTCTAGATGTGTTGGACTCCAGATGTGTTGGACATGCTGGCTGGGAATGATGGGGCTTGTAGTCCAACACATCTGGAGGATACCAGGATGGGAAAGCCTGATCTAGATCTTCTCAGTGGGGCGTCTGTAGTATGCTGGCAATACCCAGCTCTATACTTCATTAATCAAACAACTTGAAATGGCTGTGTCTGTCCTAAACCAGTGTTTGGATGCTGCAGTGGATGAGGCTGAAGAAGATGAAGTCAAAACTGAGAAGATGGAAAAGACCAGATGCCTTAGGAGAGTAATCTGTGGTTGATGGGATGATAATTAAAAACAGCAAACCAGTTTTGCAGCCTGGGAGTGCATCTGGATCCAGCTTTTTTATCTGAAAGCACAAGTTGCAGTTGTAGGTAGGAGTGCCTTCTAACAGTTACAAGCAGGAAGGCTGTATCCCTTCTTAGAGAAAAGCAAGCTTGGCATTGGCATCTTTACCTTTGCTATATCTTAGATGGACTACTCCAGTGTGATTTACATAGAGCTGCTCCTTGAAGATGACTTTGGAGCTTCAGCTGGTACAGAATCCTGTGGTCTGCCTCCTATTTGTTTGTTTCTAAGAAGCATGAGTGGCCTGTCTGCCAAAGCACTCGAAGAGGCAGCTTAAAATAGTAAAACAAAATGTAAAATCTCCACTACAGAAACAAACTTGGCATCAGCAGCATAAAATAAAACAATCAATAAAAACAAGCTAACAAATATTAACTGGGGAGGGGAAGTAAGAATAATACAAAAGAGCACAAGACAACAGCAACAAAACAAACCTCAAGCACATAGTCAGCAGATAAAAACAGATAAAAGGCTATAGAATAACCAATTATAGTAACATAAACAACAAAACAAGACAGGGCCATAAAATACCAACTAATCACCAGCAACAACAACAAAAGCCCTTTCAAAACAAGAACATCTTCAGTAACTGCTAGAAAATCCCGAAAGAAGTGGCCAAGCAAACTTCCCTTGACAATGAATTCTACAGCATGTGTTCAGCACCAGCAGAGGACCTGCTCCGAGGCCTCACAGAATTTATTTGAGCTAAAGATGGAACACTTGGATCTCAAGAAATGGGTTAGGAGAAGATGTTAGGAGATAGAAGCTCTAAGGCAACCTTCCTCAAACTGGTGCTCTCCAGATGTGTTGGATGGTAACTCTGATCACCCCTGGACAGCGTGGCCATTGAAAGCTTAGTCATTAAGTTTCTATGCATGACAATGCATGAAATCTATCAAAACAAATATTTGCTGCACTCCAACTCAGAGTTAAGCATGCTTAAGTCCACTGAAATCAGTGCTGAATTGTGGCCCTATTGGGCACTATCCAATGCTGCCCATGTGCTCCCCTGATTATGTGAGCTCCTTCTGAGGCCTCCACTGACCTGTTCCATTCTGGAAACAAACATTTTGGTTTGTTTCTGGTTGTTTAAGGAAGTACTAGCTTCTTGTTCCACTGGCAGTAGGTCCTGCTGGTGCACAGGCAGAGTTGGATACTGTCCTATGTTTTTTGTTTGTTTGTCTAATGCAAGTCTAAGCCAAGTGCAGTCTGTTGCATAAGGTGTACACTTGTTTGTCCTTATCTCTCCCTCCTTTCCTGCCAGTAACTTATTCCCATCTTTATGAGCTTTTAGGATTGATGGCAGATAATGCTTGAACCCTCCTTTAATAGAGTTATCTCATAATGGATGTTTGCCTTCTGCATGTTCATATCTCCACCACCATTATGGCGGTTCTATAATCATGAGGCATCACCCCCTTATTATTAAAAGTGATGAGCATTTGCTTATTTGTTGGATTTACGTGACACTGTTTTGTTACCTCCAGAATGTGCTAATGTTTGTACATGAAGCATCTAATTTTGCAATAAAAAAGAAAGTACTGAAAGGAACATATAAGTGTACAGACTTCTAAACATTCAGGAAACACCAAGGATCTGATTCGATCCCCATCCATCCTTTCTATCTTATTCTGGAGAACTAAAAAACCACACCATTAAATTAAATGGAAACTATTATTTGGGGAGCTAAATACTCATTACTAATGAATATTATGAAACTTTATAAATGGTGGCTGTTGCCAGCCATATACGTGTGATCTGCTGTCCAATAAGGATTGGGCCCCCACCTGTATGTTTTGCTGCCAAAAGCAAATTGTAAGTGTATTATTTTTATTTTATTTATTATATTTATTAATTGCCCATCTGGCTGGTCACCCAGACACCCTGGGCGATGTACAACCAAAATAACACAATAAAACAATACAATAAAATATAATAATTAAAACAGTATAAAAAATTCTTTTAAAATCCTAACCCACCTCATATTCCCGCCTGAACAGCCATGTTTTTAATGCACGGCGGAAGCTCATCACGAAGGGGGCATGGCAAAGATCACTAGGGAGGGAGTTCCATAACGTGGGGGCCGCCACAGAGAAGGCCCTCTTCCTAGTCCCCACCAGCCTGGCTGCTCTGGCTGATGGGATAAGGAGAAGGCCGTCTGTGGCAGATCTTGTTGAGCGGCCTCCTTGGTGTTGCTGGAGGCGCTCCTTGAGATAAACTGGGCCGGAGCCGTGTAGGGTTTTAAAGGTCAAAACCAACACCTTGAATTCGGCTCGGCAAGCAACTGGTAGCCAGTGCAACTCATTAAGCACTGGCGTGATGTGATCACGCCGGCGGCTGCCCTTAATCAGGCAAGCCGCCGCGTTCTGTACCAGCTGAAGCTTCCGAACCGTCTTCCAGGGTAACCCCACATAGAGCGCATTACAGTAGTCTAGGCGAGAGGAGACCAAGGCATGAACCACTGATGGGAGCAGGTGATTAGGAAGGTAGGGGCGCAGCTGCCGTATCAGCTGACACTTGAGCCTCCATGGACAGCTGGGAGTCTAGAATGACCCCCAAGCTGCGGACCTGGTCCTTCAGGGGTAGATGTACCCCATTCAGCACCAGGTAAACATCCCCTAACCTCCCCTTGTCCCCCACCAGAAGTACCTCGGTCTTGTCGGGGTCCAGCTTCAGCATGTTCCTTCCCATCCAGCCACCCATTTTGTGTACATTTTGTTAATAAATTGAATTACATATTTTTGCTTTGAGGAATAGGTTCCTGGGTACAAAAAGTGATGGGACTCTCATACTAATTTTTTGTGCAATAAAATCACTGCAACGTTTCTACCCATCACTTTTATACTGTGGTCATTTCTTTTGGGATGTAGCCTCCCCTTTTCTTTTCTGCTTCCTCAGGTTGACCCAATTCAGAATTGAATTCAAGGTATTGGTTGGTAATTACTTTTGGAGCCATAAATTGCCTGGATCTGACATACCTTCTGATAGCCTTAAGGTATGGGCAGTCACAGGATCTTCTGAAATATTCAGTCTGCCTGCTTGTACTTATCACCCTCAGATCTGTAGATGACATGGAGCAATTTGGTTTTGGACTCAATGTTCCTGGGGTTTTGCCTGACCCCATTCCCACTCCAGGGAAACCAACTAAAAGAAGGTATTGCTGTTGTTGTTTTAAGATATCTTTGTAGAACACGTTTGCATCAAAGTTTTCCTTATTGGGGGGATACCCACCAGAAGAATTACTCATGTGTAAATTATTCACAATCAAGCCCAGATTTGATCTACCCCAACAAAAGGTTGTAAAACTGTTGCTAAGGCCCTTCTTCAGGGGCAGAATTATTAGGTGAGTAAGTCTCCACAGCACTGTTTCAAATATCAGCCTTTAGCGTGTGCGTGTACACACACACACACACACACACACCCTGCAGATCTACTGAAGAGCTAAGAACCCCAGGTTTTCATAGATCATAGATCTGATAGAGTTGGAAGGAGCCTACAAGGCTATCGAGTCCAACCCCCTGCTCAATGCAGGAAACTAGAGGAGGGGTCTCCCATCCAAGTAATAACCAGGCCTGACCCGGCTTAGCTTTCCACACTCAGACAAGCTGAGCCAGCATAAGCCACTTGCCAATGTTACTGAGATATCTGTTCAGACATTCTGCAGAACATCACAGGGAAAGTCAGTTCTATATAGTATTAAGGTCTCATTTTCAGAATGTAGATGAAGCACATGTTTTCAGCTCGCTCGTTAAAAATTCAATAGATAGTTATGAAGTTCAACAGATACAATCCCTTTGTTATAACTATAGTTTATCACTCCCTTAACAGGTCCTTGTGCTTGAAATAAATTGCCCATAAATCAGATATTTTTTAAAATTATTATTCATTATTTATGCTGCATCTTTAAAGTACACAGCACTTTATAACGGCCCAGGTCTGCACCATGATTGCGACCGTAAATTGTTTCTTATGAATTGTTTTCTATAAAGCATTTATAATACAACCTTTAATATAATATATACCTGTATATTGTATTAGCTTATTTATTAATTTATTTGATTTGTATTCCACCTTTCTACCAAGAAAAATGGTGCTCAAGGCAGCTTTAAAGGAGTAGAAATTTTGCCAAAAGGATACAGTCATGCCTTGGATTGAGAGCATAATTCGTTCCGGAAACGTGCTTGTAATCCAAAACACTCTTATATCAAAATGAAATCCCCCCAAAAAAATTTGTACAGAGATTTTTAATTTAAGCCGTACTACAGTACTTGTATTGCAAGACGTCGCTTGTATATCAAGTCAAAAAATTTAAATAAATATTTAAAAATTTGCTTGTCTTGCAAAACACTCTCAAACCAAGTTACTTGCAATCCAAGGTATTACTGTATATCCAAAGAGTTACCTTCCCTCCCACCCATTTTTGTTGAAATTTGAACAGTCGGGGTAACTGCCTAGAAATTCCATGAATGTTTCTCTGAACTATAAAACCAGTATCTGCCAAATATCTTTCTCCTCAGGGTTGTGACATCTGAGGAACTAATGAACATACGCACCTATATACAATGTGCTCTGTCAAACCTAGAAGGAGAATCAGCACATAATTTGAAAGATACTGAACTTATTGCTAGGTGGATCAATGGTCAAATATTCCACAACCTTCACACACTGTCCCATGGCACTGGTGGTGCCATGCCTGATCCAGATAATAGTACATCTCATCTAGATTTTAGTGTGTCACAGAGTGGCCAGGTGTCCTACTTTACAGAGGACAGTCGTCTATTGTGGAGAGATGGCAGAAGACAGTCCTCTATTTGAAAGTGTCCTCTATTTGAAGCGATGTCTGATCCAACTCTGATTTAAAGTCAAAGAACCATAAGGAGGGAGAGCAGGGTGGAGATGTATTGCATTTCTATTTAAGTAATAATAATTATTTCTAAATTAGCACCTATACATATGTACATATGCAAATGTTATGCAAATTGGTATGCTCTTTTGTCCTCTTTTTTGCTGATGTATTTCCTCTTGGTGATGTGTAAGTGGCCATCCTACACAACCAAAAGAGAACAGACCTTTGGATCAATCATATAAGGGCTTCCATACATGCACTGAAGCTGGGATGATATCTTGGAGTTGGAAGGTCCCCCAAATACTTGCGGTGCAATGCAGATGCATAGTTATTTGAGGGAAGCTTTCTATTAGCAGTGTTCCCTAGCACGTTCTGAAACCATTCTTTAAACATGTATATGTACAGGAACCAAGATGTCTTGTGTAGCAGTTATACCATACAGTGGCTGTCTACCTGCCCAAGGCTGAGCCATGAAATTAAAAAATACAAGTAAACTAATTCTGGATATGAATTCAGTCCCAAGAATAATGTTCCCTGAGTGGGGATGTTTTCACTGGTGGTGGAGTGGTGGTGTATATTTTTGACCTTTTTTTTTTGTAACTTTGCCATAGGACCAGTTTTGCAATTGTAGGTATACAAAGTTGGGACAAGCTCTTAGGATCGTGTTCTATTGGTACACAGTATTCCATTAGTGTAGGCATTAGGAGGAGGAGAGTTGGACAGATGCTATTGGCTACTCAGGTTGTTCGTCCCAAATTATCAGTCATTTTTTAAATCTATGTTTAATTTGTCCATTTTCACTTTTGTAATATTCTGGATATTTTTCTTTCTGTTATATTGAGATGGCCTGGGGTTATAAACAGTAAAACTGAACTGAACTATGAACTATCGTGATTTAGATATTTTATATGGTACTCAAATTTGGTCACATTTAATTTTTCATGTGACATTTACGTATGCGTCTCTGTAACATCATTTTAAACTAATATATATAGCACAAACATACGTTTAATTTCAGTACTATCTTTAATCATATATTGAGCAAATGTCACTTTTTTCCTTGCACAGGAGTCCTTAAAATGAGGACTGCCCTAGGAGGAACCAATAAATAAGGTGCTATGGAACAAAGAAAGCTGCCTTATTGTTGTTCCATCTTCCTATGTATTCTCCAGTGCAGCCCTACCCAACCCTCCAGATGTTTTGCATGACAGCTCCAGCATTCCGGACCATTGGCTATGCTGGCTGGTGCTGATGGGAGTTGAAGTCCAAAACATCTGGAGGGCACCAGGTTGGGGAAGGCTGGTCTAGTGTCTACACTGCAATGCCAGGCACTGAACCTGGGACCTTTTGCATGCAAGGCATGTACTCTACCACTGGGCTATGGCCCTTCTCCATTCCTCTCTGGGCACAGTTGTGATGAAGCAAACACATCTAAATTCATTTTGATAAAGGGTACGAAAGTGAAATATTTACATCACCAGATATACAGCTTAGTGAGCCCTTTAAATTTGATAGCATTCAAATTTCCATATGCATATGGAACTCTTTGATAGCAGGGACAGCTCCACTTCACATCTGCATCCATCACAAATTGCTTTTCCCAACAATGAAGTTCACGGGAAGGCTGCTTGCTCACACTAGAGCTATTTGTGAGCATAGAATATCCCATGCATGCAAAAATGAGCACACCTTTCAATCCCCCCCCCCCCATGTCATGGATAAGCACTTCAGGACTGGTTTGCTTGCAACCTTTTATGAAAACAAACCGCAGGTTTAAAATTGCAAATCTTCCTGCAAAATGTAAACTACAAGGTTCACTAAGTGCTCACCAGGACAAAAAAAAGCAGAACTCTCCCTGATTTGTTTTCTAGCTGAAACAGCAGAAGGAGATGGTTCTCATGAAATTTTCAGATGTTTTCCTTGAGCCAAGATGCCTAGATAAATACTTGGATAAACCTTTAGGTTTTAATGCACTGATTTCAAATTCTCCTCTCCCATTCCCCCAGGCCAATAGAAATGAAATATAGAGAAATACTTCATGCATACTGAACATGTTGTATGTGGTATGAATATATGTGTTTTCTTATGTTTTACAACATCTCACTAGTAGTACTAAGCTAACTGACTGCATATGTTAAAATACAATCAATTATTTCGTTAGAGGAATATACATATTAAGTTCACCCACAAATACAACTACATAAAAGTACTACAGTCATGCTCACCTGTGCTGTCATCGTAAACAACTGTGACAGTTTTCCACTTGAAGAACTGCACAAGGTCAAGGATGGCACGGCTGAGTGAAGAGAAATCTGGATAAAGACTGACATAAAATGAGTCTTTGTTGTCTGAAACCTGATGCTTCCAGCGTGTCTGTATATGTGGAACTCCCAACGCATTGCAGATAGATTGCACAGCATTAGCTGAAGAGCTGTGTGAAGGCCCAAAGATAGCAGCAACTCCAAGAGAGAGCTGGTCACAAGCTGAAAAGAAAGCCACAATTACCAATGTACAGAGAACAACAACAACTCTAGCTTTTCTGCCAAGACAGGCTTGTTTTCAATTCAGCTCTCTGTTTCCAGGCAGAAAGTCATTTATTTTAAATAACTCGGTTTAGGAAATATACAATTAGTGTTAAGTTATAAGGATGGATCCAATGGTGCGAAAGCAGGCTTGTTTTGACGCAACTCTCTCTTTTCAGCCAGAGCATCATGTATTTTAAATAACTATGTTTTAGAAATACATAATCAAGGTTAAGCTATAGGGGCTAAATCGAAGGTTCTTTGATCCAACTGATGTTTCCACGGTTTTTAACCCATTGTCCCTCCCCCATGCAAGCTCTCCCCCCCCACCACCAATAATTTGCTCCAGACGTTTGCTTTAGAATAGCATGGGAAGTGACTCAGGGAGCTGCAGGGAAGGAAGGAAATCACAGCAGATTGAGGTCTTTGCTGGATCAAAGAGCCTTCCATCAGCAAGAGACACCACTGGATACAACCAGTATGAACACTGTGGAGTGAGCTGTAAATGTCAATAGATCTCTGTTCAACTGTATCTGGTGGATGGCTAGAAAGGAGACAGACATTCCACCACAATAATGACAGAGGTATATGAAGACAGAGGCTATTATGTCCTCTTCCTTACACGATCACTTGTCTTTGGAAATTTAGGTACAAATTACCTCAAATGATATTATTTCTAGGGATGAGGTTGAAATTCGTTTGGTTTTCATTTTAATATGAACCGACCTAATTTGTACTTCCCAAACTAATATGTGAACTAGAACACAATTATCCTTCAGTTTTCACATTTCTTTGAATTCTGAGAT